>CM022182.2:4535119-5135119 GCA_011420285.2 Erysimum cheiranthoides
TGCAACAATCTTGCTATAAATCGGGATCGCGATTGGGATCATGTCCTCGTTCATGGCAAGCCAAGCCGAAGTGAGCAAAGTTAAACAAGAGCTGAAGCATAAAGAGAACTTGGTACATGATTTAGAAGATGAGCTTGAGATGAAGGACTCGTTGATGATTGATATGATTGAGATGGTAACAGATTCCGATGTAGAATTTGCACAGGATGAACTGAAAGCTCGTAAATTGAGCTTGCGGTGACGTTGTCGTAACGGAGACCTTGTCGGCTAATGGTTAATTGCTTTTTCCTTTATCTCGACAATGGTGTTCGGATTGCTAAGCAACGGGTGCACGGATGCAGCGATAGCGTTTAAACGGTAACTCAGATCAGGACGATCTTGGTCTTTCCGGAAAGTTGAGACTCGGGGCTTTCCGTTGATAAGTTGTACATCACATGGTTCCTTACGGTTTACGGTAAGTCGGGAGACTAGTCTCAAAGTTGGCTGCGTTTACAGCGGTGGATCTGGGTTCGTACAGACTGCGTCCATTGCAGAAAAAGGGCGATAACTCTCCACACACAACTCGGATTGAGGCGAGGTCATGCTTTATGGAAAGCTGACATTCGGGGCAATCCGTGAGAGGGTGTTTCATCGATTGGTTCGTTGTACTTCGTCGGGAAATCGCGTCGCAAGTTTGCTGATTTTTGATGACGAATCTAATTCGCGCAGACTGTATATGCTGTAGAAAAACAGCGATAAGTCTCTGTAGACAGATCGGATCGAAGCGAGGTCAAGCTTTCAGGAAAGCTGACATCCGGGGCGATCCGCGAGTAGTTGTTTTGTGAACTGGTTCGGCGTATTTCGCTGGAAAATCACGTCGGAAGTTGCCTAGTTTTACGATGACGAATCTGATTCGCGTGGATTGCATATGCTGCAGAAAAATGGTGATAACTTCTAGTAGACAGTTCCGATTGAAGCAAGATCAGGTTCTCTGGAAAGCTAACATCCGGGGCGATCCATTGGTGGTTGTTTCATTAACTGGTTCGGCGTATTTCGCCGGGAAATCGCCACGAAAGTGGGCAGTTCGGATCTGCCTTCTTCTTGTGTTGTTTTTATTGTATCGATCTTCTTGACCGGTAGTGAGAATTGCAATGTTTTTCTCAACGGTGGTAAACCTTACTGTCAAAGCGTTGATTGCATTCACCACAGCGTCAGAGTTTGTTGTGTCGGTAACGTGAGTAGACATGATGATTTGTTCTTTGGAACAATGGAGTCACCACAAAGACAGAAATTTCGTGAGTGAAGACTATGTCGCCCCTCCTTCTAGCGCGAAAATGTGGATCCTGGATCCAACACTCAAATATAGCAAATAAAAGTGTAAAGAAATTGGTTGAAAATAAGAACAAATTTGTAGAAAAAAATCATCTCTAATAACTATTGGAAATAACATTAGAATGTGGAAAATTATGGTGTAAAATATAGAAGATTTGTGTGTGAAAATGTCTAAGATTGGAAGCCCCCTTTCTTATAGTCTTCACCTCTCTTTTATAGTTTTTTTCCTCCTCCCAAGGTATCATTATTTGCCCATTAATTATAGAATTAACTCACACAATTAATCACATGGCAATTAATTCATAAACTTGAATGACAAGTTTATTTCTTTGACCATGACAATTAATTCGTAAATTAAATCTCACATTAATATCAAGATTTGACCACCTCCTTTGTGTAATATGATCCTTGATGGGCTTCGTAAGTCGATGAGCCTCCGATGCACTAAAAATGATCCGAGGTGCGGATCCGGTATCAACAGCATCCATAGTCCCATCAGCTTCCGGCTTTTTTCTTGAGGCATGTGGAATATGGGTTAGAACTGAGGGTGACTAGTGAACCACTTCAACTCTTCTGCATATGCTTCTTGCTTAAAAAATTCAACAGTATTGTACACATGACACCTTGTTTGAATCTTACAAATCGTCGTATACTGGCTGCTGTCGAAGAAAACCTCCAGAGGTTGGTTTGGTCCACTATCCTGCAATACAAAGATAATTTCAACATACTTAAACTCTATAATACTTAGTTGCCTTCTTAGCCTCACCTCCTCTCTGTTCGCTCGATCCGTTTGCCATTTCACAAATTGACTCCCTTTCCGACCTCAATTCTTCTCCTACTCCTTCTTCTGTAGCCGGATTTGAATTTTTTGCCCTCTTACTCGCACCTCTTCTTTGTTTGCTCTTACGCTTTGTCATTTCTGAGCAACCACACACACACACACACGACAAATAATGACGAAAAAGATAATGGGAAGAAGAAGAAGAAGAAACCAACGAAAGGGACAGACGAGGTTGGATTTGTCGGAATTGAGGTTTCGGTGGATTTTGTCTGATTTAGGGTTTCTAGTCGAGAGTCGAGGGAATGACAAAATGAGGGAGATAGGGTTTCGTTTGGGGAAAAATAAAATTAGGCCTGGGTCTCTTTCTTTTCTCACACTGGATCCGTTAAAATTCGGGATTTGGGCTCGATTTTGGGATACAAACAGATTCGGGTGAGGAAGGATGGATAGGATCCGATTTTGGCTTGGTTGAATCGTAAATTCTGAGATTCATTAAGCCCTTCCTTGTCTTTTCCTGCTTTTTCTATTTAAAACAAAATACAAATAAATACAGTTTTATATGGGGGGCCAATTTGATTCTCCTCCTGTACGGAGGGGCTAGTGAGATTAAAGTCCGGTAACTAGAGGTGTCGGATTGTTCCTTATCGATTAATCATTTTTTCTCTAGCCACTGTGTTTATGGATGCTTATTGATTTTTTTGTTTTGCTGATCATATCTCAGATGTTTTATTCTTACTTTTCTCGAAGAAGTGGTGGTAATGAATGTCACCATTATACACATATTTGGATGAGTTAGTGTTATATATGGTTTCATTTAGAAGTTTGAATGTGGTGGCATATTGGAAAGACATTTCAACCCATTTTAAAGAGTTGAGATCAATGGCTTGTGATGTACTTAGCATCCCTATCACAATTGTGGCATCGAAATCATCATTTAGCATATGATGTCGTGTTCTCAACAAATATAGGAGTTGCCTCTTACTAACAAATGTTCAAATTTTAATATGTGCAAGAAATTGGTTTTGGAGATTTCAAATAATTGGTAAAAATTCAATGCTTGATTTGTGTATGTACCTGATGAATCTAACTACATGGTTTTGAATATTGTAGATGATGAGTTCGAGTTTCTTAAGGAGGAAAGAAAAAAAAAGCACAATGTGATGGAGTTTGAGTTTTTTTTTTTTTTTTTTTTAACACTAGATTATTATTATTCAATTGTAAATCATATATGATAAATATTACATCGACTACTCTTACGACGGATAATTCTACCGTCTAGCCTTTATGAAGATCCATATCTAGCGCTCGCACCTGCTCCACGGAGAAGATCTCATGTAAACTTGTCTTTTTAAAATCTCCTTAAAATCACCAAATAAATTACGTTTTCCGAGAATTGAACCCGAAACCTCCTGATGTAGAAACATAATCAACACCCTTGGTCAACCACTGTACTAAAGGGGCTTTCACTTTTTTTTATTTAGACTTTGAGTTTGTACAACATATATAGTTTGACTTCTGTTTTTGGAACATTAAATTTGTGACAACATTGTTTGATTTATGCTTTTGAGACTTTGAGTTTGAGACTTTTTTCCAGATTTTGTAAAAAAGAAAAGAAAAAGCTATTGATGGTAATGTCCATATAAATATATTCTATTCTTTATAGGCATGAATGTTTATTGAACCGTTATCCACTATGAATCCACCAATTATAACCCATAAAAAAATAGTAAGCATAGACAAACTCAATTGAACATAAATATAGATATGAATAGTGATTAAAAAAACATTTTGCTAGAAACCCGTAATATATCTTGTCATATATTTAATTAGATCTTATAAACTTATTTTTATGAATTTATTCCTTTCTTTTTCATGGCCACTTACAATAATCGTTTTGAACTTTCGATATATTACAATTACAATATGTCAATGTTACGCAAAAACAAACAAACGAAAAAGCCATGTTCAACAATCGCTTATGCTTCCTATGTTTCTAATTAATCTGTTTTCTAACTTTTTTCACACATATTAAAAAAACATATTAAAAAGTGATTATATAAGTATTATTTTATATGATATATTTATAATTTTTAACAACTTTAAACCAATAGTGTTTATTTATTTTTCTTAAATTTAAAAATTCATCATTAATCATTAATAATACATAAAAAATCTAGAAAATATATATTTTTGCAATAATTTTTTTCTATAAAATATATTAATAAAAAACAGAGGGATATATATTTATTAATTGGTGGCATTTATGTCATAGATTCTCAATTAATCAATTTTCTTTTACAGGTAGGTACAAAAATCCAAAACTTGTTGTCTTAATGATTCTCTTCCAAAATGATTAATATTTATTAAACTCTTCATATAGGTTCCGTAATTACTCTTCTTATCTTCACGAGGCATTCACATCTTTTCAACATTTGACCACTCACTTGGACCTTTCGGCGTAATTTCTTCTTCCCCTTTGCTTAACATTTTCTTTCTTTTTGACCAAAATAACATAAAATTAAATTCACACTTTATACAATAAAAATGAGAGAATGTGAATACAATAATACATAGAGATACATCCAAAAGAGTGAAGCTAACATTAAAGCGGAAAGAAAAAGGGTAAAACAATAATAGAAACAGGAGAAAGCAGAAGTACTTCTTCTTCTGCTCTCTTCTCAGAACTTGTTTTGTACTTTCTTCTTGTTCTTGTTCTTCTTCTTGTTGTGAGCTCCGAATCTTCACTTCCTTTGACTCCATTTCTTTTTGTTCTTCAGGTGAATTCTTTTTTTATTTATTATATTTACTTTTCCCCCAAATTTTGCTCTTCTGGGTTTTATGAAAGTTTTGTTTTTTCTTACTCAGATCTTGTCCTCATCCTTTCTTGTTCTGTTCGAATTGGGGTTTTTTTCAAGATTAGGGTTTTGTAGATCAAGTCTGTAGATTTGAAGTGAAAAAGATAATTCTTTTTGTGTTTCTTGGATCTTGAAATGTTTTAATTTCTTTATCTGATTATTATAGCTGAAGTGTGTGACTAGATTTGTTATCACAATTTTGAATTTCTTTATGGTGTTAGCTAATTTGATTTAGGAGCTCATTTTTAAAAAGGATGTAATAGTAATAGTTATGCTACTGAACTTGTCTTAGAGGTACTATTCCAATAAATTGTCTTTTTTGTGCTTTTTTGGTGAGGGAAACTTTATATATCATCATATTGTATACAATTAATGAAATGTGAAAAAAAAGGATTCATAAGCATTTCCTGAATGGTTTCATTAGTAGGTGTAAGCATTGTCCTGTTATGAGAGGCAACTGTAGTAGCAAGAAGCTCAAGTGTTTTGTTTTTAGCTGTGGGGCTTGATAGTTTTCGAGTTCTATGCTACTACCTGTGGGGATATAGAAACAATCATGGGCTTACTCTGCAGTAGAAGTCGACATCATACAGAAGATACTGATGAGAATGCACAGGTTGGCACAATTGATTTGATGTATGTGAACATTAGTTTTGACACTTAGGTAATCAAGAGTTAACTTGGTTTGTATGAATTCACAGGCTGCTGAAATCGAAAGACGGATAGAGCAAGAAGCAAAGGCTGAAAAACATATTCGGAAGCTTCTGCTACTTGGTATGTGGACCTTAGATTATATTACCAGTTACTATATAAAAGCAAATGTCATGCCTTGATGAATCTCTTGCTAATAGTAAGTTTTTGTTAACAATTTGGAGAGTCATCTGCTGTTGTATTAGGCTTGTCTTGCTGTGTAAACCTTTTTCTTAATATGTTAGTCAATTGGTTTTCGTCACGTAAAGTGAGACCAGCAGATGGCCTTGCTTGTGTATCTACTTCTTTGGAGTTTTTGCGGCTTCTGTATCTGGTTAACTTGCGAGTTTACTCTTAACTTTCTGGCTGATCTTTTGTGAAGGTGCTGGAGAATCAGGAAAATCTACAATTTTTAAGCAGGCAAGTGACAAGGAAGATTGTTTGTAGTCTTTACTTTAAACTTATATATGAATTCTGTTTATTGAATGAGATAAACTTAGTATCTTGCAGATAAAACTTCTTTTTCAAACGGGGTTTGATGAAGGGGAACTAAAGAGCTATGTTCCAGTCATCCATGCCAATGTCTATCAGACTATAAAAGTATGCAATACTTGGATAGGCTGTGTCGAGTTTATCATTTATGTGATACTTGGATTTATAAGAGAACTATGATCTTAGCATTGTTGTACATGTAGCTTAATAGCTACTCTATATTGTTGAACAGTTATTGCATGATGGAACAAAGGAGTTTGCTCAAAATGAAACAGATTCTGCAAAATATATGTTATCCTCTGAAAGTATGGTAAGTGGTTAAATTCATAGAATCACTTGAGCTGTCTTTGTTAGAGATTTGAGTTTTATTTTTAATCAAGTACATTATCTTATGGTAGTCAACTTATTATCTTAATATCAGGCAATTGGGGAGAAACTTTCTGAAATTGGTGGTAGGTTAGAATATCCACGTCTTACCAAGGACCTCGCTGATGGAATCGAAACACTATGGAAGGATCCTGCTATTCAGGTGTGTTTATGTGTGCATGCACATTTTCCTTACTGGCATTGCAAGTTGAATACATGTTTTAAATGATTCCGTTGGTTTGTAGTTACTTTCATTTTAATGTCTCGATGTTTCATTTTGTAGGAAACATGTTCTCGTGGTAATGAGCTTCAAGTTCCTGATTGTACAAAATATCTGATGGAGAACTTGAAGAGACTATCAGATATGAATTATATTCCAACTAAGGTATATGAATTATCTAAGAGCATTGGATCAGCCTCAGAAAATCAAGGCATCAACAAATAGTTCCTTTGGGTTTTATTGCACAATATACACTGCGATTTTTGTGATATGCGTCTCTCGTAGTATGTCTTCATTGGTGCATTTTTCTATGATGGTGTTTCAGGAGGACGTTCTCTACGCAAGAGTTCGCACAACTGGTGTCGTGGAAATACAGTTCAGGTGCCAACTACTTTGTATTTCTCTTGTTTCACTGGCATTTTTATGCAGCTAGATGAGAAATTTTCTTATAAGGTGTTAAGTGTTAGTATGAGGCACAAGCATTAAGATCAGATTCGTCTAGGCGGTTTTAGTAGACTGTAGCGGTGTTGATAGCTCAGCTACAATCATCGCGCCAATTTAGCTAGAGAGCTAACTGGTTAAAAAGTCTGTTGGGGATTCTTGATTTGTCTAGCGTTTTGAGTCAGGAATTGGTCGAGAATAGAGATTCTCTTGTTAATGAAGTCTCTGTGATGTGTAGTTCTTTGGTGAATTGAATAAAAGTGTGTACCTGGTTTGGATCCTGTGATCGACAATTTGATGTACTAATAGAATTATACGAATTCCATACCGATATCAAGCTAAGCTTTTTGTTGTCGTGAATGTACTTGTAACAATCCTTTAACCAAGAATGGTATATGATATAAAGTTTGATTTATGCAGCCCCGTGGGAGAGAATAAGAAGAGCGGTGAAGTTTACCGGTTATTTGACGTTGGTGGTCAGAGAAATGAGAGGAGGAAATGGATTCATCTGTTTGAAGGTGTAACAGCTGTGATATTTTGTGCTGCCATCAGCGAGTAAGCTCATTTTATAAATTAAATATATCCCTTGTACTATACAGTATACACCTAGTACCGAATCACAACCGAGTTTTGATTATAGGTACGACCAAACGCTCTTCGAGGACGAGCAGAAAAACAGGATGATGGAGACCAAGGAATTATTCGACTGGGTTCTGAAACAGCCCTGTTTCGAGGTTTTTGCTTCTTTTTTTTTTCTTTATCGTATCGGTTTAAACTTTGAAGAGACTCTTGAGATGGGTCGTTTACAAAAACTTGGCTCTCTTACGCAGAAAACATCCTTCATGCTGTTCTTGAACAAGTTCGACATATTCGAGAAGAAGGTTCTTGACGTAAGAGCTGAAGCATATTGATTTGTTTAAGTAGCTAAGCAAGTCTTTTGGTTCAATAACACTTTTTTTATTCGATGCACATAGGTTCCGTTGAACGTTTGCGAGTGGTTTAGAGATTACCAACCAGTTTCAAGTGGGAAACAAGAGATTGAGCATGCATACGAGTAAGCTTTTCTCCAAATTATACATATGCTAATGTTCCTAATTGTCACCGTAATGACCTTCTGATTTTCACTTTGGTTGGACTCAGGTTTGTGAAAAAGAAATTTGAAGAGTTATATTACCAGAACACGGCACCTGATAGAGTGGACAGGGTATTCAAAATCTACAGGACGACGGCTTTGGACCAAAAGCTCGTAAAGAAAACATTCAAGCTCGTAGATGAGACACTAAGAAGGAGAAATCTATTGGAGGCTGGCCTTTTATGACCTTAAGTATTTATATATCTTAAGTAAATTTACTTATCTTTTTTATAAGAAAATTTCGAAAACTGAATGACCATGTAATTGATCTGTCGAGACAAAGACTTGGCGATTTTCGAAATTCGATATGTCTCGATGGCTCGCGGCTGTGTCTAAAATTCTCATTGCTTTTGTTACAATTTTCTTCGTCTTTGGCTTCTTGCTTTTTCTATCGAAAGCGGTTTCATTGTTGTAAATTTAAGACCCTCAAAACTAAAGAAAACAATTTGGACCGTGAGCTTTTGCGCTGCCCGCACACTTTTAAAAACCGTTCTTGGTGTCACATCAGACGGCCGTAAAGACAACAAGAATCTGTTTAGTCATTTACATCATTACATGTAGAGCTGTCCCTAACTAGAAGATATGGAAGCATGTGCTTAGTTTAATCGGCCACTTTTGCTAAAATCTCTAATAGCACTACTAGTTGTGTTAGGTGGAGGGAGTAAGGTAGTGGGTTCTCAAACCCATACTTGCATAATTACTTGAATAATTTTTTTTTGCAAAATATAAATTAGGCTTTGTTTTGCTTGTGGTCTTCAAATTATGAGGCCAGCTCTAGTTACAAGTTAGCATGAGAAAGTTCTCATTTTTAAAGATTCTCACATATCCACATGTAAATTTCCATATTTTAAATTTACTTTATATTTTTCACACGTATCAAGGAATAATAAGATCATATAAACTAATTCGTAAACATTGAAAAACGCATATGTTCGGTAAGTATGAACTTTGTAAATAACCACATATAGGTGGCAGCAACACTCAATCTTCTACACTCATCCTACCCAACATTATCTTCTACTCTTGACCGCCATATCCCGTGATCTCACATATGCCTATCAATAACTTTTCACGTCCTCTAGAACATCATATTCAAACCGTCTCATACCTACGTCGAATTCCCGAACCATAAGGTTCAAATTTCCCAGTTTAACTTAAGAATTTCACTCGCCTTTTACACCTAGATCCATTTCTCATGACCAATCAAAACCATAGAGCCACGGTTCCAATGGTTAGTGGGTTAAACTGAACATATACTAAATATCATGTCAAAACTAAAAATCATATAAAACATTATAGGGTCCACCGTGATTTCAGAAAATTCAAAAAGAAAAAACGAACGAAATCGAAAAGTTTTTTTTTTTTTTTCATTTTTTTTTACTAATTAAATAATTGCACTGAGAAAGAAGAACCCTGATATCAAAATTCTTCGCCGTTGTTATTCTTAACCCAAAGAATATTCCTTCTTCTTCTTCTCTCTTTCGTCAAGAGATTCCAAAAAAAAAAAAAACTTAACGATTCTTCTTCCTCTTTTCTGATTTCCATTTTCCTGCAAATTTCTCTCCGGATGCAATCTTGTGAAACTTGTATGTTGTTATTCATTCTCAGAAATTTGAATCTAATTTTGCGTTTTTGTGTGTTTATAACAATAATGCTATTAATCGCGTCTTAGATTGAGTAATACGAAAATGTAAACGATCAAGAAATTGAATCAGAGCAGTTTCGTGTTTAATTCGGCTTTGATTAATCTGTATTATATTTGCGTAAACTTTGATTCGATTTTGAAATATTGTATCATTGATTTTGTTTGATTTTTTCTTTTTTCTTTTGCAGAATCTTTGGAACAATTTGATATTCAAAAGCTTAAAATGTCAAATATGGATCCTAATTCAATTTTACCTAAGAGGAATTTTATACAACAAGAGTTGTTTTCGCAAGCTTTCGAAGCATTTAGTTGTATCTCAAAGTTTACAGGAGCTTTGCTTTGTTTGTTTTCACATGGTAACTTGCAAAAGAAAGTATCTATACATCAATGTAAGAGCTGTGATTCGTCGAAACATTTGAAGAGCTTTGTCATTAGACATTGTAACTTCTCTGTGTTTCCATTTCATTATGGATCAAAAGATGTTATTCAGCATTTTGTTAATGAAGCTGAGAGGTTACATTCGTGTTCTGTACTCTCTTTGGCTACTGCGCTTATACCGTCTTTGAATGTTATGTAAGTTTTATCATAATTGTTGATGGCTCTTAAAACTCTCTTTGGTGTATTTGCTGATTGTTGTAATGTTTATTAGGTCTGCGTATGGACTTGCTTTGCCGGTAGGGAGTAATGATGTTAAACTTTCGGAGAATAACGAACATAGGACTTGTCAGGTTGGACATGAGGAATATAATGGTTTGAGTTTTCACAAATTGGATTGGACAAGACAAACAGTGGAGCCTCGAACAGGGATCGAATTCCCGATGTTGTTGAAGAAAAATGCTTCAAGATCTAATTCTGAGGTTCTTATTTAGCTTTTCCTTCTCAGTTTGTTATTCTTTGTCATTACAAGTTATGTTAGAGTGTCTTGTCACTGTCACGAAAGAAGAGATTCTAGTTTCGGAAAGTTAATACGTTTTGAATTCATCATAATTTAAGGTGCTTGTTGCAACTGGATCTCGGACAATGAAAATTATCAGAATTAAATCTCTAAAAGTATATGCATTTGGTTTTTGTAAGTGCATTCTAGCTTTTGTATCTTTTTAACATATCCATCTTCTTATCTTTATGGAACCATCTGTCATCTGTTGCTTCTAACTAGAACTTCTCTTCATTAGATGTTCATCCTTCCTCAGTCTGTCAGAAGCTTGGCCCAAAGTATGCTTCGGTTCCAGTGAGCAAACTAGACAAATGCGACGATTTATACAAAGATCTTCTTAGGTATTATAGCCTTTGCTGACAGATTTATACACTTTTATTGGTTTGTTTGTATTCAATCTGATATAGTTGGTGTATCTTTGAGTTTTGGACATTTCTTCTGAAAGTCTTTTATTTGAGCATTCAGGGAGGATATTGTTATGAGTGTGAGGCTTGTGGTTAACTACAATGGCTTGAAGATCAATACTGTGAGAGAGTAAGTGGAAGTTATACATATTGAACATCTTTTAGTTTTGAACTATGTTTGTGAATCGTGAAGGTGCTGTGGTCCGTATTTGATTCTCGGTTTTAATTTCATTTATTTTAATCTGTTTACATGCCATTGTATAATTTGAGGCAGCCTTAGGCGCATTACACTGATAGATGGCAAAATAATCTCTTCTCTTGTTTGTCTATTTTCCAGTGTTTTTGAGAAATCGTTGCGTGCTCGTTTGGTGAAGGTAAATAATACATCGTACCAAAGTATTGTATACTCTGATAAGCATTGTGACTTACGTTTTTGCCATATCATACGCTTATTTCAGGCAAATCCAAAAACTGATTTCAATTGCTTGAATGATTTTGGTTCATTCTTCACACAAGACATTCCAATACCCGCGGTACGTACCCAATAGTTAATGCTTACACTCACACTTTACATATAAACACACATTGTGGAGTACGACTCATTTTAGTGGCTCATTTGCAGGGAACAATAATAGACTTTCGACGAACAGCAGATGGACAACTAATCACAGAGAGTGAGTCATTGTTAACACTAGAGAAACTCGGATTGTTACATTATTTTGAATTATGTATACAAATGAAGCTTCCTTCTCTCTGTAATTTATCGTCTAACTCATTTGCAGTTGGCGGTAACCTGATTGGAGCTGTCCGAAGCAAAGATCTTTGCAGTTAGTTCTTCTTTCTCATTTTCTTTTTCGGCACTTTCGTGCATACCAAAGTCCAAGGACTGAGATTTGCGAACGTTGCAGGGGCATTTTTTGGTATGTACATTGGAGATGTTCCGGTGTCTGAGCAGACAAAGGAAGAGATTGGTAAGCAAGTGGTGGGGATCATAAAAAGGTGCTGAAATCAGTTTACATGTTAGACGTCCGATAGCCTCTGAGTTTTAGAAGAAGGCAATTGGGTAGATTTACGCGGTCATGTCTTAGCTGATGTGAATCAAATTGAGAATATAAATACTTAGTAAGAACACTGTGGCATGTCTTGATTTGTATGAAAGTATGTTTTAGTTGTGTTATCTTTTTGATGAAGGAAAAGAATAAATGTTTTAATAGTTGGAGTTGGAGGAGATGAGATGTGAATTCATTGTGATGTGATGTTCCATCATGAACTTATTTGCTTTATCGCATTCATACTCACAGAACTTTGAGTCATGCTTATAACTACATGAACGTAACTAATATTTGAATTTTCTATACGAACAACACGAATTCGGTCTAAACCATCAAACCAACATACACTATTAGTGTTCCGTTCACAAATGCGGACTAGGATCACAAATTTGGCCAAAACTATCAAATCGGTAAACGGTGTTAGTGTTCTGTTAAAGAAGGTCGTTTCATTTAATTTGAAATTTAAATCACTGATCTTGCACTACAAGAAAACATGCCAAAATCCTACGAAATTTCCTACGGAAAATTTGGTAGAAAACATTTCTTATCGTAAACTTACGAAATTCTACCGAAAAATTGAGATGGTAGGAAATTAGTAGGAAATTTCCTACAGAAAATAATCGTGAAAAAACGGTAGGAAATTTTCTACCAGAATCCTAAAACATAACTATTCGTAGGAAATTTGGTAGGAAATTGAAAGGAATTTGGAAAGAAAAAAACTAACTGTTAATATGATAGGAATTTCGTAGAAACTAATCCTACCGTTTGCATGCGAAAAATAGTTCATAGGATAGTCATAAGAATTTGATATGAAATGTCAATATCCCACATCGACAACTTAAAGGAGTGGAGCTATCTAAGGTGCTCTATAATTTCTGTGCAATTGGGTTTCTCAAAAATATGATAGGATATTAAATTTATTTCTTAGATTTATTTCTTCTTCAAAATTTTGGTTTTATAATTATATATAATAATTATATGAAACCAAAACTTTATATAAGAAATAAATCTAAGAAATAAATTTAATATCTTATTATATTTTTGAGAAACCCAATAAGACTATGCAGTTGGGTTTCTCAAAAATATAATAAGATATTAAATTTATTTCTTAGATTTATTTCTTATATAAATTTTTGGTTTTATATAATTATATAAAACCAAAAATTTATATAAGAAATAAATCTAAGAAATAAATTTAATATCTTATTATATTTTTGAGAAAACCCAATTGCACAATATTTATAGAGCACCTTAGATAGTTCCACTCCTTTAAGTTGTCGATGTGGGATATTGACATTTTCTATCAAAATCCTTACGACTATCCTACGAACTATTTTTCGTAGGAAAACGGTAGGATTAGTTCCTACGAAATTCCTATCATATTAACAGTTAGTTTTTCTTTCCAAATTTCTTTCAATTTCCTACGAATAGTTACGTTGTAGGATTTTGGTAGAAAATTTCTTACCATTTTTCACGATTATTTTCTGTAGGAAATTTCCTACTAATTTCCTACCATCTCAAGTTTTCGTCAGAATTTCGTAAGTTTACAATAAGAAAAGTTCTCTACCAAATTTTTCGTAGAAAATTTTGTAAGATTTTGGCATGTTTTCTTGTAGTGAAAACACTAATTGGTTTTAATGTGGTTGAACTTGAACCAGGATTTTAATATACCACTTGTTAATTAGCCCATAATTCAAAATATTCTTAATTGGATAGGCATTCTATTTCAGTTGCCTATAATTCTAAAATTATTTTTATTTGGTCCAATATTTGTTACACAGCCCACAATCTTTACAATAAAAAAAATTCAAGATCTAATTCATATTTAATTTTTTCTTTTGCAGCTCCTAGCAAAAGTATAGAAAATTCTCTCTTCTTTAACCTGCTTAATATTATGCTTCTCCTTCTGCTCCTTATGCTTCAAATCTATCTTACCAATCACTTGGATCACCTCATTTGAATCATTCTTCTTCTTCTTCAGCGGCTTTTGTTTGCGACGAGAAGACTCTTCCCCTCCCTGATGAGTTCTCACTTTTGTAGAGGTCAACACTGATGCAGCTACCGAGTCATTGTCTGTTTTTGATGATTTTGCTTCTTCTGTGATCGATGGTTGTGCATCGACAATAATGAGAAGTGGATATGAGCGACCATATCGGGTCTTGTTTTGTAATTACCGAAATCAGTTAATCGAATTAACCGAAAAAAGAAGACAAAATCGACCCTAACGTAACTTTTATTTGGGTCAATTTGGTACCTTTTTAGTAACCGAAAAATAAAAAACCTAAAAAACCAAACCGAATAAACCGAATGCCAAAGGTTAGTAATACATATTGTTTAGGTATTCGCTGTCATGTAGGTTTAAGAGGGTAAATTTCCTACAAAAATCAATAAACACGTGAAATTGGAATGATATTAGTAGGACATTTTCTAAAAACTCTCTGATGCTTAAGTTAGTAAATCATCATGCATTAAACGTGAGTTGGGTTATTCCATATCCAAAATGAATGGATCTACTGAGTATTGTGTCTTACCTAAACGATTCTTGTGAGAAAGAGCAAAAGTTGGGTTTATGAAAGGAATCGACTGAGTAAAGATGAAAAGCGAGTTTGAGATCATATTGAAAAATATTGAAAAAAATATATGGGATAGTGTCTGGAAGGATCCAAAACACTAAAGTCTTTTATCACCGATGTCTTGATGTAATAGATGGTCGACACTGTTGATCCCTCAGCTCACAAGAGTGAGGATGTACATCTACATCATCTACATCCTCACTAGAAAAATGTTTGATGGTTATGTATAAGCAATAATGCTTTTCGTACCGTCTCAAGAAATTCACAAGATGTTCCTCAACAGGATAGCGATGTGTTCTTTGATGATTTTTTTTAGGCTCGCCTTATAGGTCGATGAGAAAGATTGTCATTCAAAATCAGTGTAAATTCAAGATTTTTATGTCTTATTGTGAATAACGAATACCTAATAACTGACATTTCCTTTAAATTACAAAAATTTAAATTTTAATGTTAGTTACCAAATATTCATAATCTAAAAAAAAATTTCTAAAACAAATTTAGATTTTAATGTTGGTTACTAAATCTTCATAATATAAAAAGAGATTTTCTAAAACAGATTTTGTGATGATATTCCTGGTAATTATTTACAAAACAAAGACTACTCTTCAAAATGTACATTAAAAAATAATAATATAGATCATACATATTTTGTTTTTGAATATATATATTACTACACTGCCATCTCTTACCGTATTTGATATATTTTTTATAAAAAAATTTCAATAACCAAGGGGCAACTTATCAAGAGAAGAGGTACGATATCCTACGGTCTACTAACAAATGATAACATTTATTTTTTTAAAAAAATATAAGAAAACAATATAAAATAAGATTAGACTGAAATTAATGATAACCTATTTTTTATAAAATGATATAACATAAAACGCCCTTAATTTGTTTTTATAAACAAGACCATAAAAAATTTAAAATTTTTAAAAAGGCCTCCCAAAAAGGAAATCCATCATCTTTACCCTATTTTGGGGGAAAAAGGTTAGAACATGTATTTGTTTTCTGTTTTTTTAGTTTTAGAAATAGCTTAATCATATTGTGAAATTCTCTTCAGATGAGTCGTAAAAGTTAAGTCACAAATAGTACTGTAATTTATATAGTAAAAAGAGAAATAACATATCACATATAAGTCACTGAAGAAAATATAAAACTTATCATGATAATATATAATATCTATTTTATGTACTTCGTTTTGAAATCATATAAGAGTTTTCTGATCTTCTTGGCTTTTAATCTTTTAATCTGAAACAAGATAAACTTTGTATAAAAATGTAATCATGTTTTAATTTTAAAATAAATCTAATTTATTATATGTTAAAATATAATTACCTTTATGATATGGTTGAGAGTAGAAACTAAATGGTCGTCCATGATATTGAGTCGGCCCAACTCATTAATTTCAGATGGATACTCCCAGTCCCTTATAATTGAATAAACACTTTTTAGTAAACAAATAATGGATAGGATTAATAATAAAATGATTTTTTAGTTGAACTTTCATTCGTGTTTTTTTTTTATCATTACCGCAAAATTGATTTCTTTTCATCAAGCAATTCCCTGACTTCTTTTAGTTCAGTGATCTTATTATCATCCTTTATTTAAAATAATTATTGTACAAAATAAATATTTACTTTTAGGAAAAAAAAAAAACAATTCTTTCAAATATTTTATGAAATAAATATTTTTGTACCTGGATCATTTCATCGCTGCAATAAATATATCAAAATTAGATCAAGTTTCCTCAATAATCTATATGCATATGTTTGAATGTAAATAATATTATACCTTTTGGGTGAAGGATCATTATCAAGAACTTCTTTATTGTTGTTGTACACCAATTTCTCCAATGTCTATACATGTAGAAAACAAAAATTAAAAAAAGTTCTATACAAAAAAAGAAGACAATATCATACACACATAAATAAAATTTATGAATATAGTACCAATAAACTATGAAATAATTGTACATCATGTAGGCTTCAAGTGCCTTACCTCTAATTTCAAAACTATATTTTAATTGATCGTAAGGAAGAAATGAAGAAGTAAAATATCAGAATTTAATTGATAAATGTCAAGTGATGAGTAAAACAAACCTTTATTGTGTAAGCTCTCCTAAATGTGGCATACAACACCAAAAATAGTAGATATTAATTGCTTTGTAAAATAAATAGAACAAAAAAAAAACCATGCCAATACAATTATCAATTATGTAATGATAATATAAAAATCAGAAAGATCAAACCTCTCTTCCCTTTCTTCTAATGGAATTTCAGAAAACTTCTCCAAGGTTGTACGAGGGAGTCTACATTTTCATAAGCATATTCTTAAGCAAATATTGGTCATATGAATTCATAACCCACAAATTAACGTAATGGTGCATGTTGTTGGAAATTTTTTTGTAGTTCCTATTCCAATTATTTTCTAACTATTATTTTTTATGTGTATTACAAATTGCAACTGATTACTATGTTACTTCTAAACAGAAAACATAAAATGAAAAATAAAATGATCTAATCTAACATGCACTACAGGAATATCGAGTATTAATAGCATCCGAAAAACGCTATCTAAAGATATAATAGCGTTTTTACAAACGCCGTCTATGCGCCTGCTATAATAGGTCAGTGACTTTAGATAGCGTTTTTCTGTTATGCTATAATATGTTTATATAACATAGCGTTTTCATGTATGCTATTTATAATATATATAATAGCATTTGTTCTGTGTTATTAATAATTAAGCATTTTAGAAACTAAATTTTTTATTTTCTTTAATATTATATATATATAATATTATAATTATATAAATTTTTATAATTCTGGGTTGACAAAAAGACGTTATTTAAACTTAAACTGGATTTAAACTGTCATAAAGATACAAACACTAGTTCAACATGATTCGATACAACACCTAATAAAAGAAAAATGTTTGACACAACTTATGCTCACATGAATTCAATTTGATTAGTAGGCCAAGCAACAGTGGTTCCTACTGCATCAGCTATGACTTGAACTTCAGAATTTGGTCTCCACACTCGTGCACCATCAACCTTAGAAACCTCTACGATTTAGAGCTTCGTTCTGATCAAAACCCAACACAAAAATTAGATGAATCACTTACGCACAAAGTTTCAGACTTTTTTTTTGTTGAGATAATTATGATAAGAACCTTGTTAAGAGCAGCCAAGCTTATAACTTTAACACCAATCTTATCAGCTTTCAGAATCGCTTCTTCAATATGATTATTAATGCCTTGTGTGGCAAATGGTAGGAAGTACTGCAAACAAAATAATCAAAAAATAAGAAAAAGACTATTATCACAATCACAACGGTCTGTTTTGAATAAAGAAATAAGAAGCATACTTGGAATCCGAATCTGGGAACGCCCCAAGTCTGGGAAAGATTGTTTCTGAGGGTATAGAAGCTGAAAAGAAAAGTCTTAGACCAAGCCCACATGCCCAACATTACACAGAACGTGAATGAACGTGAATGGCCACATATGCAGCAAGAAAAGCATCGAAGTATATGGCATTGAAGCAAACGATCTGAACACGAACGGTGCGTGCATCGCCGACATCACATCTACTCCGTGAGCTAAGAACACGAATTCCGGCACTCTCTTACGTTCCCCTGCACACGGAGATCATCAATTCGAGGTAAGGGTTAACAATAATCTCAATAATCTAAAGCTTACTATTACCTGACTAAATAACTAGCAGCGTGTTGTGTCACATGGATCGCATCCTCTGAGTGTGGAACCAAACGTGGACCCTTTGATACACTGGAAACACCAAAATAGAAACAGACTAATAGATTTTCCAAACATAGATAAAAAAATTGATGTGCCTGCCAATAAATACAACCAAATCAAACAACAATGAAGATACCAATCAGTCTACCTTAAGCATAAATTTCACAGAAAAAAACACAAAACAAGTAAAATTAAATCCTAGAGAGCAAATCTTTAACTGTAAAACATGTGAGATCCGTAATTGGTAGATTTCTTGAAGAGCCAAGCTTTCCGTGGCAAGCATTACACAGTCATAACAAGAAACTTCAATCCCAGCAACACAACGCCGTAAAAATCAAAGCAGAGGGATTTCGAAAACCCTAATTCGAACCCGGAATCTCAATTACACAAAACGCTATCAATCAAATAAGAATCAATCAAGGATTAGTTCTTTAATTTTCATAGAAGATCGATCAGATCTGAAGACTTACCAGTGAATCCAGCCGTGAGCTTGGTGATGAGGGCGCCGGTGACGGCGAAACCAGTGAGAAACGGCCAACAACGTTTCCATTCCCTCTTGATTCTTGAAGAACACTGGCCATGGATCGAACAACCTCATCTCTCTTTTTCTCTTTGGTCTTCTCGGAGGATTTCTCTCTCTTAACTTCGCTCGGGACTGCTTCGATTTGACTTCGATTCGCAAACAGGAGAGAAAGAGGAGCTTCGATTCGAAGAGGAGAGTTTGCGAATCGAAGAAGAGAAAGAAACCCTAAAAATTTGTTTACGATTTCAATCGAAGAAGAGTAAGAAACCCTAAAATTAACTAAGTCGAAGAAGAGAAAGTCGATAAAAGGCGAAACACTAAAAGGCGAAAGTCTGAGAGAGAAAGGGGGATCGAGCTTCAATTCGCAAGAAATTTATCTGAGAGAGAAAGGGGGAAAAGTCTGAAAGAGAGTGAAACCTAAAATTTTTCTAAGTGTAGTTCGATAGGCAAAAGGGGGAAAAGGCACAAAAAATTTAATAGTGTAACCCGGGAAAAGCCAAAAAAATTTTCTAAGTGTAACCCGGGAAAAAAAATTTTATCGCTAGAGGCCTAATATAGCGTTTTCATTCTTAAAAAAATTCGGTTACCCTATTATAGCGTTTCAACACGGGAAAAACGCTATCTAAAGTTCAGAGGCATACTAAAGATAGCAGAATGACCACAAACGCTATAGTATAGTGCTATAAAAACCCAGATTTCCTGTAGTGATGCCTATTGTGTATACCTAAATCATAATTGATTAAAAAAACAATTATATATATATATATAAAGAAAAAATGTGTAAAATATTTGATATGTCCACGATCATTTAGCACGTCATTGTAAATTGATTAATTTATAATTGATCAGTCTTTCAATAAAACTAAAAAACCATTGAAAATAACAATACTTTAGTTCTTTTAATTTTTTTCTCCTAAGTTGAAACCTGTTAGTATATTTGTTATGTTCAAATACATATTTTTTTCTGAGAACCTCAAATCGAATAATTTATTATTTGGAAACAATAGAAAAGTATTATTAAGAAAACATATATTTGACCTAGAACGAGGATAGAAAAAGGTAGGCTTCTCGGTGGGAGAAACGATAACCATAACAATATCAATATCGCACAACAATGCTAATTCTTCGGCCTTTTTTTAAAAGTCCCTTTTTACGTTTTGAATATTTGCTACTTCTCTCTTTAGAACACTCTATTGTTTTCATTTCTATTTTCTTTCTCCCCATTTCTTCTTCAACTATTGGTTTGTTTTCTTAGTGCTCTCCTCACATGTATATAAATAGGATTTGGAGAAAGTTTATCTTGGGGTCATTAAAGATGTGAATCATGTGATTAGAGGAGAATCTTCATTAGACTAATGTACGATTTAATAGCTTTTATTATCTTTAATATTTTTAGATTTGGTTTTTTAGATTTTAATTAATATCATTAGTATTTCACAGGATCAACAATGTGTTCTATTTTAGTTTGTGACACAAGTGTTCATGAATCCTTATTATGATTTATTTTGACTTTTAATCTAAATTTTGTTTGATCAAATACATGTAGCATAAAATTAAATAGTAAAATATACATAAACATTATATGATCACATAGCATAATGTACACATAACACTATGATTAAATTAAAAGACCACCTAACAAAAAAAACACTATGATTTGTTTTTTCTAAATTTAATCATTTTTTTAGAAATGCGTTCATAAATAATGAATGATTAGATTTGCTCTCCACTTTTAATGTGTATTTGTAAAGACATTGAACACTAAATCTAAGAGAAATTAGAAGAATAACCCTACTTTAGAAAGGTTTGTGAAATTAAACTATGTCTTTAAGAGTCTATAAACTAGATTTTTTTTATTATATCCCTTATTAATTTTATTTTCTTTTGCTAAAAGTAAAAATTCATTGCAAAGAAAAAAAAGGAAAACAATAGTTTTAAAACCTATACATTCTCGTGCATATTGTTTCACTTTCCAAACTAAGCATTTTGCTGTGAGATTTTTTTTGGTCAAAACATGCATTAGAGTAAAACCTCTATAAATTAATATTCGATAAATTATTAATCAATATAAATTAATAAATATTGTCGGATAGTAATAATCGACAGAAATACTTCTTATAGTAGTAGTTATCTAAATAAAATATATTAAAATCGTATCTTTTTAAATTAGATAGTGGTTTCCACCACGAAAGTATATGGGATTATGCATTCAGATATTCAAATTAGAATAATTTATTTGATATTAGTCACGCGGTTTTTTTATAATTGGGTGTATAAATCAAGAAGTCACACAGAAAACAGAAGATAAGCGAACGAAATTATGGATTTCAAGAAAGCGTTTTTGCTTGTGTTATTCTTTCTTTACTTTCTCCATCTGCAACACCACTTTATGTAGGAACATGAAAAAACCGAGATAGAAACACGAGAAAAATAGTTAATCAAAACCGATTAAGGAAAGACGTAAATAAAACAATCTGAACCGAGATATGATCTCTTTCCTTAATCCAAACAATCTCCCGCAGTGAAACGGTATGAGAATGATGAATCCCAGGATAGGACGGATAACTAAACCGTATCGTTACACTCGAATACGGAATCCAACGAACGTTGGTAACTACGATATACTCTTGAGACTTACTTTGAGTGGAGAAGAAAAGTGGGAGAGAGAATGAGTGAGTGGAAGACTCGAATATATGGCCACACGAAGTGAGTTGTGCGTCCACAAAATTAGGAACGTGGGCGGATATCGAGGGAGGTTGGGAGCGAGGTGGATAACGCACGGATGACTCGGTCATAGGCGAGATATGTGCGATCTCATCCTCTTCCGTTTTGGCGAGAAGGAATTTCGAATATTCCTTTATTATGCATTTAATTTTAGGCCCAAATAATGTGACAAAAAGTCCATAAAAACTTGGCCCAAAAAGAACAATCTTTGTAGGCCTAAAGGCCCACATTCACCAAGACCCAAGACCCAAGACCCAAGCCCGAGCCCGAGCCCGGCTCGACACGGCGGCGGCGGCGCGCGCGCGCGTGTTTTTGCATAACAGCCATCCATCTCCATCTCCATGGTCTCCTCTTCCAAATGCTAGTGAACCTTGTAGTAAGTGTAGCACTATATATACAAGAGGAAGAATTTCCAAACTTCCAATATGGGACAAATGCACATTTGTCTTTTTAGGGGGAGTTATTTAATTAAAGAATTTAATAGAATCTAATCTAATAGAATTAGAGAGATAAGTTACAGATTTTTAAGGAATGTAAAAGATTTTCAAATTTTTTTTTTTAATTCTAATTTTTCTTTTTCAACCTTTTAATAGAAACTAATAGAATTTGGTAGAAATTAGAAACCCAAATCAGGAAGCATCATCGTCTCTGTGAAACCAAAATCAGTGACCCATCACCATTGTTGATCCATTCCTTGTTGCTGTTAGGTCTCTCTTTCTCCCAATCTATTCCATCACATAATCTTTCACACTCCCTGATTCAATCTCTCCTCTGCTTCCACCATAGTTGTCCTATTTCCACCACCAATTTTCTGGCGAAAGTTTATGTCTCTCCCAGAGACGTCACCGTCTCCGTCAAAACACTAACAAGAGAAAGCAAATCCGAGAATCTGAGAAGAGAAAGAAGATTTTGTCATGGCTGAGCAGTCGAGCACACACAGAAGAAGAGGAGGGAAGAAAGAATATTTTTCACCCAAGACAGGAGACCGGAGGAAGATCCGTGATTTCATTTGGGTGGGGGTATTAGTTCTTTCTATCCAAATCACAACCTAAAAGCTGAGAATTGGTTCTTCACATTTTACACTAGAATTTCTATTAAATTCTTGTCAAATCACTTTGTCTTACAAAACTACGTAATGTTGAATAACACTTCCATTTAATAGAATTAAGAAATTAAGAAATTGAATAACAGTAGAATTTAAAAGAGCTTATAAAATACCTAGTTGAATAACACTAGAATTTAACATTCTATTAAATTACATCCAATTCCAAGGTTCGATACCCCCACCTTAAGCTCTTTAAGCAACCCACTTTGGACTTCAATTTCTCATTCAATTTAACTTCAATTTTGACATGTAATTACACTATCTTATAGTGCTCATTACAAGGAATCCAATGACCCCAAGATCCAGTCATTCCGGTGATGGAGTTCACTGGAAAGTCGCCGGAAAGTTGACCAAAAGTCACTTTGTCAAAAATGAGTTCCAACAATCCCCCACATGAATAGAATTAACTCTAAACATTTGAGACTATTACTGACTCTATAACCTAAACTTACTTAACAGACTCGACAGACTCGACTTTCAAGAGTATATGCGAAAAATTAGTTGTGTCTGAGATGGTAGCGTGTTTCAGCCTTGAACCACTCATTGTTAATATCTGTCGGATTTACTTAGCCAGGAGGTGAACATGATGTCTTGAACCACCCGGATGTTTATGTAAACCTAGACAACAGGTACAACCCAACTTCTTTTTCTCGTAGAACCAAGTTCTCTATTGTGTTCATTTTTGGCCCTGAACTTTTCCTGGTTTATCATGAGTGAACTTAGGGAACATAGCATGTCCTTCATTCCCCTAGAAACGGCCTAATTTCACACTCACTAGGTGATACGCCATTAGCATTTGTTTTTAGAAGTCTCCTGTAAAACTCCACGAATATCTCAAAGCTATGAGTTTTAATCATTAAAAGCGATGCTTACCCTTTACACATACAAGAAGCACTGTATTTTTCATCTTAGGAATTGGGACTGTAACTAATAGTTTTACAGTGCTCCAAACAGATTTTATTTGATTTAGTTTTACCTTTGAACCTACATCTTGGGATCTCTAGTCATATAGGTGGGGTTTCCATCAAATGTCCTCTTAATTTGTACGCTTTAAGCCCATTCCTCTCGATGATTTTACAACTTGATCTCGAGTCAAACCTTTAGTAAATGGATCCGCTAGGTTGTCGGTTGATATGATATAATCTAGTGTAATCACACCAGTAGAGATCAAGTGTCTAATGGTTTTATGTCGCCTTCTGATATGACGAGACTTTCAATTATAGAGATTACTCTGTGCTCGGGCGATAGCCGCTTGACAATCACAGTGTACACGTATTGCCGACACAGGTTTCTCCCACATTGGAATATCTTTCAAAAAATTTCGAAGCCATTCTGCTTCTTCTGCGGCTTTGTCTAAAGCTATAAACTCAGACTCCATGGTTGATCGGGCTAATAGAGTTTGTTTCACAAATTTCCATGATACTGCTGCACCTGCTAAAGTAAAGATGTATCCACTTGTGGATTTTGAGTTTTTGGAGTCAGATATCCAGTTAGCGTCACTGTATCCTTCCGAAACTGCATGTTCTTTACCGTAGTGCAGCCCATAACTTTTTGTGTATCTTAAGTAATTTAATACTCTTGTTATGGCTTTCCAGTGTTTGTGACCTTGATTACTAGTGTAGCGACTTAATACATTTACTGCATGCGCTAAATCGGGTATAGTACAATTGGTTAAGTACATTAGACTTCCGATCACCCGAGCGTACTCTACCTGTGACACCGCTTCACCAGAGTTTTTGATCAAGTGAAGTTGTGGATCTACAGGAGTTTTTGCAATCCCATTTGAGTAGTTTTTGAACCTCTCAAGTATTTTCTCAGCGTAGTGAGTTTGAGACAGTGTAATCCTGTCAGCAGTTCTAGTGAGCTTAATTCCTAGACTGACATTTGCAAGACCCATGGCTTTCACGTCGAATGCTCCATTGAGCATATTTTTGGTTTGCTGGATTATTTCTTTATTACTACCCATGATGAGCATGTCATCCACGTACAAACATAACATAATATACCCACTAGGAGTACATTTGATATATATGCACTTGTCACATTCGTTAATGCTGAAACCATTTGACAGCATTACATTGTCAAATTTTTCATGCCATTGTTTTGGAGCTTGTTTAAGTCCATATAGTGACTTCACAAGTCTACAGACTTTGTGTTCTTGTCATGGGACTACAAATCCTTCGGGTTGTTTCATATATATTTCCTATTCTAAATCACCATTTAGAAAGGCGGTTTTAATATCCATTTGATGTATTTCCAAATCTCTTAATGCTGCTATTTCGACTAGCATTCTGATGGAAGTTGAAACACCCCGACCCGGTTTTCTTGAATTAATTCACCAATTAATAATCCCATACTTACTAATCAGTTCTCCAAATTAAACAAGTCAACCAACAACGCGGAAACAACCAATACTTAACGAATAAACAACAATAAAACAGCAACCTAGCGAGTTTACTAATACAGGAATGGTTCCAATACAATAATAACAATAAGTCCCTAGATCATCCTCCTCCTCATCGCCATGATTGCACGATCCACACAATGCCTTACCTGCATCACAAACACAAATGAGATGCGTGAGTATTATCACAAATACTCAGTGAGGCGATCCTCCCATCTACGAGCTATACACACAAGCTAGATAGAGATAACAACACTCAACAATCAAACCTGTAAACACCACAGGACAGCACACAATCACCACACACAACAACCTTGTGCCACCACAGGAGCAACACACAAAAACAAGCCAAACTGGCTCCGCAATTCCTTAGTATCGGTCGACACCCACTACTGGTATCGGTCGACACTAACAAAATTCCTGCAAGATCCTGACGGACCTATGTCGATCGATACCACCCCCTTGGTGTCGATCGACACCACTCCAGGTCCTTCACGAACAACACGATTTCAACCCAGAAATCCGCAGGAAACCTCTACCTGCAACCACAACTCTAATCCAACACACAAAGCAATCAAATCATGCAATCCCAACATGATAAACACAACAATCAACCATGGATTCAACTCCAATCCATCACACAATCTCAAATCATCAATCAACCAGTCTCCAACGCTTAGATAAGCCCATGGTCACGCACTCACCTTAGCTTTTTGGATTGATGGAGAGAAGAACGCATCTTCACACGCTCCAGCAACCCCACCACGCCTCAGATCTCCTTCTCCACAGAGAGATCTCTCAAGAACAAGCACCAAACCTCGCAGGAAAGCCTCCAGAAACTCTCAGGAACTTTCTCTCCCTTTTTCTCTTTCTCAGAAAACGACCAGAGACTAAAAGAAGCCCTAATGACGAGTTCCCCCCTTTTATAAGCGATCCCTAGGGTTTCCCTAACCCTAACCGACCAAACCGGGCGATTTTTAAAACAAAACCCTAATCGCACCAAAACTTAGTGTCGATCGACACACCCTCTGGGTGTCGGTCGACACCAACAACCAGAAACTGGTTCACGGGCTTTACAATTCTCCCCCACTAAAAATAGATTCGTCCTCGAATCTAGCTCCACGCTTCCACTGCGCAACTCTGTGCAACCGACGCTACGGCCCGCACCTCATCCACTCCGACCACTCTAGGTCTCTCCACCGCCCCATCAGTCAAGGACCCCGTGCAACCGACACTACGGTCTGCACCTCCTCCGACTGAACCTCAAACCAAGTCTCTATCCAGTCAATATACTCACGATTTACTAGTCATTGTTGCTCACAACTCACACTCACTCTCAGACCGCAGTCTTCGAGCACATACCAACTCACTCTTAGGCCTCTGCCTTCGAGCCTCAGTACCTCAGGCCATGAACTCACTCTCAGGTCGTCACCTTCAAGTTCGCTCTCGGATCATCACCCGATGCCCTCGTACCCCCTCTCACTCTCGGAACACAAAGTCCCTCGAGCCACAAACTCAGGAGCATACTCCACTCCCCTCAAGTTGTTGGAACGCTCAAGTCCCTCGAGCAACAATACTAAACTCTTCCGAGCATATCTCCCGACTAGACCTCCAGGACCTCACTTAACAACCACACACTCAGGTTGTCTACTCCGAAACTTTCCAAAAATAGACAAGTCCTTTCTGGGAAACTTTCCATTTTTGGAAACCGCTTAACTCATTTCTTAAATAAGATAAACTCTAGTCAAATTGAAGAAATACTCCTCTCTGCAACATCATAGCAAAAGCTATCTCCATCTCAGTCACTCTGGACTCTCATCAAGGGAATCTTCCTCCTCCGAAGCTCCTTGATCCTCTCACTCATAGTTCACGCAAGACATCGCGATGTCTCACCAACTACCATATTTCCCTCGGGAACATCCCCCATGACCACCTCCGGCCATCACGTAAACAACCCACGCTCCGGCTGTTTACCTAACACTTTCTAAAAAGACAAGTCTTGACTCTCAAGAACTTTCCATTTTTAGAAACCCTACCGCCATCCCTGGCCACCCCAACGATGTAAGATCACCATCTACACATCTCGGTCCACTCCTCTCCCGCGAAGTCTCCCCCACTTTGCTTTCTGGCAACTCTTTTGCCCTGTTACAGTTCTCTTAAGGAATCCTCTTTTCCTCTTAAGAACTCTCAGTCTTAGACCACCGTCTAGACTTCCCGTCAAACTCTCCCTGAGTTTACGATTTCCACTCCTGGGCTCACTTGCCCACTCCACAAACCAAAAATGTTAGATCTCCATCTAAACATTTTCCCACCAGACCAACTGCTCGACCCATGTCGTTCGACACAACCCTCCAGTGTCGATCGACACTGCCCACGACCTGTGTCGATCGACACACTCCCCTTGTGTCGATCGACACACTCCCCTTGTGTCGATCGACACACTCCCCTTGTGTCGATCGACGCAACTCCCTGTGTCGCACAGAACACCTCCAGCAATCTCTTCTCCTCGACAACTCCATCCAAAACCTCCATTGCCCTATCCATACTCCGATGGATAACCTCAGCTGTCTCCAGGCATTTCCGACGAAGTAAGTACCCAACTTAACTCCTCGGAAACCCACCTCCAGCTCAACTACTTCCATGAATCACCACCAACAGTATACCCAATACTGACGTGATCCACCACCTCCAACAGCTTCCCAAAAGCCCCTGCAAGAAGCTAAAACACCAAGCAACTCACATAAAACAAACAACTCACCGTGGAATCTCATTGAAGGCTCGAAGAGGATGATACTAGGACTCCAACAGCACTCAATTGATTAAACACTCCATAATCAATTCTCAGCTAACACCCTAGCTCATCACACATCAATCATCAGGGAATTAATTCATCCAATTAAATTTCCCAAACAATCCTAGAACCATTCCACTTAACCTTCCTAGAATCGAAATTGCTCTGATACCAAATTGAAACACCCCGACCCGGTTTTCTTGAATTAATTCACCAATTAATAATCCCATACTTACTAATCAGTTCTCCAAATTAAACAAGTCAACCAACAATGCGGAAACAACTAATACTTAACGAATAAACAACAATAAACCAGCAACCTAGCGAGTTTACTAATACAGGAATGGTTCCAATACAATAATAACAACAAGTCCCTAGATCATCCTCCTCCTCATCGCCATGATTCCACGATCCACACAATGCCTTACCTGCATCACAAACACAAATGAGATGCGTGAGTATTATCACAAATACTCAGTGAGGCGATCCTCCCATCTACGAGCTATACACACAAGCTAGATAGAGATAACAACACTCAACAATCAAACCTGTAAACACTACAAGACAGCACACAATCACCACACACAACAACCTTGTGCCACCACAGGAGCAACACACAAAAACAAGCCAAACTGGCTCCGCAATTCCTTAGTATCGGTCGACACCCACTACTGGTATCGGTCGACACTAAAAAAATTCCTGCAAGATCCTGACGGACCTATGTCGATCGATACCACCCCCTTGGTGTCGATCGACACCACTCCAGGTCCTTCACGAACAACACGATTTCAACCCAGAAATCCGCAGGAAACCTCTACCTGCAACCACAACTCTAATCCAACACACAAAGCAATCAAATCATGCAATCCCAACATGATAAACACAACAATCAACCATGGATTCAACTCCAATCCATCACACAATCTCAAATCATCAATCAACCAGTCTCCAACGCTTAGATAAGCCCATGGTCACGCACTCACCTTAGCTTTTCGGATTGATGGAGAGAAGAACGCATCTTCACACGCTCCAGCAACCCCACCACGCCTCAGATCTCCTTCTCCACAGAGAGATCTCTCAAGAACAAGCACCAAACCTCGCAGGAAAGCCTCCAGAAACTCTCAGGAACTTTCTCTCCCTTTTTCTCTTTCTCAGAAAACGACCAGAGACTAAAAGAAGCCCTAATGACGAGTTCCCCCCTTTTATAAGCGATCCCTAGGGTTTCCCTAACCCTAACCGACCAAACCGGGCGATTTTTAAAACAAAACCCTAATCGCACCAAAACTTAGTGTCGATCGACACACCCTCTGGGTGTCGGTCGACACCAACAACCAGAAACTGGTTCACGGGCGTTACAATTCTCCCCCACTAAAAATAGATTCGTCCTCGAATCTAGCTCCACGCTTCCACTGCGCAACTCTGTGCAACCGACGCTACGGCCCGCACCTCATCCACTCCGACCACTCTAGGTCTCTCCACCGCCCCATCAGTCAAGGACCCCGTGCAACCGACACTACGGTCTGCACCTCCTCTGACTGAACCTCAAACCAAGTCTCTATCCAGTCAATATACTCACGATTTACTAGTCATTGTTGCTCACAACTCACACTCACTCTCAGACCGCAGTCTTCGAGCACATACCAACTCACTCTTAGGCCTCTGCCTTCGAGCCTCAGTACCTCAGGCCATGAACTCACTCTCAGGTCGTCACCTTCAAGTTCGCTCTCGGATCGTCACCCGATGCCCTCGTACCCCCTCTCACTCTCGGAACACAAAGTCCCTCGAGCCACAAACTCAGGAGCATACTCCACTCCCCTCAAGTTGTTGGAACGCTCAAGTCCCTCGAGCAACAATACTAAACTCTTCCGAGCATATCTCCCGACTAGACCTCCAGGACCTCACTTAACAACCACACACTCAGGTTGTCTACTCCGAAACTTTCCAAAAATAGACAAGTCCTTTCTGGGAAACTTTCCATTTTTGGAAACCGCTTAACTCATTTCTTAAATAAGATAAACTCTAGTCAAATTGAAGAAATACTCCTCTCTGCAACATCATAGCAAAAGCTATCTCTATCTCAGTCACTCTGGACTCTCATCAAGGGAATCTTCCTCCTCCGAAGCTCCTTGATCCTCTCACTCATGGTTCACGCAAGACATCGCGATGTCTCACCAACTACCATATTCCCCTCGGGAACATCCCCCATGACCACCTCCGGCCATCACGTAAACAACCCACGCTCCGGCTGTTTACCTAACACTTTCTAAAAAGACAAGTCTTGACTCTCAAGAACTTTCCATTTTTAGAAACCCTACCGCCATCCCTGGCCACCCCAACGATGTAAGATCACCATCTACACATCTCGGTCCACTCCTCTCCCGCGAAGTCTCCCCCACTTTGCTTTCTGGCAACTCTTTTGCCCTGTTACAGTTCTCTTAAGGAATCCTCTTTTCCTCTTAAGAAATCTCAGTCTTAGACCACCGTCTAGACTTCCCGTCAAACTCTCCCTGAGTTTACGATTTCCAATCCTGGGCTCACTTGCCCACTCCACAAACCGAAAATGTTAGATTTCCATCTAAACATTTTCCCACCAGACCAACTGCTCGACCCATGTCATTCGACACAACCCTCCAGTGTCGATCGACACTGCCCACGACTTGTGTCGATCGACACACTCCCCTTGTATCGATCGACGCAACTCCCTGTGTCGCACAGAACACCTCCAGCAATCTCTTCTCCTCGACAACTCCATCTAAAACCTCCATTGCCCTATCCATACTCCGATGGATAACCTCAGCTGTCTCCAGGCATTTCCGACGAAGTAAGTACCCAACTTAACTCCTCGGAAACCCACCTCCAGCTCAACTACTTCCATGAATCACCACCAACAGTATACCCAATACTGACGTGATCCACCACCTCCAACAGCTTCCCAAAAGCCCCTGCAAGAAGCTAAAACACCAAGCAACTCACAGAAAACAAACAACTCACCGTGGAATCTCATTGAAGGCTCGAAGAGGATGATATTAGGACTCCAACAGCACTCAATTGATTAAACACTCCATAATCAATTCTCAGCTAACACCCTAGCTCATCACACATCAATCATCAGGGAATTAATTCATCCAATTAAATTTCCCAAACAATCCTAGAACCATTCCACTTAACCACTCCTAGAATCGAAATTGCTCTGATACCAAATTGAAACACCCCGACCCGGTTTTCTTGAATTAATTCACCAATTAATAATCCCATACTTACTAATCAGTTCTCCAAATTAAACAAGTCAACCAACAATGCAGAAACAACTAATACTTAACGAATAAACAACAATAAACCAGCAACCTAGCGAGTTTACTAATACAGGAATGGTTCCAATACAATAATAACAACAAGTCCCTAGATCATCCTCCTCCTCATCGCCATGATTCCACGATCCACACAATGCCTTACCTGCATCACAAACACAAATGAGATGCGTGAGTATTATCACAAATACTCAGTGAGGCGATCCTCCCATCTAGGAGCTATACACACAAGCTAGATAGAGATAACAACACTCAACAATCAAACCTGTAAACACCACAGGACAGCACACAATCACCACACACAACAACCTTGTGCCACCACAGGAGCAACACACAAAAACAAGCCAAACTGGCTCCGCAATTCCTTAGTATCGGTCGACACCCACTCCTGGTATCGGTCGACACTAACAAAATTCCTGCATGATCCTGACGGACCTATGTCGATCGATACCACCCCCTTGGTGTCGATCGACACCACTCCGGGCGATTTTTAAAACAAAACCCTAATCGCACCAAAACTTAGTGTCGATCGACAGACCCTCTGGGTGTCGGTCGACACCAATAACTAGAAACTGGTTCACGGGCGTTACAGAAGTTATTCTCGTTACTGGAGAATAGGTGTCAAAGAAGTCCATATCTTCTTTTTGTCGGAATCCTTGCACCACAAGTCTTGCCTTGTACTTATCAATTGAACCATCAATTAACAATTTTTGTTTGAATATCCATCTACACCCTAGTGCTTTAAACCTTTCAGGTAGATCGGTTATTTCCCATGTATGGTTTTGCGTAATGGAATCAATCTCACTATTAACGTCTTCCTTCCAAGAAGGTGCGTGTAATGACCCTCACTTGATCATCGAACCGTGGGAAGAAGGACCAGGGAAGCGAATGGTAGGACGGTTGAGTTAACAGTGAACCGAAGGTACGATAAAGTTGGATAAAGGGGAGAAGGCTAGACCAGTTGGTAGTGACCTTGGACAGAAAAACGGCTCAGGACACAGTCAGATCTGGGCATCGACCGTAGGGCGGACCACGGGGAACGTTGGCCGTCAGAGAAAGTGAGAAAATAAAAGAAAAGAGAAATTCTCCTAAGTAAAGATGGACTTGGGCTCAACTTTGGGACTTCGGATCCAAGCCCATCGAGAAAAGCGACGTGGCAATGTCTTATGAGTTAATCGGATAGTGGCGTCATTCACGATTTGGTGGTGACACCTGTCCGCCATGTGTCGCTCTGGCGGACAGTTGTCGTCACTTTCCGTCACTTAGCGACAACTCACCCGGCTATGCACTATCATCTCCGTCTATAAATACAGTCGTGAGTTCATTTGTAAACTTTTTTGGGAGGAGAGGAGAAAAGACGGAGGATTGGATTTAGTGGTCGGGGGGGGGGGGGGACTTGATCGACGGTGCGAGAAGGACGACGGAGAGGATGATTGACGGACAAGCATTACCGATCAGTGAACCGTTGAGTAGAGAGTGAGTTGGTTCATCCCTTAGCTAAAATTACTAAGTAAATAAGCTTAGGTGATGAAGTATTTAGTTGCATGGTTCATTCGGGGAAATGGTTAAGGTAGACTATAATCTTCGGATGAACGTTGAGATGGTACAGATTTCATACAGTGATGGAAAGGTTTATACAGATGATTGCATGTGTTTTCCTTTGTGGTTCCATGCGTGTTTTATACAGATTATACAAAGGATGGTACGAGTGATCGGTCTGATGACTTAACTCGGTGTGTCCATCGGTAGAGGTGTGTTCGTCTCCTGGTTATCATACAGTGCCGAGCGTAAGTGCCGTGACAGCCTGCGTTTTCGAAGGACATGGGCGAGTTAGCTACCCGTCTGTGTCGTTGCCCGGCGGGGTGACAAAATGTTGATGGCTATTAGCCTTTGTGGTTTTAGCCGAGACGCTTCATACAAATAGGAGACGGCACACCTGGGCCCTAGGGAATTACGGAGTCTAGACTGTTTGTGTTTAGTCCCGTTTGCGTTGATTGTTGAATGATTGATGAATGATTGCTTGTTGTTTGGGGATATTGGGTTGTTGTTGTTGTTCTTACAGGTGCCCAACTCACTGAGTAATGCTAGATTACTCACGACTCATTTTGGTTTTGCAGGGAACCCTAGACGGGATTAGCCGGGTGGAGAACGTTAGGACCGTCGGAGTAGTTTTTGGGTGCCTTTGTAAAAGTATGTAAACTTTTGTGTAAACTTTTTGATAAATAGGCCAGCCGAGTAAAAACCTTAAGGCTTAGGCCTTGTTAAGTATTTTGATAACTTAAAGTAAAATAAAAAGGAGTTTATGTAAATTAAGTTTACACGCGGGTGTTGACTGATATGATCTTGTCCGGATCAACCTAACGTTGGTCTTTTTGTGAGGGTTGGTAAGCCTTAATAAGAATTCAAACGGGAAGGAACTGAGTGCGAACCGTCTAGGGTGAATGATTCGTTCTAGTAACCTCGGATGGGTTGTACTTGGCCGTCTTCATGTAACGCCTAAGGCACTCGTGACTTGTCCGATCATAGAGTGAACTTGGGGCGTTACAATTGTGGTATCAGAGCATGGTTCATAATACTAGCAGGACCCGTGGTTTTATAAAAGTGTTTTATCGAGTCAAGAATGAGTCGCAAAGGCACTTAGGGTAATCCGATACGTTTTTCACCAATAGGTAGAGAATAAGTAACGTTTTTGGTGGATGCAGATGTCAGGACAGAGGTCGGAAGAAAGTCACACGGGAGACCGTACACCGGAATACAATCAGGGAGCGCAGCCCTACGATTATGGTAATTAGGGTACACCTCTCAGAGATGATTATGAGCATGGGTCAGTTGGGATGGGTGATGCGGGAGAGGAACAGCGTCATTCAACAGATTCACAACGGTACTCAGCGATGCGTCAGTCGCCTGAAAGGAGAAATTCACCAATGCCACAGGGAGGCCATATACGCGCCTAACACGCCGGCTGCACCTGAAGCAGCTCAGACTTTAAACGTGGTACAGGACTTGCTACGTCATATGGTACGGCAACAAGAAGTACAGCAGGAGCAGCAACGTGAGACGCCCTCTGCTAAGTTTACGAAATTGGTAAAGATGATGAAGGATCTAGGAATTCTAAAGTTCAAAGGGAAGGTGGATACAATGTTGGCAGACAAATGGATGCGAAGACTGGAAACGACCTTCGAAGTGTCAAAGTGTCCGAGGGAATTCATGAAAGAGATCGCGGTACATTTCCTAGAAGATGATGCAAGGAGTTGGTGGGAAAGCGTGGCAACCGATTACCGATATCAACATGTGACTTGGGAAGACTTCAAGAGAGAATTTGAGAGGAAGTTCTTTCCACCGGAGGCACGAGACCGATTGGAAAGACAGTTCATGAGATTGGAGCAGGGGAGTCTAAGTGTGCGGGAGTACGAACAAGAGTTTCTACGGCTTCGAAGGTATCTCTACAGTGGGCACGACGACGAAGCTACAATGGTTCGGCGATTTCTCGCAGGACTGCGACCAGAGATAGCGGGACGATTACAGGCGGTCACATATTCTCATGTGATCGAGTTAGCTGAAAGAGCTGTGAATGTCGAGGAAGGGTTAGAGAAAGAAAAAGGAGTAACTAGTAAAGAAGTGCCAGTGGCAAGTGGATCTAAACCGGAGAAAAAGAAGGAAAAGGTTATGCCTCGGAAAGAGATGCAAGCTGGACGTAATACTGGTAACGTTGGGGCAGGAGAACGTAGGCCGACACCGAGGGCAACCCAAGTCTGTTATCGATGCGGGAACATGGGACACATTGCTAAGTATTGTTCGTCGGCTCCTCGAGAGAACCCAGCCTCGGCTGAAGTTATCTGCTACTACTGTGGGGAGAAGGGACACTTCGCGAACCAATGCCCGAAGAGAGTACAGGTCAGGGGGAAGCAGGGATACCAGCAGGCGCCGGCCAGAGCGACAGAGGGACCACCAGCGAAAAAGCAAGCCACGGCTGGGAGGGTGTACGCCTTAGATGTAGAAAACCCACCTAAACCGCCTTAGATGTACTCCTGACGGGTCCCATAACTGGTAAGTTCGGGTTCTAATTCATTCTAAAACTTGAATGTGAGATTGTGTGTGTACTTGTGTGATTGGGTGTTTAATTTTGTATTGCCTGTTTAGGAACATTACTTGTGGGAGGTAAGCCCACACATGTATTGTTCGATTCGGGGGCTACGCATAGTTTTGTGGCTCCCGAAGTGGTTAGCAAGTTTGAAATGATCCCTGCAGAGAGGGAGGTCAGTGTTAGGGTGCATACTGCAAGTGATCAGTCGTTGCAGGTACAAAGAGTTCTGGTGGGAGTGCCGGTAGAAATCCAGGATAAGAAACTTCCGGCTAATCTACTGATAACTCTGCTGCGAGGGTATGAAGTAATTTTGGGTATGGACTGGTTGGCAGATTTTCGAGCTCAGTTGGATTGCGGTAAGGGCAAGGTGAAGTTTGAGGATCGAGATGGGTCGACGGTAACTTATGCAGGCATATGTACGAGTGGAATCGCATCCTTCATTACGGCTTTGCGGGTAGAGGATTTGTTGGAGAACGGCGAAGTATATCTTGTATCCCTGACAGCTGTTGGCGGGAAGTATAATAGGGAACTAGGGATGTGGAGATAAAGGACATTTCGGTGGTGCAAGAATACGAAGACGTATTTCGACCCCTGGAAGGACTACCCCCACCGAGAAACCAGCCCTTCACAATTAATCTCGAACTAGGCGCGACGCCAATAGCCAAAGCACCGTACCGTATGGCCCCAGCGGAAATGGCAGAATTAAAGAAGCAATTGGAAGACTTGTTAGAAAAAGGGTTCATACGGTCAAGTTCATCACCGTGGGGAGCCCCAGTGTTATTCGTTAAGAAAAAGGATGGAAGCATGCGGCTATGTATAGATTACCGAGGAATTAACCGGATCACTATCAAGGACAAGTATCCACTTCCTAGGATAGATGAACTGTTGGATCAGTTGCGGGGAGCGTGTTGGTTCTCGAAGATCGACTAGCATCCGGCTACCATCAAATACCCATCGCTGAGTCGGACATCATGAAGACTGCTTTCCAAACGAGGTACGGACAGTACGAGTACGTGGTAATGCCCTTCGGGCTCACTAATGCGCCGGCGGCCTTCATGAGACTGATGAATCAAGTATTTCACGACTACTTGGATAAGTTCGTGATAATTTTCATCGACGACATCTTGGTTTATTCTCGGAGTGCGGATGAACACCAAGGACATTTGAGGAAGGTACTAGATCGGTTAAGAGAGCAGCGGTTGTTTGCTAAGTTCAGTAAATGTAAATTCTGGCAACGAGAAGTTGGATTTTTGGGACATCAGATTTCGGAACAAGGAGTGTCAGTGGATCCGGAAAAGATCTCGGCAATAGAGGAGTGGCCACGACCAACGACCGCCACGGAGGTACGGAGTTTTTTGGGACTAGCCGGGTACTACCGGAAGTTTGTCAAAGGATTTGCCTCTATTACCAAATCGTTGACCAAACTGACGGGAAAGGGGGTGACTTTCACTTGGGAAGACAAAGAAGAGGGAGCATTTCAGAAATTGAAGAAGGCTCTAACCACGACACCAATATTAGCATTACCCGAGCCCGGTCAACCCTACACGGTTTATACTGATGCGTCAAGGGTAGGTCTGGCATGTGTCCTTATGCAAAGGGAGAAAGTGATTGCTTACGCTTCTAGGCAACTACGAAATCATGAGGAAAATTACCCAACCCACGATCTAGAAATGGCAGATGTGGTGTTTGCTTTAAAGATTTGGAGAGCTTATTTGTATGGGGAGAAAGTACAAGTGTTTACGGATCACCGAAGCCTTAAGTACCTGTTTACGCAGCCGGACCTTAACCTGCGTCAGCGTAGGTGGGTGGAATTCTTGGCCGACTACGATTTAGAGATTCAGTATCATCCGGGGAAGGCTAATACAGTGGCGGACGCCTTAAGTAGAAGGAAGACCCGAGTCAATGTAGAGAAGGATTTGGAAGTTTTAACGGACGAGTTCAAAAAGGTGAAACTTAGTGCAATTGAGGGTGAGTCAAGTGCACCATTGGGTTTACAAGCGGTAACCCAAGCCAACTTGTTGAGAAGGATTCGAAGGGAACATGATAGCACTACAGGAATATCGGGTATTAATAGCATCGGAAAAACGCTATCTAAAGATATAATAGCATTTTTACAAGCGCTGTATATGCGCCTGCTATAATAGGTCAGTGACTTTAGATAGCGGTTTTCTGTACTGCTATAATATGTTTATATAACATAGCGTTTTCGTGTCTGCTATTTATAATATATATAATAGCGTTTGTTCTGTGTTATTAATAACTTAAGCATTTTAATTTTTTTTTTTTAATATTATATATATAAATATTGTAATTAAAATAAATATGTATAATTCTGCTTTGACAAAAATGACGTTAAACTTAAAAACTGGAATTAAAACTAGTTTTAAAGATACAGTAGTTCACAATCCGATCCAATACAAACACATGAAAATAACAAAGTTTGACACAACTTCTCACATGAATACAATTTGATTATTAGACCAAGCCACCCAGTTTCCTACTGCATCAGCTATTACTTGAATCTGAGAAGTTGGTCTCCACACCCGGGCACCATCAACTCCTCCCACCTAAACATTACAAGAATAACGCTTTCAATGGTGTTGTCACATTAATGTCTATCTAAGTAATATGTTGAAACAGAACGAATCAAACAGCTATAGAACAAACACGTGAGCTTCATGTGTTAATGGCACTAACCACGAATTCAACAAATGGTGATATGAGGGGATGCTCCAGCGTTAAACCCAGCAACCTTATAAGTTATTGCATCATCAATCTGAAGATGGAAAGAAACACAAACTTATATATTAAAACAAACTAAGTTCATGAAATCGATGGTAAGAAGCACAAGTGTTATAAGAAGTATTACAAGATCATCGATGACTTGTTCTGGTATCTCATGGAAATAAACCTGCATCACAACAACATTCAATCCACAAGAAAATTTGACAAAAGAAACCAAAAAAAACAAAAGTTGAGCAAAGAGTAAGGAGAAATTGGAATCCACAAGAAAATTTGTTTTGCCTACCTCTGCTTTGTCCCATCCTCCTCTTTTAACTCCAGTTTTCAAGTTCCTTACAAGAACAGATCCCACAACGCCTCCATGTGAGCTGGAATAGTTTGAGTAGATTTCACACGAAATGCTTACTCACAGCCTTTATTAGCCTTACAAGTGACTAGTATCATAGAACACATGAAAGTAATTAAGTTGCACAAAACCTTTGATAAATTCACGAGCTTCTGCGCCTAATGAGTCATTAAAACAGTTTATCAATCAGATTGAACTCTTCCTATTGATCCATCTGAAGCCTAATGAGTCATTAAAACAGTTATACACAATGTATTAGTAATCTAATCCTTATGAATTTCAGCTAGATGCAACGGAGTCGCTCCTTTATCATCTCTTATGTTTGATACAACTACAAAGTGTATCATTCTAAAACACACATGGAACAAAAAAAACTGATCAAGAGACTCACCAATGAACAGCAATGGGACTTGACTGAGCAGCAGAGAGAATAGCTTGAACACAATTAGCATGTCCATAGTATGCAGCGTAATGCAAACATGTTCTTCGATTGATAGAATCAAACATCAAAATCTGCAGATTCCAAAGAAAACACAATTTCAAATCCAAATCCAAAATTAAAAGCCAAAAAAATGGTAAGAACATGAAGAGAAACGTACATTAGCTCCAACTTCAGCTAGATTCTTCACACAAGAGATCCTCCCATACATCGCAGCCAACATTAACGGAGTCTAGAAGACGAATCACAGCGAGAAAAATCAGCAAAACATTCATAAAACCATACAACCAGATCAATGCGAAATAAGATACTATACGAACCTGTTTATGACGATTCAACAAATCTGGATTCGTTAATCGTTCCAAAAGCAAAGACAAAATCTGCAAAAGTAGAAACATCACAAAATGCATCAGTAACATCGAATCTAACAATAGATTTTCAAAAATCTAAGCTTATCACGACGAATCTGGAACAAAAACCACCAGATTCCGACGAGATCTCGGAGAAAACAATGGAAACTAACCTCGATCTGACCATTAGCAGCAGCGACATGAAGAACGGAGTGACGATCATAAGCAGTAGTCTGATTCAAAAGACTAGGCTCCGCCGTCATCACACGACAAACAGTAATGATATCGCCGCACTGTACAGAAACGAACAGTCGTCATCTCGCAGCTCTCTCTCTCAGATATCTCAAATCAAGAACAAATTTGTGATTAAGAAAGAGGAGAGAAAGAGGATTTACCTTCGATTTAGTGATTCGCAAACAGGAGAGAAAGAGGAGCAATCGAAGAGGAGAGTAAATTTTAGGGTTTCTCTGAAATTTGTTTCGATTTCAATCGAAGAGGAGAGAAAGAGGAGCAATCGTTGAAACCCTAAAAATTGAAGAGTAAAGTCGATAAAAGGCAAAAGGGGAAAAGTTTCTAAGTGTTTAGAAGAGGCAAAAGACAAAAGGAAAAACTCCAAAATTTTCTAAGTGACCGGGAAAATGAAAAAACTTTAGCGCCTGCCCTTTTCATAGCGTTTTAATCTCTTTAAAAATTGGGCAACACTATTATAGCGTTTCAACACGGTAGAAACGCTATGTAAAGTTCAGATGTACTGAAACGATAGCATAATGATCACAAACGCTATTGTATAGTGCTATAAAAACTCAATATTCCTGTAGTGTAGGGACGAAGGGTTAAAGACCATCGTAGACAAGTTACGGAGTCTGGAGGGACCCGATGCTAGTGGTTACCATCTCGCGGACGATGGAACACTATTGTTGAATGGAAGGGTCACGGTGCCGGACAGAGTTCAATTGCGTCAGGAGATACTATGGGCAGCTCACAATTCGACATTGAGCATCCATCTGGGAAGCATAAAAATGTATAAGGATGTGAGGAAGTACTATCATTGGCCGGGAATGAAGCGGGCAGTGGCTAAGTCGGTCAGTCAGTGCGACACTTGTCAGAGGATCAAGGTGGAACATCAGGCGTCGGCAGGACTGTTGCACAATCTACCGATTCCCGCTTGGAAGTGGGAGTCAATCTCGATGGACTTCATCACCGTACTGCCTACACGACCCGGACGGAATAATGATGCAATCTGGGTAGTCGTCGATCGACTTACGATGGTCGCACACTTGGTACCTGTTCGCAGTACGGACCAGACCCCGGTACTAGCCGAGAAGTACATAGACGAAATAGTACGGTTGCACGGAGTACCGGCGAACATTGTGTCAGACCGAGACCCGAAATTTTCGGTAATTTTCTGGCAAGACTTACAGCGTGCCTTGGGGACTGAAGTATTCATGAGCACTGCCTTTCACCCGGAGACCGATGGGCAAACGGAATGGACGATCAGAACGATAAAAGACATGATCCGCCTGTGCGCCTTGGACTGGTCGACCGATTGGGAAGGTAACCTGCCCTTAATAGAGTTCTCTTACAACAATAGCTACCACTCAAGTATTGGGATGTCCCCGTTCGAAGCAATGTACGGACGGCCATGTCGAACGCCCTTATGCTGGACGGACATTGGAAGTGAGGCTCAGTTCGATAATCGAGTCATCTATGAGACCAACCAGAAATTACAAGTAATCCGAGACAACATGAAGAAGGCACAGGATCGACAGAAGAAGTATGCTGACCGAAACCGACGTGAAGTGGAATTTAGTGTGGGAGATTGGGTTTACCTCAAGGTTACGGCTCAAAAAGGGAAAGATCGTTTCGGCAAAGTTAGAAAACTAGCTGTACGGTACATCGGCCCATATCAGATAGAGAAGCGAATTGGAGAGGTGGCATATAGACTAATCATGCCGGAGGAGATGCGCCTACACAAGGTCTTTCATGTATCGCAACTTCGGAAACATGTACCTAACCCCAATGACATTGTGCCAGAACGAGTTGATGAGTTACAGACGAATCTCACTTACCCGGAGGGACCATTGGGACTTGGAGAAAGACGAATGAAAGAACTCAAAAACCGGAAGATTCCGCAAGTCCAAGTATTTTGGGGTAAGCAAAATCGGAAAGTGGTCACGTGGGAAGACGAGGAGAAGTTTCGACTCAAGTACCCGCAATTTTTCATGGAAGAAGAGGAAGAAGCTGGACCATCCAAACCTTAGAGAATTCGGGACGAATTCCTATAAGGAGGGGAGAATGTAATGACCCTCACTTGATCATCGAACCGTGGGAAGAAGGACCAGGGAAGCGAATGGTAGGACGGTTGAGTTAACAGTGAACCGAAGGTACGATAAAGTTGGATAAAGGGGAGAAGGCTAGACCAGTTGGTAGCGACCTTGGATAGAAAAACGGCTCAGGACATAGTCAGATCTGGGCATCGACCGTAGGGCGGACCACGGTGAACGTTGGCCGTCGGAGAAAGTGAGAAAATAAAAGAAAAGAGAAATTCTCCTAAGTAAAGATGGACTTGGGCTCAACTTTGGGACTTCGGATCCAAGCCCACCGAGAAAAGCGACGTGGCAATGTCTTATGAGTTAATCGGATAGTGGCTTCAAGCGCGATTTGGTGGTGACACATGTCCGCCACGTGTCGCTCTGGCGAACAGTTGTCGTCACTTTCCGTCACTTAGCGACAACTCACCCGGCCATGCACTCTCATCTCCGTCTATAAATACAGTCGTGAGTTCATTTGTAAACTTTTTTGGGAGGTGAGGAGAAAAGACGGAGGATTGGATTTAGTGGCCGGGGGGGGGGGGGTACTTGATCGACGGTGCGAGAAGGACGACGGAGAGGACGATTGACGGACAAGCATTACCGATCAGTGAACCGTTGAGTAGAGAGTGAGTTGGTTCATCCCTTAGCTAAAATTACTAAGTAAATAAGCTTAGGTGATGAAGTATTTAGTTGCATGGTTCATTCGGGGAAATGGTTAAGGTAGACTATAATCTCCGGATGAACGTTGAGATGGTACAGATTTCATACAGTGATGGAAAGGTTTATACAGATGATTGCATGTGTTTTCTTTTGTGGTTCCATGCGTGTTTTATACAGATTATACAGAGGATGGTACGAGTGATCGGTCTGATGACTTAACTCGGTGTGTCCATCGGTAGAGGTGTGTTTGTCTCCTGGTTATCATACAATGCCGAGCGTACGTGCCGTGACAGCCTGCGTTTTCGAATGACATGGGCGGGTTAGCTACCCGTCTATGTCGTTGCCCGGCGGGGTGACAAAATGTTGATGGCTATTAGCCTTTGTGGTTTTAGCCGAGACGCTTCATACAAATAGGAGACGGCACACCTGGGCCCTAGGGAATTACGGAGTCTAGACTGTTTGTGTTTAGTCCCGTTTGCGTTGATTGTTGAATGATTGATGAATGATTGCTTGTTGTTTGGGGATATTGGGTTGTTGTTGTTGTTCTTACAAGTGCCCAACTCACTGAGTAATGCTAGATTACTCACGACTCATTTTGGTTTTGCAGGGAACCCTAGACGGGATTAGCCGGGTGGAGAACGTTAGGACCGTCGGAGTAGTTTTTGGGTGCCTTTGTAAAAGTATGTAAACTTTTGTGTAAACTTTTTGATAAATAGGCCGGCCGAGTAAAAACCTTAAGGCTTAGGCCTTGTTAAGTATTTTGATAACTTAAAGTAAAATAAAAAGGAGTTTATGTAAATTAAGTTTACACGCGGGTGTTGACTGATATGATCTTGTCCGGATCAACCTAACGTTGGTCTTTTTGTGAGGGTTGGCAAGCCTTAATAAGAATTCAAACAGGAAGGAACTGAGTGCGAACCGTCTAGGGTGAATGATTCGTTCTAGTAACCTCGGATGGGTTTTACTTGGCCGTCTTCATGTAACGCCTAAGGCACTCGTGACTTGTCCGGTCATAGAGTGAACTTGGGGCGTTACAGTGCGTCTGGTGTAGACATGGCTTCAGAATATGTTTTCGGTTCGTTCTCATAGAGAAGAATCATCAAGAACTTTTCACCATACGATTTTTCCTTACGAGCTCTTTTACTGCGTCTAGGTTCATCTTCTGCTTCAATCGCTAAGGTTTTTGACCCGCTAGCATTGTTTGCAGAGGTGCTTGCGTTTTCCTCTTCACGAGGGCGTTTCGAAGTTTGTTTATCCTTGCATGGAAAAATATTTTCAAAAAACGCCGCATTTCTTGATTCCATAATTGTATTGACTTGAATATCCGAGATATCTGATTTGTGTACCAGAAATCGGTAAGCACTACTATTGTGTGCATATCCGAGAAAAATACAATCCACGGTTTTCGGTCCGATTGTGACCTTCTTAGGAGGTGGCACTGCGACTTTTGCTAGACACCCCCACACTTTTAGGTATTTGTACGCTGGTACTTTACCTGTCCAAAGTTCATGTGGCGTATTGCCAGTTATTTTGTGCGGAATTTTGTTAAGGATATGATTTGCAGTTAGCAATGCTTTCCCCCACAAATTCTGGGGTAACCCAGATTCCTGCAACATAGCATTCATCATTTCTTTCAGAGTTCGGTTTTTTCGTTCCGCAACTCCGTTAGATTCAGGTGAGTAGGGAGCAGTCGTTTGATGTATAATGCCTTTTTCTTGGCAAAATGCATTAAACGGACCATCATATTCGCCTCCCCTGTCACTCCTGATTATCTTGATGGTTTTTGAGAGTTGGTTTTCAACTTCGAGTTTAAATTCTTTGAATTTCTCCAACACCTCATCTTTACTACGTAGTAAGTATACGTAGCAGTATTTTGTGCAATCATCTATGAAAGTTACAAAATACTTTTTACCACCTCTAGTTTGTATATATTTTAAATTGCACAAGTCTGTGTGGATTAATCCTAGAGGTTCAGTTGTTCTCTCAACACGAGGAGATGGTGTTTTTGTGAGTTTCGCTTGTACGCATACTTCACATTTCTCTTTGCTTATTTTGCATCTTGGGATTAGGTTCAAATTAATTAATCGTTGTATAGATTTATAATTCACATGTCCTAACCGTTCATGCCATGTATCGAAAGACTCAACCAAATAAGCAATAGAATTTTTATTGATTTCATTGGAACCAGAGCTAGAAGCTACATCATCTTTGTTTCTGGACAGTCTGAACACACATTTTGATCAGACCTTCCTTAACAAAACCTCTACCAATAAGAACACCATTCTTCCTAAGGATCAGCTGGTCAGACACGAAATTGCCTTGCTCATCAGAGTCCCAGAGATCAGATTCTTCCTCATGTCCGGAACATGCTTCACGTTGTTGAGAGTGATAGCCATCCCATATGTCATCTTCAGGACCACCTTTCTGGTGCCTTCAATGTCGGAGCGAGAGACGTTCCCCATCATCAAGCTTTCAGCAAATCTCTTGGTTTCACCTTGCTTTTTAAAGCTAGTGGAGGATTGAGGTGCCATTTTTCTACTAGGCCCATCTTGCCTGTTAGGCCCATCAAACTTGACAGGCCCATTAGCCTTTTTGTTTTGGTAAACAACCTTGGCTTTTCCCTTTCTCTTGTATTCAGCAACATTTGCATCATGGTCAATGGCGGACCCATCTTTGTCGCGCTCAGTTGACTGATTCTGCAGCTTGGAGATTAAGTTAAGCAAAGTGATTGGCTTTTGCTTATGGTCGAGATAGTTCTTGAAATCGCTCCAGCTAGGTGGTAGCTTCTCGTGAACTTGGTCCATAATCGGCTTTGACCGAGCCCGGCCCGGCTCGGCACGGCGGCGGCGCGCGCGCGTGTGTATTTTTGCATCATAGCCATCCATCTCCATCTCCATGGTCTCCTCTTTCAAATGCTAGTGAACCTTGTTGTAAGTGTAGCACTATATATACAAGAGGAAGAATTTCCAAACTTCCAATGTGGGACAAATGCACATTTGTCTTTTTAAACTCTTTAAGCAACCCACTTTGGACTTCAATTTCTCATTCAATTTAACTTCAATTTTGACATGTAATTACACTATCTTATAGTGCTCATTACAAGGAATCCAATGACTCCAAGATCCGGTCATTCCGGTGACGGAGTTCACCGGAAAGTCGCCGGAAAGTTGACCAAAAGTCACTTTGTCAAAAATGAGTTCCAACACTTTACTCATGCCATCTCTCCATCTACGGCACGTTTAGCCTCCGTTGATCCAAACCAAGACGCTCTCACGGTATAGCCAATCCAATTGAAGACGGACGGTGACGTAATCGTCGGGAAGTTAACAGAAGTAGCAGTCGTTATTAAGAAGGGAGGCGGAATAAGACACAACTTCGGCGGAGGGGGACGCAGCTTCGGCGGAGGTGGACGCAGCTTCGGCGGAGGGGGACGCAGCGGAGGCAGAGGGGGACCCAGCGGAGGCGGAGGGTCACGAGGTAGAGGCGGAAGAGGGAGTGGCGATCAAGAGAGGTCTAGAGGAGGAGGATTTCATCCTATTCCGATTTATGGCAGTGGATCACACCACGGTGGTCACCGTTCAAACGGCGGCCGGGAAAGTGCTAGCGGTTGGTTAGGTTTATCGATTTTAGCCGGTTTGGTTTTGGATTTTTAGGGTTTCCTTTTTTGATTTACCGGTTTAAGTTTTTTTTTTTTTTTACCCGGTTTAAATTGCTTTCCACTGGTTTGCTCTATGGATATTATCAGAAGTTTGTTATGGATTTTAATCCTTGTGGTGACACAACGATAACATTAACACAAACTAGTTTATTACATATGTAAAATTTGGTGATAATGTAGATGATGTAGATCAACAGTGTGGACCATCTATTACATCAATACAACGTTGAAAAAAGACTCTAGTGTTTTGGACCCTTCGAGACACTATCTCATAGATTTTTTTCAATATATTTTCTAGATATCTTTTATCACTTGGAGACATGGTCTCAAACTCGCTTTCATCTTTACTCAGTTGATTCCTTTCATAAACTCAACTTTTGCTCACACAATACTTAGCGGATCCATTCATTTTGGATATGGAATAACCAAACGCACGTTTAATGCATGATGATTTACTAACTTAAGCATCAGAGAGTTTTTAGAAAATGTCCTCTTAAACCTACATGACATCAAATACCTAAACAATATGTATTACTAACCTTTGGCATTCAGTTTGGTTTTTTAGGTTTTTAAATTTTCGGTTACTAAAAAAGGTACCAAATTGACCCAAATAAAAGTTAAGTTAGGGTCGGTTTGGTTTTCGATATTTTTGGTTCGGTTACATAGTTTAAAGTTCATTCCAAATCAAATCCAAATCAAAACGATTTTGTCTTCTTTTTTTCGATTAATTCGGTTAGGTGATTTCGGTAATGACAAAACAAGACCTGATATGGTCGCTCGGATCCACTTCTCATCATTGCCGATGCACAACCATCGATCACAGAAGAAGCAAAATCATCAAAAACAGACAATGACTCGGTAGCTGCATCAGTGTTGACCTCTAAAAAAGTGAGAACTCATCATGGAGTGGGAGAGTCTTCTCGTCGCAAACAAAAGCTGCTGAAGAAGAAGAAGAAGAATGATTCAAATGAGGTGATCCAAGTAACTGGTGAGAAAGAAGACATAAAATTATAGATTTGAAGCATAAGGAGCAGAAGGAGAAGCATAATATTAAGAAGGTTAAGGAAGAGAGAATTTTCTATACTTTTGCTAGAAGGAGCTGCAAAAGGAAAAATATGTATAGATCTAGGGTTTTTTTTTTTAATGTAAAGATTGTGGGCTGTGTAACAAATATTGGAAAAAAATTAGTCTAAAGACACTAATTCACTCACAATGTTTTCAAAATGGAAACAAATACATTTATTGATTGGAAGGTTTTCATCTAGAAAATCTGGTTATTGTAATGCCCCACCGCTATCATATGTGGGCTCCACATTTTCTCTCATCTCGTGGGTCCACGCTTATGTGACAGCCGGTTTGCTATTTTTAGAAGTTTTAAATACTTGTTTACCGATCTTATAAATCACCACATGATATTTTTTTCATGTTTTGTGTTCACTCACACAGTACCACAAATCACTTCGCGATAGGTTACTTCTCTCGAAATGGCTCCAGCTGAAGCACGCGTAACTCTGGAGTTCTGACATGATAGTTGAACGAAAAGATAAGTGCACTTTACTGACTTAGGTGACCAAATCAATTATTTTAAACTCTTCTCATGCATCATTATATTAATTATTGAAATCGGGATGTTACAATAACCCCCACTTCTAGTTTGCAACATCCTTGTTACGTACTAATATCGTCACCCCTAATGGTGTGAGCCCTCTTGATTCCATACTCATCTGGATTTGGCTCTAATACTACTTGTAACGTGTCAACTGCCATCATTTATGGACTCCATGCCCTCTCTTGTGTTGTAGGCCCATCCTCGTCTCACAACCGATTTTCTACTTTCAGAAGCTTTAAAATCTTGTTTACTAACCATACAAATCACCACGTACGTGATCTTTTGCCGTGTTTTGTTCTCACTCACATGTACCACAAATCACTTCCCGGTAAGGCATCCATCATGAAATTGCAAAATATTCAAAAACCGAATGGATAGTTGAAATACCCGAAAAATAATGACCACAATACCCAAAATTATAATTATAAACCCAAAGATATTAGTTATGTATAGACTCGAAATAATACTTATCTAAATCAAATGTTGTTAGTTATATTTGTTCATATTATTATTTTTTTTTTTGCAATATTGAACCAAATTTCATTAAAATGAAAATAATTCTATAGATTTTTTGGTATTTCGAATACTTCGGATTTTGGATTTCATGGATTGAGTCTATTATCTACTGTGTTTTTGTGTCAAATTTGTAGGAATAGATCATAGATGCTTGTACTTGTGTTGTTTAGAGTCTGCTGGTGAAGAAGTTGTCTCTGGTATAGGGGTAAGATTCAGGTTTTCGGGTAGAAAATTAGTGTATTCGGGTAGCCATAAATCTAACCGAAATGGAACCGATTTTTTTTTAGTTTTACAAGGTATTAGATTTATTACCCGAACCCGAGAAGACCCGACCCGGAACGGAACCGATTTTTTTATTTACTCTATTGGGTCCTATACTCATATACCCGTTAACCTGAACCCGATCGGGTTTTACCAGAACCTGAATCCGATACCCGAATGCCCAAGGTTACTTCGCACCATATAACTCCATCGCGTGATATTTCAATTTTCAAGTGTAAATATTTATTATATATTGAAATAATTCAAATGTAAAATAATCTATATTCGGATATACCTGATTGGTTACAAAATTCGTAAAACAATTTTAAAAATATATATCCGTTTAAAAAAATTCGAATCATATCATATGCAGAAAAAAATCTAAAATTTTATTAACTTTATGTATTATATAGTAATTAAAAATAATTAAATATAAGATTAAATAAAAGTGAAAGGAGAATTAGATTTTTATGTAACATATATATTGCTTTAAATTAAGTAGATATATGGTGACCAAAAAAATTAAGTAGATATATTGTTGGAAATTTGAAATTAATATTATCAAATAAGGATATGATTGTGTTTGGTTGTAAGGATTGTAGAGAATTTAATCGGCTCTTGTTTAGATACAAAGATAAAAGAATAATTCTTGTTCTATAATCTACACAAATTTTGATGACACAAAAATGTTAATATAGATTTTTTTTTTTTTTTTTTTTTTCAAAACGGATTTGTTTTTTTTTATTCCATTTTCTACTTTTCACCTTAAATTTGATGTAAAATGTTTGTTCTGTTCATGAGGGCAGTGGACACCTATAGAGACACAGATGGAGAGATTAATCCCATGGGAACAAGAAGAATAAGTCCAACTTGTTAATAAGTTTACCGTAGATACAGCTTGGACTGCACGGCAAGCAAGAAAGTCAACAGATCCTAAAGACAAGAAAACAATTAAGAAAATTAGAGTATAAAGATCCATCTTCATGTGCTCAGATCTAACTGAATTGCTATTTCCAAGTTAATATATTACAAGTCGAAATGGGAAACTGGTCGGAGTTGCCACGGGAGATGATCCACATAATCTCTGTAAGAGTTGACAACCCCTTCGATCTGATACATTTCCGATCGGTATGTTCATGGTGGCGTTCCTCTAGTCTTCACACATTCCGACCGATTCCATCACTTAGATGTCCTCTTCCCCCAGATGTCGGGGGCTGCGGAGATGACTGCCATATCTTGAGAAGTCGTGTTTATCTAGTCAAGTCTCTTTCTCACCGGTTTTGGTAATTAAATCCTCTTTAAACAGTTTTGATCCAATAGTTACCATAGTTGGTCATTCTTTCTCGTTTTAAGAATGATTTTTGATTGGGAAAAAGATAGTGAGCTACACGGATGTATAGCACAATACATGACCACACATTCTTAATGCTTAAAAGTTATAAAGTGTAGGTGTTTGACCAGGTGCTTGTATGATCTCTAAATTAAATAGGGTAATTCAAATTTAATGAAAATAAATTGCAATGTTCCTCGCAGGTTATTTAAGCTACAAGAACAAGAAAATGGAGAACTTGTTCTGCAAAGCTTGTTCGGTAGAAGAACCTCCTCCGAGTGGGGACGTTCATATCCAAGTCTGTCAGTTGACTTGCTCAACTCTCAAGTCATTGAGCTAGCTCAAGAACATGTTGCTTGTTACACCTATTGGTGCGACCTATTCGATGATGGTTCTCCGGCTAAAAATGAAGAACTTGTCGGCTTTGTGCAGTTAGATCCAGAGAACAAGGAATTTATGGTTTTGGGAAGGCTCTCATTTCAGGGCCTTGGTATGTATAGGTCATTTGAGGAGCGTTGGACCAAGCTCAAGACAACACCAGATATATATCTAGAAGCGTTAGTGTCGTTTAAGGGACATTTTTATTCCATAGAAAGAACCGGAGTAATGAAAGTGGTGAAGCCATCTCTCGAAGTCAATTCGTTTCAGCGGTCGAGGCCTTGCGATAAGACAAGAAGACGTTGGGTAAATAAGCTAAAAATAAAAAATACTATCACTTAGCTTTTTTTCTTTGGGATCAAATAATATCAATTTTTTTTGTTCAAATAATGACCTTCTAAAAGTTCTTTCTTAATATTTTCTATATCCAGCTTGTCAAGTCCGGGGACAAACTTCTACTAGTAGAGATCTGCACCGAGACCCGGAAAGAGTATCTCACACCAAGTCTCCATGAAGAAAAGGGATGGTTCGAGATTTCGGAGTTAGACGAACAGTGAAACGATTGGATTCAAGTGGAAGATGTGGGTGGTCGCATCTTGTTCTTGGACCACTTTTGCTCCTTCTCTTGTCTGCCTACTCAGATTCCGGGTTTCAAACCCAACTCGATCATCTTCGTGAATATTTTTGGAGGTTATGGACATAAACATTTTCAGGTGTATGAGTTTGGTAAGCAAGGGTTTACATCTTTTGGAGATATCTCCGAGTATGTTCAGCTTTTCCCATCTCCCCCATGGATAATTTCCAACGAATGATTGATCATTATAATAATAAAAACGAACATGTTTGCGTCATCATCACATTTCAACCCCAAAAAAATTTACATCTTATAAAGCATACGTAAGACTGAGTTAAAGTTATACGAAAGTATTTAAACAACTTGAATTATCAATTATGCATGTATGGACGTAATGTTTTTGTCTATAAACTGATACAATTATGTAAAAGAAATTTTCAGAAAAGGCACTTCTTTTGACCAAACTCTCACACTTCGGTAAACTTAAGTTTGTCTCTCACCAGATAGCCAAAAGAAGTTATTCGGACAAAAATACTCTTAATTAATGAGACACTGTGCTCGTTCAGTATCCCTCAGTTAAAAAATTGTGATGTTTCAAAAGCACTTTATGGTTTTCGTATGTCACATATAAACATAATAAAAAAAAAAAAACTGTTCACGAAGAGAAATTGAGAAGTGGAGAAAACCGATTGTGAGAAAGAACGGTTTCTTGGGTGAAAATTCCAAATCGAAGGGCATATTGTTTTTGTAAATCTGAAATCATAATTGGGGAGAAAGAACCCATTGTTGGTTTCGTGTTGTGTGATGAGAAATCGAGTTCCGGCGAGATTTAGGAGAAAAAATTCTCGCAAGTGTCCCGGATTTGTGTTAGAAATAGAGAAGTCGGTGCTGGGTTGTAATTGGGTCTCAGATTACTCTACAATTTCGACCAAATCGTCAAAATTTTGAGTTGAAGCAAGGGGAACTCGCCGGAAAACTACTTCGGCCTTCACATCGGTGCCTCCGACGATTACATAAGGTAATATCACTTGACCTTAAACCGATTGAGAAATAATGACAATTTAGCTTATTCTTTTTGAGAATTTCCTAAAAAGTTGAGGACAAATCTATGTGAAGATTTTTTATACATTTAATTTCTATATTTGTGATGATTGTTTTCATTAATTATCGTTGGTAATTTGTCATTTCTAAACCCCAATAACAAAAATATTTAATTATATATCTCCAAATTTTCACTGACAAAAGCATATTTTTTTTCCAATTTTTTATTATATTTTGATCCCCTTTTATCATGTAGCAACCCGAATAGCATGTACAGTTCTAACTAATTGCGTAATTGTGTACTATACATCGTAACGAGAAGGTACATAGTCTCCTTTGTCTTCTTGCAGCGCGTCAGTGGCACTTATGTCCGAATCTGGGCTGGTGGCTATTAAATTTAGTATACCATTTATTTATTAATATCTGAAATATCTTTATTGGATATTTCTAAATATTCTCAAATATTACTTTTACTATAATTGGATAACAAATAATGTTAAGAGATATGATTATATGATATTAATATATATATAGCAAAAAGGTAATGCTTGTTTATTCTTCTATTTTGATGTGGGATGTGGCCATGTGGGAGTAGTATTAGCGTAGTAATACATTACTCTATGATGGAGGGAAATATACGAAAAAGGTATAGAGATATCAATGGATTCTCAAGAACATAGAATTCAAAGACTTCGGAGTTCTTTGTTTTATGTATCAATGGATCACAAGAACAGAGAATTCAAAGACTTCGTTTGAAAAAATATCTTCTCTTTTCTTAATCAAAAACAACCCAATAATACAAGAGGCCTAATAAGACTATTTATAATAAAACCTCAAAACCCTAAGACCTAGAATAATTTTGAATAATAATAATTAATTAATTAAAAGATAATGAGAATAGATATTTGGAAATATTCCAAATATCACGCTGCATCACTCTACGTAGAGTATAACATTTGATATTATTATATGCTCCCTTATATGGGTTTCACTAATTAATAGTTTAGCCAATTAGTGTTAATTATCGGATTTTATTGATGAAAATTAGTTTTATTTAATATCAAATGATTTAACAAATTTAAATTATGATAAGATAATATTACTTTTTGTCACAAAATTATCAAAAATAATTCTTTCATATACAAATTATGTAATGTAATTACGACAACTAAAATATGTTGGAAATTTATAATGAATTTCTGATGTAGCGACACCTTCTCTTTCCTTTTCGGCTTCTTTCGTGTTTTTCTTTTTATTGCTGGGCTTTTATTTTTATTCTCGTTTGGGTTTTATTCAATAAGGTAGGTAGCTTTGTCGCCAAGTCTAGGGTTTTGTGTTTAGCTTTAATATAAATACTCTTGGTCTTGTAAGAGAGGAGGTTGGTTTTTGATTAATAAAGAACGAGAGTTTTCTTCTCTTTGAAGTCTTTGTTCTTTCTGTTTATTTCTCTTCTTGAAAATAAACCTTGAGTTCCGAGCAAGCTAGGCTCGACTATTGATCGTTTGATACTTGAGTGCTTCTAGTTTATATCCCGCTGCAACAGTTGGTATCAGAGACAAAGGATCCTAATCATGCCTCCGAAGAAGAGTCTTCAGCAGCAATACGATGACCAATTGGAATTGATACGTGAGATGTTTGGAGAATTTCAGCTAGGGATGCATGAGGTCTTGCGTAGCTCTGTTGAAACCGCGGTCAGAACGTTGATTCAGGCACAAAAACGACCTCCGCGTGCGCCTCGCCGGGAAGAACAGATCGAAGAGGCGGACGATGACGAGGAAGCCGAGGATGGCAACCCGTTCGCGCGACTTGGTGACCAACAACGCCACGATATTATTGTTCCTCAAAACGATAATAACCGTCGTTAGGATTCTGGTTTTATTAAGATGGACTTACCTGGGTTTCATGGTGGTTTACATCCAGAAGAATTTCTTGACTGGTTAAGCAACACCGAAGAGGTGTTGAATTTTAAAGAAGTTCCTGATGCAAAGCGCGTTCCTCTTGTGGCTACACGGTTTAAAGGAAGAGCTTCCGCGTGGTGGCAACAAATCAAAGAGACTCGCGCAAGGGCTGAGAAAGATCGCGTGCAATCGTGGGATAAGATGAAAAAGTTGATGCGCAAATCTTTTCTCCCGTATAATTACTCGCGTACGATGTATACGAAGTTTCAGAATCTACGCCAAGGAAGTAAATCAGTTGATGACTATGCCTCTGAATTTTTTTCGCTTGTGGCGCGTAACAAGCTCGTGGAATCCGAAGAACAACTTGTCTCGAGGTTTATTGGGGGTTTGCGACTTCAAATTCAGAATATGTTGTTGCAATTCAACCCTTTGTCGGTGTCAGAAGCTCACCAACGTGCTTTGCTTATTGAACAACAGTCTCGTGGTCCCTCTGCTTCATGGTCCGCTTCGGGAACGCGTTCGCAGCAACCAAGCGTGAGTGACAGTACTGCAACACGACAATTGGAAGTTGGATCTTCTAGTGTGCCACCAAGATTATCTCTAGACAACGTGACTAGTAGCACCAATCAACGATCTGGCAAATCCATTTCGTTTCGGTGTTTCGGATGTGGCGAACAAGGTCATAAGCATTCTGATTGTCCTCACTCTAATCGACGTGGTCTTTTTGTTGATGACGAACCTATCTATGATGAGGATGACAATGAGTTTGTTCAGTTTGAGGAGGAAGAACAAGTGCCTGGAGATAAAGGTCTTGCACTTGTTTTGAGACGCAACTTTTTAATCCCAAAGATAGAAGAATCTTGGCTGCGTACAAATCTGTTTCACACCACCTGCACCATTCGAGGAAAGGTCTGTCGACTTGTCATCGACTCGGGAAGCTGTACTAATGTCATCTCCGAGGAAGCTGTGACTAAGCTCGCCTTATTTTCAGAACGACACCCGACTCCTTACAAGTTAGCTTGGCTCAACGCGACTACGGATATGCGAGTGTCGAAACGTTGTCGTGTGCCTTTCTCCATTGGACTTCACTATAAAGACCTCATCTACTGCGATATTATTTCAATGGATGCGTGTCATATTCTTCTTGGACGTCCATGGCAATACGATCGCCGAACAACTCACGATGGTTTTTCCAATACGTATAGTTTTGTGTTCGAAAACAAAAAAATCACTTTGCTTCCTTCACAAGATATTTCTTCTTTAGTGACTTCAGGTATGGAGAGTTCGGTAACGCCTACAGCGAGTGAAAACAAGAAAACTGGATTATTTTTATCCAAATCTCAGTGTGTGGAGGAGATTCAATCTAAGGGAATGGCTTACGCTCTTGTGGTTTCTCCCGTCGTATCTCCGACCGATTTTCCTGTACCACCTGCTTTTCGTCCTCTCCTTGATGATTTTGTTGATGTGTTTCCTAAAGAACTTCCTGCAGGTTTACCTCCACTTAGGGATATACAACATTGTATTGATCTAGCACCAGATTCGGTACTTCCCAACTGCCCACATTACCGTATGAGTCCTACGGAACATGATGAGTTTAGATGACAAGTTGAAGAGTTGTTAGCTAAAGGCTATTTGTGTGTGAGTTTGAGTCCGTGTGCAGTTCCGACTCTTCTTATTCCAAAGAAAGACAGTTCATGGCGTATGTGTGTTGATAGTCGAGCGATCAACAAAATAAAAATTCGCTATCGTTTTCCTATACCATGTTTGGATGACTTATTGGATCAGATTGGGACTGCCTCTATATTCACCAAATTGGATCTCAAAAGTGGATATCATCAAATACGTATACGTCCCGTTGACGAGTGGAAGACGGCTTTTAAGACAAGGGAGGGTTTATTTGAGTGGTTGGTGATGCCATTTGGTTTATCGAACGCGATAAGCACTTTTATGTGCGTTATGAATCAAGCACTTCGTCCTTTCATCGGTCGTTGTGTTGTTGTTTATTTTGACGATATTTTCATCTTTAGTCCTTCTCTGGCAGCACATTTAGATCATTTGCGAGAGGTATTATTGGTATTACGTCGTGAGAAGCTTTTTGCCGCCACACAAAAATGTGAGTTTGGTGTCTCACAGGTTTTGTTCCTTGGCTATATCGTGTCTGCTAGTGGTTTACAGGTTGATCCCGCCAAGATTTCGGCGATTAGCTCATGGCCAACACCGAGTTCAGTTACAGATGTGCGAAGTTTTCACGGATTGGCTTCTTTTTATCGCCGTTTTGTTCCTCATTTTAGTGGGATCATGTCGCCAATCACTGATTGTATCAAGGCTGCTAAATTCGAGTGGACCGATGACGCAGAGAAAGCTTTTCAAGTGATTAAGACAAAGCTTACAACAGCACCTGTACTCGTTCTTCCCAATTTCTCTTTACCTTTTGAATTACATAGTGATGCTTCTAAGCTAGGCATCGGTGCAGTTTTGAGTCAAGCAGGTCGAACAGTTGCGTTCTTTAGTGAGAAAATTGCAGGTTCAAGAGGACGTTACAGCACCTATGATGTCGCATTGTATGCGGTGGTGCAGGCCATCAAACATTGGCGTCATTATCTTTTCACAAAGAATTTGTTCTCTTTACCGATCACGATGCTTTGAAACATATGGGCTCTCAAGAAAAAGTTTCTGCTCGACACGCGGCTTGGTTTGCTTATCTCCAACAGTTTACGTTTGTGATTAAACACAAGGCGGGTACACTAAATAAAGTAGCTGATGCGTTAAGCCGACGTCACTCTCTTCTAGCGTCACTTCAAATATCTGTTCCGGGTTTTGTTGTTTTGTCCGAGTTATATCCAACAGATCCATTCTTAGCCAAGATTTGAAGTGATGCACAACAAGTATTGTCTGATGAATTTTTGGTGTTTGATGGCTTTCTTTTTCGTGGTGTACAATTGTGTATTCTGGAGTGTAGCTTACGTTTACAGTTAATCAGAGAATTACATGGTGAGGGTCATGTTGGTCGTGATCGTACACTCCATTTGGTTTCGGGTTCGTATTACTGGCCGTCTCTAAGACGTGATGTTGAGCGCTTCGTCTCGCGTTGTGGTACGTGTCAAGCTTCTAAGGGTCATGCGTCGAACGCTGGTTTGTACTTACCTTTGCCTATTCCAACACAACCATGGACTGATATTAGTATGGATTTTGTGCTTGGTTTGCCTCGAACACAGTCTGGTCATGATTCAATCTTTGTGGTGGTGGATCGTTTCTCTAAAATGGCACACTTTATACCGTGTAAGAAGACAACCGACGCTGTTCAAGTGGCGACACTTTTCTTTAGAGAAATTTACAAGCTTCATGGTCTTCCTTTGTCAATTGTCTCAGATCGTGATTCTCGCTTTCTTGGATACTTTTGGCGATCTTTGTGGCGTTTGTTGCGCACTAGTCTTGGCATGAGCTCCGCCTATCACCCACAAACGGATGGTCAAACTGAGGTAACTAATCGTGCACTTGGCGATCTTTTACGATGCTTGGTTGGGAAGAACATCAAGTCGTGGGATAAAGTTCTTTGTCAGGCTGAGTTTGCACATAATCATGCGCTTAATCGAAGTACCGGCTTTAGTCCATTTCGTGTTGTGTATGGTTTCATCCCTCGCGGACCTGTTGATTTGAGTGATGCACCAGATCGGTCGCGACTCCATGGTCGTGCTTGTGATTTTGTCGAAGAGTTTGCTACTATCCATGAGCAGGTCCGTAATAATCTTGAAGCCGCTACATCGAAATACAAGGCAAGTGTTGATTCTCATCGGCGAGAGCTATAATTCAGTGTTGGAGATTTGGTGTGGGTTGTGTTAACTAAAGATCGGTTTCCTTCCGGTACTTATAATAAATTAAAGGCACGTAAGATTGGCCCATTGGAGGTGCTGGAAAAGATCAACAATAATGCTTACCGTCTTCGTCTTCCCCCACATATGCACACGGCTGATGTTTTCAATGTCAAGCATTTGGTACCGTACCTTCCTGAGGATGACATGGCGAATTTGGGGACGAATTCTTCTTTACCATGGGCGACCTGATGTAGCGACACCTTCTCTTTCCTTTTCGGCTTCTTTCGTGTTTTCCTTTTTATTGCTGGGCTTTTATTTTTATTCTCGTTTGGGTTTTATTCAATAAGGTTGGTAGCTTTGTCGCCAAGTCTAAGGTTTTGTGTTTAGCTTTAATATAAATACTCTTGGTCTTGTAAGAGAGGAGGTTGGTTTTTGATTAATAAAGAACGAGAGTTTTCTTCTCTTTGAAGTCTTTGTTCTCTCTGTTTATTTCTCTTCTTAAAAATAAACCCTGAGTTCCGAGCAAGCTAGGCTCGACTCTTGATCGTTTGATACTTGAGTGCTTCTAGTTTATATCCCGCTGCAACAATTTCCAACAATTTAATATTTGTTGGATATTTAGAACGATGTTCCTACAAAGTATGCGATGTAATTATCAAAAATAAAATTTGTTGGAAATTTGCAATAAATTTCCAACAATATAGTATTTGTTGAAAACTTCCCACAATGTTCCAATAAATTATTTGATGAATTGTTACAACTTAAATTTGTTGGAAATTTACAATAAATTTTTAACAAATACAATATTAGACGTAATTTTATGAGATATTTATTGGAAATTATCAACAAAATCTGATTATTAGAAACATTTCTTGGAATAATACATATTTTCTTGTAGTGTAGAGAAGTCGCTGGGTTGTAATTGTGTCTCGGATTACTCTACAATTTTAACCAAAACGTCAAAATTTCAAGTTGAAGCAAGGGGAACTCGTCGGAAAACTACTTCAGCCTTCACATCGGTGTCTCTAACGATTACATAAGGTAATATCACTTGATCTTAATCTGATTGAGAAATAATGCAATTTACCTTTTTTCTTCTTGAAAATTTCCTAAAAAATTGAGGACAAATATTTGTGAAGATTTCTTAGACATTCAATTTCTATATTTGTGATGATTTTTTTCATTCATTATGGTTGGTAATTTGTCATTTCTAAGCCCCACTAACAAAAATATTTAATATTATATCCCCAACTTTTCACTGACTCCAGCAGAATTTTTTTTTTTTTTTAATTATTTTTTATTTCCTTTTATCCTATAGCAACCGAATATCATGTACTGTTCTAACTAATTACCGAATTGTGTACAATACATCGTAACGAGAAGGTACACAGTCTCCTTTGTCTTCTTACAGCGCGTCAGGGGCAGTTATGTCCGAATCTGGGCTGGTGGCTATTTCGTGAAAGCAAACATTGAGTTTGCCAAAATTTGGTTAAAAATGTGGGTCACTGGCCAATATATGAAATTTACCCTAAGAAATTTTCAGAAAAAGCACTTCTTTTGACCAAACTCTCACGCTTTGGCAAACTCATGTTTGTGTCTCACCAAATAGCCACAAGCAGTTATTCGGACAAAAATACCCTTAATGAGACACTGTGCTCGTTCAGTTCCCTCTGTCAAAAAGTTCTGATGTTTCAAAAGGATTTGATGGTGTTCGTATGTCACATATAAACATAATACAAAAAAAACTGTTCACGAAGAGAAATTGAGAAGTGGAGAAAACCAATTGTGAGAGAGAACGGTTTCTTGGGTGAAAATTTCAAATCGAAGGGCATATTGTTTTTGTAAATCTAAATCGTACTTCGGGAGAAATAACCCAATATTGGTTTCGTGTTTGGTGAAGAGAAATCGAGTTCCGACGAGATTTATGAGAGAAAATTCTCACATGTGTTCCAGATTTGTGTTAGAAATAGAGAAGTCGCTGGGTTGTAATTGGGTCACGGATTACTCTACAATTTTGACCAAATTATCAAAATTTCGAGTTGAAGTAAGGGGAACTCGCCGGAAAACTACTTCGGCCTTCTGATAACATGGGTTTTTCGCCCATTTTTACTAAGTTTTCTTATGGTGTTTAATAAGGTTTTGAGGCATTTCTAATGCTAATAAGCCAATAACTTAGTATTTGCAAGAACTAAGAGCTTTTACAGGTTTTAGGGAAAAATGACCAATTGGGAGCAAAAAGGACTGGCAGGACAGATTCGGACCATCGGAAGTTTGGCATTCGTTGGAGACCTTCCCGTGCACCAAATTTGGAGTTCTTGGTGTCATTAGAAAGCTTGAAGAGTCAAGATTCATCTCCAAGTGGAATCAACTAGATACGAGTTGCCATTCAGAAGGTATGATCGTTTAAAGAGTGATATGTCCAGGCGCATGGCGAAGCCATGACCGTGCGGCCAAGTACCTCATCAGCGCACACTGGGAGCTCGTACCTGCGGCCAAGTCACGTGTTTTAACTGCCTTTAAAGTCCAGAAGTTACAACATAAGAAGCCCAAGCTATTTTGCCCAAGACACTTAGTTTCGACAAGTGAAACCCTAAACCTAATGCACCGACGCCTTGAAGCCTATATATAGGGTTCTTAGCCCTAGGGTTTGAGGGGGTGCTTGGTGGAGGCATGTGTGCTCATGGGCGGCCAGAGAGTTCGTTTGGAGAGAGAGCAGCCGCCGTTCGTTGCTGAGGAGAAGAAGATCTGAAGACTCTGAGAACATCCTCCGGACGTTTCTCTTAGTGTTTCTTATTCGATTTTCCTTTGCTATTTCGTTTCTTGTTTCTACTTTGTTTCTAGGGAAGAATACTTTCTAAACCCTAATCGTTCTTAATCTATTTTGCTTTTATGGTTTCGATTTCTTTCTTTAACGCGTTGATGATTGCTTTCAATATGTGCGAGTAGTTTACTTAGTTGGGTCGATGGGGTAATTCAAAGGGATATTCATGGTTCGATCATATTAGGTTGCTAGATTCTAAATCGTTTATTTCATGTTTCTTTCTCTAGGTTTATTTTAACACGTAATGCTGATAGACTGTACACCTTGATGCATATGGTATTTGAGAATGCATATTACTTGATAAAATCTTGTAGTAGCGTCTGACCTAACCTAGTAGCCGAACGACCAATGATCTCATGTGTGCTTGAGGCTTGCATATGACTTCGTGAACTTATCAAACCTAATTACAAATGCAAACCCCATACCTCCAAGAGAGTGACTTAGATAATGTCGGGTCTATGGACGTTTAGGAGCTAGTAAGCGAAAGTGAATAGCTCATTATAGTGTTTGAGTTGGAGATTCATTAACGATAGCTTCTTTGCTTTATTTATGTTGTGAAAACCATGAACCCCTGAGAATCCCTTGAATGCCCAACGCTTGTCTCTTATTGAATTCCCTTAATCGTTATTCGCTTTGCTTTCATTTAGTTATTTCGCATTTAGTTTAGTCACCTTGATTTTCGTTTAGTTCAATTGCACTTAGTTTAGTTTCTTTGCTTTAGTTTACCTTTTTGCATTTAGTTCTCTAGGTTAAACAAACCCCCAAAACAATCTTTCTCACCTCATTTTAGTTATTGCATTTCGTTTTATTCATTTAGTTCTTAGTTTGATTTTAGTTCCGTTTGATTCTGGATGGTACACTTTTTCCGTGGACGATACCTTAAGTACTACAATTGATAGGTTGTGCACTTGCGACCATATTAGTTGTTTTCACCGAGGTTAAACTCTTGAATTTACATTTAGGTGAAACTAGTAAGTGTGTGATCAATTCACACGCCATCATGTTTTTGGCGCCGTTGCCGTCGGAGAAGGTTTAAAGTACCACCGAATCTAAGACTAGAATCTTGCTTAGAACACCTCGCTACTGATTTTCGCTTTGGTTTTACTTGTTTTAGGAAGCTTCGTGATGAATTTCGACGTCTTACCTGGAATATTTTAGAGCCCCTTAGTTACTATAATGATTGCTAAGTGTGAGGAGCTGGGACAAGACTATCTTGTTCCGACAGCTCATTTGTTGTTTGGCTCGTGCATAGGTTCACTTCGGACCACTGATGCACCCGACAACCGGCGTCTATACCGCCGACCTGACTTGCACATTGGAGCCCAAGCTCCATTACTTACTCACACCGCACATCTTGAAGTCGATCCAACGACTTCACCACAAGGAATGGACCGTTTCTGCTTGGCCATCAAAGGCACCTCTCGTGTCAATGAAACCTCTTCATTGATCACTCTTGTGGGAGACAAGCCGGAAAATCCATATCCTAAAGACAGTGTTTTGAAACCCGACCCGAAATACAAACCGGAGAGTCACTTGGATGGCCGGGTCAGCGGGTCGACCCGGGTGGACCGCGGGTCAATGAATTAATTTAATTACTTATATTTCCTATATATAAAGAGGTATTAATATAAAGTGTAAATCTGTCTAACTACAATCATAATAAATACAAAATATTCTAAATCCAAAATTAAAACTATTACTTCCATAGTCACCAATGCAAACTTCACGAAGACAAAACCATGTAAACAAAATTACGAATACAAAAATAATGAACTTCCACTGAGTTTTCACTGTAAACATAGTTTGAAAGATAAAAACACTGTCATAGTGGGAAAATGACAAAATTTGTCACAACACAAAGATAGATAGAAACATCGAAGAAGATAGAGTTATAATTGAATTTCCGTTGCAAAAACAGAAAACATAACATTGAACCCAGATCCGGGCGGTTCACGGGTTAAGCCGGGTGGCCGGTTTTTAGCGGGTTTATCCGGTTTTTTCTGGATCAATTACAAGCGAATTTTAGAGTCAAACCCGAACTGCGGTATTAGTCAGGTCGCGGGTTAACCGGTCCGACCGGCCGGGCCGGTCCGGGTCTCAAAACATTGCCTAAAGAAGAAATCGGAAGTCCTTTGGAAGACCTTGTTGACAAGCTAGACGAGCTGAGGATAGTTTCTAACGCCAATTTTGACGCAAGTTTTGAACACGTTTCACCATTGGAAGAAGAAATCATCGATGTTAAGTCTGAGCTTCGACACCAAAGGGAGGTCATTCGAGATCAAGAACGGAAGATTGTCAGCTTGGAGTTCGCTTCTAAAGTAGCGGATGACATTCTTGGATGGATAACTGAGACCCTGCGAACCAGTCTCATTGATCCTGAGGCATACGAACAAATGAAGGGAGATCCTGCTTACATCCCCTTCAGGAGAAACAAAAGGTTAGTAAAACCTACCTCTTATTTCCGTAATGAAAGTTTAGTGGAAAATTTTTCAGGGAAAGAGAGAGAAAATGTGGAAACCGAAGTCTTTTATTGCAATATGATCTCTCGGGAAGATCTTGTGTATAGACCGATGCCACATAAAGAGAACAAGACGACGGTATGCGGAAGTGTACCGCCGCACAGTCAGAGTCACGGCCTGCGGCCAGGACCATGTCCGCCGCATGGACGGGGCGACGGTGTGCGGCCACCTCTGTCCGGTGTGTATAGTCGCATGCCGAACGGATCCATGTCGTTGACATATCAAGAAGAGGCTAGCACTTTGAAGACCGGTCCACATGATCACATGTGTGACCCTTGGGCGTTTCCACCGGTGCCTTACGGGAGGTTACTCGACCCACGGTCATTGGATTTACATGTCGAAGATTGTAACAAGACGATTCGCCGGAGCCTGCCTACACCATGCCAGCCGCATGGAGGAAGCCGGAGTGTGCGGTCAGGAGATTGCCCGTCGCACAGCCGAGAGACGGACCTGCGATCACCGACTTGTATGTGCTGCCGACCAACAACCGAACCAGGATCGATCAGAATTGACCCGGGGCCGCATGGCGAGCACCCGAGCGTGCGTTCGAAGACCTTTACGCCGCATGACCAAGGTCCGGTCATATGTTCGAAGCCTATTACACCTAATGGCATGGTTGTCGATTCGCTGCCTGGAGAGTTGTGCATATTTAAACGAAATGGACGTTTCTTTCAAGTTGTTTCGCTAGATGACAAGGACTCAACAACGTCTAAAGAATTAGTTCAACAGGAGGAATGTGTGCGTGTCCCACCTCACGAAGAATTTAAGAGGAGAAGCCCTGAAGTGCAACTTGCTCTTGACGAAGGTTTGAGGAATGAACCAACTGAGGTTGGATGTGACTCACATTCTCAAAAGACGAAGAAGGAGAATTGTGAAAGTCACAAAGAAACTTCTGAAGACGAAAGTGACAACCAAATGAGGAATCATGAGGGATCGCTTGATGACCCGAAGAGGTTAGACGTAAGGATGAAAGCTGTGGAGATCAGAGTGCGGAGAATCTTGCGAAGAATCGAAGCCGGCGAAGCCATTGTGCGAGGGCTGAGCCGAGATCTAACCACTAGCCCAGTAAGTTTAGATAATCATAACCAATTTCGCGTGGAATGGGATAAGCGGATTGGAAATTTGAGCAAGCTTTGTCGCTCCCGTCATAAGGCCAACCTAGGCGGAGAAATGCGTCTTATCTCAAGAGTGGATAGACTGAGCGGCAAGTTTGATAGACTTGCTTCCTTAGTTGGCAAAATCCTAGTTTGGAATGGGATTAGAAAAGAGGAAACAGAAGAAAAGGGAAACCCTGATGGAAAAGGAAATTCTCTACAAAACCTTGGAAAAACAGGAAATCTCCTAAACCTCTCAGAAAGAATAGGAAATCTTGTGGCTATAAAAGAGTGTGAGGCGGTCTCCTACATCTCACAAGATTTCGATCAAGCAGGAAACTTCAGAGGCAAGAAAGCTATTCCAAGCTTCTCTGAAGAAATCGAAAACCCTAATCTTAGGTCTATCAAAATTTCCTGCGAGATGAACTATTCAGACGATGAATGCTCCAAATCGGTGGAGATGAGCGACTCAGGTTCGCGCTATGATCGCTTACCAATAAGGGAGAGCAGAGAAAGGAGGACCACAGACGACGAGGAGAGTGAAGATGGAGAGGTCGGCCGACTAGAAGAGTCTCAAGAGGAAGAAGACATCGTCAATTGGGTATCCGGGAGAAGAACGGTTGTGAAACAAGACCCGGAGGACGACTTCATTGATGACTACTACGGTAAGCCGTCGAGAACGAGGAAAGAAGACGAAGAGGAGGATCCTTCAGAACCCTCATACCATGGTTCGAGTTCGATCCCTAGGGACGATTCGCCGGACGTTGAGGTGATTTCGAGAAAGAAGTGAAACTCGTTTGAGAGGATTAAGAACGGATTCAAAGACTTGGTTTGTACTATTCCGCGAACCATGGACTTTGAAGAAGCTTGGGAGAAACATTGATGAGGAAGACACAAAGAAGAACGTAAAGGATGACTTCATTGATATTCGTCTCGATTTGTATCCACCGGCGAGCTCTGAAACGATCAAAGGATGGGTTCAAGAGTACGATAGAAAGAAGGGTAGAAGATGTCTCTACAAGATCGAAAACCCTGGGCGATTCTTAATCACAATTGTGATCAAAGGAGTTGAGTTTAGAGATGTTTTGTGTGACACCGGTTCTTGTGTCAACATTATGTCTAGGGAAGTGTGTAAGCGCATCAACGCAAAAGGGCTTAAGCCATCCAAAATCCACATTGGAATGGCCGATGCAACTTGCACTAGGCCCGATGGAGTTCTCTACGATACAACGGTCGAGATTGGAGATTGTGATGTCCCTGTGGATTTTCACGTGATTGAGGTTTCGAGGAAGCAGGCCTCGCAAATCATATTAGGATCACCATTCTTAGCCACCGTTGGAGTTGTTATGGATTTTCCTGGAAGGAAAATGTTCCTTGCCAATATCGATAAGAATGTCTCTTATGGCATCTTTCCGGAATCTAATCGAGAACTAACGAGAGAACGAGACAGTGAGGAAGAAGAGGATGTCTCGAGTCAGCCAAGGAGGAGACGTGCGAAGAAGGCTTGTCCCGAGACAAGTTCTTCATCGAACTAAACTAAGAAAAGGCGACAAAGTCGAGCTATACGACTATAAACAAAAGCGCTTAGTGGGAGGCAACCCATTTCTTTAGGACCTAATTTTTCTATTCCGTTTTGCTTTTGATTTTTGTTTTTGCTTCTTGTTTTTGTTTCGAGTTTTTGTTTCAAGTTATTTCAGGTTTTTAATAAAATAGAAAAGAAAAGAAAAAGGAGAGAGGAGTTTTACCGTTTGGATTTGGAGACGGACCAGAGAAGTGAGACGGGCCATGGCCGCATGGCCAATGGACCAGTGTGCGGCGACCAGGAGGGACGACCGCACACGCGGGGGCTGAGCGTGCGGCCAGGAAGTGTTCGAGTAAAACATTAGTGATTTCTAACCCGCAACCGACTGACCTTGGTACCACATGCACGGGACGACTACGCATGGGACATACTTGACACGACCCTGGACCAAATGCGATAAGACGAGCTCACGATCGAAGACTGATACGCCTACACAACCGGGACTCCAAACCGAGGCGATCATGACACGACTTTAGATGGCCAATGCAACCGCAACGGACTTAATTTTATATTCAGTCCCATCTCATCTCAATTCCAAACACTGCATCATTCACGTCACCACATCACTATTACACCAGCATATTGCATTATCTATCTATCTTAGGATTTTTGTTTTGGTTTTCTAACTTTTTATTGATGGTTTTAGGTTTTGTAACAAGGACGATGCAAAAGGAGATTATATGGAGAAATTCGATGAACCTTAAACAAGTTCTTTCGATTACAAGCAAGTATGAAGGAGAGGAGAGTTCAATTAACCATGTATCCACCACCACCGATCACCAACAGAGGAGAATTGGTAACAATTCAAGTCTGGGGGAGACAAACACATCCATCATTTCATTTCTACAAACACGGTGACATTGTTCTAATCTTTAATCTTTCACTTCCACATTCTTATTATCATCCTTTCTCAACGAGGACGGTTCGATTTAAGTCTGGGGGGAAGGATGTTCCATCTCTTACTAACGTGCTACTTTCTTTCTGTTGACTTGCGAAATTTTCCATTTTTACATCAATATCGAGTTTTCATCAAATCGTTTTTATTGAGTCAAAATTGGTAGGGAATTATGATCTTATTCTAACGGTTTATCTGATTTGATTAACACTCTACTCTTGATCACGCTTAACTTCGGAGCCAAGTTTGGATAGGCTGTGAGCTGATTCGACAATCTCCAAAGACCCATGTTCGATGGATATTCAGATGATTCAGCGTTGTCTCTAACCTTTATAGGACTTAAACCGGGCTTAATCATCGAGCTTTGGGATCTGAGATATAGGGGAGTGGATTTCTACTTCGAGCCTCACGAGACATTGCACTTCTTCATCAGTATGTTTCCCTCACTCTTCCCTTCAATACTCTAAAAAAAAAAAGAGAGAAGAAAAAGAGAAGATGGCGGAAGTGAACCAAGGGATGATGCGGCTACAACCGTGCATACTTTGGTCCTCATGGAAGTCTATCTATAAAAAAAAAGGAGAAAGAGGATATAGGTCAAAAAGAAGTGAACCGAGGGATGATGTGGCAACCACCATGCATACTTCGGACCTCAGGGAAGCCTGTCCCAAATAAAGAGCAAGGGATTGATAAAAAAAATAAAATGATACCCTAGAAAAGTAGGGAGAAATCAGTCCCTTGGAAGTGAAAAAAGAGGAAGAGGGATGAACATACGAAGAACGTCTCGGCTTGGAAAAGACCTACATGCCTCCAATCGATTTTCCCTTGGTAAGATCTCACCATTTTATTGATGTTTAATTTATGTAAAGAGATGACAATGGAGAGTTTGGGAACGCCGGAAAACCGTGTGGTTGATTAAGGAGAGTTGGTGACTCTCATGGAAACTAACGAATGGAAGTTTCGAATGCCAAAGCGGTGAGGAGTGCAGAAAGGATAACCCGGAAGGTAAGTTAGTTCCCGCGTTTTCAAACCTCTTTTCCATGGCTTTACTTTCTTGTTTGCTTGAGGACAAGCAAATTTTAAGTCTGGGGGAGTTGATAACATGGGTTTTTCGCCCATTTTTACTAGGTTTTCTTATGGTGTTTAATAAGATTTTGAGGCATTTCTAATGCTAATAAGCCAATAACTTAGTATTTGCAAGAACGAAGAGCTTTTACAGGTTTAAGGGAAAAATGACCAAATGGGAGCAAAAAGGACTGGCAGGACATATTCGGACCATCGGAAGTTTGGCATTCGTTGGAGACCTTTCCGTGCACCAAATTTGGAGCTCTTGGTGTCATTAGAAAGATTGAAGAGTCAAGATTCATCTCCAAGTGGAATCAACTAGATCTGATTTGCCATTCAGAAGTTATGATTGTTTAAAGACCGATATGCCCAGGCGCATGGCGAAGCCATGACCGTGCGGCCAAGTACCTCATCAGCGCACACTGGGAGCTCGTACCTGCGGCCAAGTCACGTGTTTTAACTGCCTTAAAGTCCAGAAGTTACAACATAAGAAGCCCAAGCTATTTGGCCCAAGACACTTAGTTTCGACAAGTGAAACCCTAACCCTAATGCACTGACGCCTTGAAGCCTATATATAGGGTTCTTAGCCCTAGGGTTTGAGGGGGTGCTTGGTGGAGGCGTGTGTGCTCGTGGGCGGCCAGAGAGTTCGTTTGGAGAGAGAGCAGCCGCCGTTCGTTGCTGAGGAGAAGAAGATCTGAAGACTCTGAGAACACCCTCCGGACGTTTCTCTTAGTGTTTCTTATTCGATTTTCCTTTGCTATTTCGTTTCTTGTTTCTACTTTGTTTCTAGGGAAGAATACTTTCTAAACCCTAATCGTTCTTAATCTATTTTGCTTTTATGGTTTTGATTTCTTTCTTTAACGCTTTGATGATTGCTTTCAATATGTGCGAGTAGTTTACTTAGTTGTGTCGATGGGGTAATTCAAAGGGATATTCATGGTTCGATCATATTAGGTTGCTAGATTCTAAATCGTTTATTTAATGTTTCTTTCTCTAGGTTTATTTTAACACGTAATGCTGATAGACTGTACTCCTTGATGCATATGGTATTTGAGAATGCATATTACTTGATAAAATCTTGTAGTAGCGTCTGACCTAACCTAGTAGCCAAACGACCAATGATTTCATGTGTGCTTGAGGCTTGGATATGACTTCGTTAACTTATCAAACCTAATTACAAATGCAAACCCCATACCTCCAAGAGAGTGACTTAGATAATGTTGGGTCTATGGACGTTTAGGAGCTAGTAAGCGAAATTGAATAGCTCATTATAGTGTTTGAGTTGGAGATACATTAACGATAGCTTCTTTGCTTTATTTATGTTGTGAGAACCATGAACCCCTGAGAATCCCTTAAACGCCCAACGCTTGTCTCTTATTCCCTTAATCGTTATTCGCTTTGCTTTCATTTAGTTATTTCGCATTTAGTTTAGTCACCTTGATTTTCGTTTAGTTCAATTGCACTTAGTTTAGTTTCTTTGCTTTAGTTTACCTTTTTGCATTTAGTTCTCTAGGTTAAACAAACCCCCAAAACAATCTTTCTCACCTCATTTTAGTTATTGCATTTTGTTTTATTCATTTAGTTCTTAGTTTGATTTTAGTTCCGTTTGATTCTGGACGGTACACCTTTTCCGTGGACGATACCTTAAGTACTACAATTGATAGGTTGTGCACTTGCGACCATATTAGTTGTTTTCACCGAGGTTAAACTCCTGAATTTACATTTAGGTGAAACTAGTAAGTGTGTGATCAATTCACACGCCATCACCTTCACATCGGTGCCTCCGACGATTACATAAGGTAATATCACTTGACCTTAATCCGATTGAGAATTAATCACAATTTCTCTTATTCTTTTTGAGAATTTCCTAAAAATTTGAGGACAAATCTTTGTGAATGATTAATGACAATAGTTTCAAAAACTAATCTATTTTTAATTTTACTTTTTTATTTTAAAATGATTAGAAATAGAGATAATACAAGATATGCACAAACGAGAAAAAGGTTAAAATTTGGAAACAAAAACAAAGAGGAGTAACAAAAAGAAGAAAAACTCCACAAGGGACACCTAGGCAAGCTTACACCAAAGATCATACCTTACATTATCCTTTGTGGCATTTATCTGTCTTTTTGTCCTTCCAATCTGTTTTTGTTTGTCAAAGTGATTTTGGCAGCTTGAACTGAGATCACCACATAAAGTAAGAACAGTTATAGCAACGTTGCAACATTGATGGAGACATGACAATAAGGTGAGCCATAATGCCTTATCACTACTTTTTTGATATGCTTTCCAAAGCTAGTGCAACACTTCATACAAATAGTAAAAAAAAAAAAAAGCGGGCATGACTTGTGAGGAAATGTGGATACTATGATAGCTTAAAAAAAAAGTAAGAGAAAAACAATCACCTCTTTTAAAAGGGTTTGGTTTGTTCATTGCTTCAGATCTTTATGTCACAAATACCTAATTTCCACAATATGCTATGGCTCTCTACTGTTGCTGCGATTATGTCTCTTACTTACTCCTTCATTGGCATCAACTTCTCCCTTGGCAAAATCATTGGTACATATAATTAATTTAGATTAATCTTTCTTTGTAACTTTGATTTTGATATATTGACTAATTTCACTCATCTATGGCTATGATTTATGAATCGAAAAGCTTGGAAATCTATGGTTGTTTCTCGAATCCAATATGCCAGCAGTGTGATTGTTGTCACCAAAGATCTATACCCATATACTATTTTCTGACAAATTTGTCTACCGATTTCAAGCACTGCCCAATCACCATCACCTTCAAGGTTTGGATCTTGCAAATCACGGCCTTTGACTCTTCTTCAACCTCACTTCATCTTTTGATAATGACCATTATGTCGTTATTTGTAGACGTTTTCTCGATTAACCATGATCACACATGGGTCAGAATGCTATTTAGCTTTTCCCTTAAAGCTCTCATGGAACTTACACGATTTAGCTTTTCTACTATTTTGTGGCATTGGGGGATGCCTTTCTTTGTTATGTTTTAAACATTGAGATCTTTGTATCTCTCATGTACTTGGATTTGATTTGAATGAATTTTTTTTTTTGTCAACATTTGGGCCACAACTGGCCGGCCCATTAGCCGAATTTCTACAATTAAATTGTAGAGTTGGGGACTCGATCCTTGGTGTGATGGTGTCTGTCTTCTGTGGACTTATCATTTGCCACTAGACCAAGATCACTTCACATTTGATTTGAATGAATGAAAAGCAGGCTTTGCACAAAAAAAAAAAAAGATTATAAACATTTTAGGTCCTAACGATAACATGAATTAACTTTATTATCTCAAATTTACTTTTAAAATATTATATATTAAGAATTAAATATATTACAATTTAGAGCAAAAATACTGCTAAAAATAACCGTATTTTTCACACTCTAAATTCATTCTTTTAAATAACATTTTTTTGTATCTAAATTATGTAAAAAATGTATAAACCATATTTCGCTAAATCTATCTAATAAGAATGTAGATGGACAAATTAAAAAAAAAATATCTCCAATTCTCCATTAATAATCATAGAGAATACCATGGCTAAGTGGAAAAATAAGCAAATCCTTCCAAAATACCTAATCCAATAAAATCCCCTTAATCGTGTAATTTCAGACTCGGAAACACATAAAGACAACAAACAAGTTGATATTGTCTCTTCACCTGGCAGCTTCATCAAACTTTTTGCATATTTCCTCGTACTCTCTTATTTGCTACAGAAAAAAATAGCATACAAAGAAAAGCATATGAGAAAAGAAATGTCATTATGATTGTATAAAAAAAGAAGAAGCATTGATATTGATTTAACCTGATTCGTGAGAGACGGTCTGAGTGCAACCAAAGATTGCTCAAAATGATCCATCTTGATTATACGCTTACTAGTTGAGCTAGTATCTTTGTAAGCTGCAAAAGCCGCTCGATTTACCAACGATTTAAGATCAGCACCACTACGATTCTCACAATGCTCCGCTATGGCATTTAAATCAACCGTTGGATTAATTGGTACAGTGATACCCCTCACCATAGATTTCAGAATTGAAAAACGTTGGGCAGCATTTGGTAGCGTTACATAGAATTGTCTCCCAAACCTGCCGGCTCTTTGAACAGCAGGGTCTATCTTGTCAGCCCTAACCCAAGGAAAAAAAAAAAGAGTTGAATAAAAAATATCACGATAATTGAACACGTACTCCGTTAGACCTACGCATAAAAACCAGAACCGAATCGTACCAAAAAAAGGATTTCCGTTCGGTTCCGGATATCACTAAATATCCGAATGGATCTCAATCCCACTATGCAATAGATATCACATAGTAACCGAACCGATATGATATTTAATAGGTACGCGAATGAAACCGAAGATACTTGCCCAATCCTCTACTAATTTACAACTAAAGCCAATAAATTTTTGCACAATCCCTTCTAATCCAAGCTATTATCAGTCCAATATTTTTTTTATCAATTTTTGGATATTTCGGCCCAATAAAATTTAGCCCAATACATTCTTATGAAAAACTTTCGGATATTTGGCTATTTTGGTTATTTTGAGTAAAATATCTGAACCGAACCGAACAGAAAAATTATCAGTTCCCTTAAGGATCCTAAGAGGCTAGAACCGAATAACCGAACCGAATGCAACCGAAGAACCGAATGCCCAGGACTAACTCCACCCATAGTTCAGAGCAAAAACCTAACCTATTTGTAGCAGCAATCACAATTACACCTTCTCGTTTTTTTCCACCACTCAATTCATTGAGTAACTGTCAATCAGCATGTCATTAGTTAGCATTATGACATGTTTTAGTATAATGATTGAAAATGCGATTCAAAATTACTCACCTGATTCAAAGTTCGTTCAACAACCCAAGCACCTTGTTCTCCACGTTTTGATGTTAAAGCATCCACCTACAGTGCTTAAAGAACATCAATTCACTGTACTGCTGAGGAACTTGTTTTATTCTCTACAGTCTCCTAACTTCTTGAACCAATACATATAATAAATTAAACTCTAACAACAACGTTTTAATTTTCCCGCTGCCAAGTTGAACCTAACTATGTTTTTTTTTTTTTTTTGGTAACCCAAGTATCCCAACGCTCCCCGACAGAGTGTTAGCTATCCGTTCGCTCGGACTAGCCACGTGGGCATCCAAATGGCACTCCACGTGTCGGCTCCTGGGACACTGTAACCCGCATATGAATACTGCAGTGGCCGGGGCTCGAACTCGTGATGGCGGGTACCTCAGCAGAGGGTCCTTTACCACCAGAGCTAGAGGCTCCGGTTAACCTAACTATGTTTTAACTATGTTTATGAGAATCAAACAAACTTAGAGGCCAACGTCTTGGATCTTGTCTTCTCAAAGGTAGAAGAATGAACATAAATCTAAACACAAATATTTCATACTTTTTGTTTTTGCAAATTCCATCCTTAAATTAGTTTCAATTATGTATCTGCCATTCCATAGTTCTCTTGAGTGTATCTCAAATCGGTTTATGTCATAAATATTTGGTTTAAACAAAAAAAACTTTAGCTTTCACTGTTCTTTACTTGATTAGTTTATATCACTCTGGAACACTGACCTCATCAAAGAAGACTATGCATGGTGAGCACCTCCTAGCACGACTGAATAACTCCCTTATTGCCTTTTCCGTGTCTCCTACATATTTTCTTAGAAGCTCTGGACCCTACACATCAACAATATGAAGCGAGAAGATCAAAAACATAAGATATGTTCATAGGTTTCCCCCCTTCATAAGCAAAACAGAAACTGTCAGGAAAAAGAGGACACAAAAGAAATTATGTTCCAAGCAAACCTCGACGTGGATATAGTTGGCTCCTGCCTCATTAGCAACCGCCTGCGCAACTAACGTCTTATCAACCCTTGGTGGTCCAAAGAGCAAAAAACCGGTCTCTAAACAAAATTCAAATCCCTGAAAACAACATGAGATATCCATCATCATACTGTTAATGCCTAAGTTGCATAGATGAGATGAACCACGCCTAAGGAATATCATTGATTCACATTATTCACATTGTCTAGAGAAAGTGGATACATGATATGATTACCTTGCATTGTTCGGGGAATTTTAATGGTCGAATAACATGTTCATAGAACTCCTCTTTTAAATGATCAAGGCCACCAACATCATCCCACGTTACATTTGGCTTACTAGAGAATCCTTCCCTAGTTAAAGTAGGTTGAACCTCTTTCAGAGCATCCTGTAATTTAACCTTTGTGAGACATAGAACAAGCAAAAGAGCAGAACAACCATAGCATCTAGTTTAAGAATAGATAGTATACATGACTTTAGTGCACACCTTGAAATCTGAGGTAGTGCAGAAGAGTTGTTTCCTCTCTTCCTCTGAGAATTGGTTGCCTCATCAAAGAATCAATGTCGGTACAAAGTTCCGATTTTCTAGAATATATAATTCTCTTAGCTAACACCATGCCAGCTTCCTTGGTCAAAACATCAAAATCAGCACCCACGAATCCGGAAGTCATACTAGCAATGCTTGCACGGTCCAAATTACTATCAAGCGAAAGGCCGCGGGTTGCCACAGAGAAAATCTCTTCTCTAGCTTTCTGATCTGGGACACCAAGGCAGATCTCCCGGTCGAACCGCAAAGATCTCCTCAACGCAGGATCAAGAGCGTCAGGCATGTTGGTAGCTCCAATCACAACTACATGTCCTTGCTTAAAACCCACGTCACCAGAGGAAATGTTCTTCTCTTTGTTCTTAGAGATCATATACTTCTCATCCATACAACTTAGTAACTGAGTCAAGATACGTGTATCCATACCTTTCTGCTGATTCTTCCTCTTTGATGCAATCGCGTCAATCTCATCAATAAATATAATGGAAGGTGCAGTTCTATAGGCTTTAAAGAAGAGTTCCCTGATATTCTCTTCAGATTCACCTTAGAACAAGAAAAGGCCAATTCAATATAGAGACAATAAAAGAGTAAATGAGAAAGTAAAAAGATAAGAGAGTCTATACCAGAAACACCAGAAACCAATTCAGCAGCTGAAATCATATAAAACGGCACGCCAGCTTCGTTTGCAATGGCACAAGCTAGTGTGGACTTGCCACAACCAGGTGGACCATGAAGTAATAAACCAGAAATAGGTTTCATACCAATAGCTTGTACAATGTCAGGACACAATAGAGGGAGTTTCACAAGAAATGTGAGCTTTTCTAAAATACTATTTAACCCACCCAAGTCCTTAAAGGTTGGTCCTTTTACCTCTACGTCATACGAACCCTTACTTGCCTCTTCACTAGGTTTCTTCTTCTCTGTGTCTTCATATGAAGACTTACTTGCCTCGTAAGAAAGGCGTAGATTATCATTAGTAATATCAAACTTCATGTTATCGTCGGATGTCAATACATTGCCGGATTAGGACGTAGAAGAAGGTGATGATATACATAAATCCGAATCATCTCGTATTTGTTTCTTTCTACTACTTTCCTCTTCATGTTTCCTGTCGTTTCTCCGAGAATTTAGGATATTTTTAACCTTGATCATTAGAATCTGGCGCTTCCAACGAGCCAATTCACGGTGCTTGGAAAGAAGGTCATCTACGATGTCATCCACCGTTGATCCCGTCCAAAATGATTGTAGAACAAGATTCGTTAAACTCCGAACAGGAACACTCCCACTGATACCTCTTTTCCTCATCTCGAAGTGGAGAAGATGAAACCCTAAATCTGCTCGAAGCAGCAGACAATTTGTTCTTCCGTGGGAAAGTCGCTAAAATGACATAGATGAAAGAGACAAGAGCTAAAACCCCCCTTTCTCTTGTTTCAAAATCTCAAAACACCCCCTCTGGTAAAAAGACAAAATTACCCTTAATGACGGGTAATAAGGGTTAAATATACGCGCTCAGGGTTCGAATTCCACTATGCGGAGTACAGTATAACTGGTAGGTAAAGGTACTAGTTGTACTAGGTACTAGATAGTTGTACGTTCAATTTTCATTCAAACATTATTAGAGGGGTAGTTTCATCCTTTCATTAAAACAAGGGGGCAGTGAGATTAGAAGGGGGGATTCGAGATTTGGGTTTGAGATTCGGGGAGGTTCCAGACTTTGTTTTTAGATGGAACCCTACTTACACACGTGGGCCTTATGGGCCTTAAGGTGGGCCTTAGCAGGTGGTTACGCATCGAGACAAGAGCTAAAACCCTCTTTCTCTTGTTTCAAAATCTCAAAACACCCCCTCTGGTAAAAAGACAAAAACACCCCCTCGGCGATGATGAGGTGTGGGTCTAAGCAACCATATAGGGTCTTGTCTTGTAATTACCGAAATCAGTTAATTGAATTAACCAAAAAAAAAAAGAGACAAAATCGTTTCAATTTGGAATGAATTTTAAATCACGTAACCGAACCAAAAAAATCAATAACCGAATCGAACCGGACTAAGCTTTTATTTGGGTCAATTCCTTAGCTTTTTAAGTAACCAAAAAAATCGAAAGCCAAACAAAACAAACTGAATAACCCGAATAAACCGAATATCGAAGGATATTACATAGTTTAGATATTTTGTGTCATGTATGTTGAAGAGGGTAAATATCCTGCAACAAATGAACAAACATATGAAATTGGAATAATATTAGTAGGACTCTCTGATGCTTAAGTTAGTCAAAACTCATGCATTAAAAGTGGGTTCGGTTATTCCATATCCAAGAAGAATGGATCCGCTGAGTATTGAGTCGCACCTAAATTATTCTTGTGAGAAAGAGCAAAATTTGGGTTTATGAAAAGTATCAACTAAGTAGAGATGAAAGCGAGTTTAGACCATGTCTTCAGGTTGTCTCTAGGTGATAAATGATATCAAGAGAAAATATTGAAAACAGACTATGGGATAGAGTTTCCAAGAGTCTAAGAGGGGGTTAATAGAGTTTTAAAAACTTTAAATGTTATGTGGAATTGGTTGTTATTAGATCAAGATTTTGTTAAACTCTGTTAAAGTTTAGTGTTATTAGTTTGTGATTTGTAAAAAGTCATTTAAAATCTTAACAAATTTATACTCTCTAGATTCAGATTTTTACAAAGTCATTAAAAGTTTTGTGTTATTCATTTAAAACAAAAGAATCTAGGATTATTAATGAATTCAAATATTATGTTATTGGTTCATGATTTTATACACTTTCTTTACAAAATAAAGTCATGAAAAGTATCACAAAAATACAGAGATTGTTTGGAACACTTTAAAAGATTTTAGAAAACTAATCAACAAAACTATAGAATACTCTCTAGCAATCTTTAAAAATTATTCACTTTTGATGATTTTGTTGAACTCTTCAAAACTCTTTATAAATTATAATCCAATAACAATCTAAAATCGAATCCCTTTCCAAGAGGAATTTTATTTATAAATTTAAGTGTGAGTCGGCCGAGTTGAATCTTGTATGAAATATTAAAGTTTTTTTCACCTTTGTCTTGATGTAATAAATGGCTGACACTATTCATCCCTTATATTGATGGTTTTGTATAAGCAGAATGCTTTTCTTACAGTCTCATGAAATTCACATGATACATACATCACAAGATGTTCTTCTACGGGATGGTGATGTGCATTAGCTCTTTTTCTGTTCTTTGATGATATTTTGAGGTTCGGCTTATAGGTCGATGAGGAATACTATTGTCTTTCAAAATCTCTGAAATTTAAGAACTACATGTATTTTCGTGATTGACGAATACATAATAACTGAATTTTATCCCAACAACCTCACATATTTATTGATTTAGTCATATTTAATTTCATCCCATATACTTTTATAATATATACTTTTACTATTTTATTATTGTACCAAAATATTACTAGTAATCACACATATTTTTGAACATCTATCTATATTATTACAATGCCATCTCTTACCGTAGTATTTAATATATTTTTTATAACGAATTTCTTAATAACCTAGGGACAACTCATCAGGAGATAAGAGGTATTCTAGGGTCTACTAAGAGATGACAACATTTAATATCTTTTTAAAAATTTTGTAAAAATATAAAACAAGGTTAGACTGAAATTTAAATTAACGATAACCTTTTTTGTAAAATAATATAACTTAAAAAAAATAACTAACATCCTCCCAAAAAAAAAAAATACTAATTCCTCATTTTTACCCTATTTTTAGGGAAAAAAGGTTAGTGCATGCGTATTTTGTTTCTTCTTTATTTCTAGAAATTGGTTAATCATATTGTGAAACTCTCTAGAGAATAGTCAGAAAAGTTAAACCATAAATAATACTGTAATTTATATGGTAAAATGAGAAATAACATATCACATATGAGTCGCTAAAGAAAATATAAAACATATCATGTTATTATATAATATTATTTTTTATAATCTTCAGTTTGAAATCATATAATTAGAGTTTCTTGCTCTTCTTGGATTTTAATCTGAAACAAGATAAAATTTGTGTGAAACTCTAATCATGTTTAAATTTTAGAATAAATCATAATTATTATATGTTATCTTACAGTTACCTTTATGATATTTATGATATGGTTGAGAGTAGAAACTAAATGGTCTTCCATGATATTGATTCGATCCAACTCATTAATTTTTTGTGGATGCTCCCAGCCCCTTATAATTTAATAAATATTTTTTCAGTAAACATATACCGGATAGAATTAATAATAATTATTTTCATTGAACTTCAATTCGTGTTTTTTTTTATCATTACCGCAAAATTAACTTCTTTTCATCAAGTAAGTCTTGGAGTTCCTTCAGTTCAGTGATCTTATAATCATCCTTCAAATAAAAGAATTATTTATATAAAATAAATATTTACTTTTTATAAAAGATAAAAACAATTTTTTCAAATATTTTCTTCAATAAATATTTTTTTACCTGAGTCTCTTTATCGCTGCAATAAATATAACAAAATCAGATTAAGTCTGCTTAATAATGTAAATGCATATGTTTAAATATAAAATAATATTATACCTTTCGGGCGAACAATCATTTTCAATAACTTCTTTATCGTTCTTGTACACCAATTTTTGCAATGTCTATACATGTAGAAAAAAAAGTTGTATACAAAATAAAAATAAGACAATAACTTAGTTATCCATAACTAGTTTAAATTGGCAAAATATTTTGTTATTCAAATAAATTTTGTTTCCGCCTTATCTTTTAATTGAAGAAAAAGATATCACACACATAAACAAATGTTTGAATGTAGCACCAATAAACTACGAATAATTGTACATAATGTAGGCTTAAACTGGCTTACCTTTAATTTTTCAAAACCATATTTTAATTAATCGTAAGGCAAAATATTGAGAAGTCAAAAAATCAGAATTTAATTTGATCAATGTCAAGTGATGAGTAAATCAAACCTTTATTGTGAAAGCTCTCCTAAATGCGACATACAACACCAAAATAGTAGATATTAGTTGTTTTGTAAAATAAAAAGAACAAAACAAAACCATGTAAATGTAATTATATGTAATGCTAATATAAAAGTCCGAAAGATCAAACCTCTCTTCCCGTTCTTGTAATGAAGTTGCAGAAAACTTCTCCAAGGTTAGACTAGGGGGTCTGCATTTTCATAAGCATCTTCTTAAGCAAATATTGGTAATTTATATTCATAATTAACAAATTAATGTAATGTATTGTTAGAAAAAAAGTTTACAGTTCCTATTCAAATTAAAATTTAATTATTATATTTTATGTGTATTATAACTTGCAACCGGATGTTACTTCGAAATAGTTTCAAAACAAACAAAAAAATGAAAATAAAGTGAACTTATTTAATAGGTCTATTGTGTATATCTATATTAGAATCGTTTAAAAACTATATATATATAAACTAAGAAGAAAATGTGTACATTATTTAATATGACCAACACGTTATTGTAGATTAATTAAATTATAGTTGATAATTTTTCAATAAAACTAAAAAACCATTAAAATAGCAATACTTTAGTTCTTTTATTTTATTTTTTCTTAGTTGGAACATGTTAGTATATTTCTTATGTTTTAAATAAATATTATTTTTTGAAAACTTCTAATCAAATATTTTATACTCTAGAAACAAAAGAAAACTATTTTCATAACACATATATTTGACCTAGAACGAGGGTGGAAAAAGGTAGGCTTGCCGGTGGGAGAAATGACAACCATAATAATATCAATATCGCACAATAATGCTAATTCTTCTGCCTTCTTTAAAAGTCCCTTTTTACGTTTTGAGTATTTGCTACTTCTCTCTTTGGAACATTCTATTGTTTTCAGTTCTATTTTCTTTCTCCCCATATTTCTTCTTCAACTATTATTTCTTCTTGTTTTGAGTTCTCTCGTCTCATTTATATATATATATAGGATTCCGAGGATGTTTATCTTGGAGTCATTAAAAATATGATAAGAGGAGAATCTCCACTAGACTAATGTGAGATTTAATAGCCTTTATTATCATTAATATTCTTAGATTTGGGTTTATGGATTTTAATTGATATCATTAGTATTCCACAAGACAAACAATGTTTATTTTTTAGACACAAGTGTTTATGCATGAATCCTTATTATGGTTTACTTTGAGTTTTAATTTAAATTTTGTTGGATCAAATAATTAAATAGTAGAATAAACATAAGCATTATATGATCACGTAGCATAAAAGAAGGTACATGTAACACTATGATATAAAAACCTATTTCAAAACCACTATGATTATTTTTTTCTAAATTTAGTATTATGATTTAAATATGTTCAATAATTAGTGAATGATTAGATTGCCTTCCACTTTTAATGTTTACCTGTAAGAACATTGAAAATAACAATCTAAGAAAAATTAATAGAATATCCCTAAATTAGAAAGAGTTCTGAAACTAAACTTTGTCTTTAAGAGTTTGTAAACTAGATTTATTTTTTACATACTCCCTCTGTATTTGAAATCTTGTCGTTCTAGGCTTTTTTTTTTTTTGTTTTTAATTAGTGGTCATTTTGATGTAATAATATAACTTTTGCATAAGATTTCCTAAATTACACTCAATTAAATGATCACAATTTGCTTGCATAAGATTTAGTTGTTTTTCATGAGGTTAATGTAGTAATTATACCCATTTTCTTAATTTGTCCAAATACAGTTAAAACGACAAGATTTCAAATACAGAGGGAGTAATACTTATCATATCTCTTATTAATTTTATTTTCTCTAAAAAAAAAGAAAATTCATTGCAAAGAAAAACAGGAAAAAATAGGTTTTAAACCTTTACATTTGTGCATATGGTTTCACTTTCAAATATAAGATTTTTTTGTGATTTTTTTTTGTCAACAACCTATACATGGATTTTAATTCTTGTGGTGACACAACGACGACACTCTTTGTTTATTCAAGTCTACCATTATGCATCTCTCCATGACTTCGTTTATCATGTGTGAGTAGTTCTTTTGTTGGGTTTAGAGGAATGATTGTTAGATTGTTAGATTCGATTTTCATAATTCATTATGATTCTTCGTCCAATCTTTAACTTACTACATGTTGCTTGATTGATTGATCGTTGGTAACTGATTCGAGGAGGTAGACCTACCATAAGTGCAAAAGTTTATCCCATGAACAAGTTTAGAAGAGCGAATTTAACCAGAACATGGAGTGTCGTAAATTTTGTTTAGCTGTGTCCTAAGACGATAAATCATGGAGAGATGCATAATGATATAGTTGCATAAACGAAGAAATCGTCTCTTCAATGATAATAAAACTAAGAACGATGAAGACAAAATGAATATCTTCAAAGGATGACTCTCTTTCTCTCTCTCTCTCTCTATTAAATTTTTGATTTTATAATATTTTTGTTGTTTTCTCATTTGATCTGGAAAGGTATGACTTTTTATTATAGATTATAAAATTTGTTCAGATTTTATAAAATTTGTTCACCTACAAATTTATGTCACATGCATTTTGGTAATATAATTGAGAAGTCTCATTATTGGGAAATAGTTCATCTCGCACTTGTTGGTTGATCGGCTAAAACTGCTTCTTCAATCCTTTATTCTCCCAAATCAAACCGCTACTTATCACCATTCGTGTTGTTGAAGTGGTGATCGAGTACTCTAAGTGGAGAGGAGAACTAGATCGTCACAGAGCTTTTACGTCCAGCCATCGTCATCACCACATGAGCCACTGTTCGCCTCCATCATCCGCTTTGTTCATTGGAGTGTAGATCCATCACCGGTTATTTGTTTGAATAAGGAAATTCAAACTTAATTAATTCAGTTTATTCTTCTACAAGTCATGTTTTAGCCTTTTAAGTCTGTTGCTTCTGCTGGAAGTTATCTAAAAGCGTTGGTTTTGTGTTCTGGTTGCTTTTGGTGCAAGTAAGAGGTTTTTAAGTTTTTATGAGATTTGCTAAGTCAAGTTATTATTGAGGCTTTAATAAAGAAAGGTTTCCGGAAAATATATGATTTTAACGGAATTATGTATATGGTTAGCGTCTTTTTAACGTTAAATAGACGTTAACTCTAAATTAGACATAACCCCGCTAATTTAGAGTTAACGTCGATTTAACGTTGGGCCTAAATTAGCAACATTGTAAAAAGTTTGGGATTTATTTGGATATCCCACAAAAGTTTGAGATTTATTTCACCATCTCTAAAGTTGGGGATTGTTTTCAACGAAAATGTATAGAGAAAGTGTGTTACAAGAAAAAGAACGAGTAAGACAAGTAACACGCTGTCTCATGTGTTTAGCAAAACGGGTATTACAAAACTTGTAAAATGCAAGAAAACTGATTTGGACACAATATACAATGAAAATACCAATAGACACTATTTTAGAGGTGTGTGGGAGATGAGAAAATGAATAATCATGTGGTATTTGATTGTCTACTATTAGGAATGTGGCCTAACTTATCCCAAAAACTAGCTTATTGTCAGATCCTTATATATTACCCAAAGATCTTTATCCCAACCGATGTGGGACATTCTAATAGGTCTCCTCGAAATATGGTTTGATAACGGTCCAACGGAAACAGTCCAAACCCAACATCTCGGAAATACAACAAGACATTCCACTTATATGGGCCACATAGATGGGAAACCATTTTTGTGGGAAATTTTCTGTTGGGCCAACCTTGGGTTCTGATACCATATTAGAAATGTGGTCTAACTTATCCCAAAAGCTAGCTTATGAGTTAAGGATTGCCACATTCTTATATATTACCCAAAGATCTTTATCCCAAACGGTGTGGGACATTCTAATATCTACATACTTTACAAACTTGGATTTTGTCACGCATCTCGTCGATACAAGATAATTTTCCAATCAATTTGGTTTATACAATTATAAAATACCTTTTTTGGAGAATCCTAACCCAATTTGATCAAATTTTGATACATATTGTGATCCAAATATTATATGTTTCATTTGAAAATAAAGAAATCAAAAGATTTTTCAGGGTGTAACAAAATCTCCATATTATTAATCATGTCTTAAGTAAACTTACGGCATGGAAAGAATCTCATATATATGTAATTCCTACACATCCTAACACAATCTGTATAGAGATAATAGTGAGTAATACTCAATTGTTTGAGATATACAATATGGTTTGTGGTAGTCTTCTGGTTTTAAATTGTGGTCTTTGATGGATATTTTTACAAGGGCTTATAAGATAGTAGTTGTAGAAACTCAATGTCAACATCGTAGTTTGTCGCCTCTTCGCATAAATACAAAACTTTTACTATGTTATGAAGACTATCTTTAATTCTATGATAGTGATGAGTCTCATATTTATAGTTTTCTATCTAGGATTTAGGTTTGTATATTAAGTCTTCTAACATGTATTAAATAGGTTTTAGGTCATTTTGATTTACTTCATGTTCTTACAGGTCTATTGAGTGCTTAGAGCGAATGAAAGAGTTTTGGATCATTTTGGATGCAAACATACATATGAAGATGTAGAGTCGTGCAGAACCGTCAGAAGTATGGCCTCAGACGAAGACCTTCCCACCGTTGGATCTTTCTAATATTTAGATAAAAGATATCTAAGTATGTTATCTTTCATTTCCAAGTGGTTTGAAGGAAATCTAACAGTGCGATCTAGAGTTATGGCCGATTTACTGAAGACATGTCAACCTGCCAACCAAGCTGACGCGGACGAGAGTTGGGACCGATCGGTCCCCTGAAGATCAGCTTTGTAAAGTTTCCAAATTGACCCAAGTATATAAACCTATGCTCGACTTTTAGAGCAGCGGAGACCTATTCTATTGAGCTTTGTACTTTGTTTTATTTATTGAGAACTCTTGAGAGAAGATTTCTTCATCTCTTTATTACAATTCAACTATGCTTTCTTCATCTTTGATTTGCTTGTTCTCTATTCTTGAGTAGTCTCTCCATTGGGTTTAGGGTTTCTGAAGGGATGTTGTGAATGAACCGTTTAGGTTGTTAGATTGGGAATCTATATTCTTGTTCTTCATCTATTGTTGTTCTTATTGTTGGATCTAAGTTGGCTACCTTAGAAACTGATTATAGGTTGATTAATCGTGACATCAGAAGTGTTGTTTAATCCTTGGAACTAGGCATAGAGGAGCAAGGTGATCCTCAGCCAACGATAATTGAAGTTGGGACACCTTGTGAACATATCAATTTTGTTCGTTAATGCTTGCTTGCTTTATTAGAGTCAAACGATGGTTTAGGTTTTGATATAAAATTGCTTAGTTTGGTGATTGCGCGATAGCGAGTTATCTATACTTTCGTGAATTGAGTTTAAGAACAGTTCTAAATTATTCCCACTAAATGATTTGCTTTGTCACTTCACATCCTGAAAGAATTCTCACTATTTCTTGTAAATGTTGTTTCACATCCCTGATGATTTCCCTATGTCCAATGCTTCTATCTTATTAATTACTTATCTTTTATTTTCTATTTAATTTAAGAAAAAAAATATATTTATTTTTGTCTTAGCTATATTCTAATCCCATAACTTGTAGTGTATGTTTTGGTCTATGTGGATTCGACCCCTTAATGCTACAACTGACATACCGACTTAATCCGGTAGAGTGCATTATAGGTTTATTAATTTACCTAAGATCAGATAGATTGTCAATATTTTTTTGTATATGTATTGTCATTTAATTTGTTGCGTGTGACATTTGTATTTGCGTCTACTTTTTTTTTTGTTTTGCATTTGCATTTGCATTTGTTTTTGCATTCCAGATCCAATACAAATAATTTTCGAACGTATAGTTTTAAGCAAATCATTTGTTTAGTTGGGTATAATTCAATTCATTTTAATTATAAAAATTTATTGAAAGCTAAGACAATTTTCGATGTGTATTCAAACAATTGTATTGCTTATGTGGTGGACGTATTGTGAATTGTGATTTGTCAGCAAACATTTTTCAGATTTTGCATATAATTATAAAAACAAATATATTAAGTATTATTTGATTAGTTGACAAAAAAAAGTATTATTTGATTACTTCTTATAAATTATATCTTGAAATCTATTGACATCAAGAGTAAAGACAAATATGGTTTCAAGACTAAGATTTTACCAACCATACATAAACACTCCATCGTGATCATCATCAGTGAGATAGATTCCATCATCTCTAGCATCCCAAAAGACTATATAACCAAATTTTAAATAGAAATAAGGATCTTCTAAATATGCAGTAAATGATATAGAAGATTTAAATCCAACCCCATGCGTTAGTTTACAATCAAATTGAGTCCTACCGAAAAAGCTATCCCCAAACTTAAAAGAATATAAGTATGAACGGCGGATTGAGTGAATACCGAGATCATCCTTTTCAGATTTACAATGAATCGTGAGAACATCATCATTCCTGCTAAAAGAGTTTTTAAAGTATATTTGGTTTTTCGGAAAAAGTCTATTACCGTTATTCGGTCCAACACAAAAAACAATTACAATAACCAAAACAAAAAGATTATTCATGATTTGGATGATTAGCTTTCCTTTTTAGCTTTCATAAAAGTTTCGAAAATTCATTCACCCAAAACTTATATAGATGTTTAAATTAATATCCTTCCATATTTAGTGTTGAAAAAAAAATCCTTCCATATTTAGTGTTGAAAAAAAAATCCTTCCATATTTAGTAGGGTGAATTATATAGGCAACATAATTATATAAATTAATTAAAATTAAATGTTTGACTCTTTTAATAAGGTAAGAATCTTATATAATAAAGTAAGATTTCCACAAAACACAAGTTCTAAGAAGATGAAATGTATCTTCCAAAATTTTGACATGTTTTATTTTCTAAATTTAATAAATAAAATTAATTAATTTTATTAAATTTCTAATCAACAACATAAAAACTATCTTTAACTTTTCTATTAAATGTACATACATTAATTATCTTTATTAGATTTAAATATATCATTATAATAAAAATATATGAAAACACATTTTAGCTAAAATTCTAATCAATGAAATAAAAAAATATCTTTAACTTTTCTTTTAATTAAAGTCACCAGAGAGAAACCAAGGGCCATCTCTAGTTAATGCTACTTTAAAATGATTCCAAAATAGGTTTCCTTTTAACAAAGTCAGGATCACCATACATAAAGGTTAGCATAGAACTCTTGCCATTGAGACATCCACCGTTTCAACAAAACCAATGTCTTCTCCAATGCGTCTTATGAGATCCTCTTTCCAAAGGTGAACTAGGATACCTTGCACTTGGATATCCGAGGGAAAGGTCTTCGAAAATTCGAAATAGTGGGTTCCCATCTCTGTAACATTACCAAATATTTAGCAAAGTGAAAGGGTTTATTATCCAGCACCAATTGGATGTCTTCTTCAGTCGCAAATTTAAATTGAAATAGCCCTTGCCCTAGATCTGCGTCTATGGGTCTTGCCGAGATCTTCCACTGATCCTTCAAGAAGGAAATGAGCGACCACATGTTCTTTAAACTATAGGGTTTGTCAATCTTTCAATGAGCATGTGTATGGGGCTCGAACTTGCAACTCCCTAGGTCCGTTGTTGGGGTATGCAATAGCTTTTCCTTTATCGGCATAAGTAATGCGATGAGCCATTATGCCTACTCAATTCAATTCATTCTAATAATATAAATTCATTCGAAGGCAAGTCGATGTGTATTCAAACAATTTTATTGCTTATGTGGTGTATTGTGAATTGGGATTTGTGAGATCACATAGTTTACCAACAAACATTTTTCGGATTTTGCATATAATTACATAAACAAATTTATTGAAGTTTTATTTCTTATAATTTATATCTTGAAGTCTATTGACATCAAGAGTAAAGACAAACATGGTTTAAAGACTAAGATTTTACCAACCATACATTTTCACTGCATCGTGATGTTCATCAGTGAGATAGATTCCATCATCTCTCGCATCCCAAAAGACTATATAACCGAATCTTATAAAGAAATAAGGATCTGCTATATATGCAGTAAATGATACAGAAGATCTAAAGCCAACTCCATGCGTTAGTGTACAATCAAATTGAGTCCTACCGAAAAAACTATCCCCAAACTTAATAGAATATAAGTATGAACGGCGGATTGAGTGAATACCGAGATCATCTTTTTCAGATTTACAATGAATCGTGAGAACATCATCATTCCTGCCAAAAGAGTTCTTAAAGTATATTTGGTTTTTCGGAAAAAGTCTACTACTGTTATTCGGTCCAACACACAAAACAATTACAATAACCAAAACAAAAAGATAATTCATGATTTGGATTATTATATTTCCTTTTTATATGTATAAGTTTCAAAAATTCATTCACCCAAAAGTTTACATATAGTATATTTTTTGAATTAATATCCTTACATATTTACTAGGGTGAATTATATAGGCAACTTAGTTATATAAATTAATCAAAAATAAATCTTTGACTCTTTTAATTAGGTAACAGTCTTATTTAATAAAGAAATTTCTACAAAAGCACAAGTTCTAAGAAGCTAACATGTGTCTTTTAAAAATTTGATATGTGTTATTTCCTAAATTTAATAAATAAAATTAATTAATTTTATTAAATTTCTAAACAACGACATAAAAATGTCTTTAACTTTCTGTTAAATTTGAATACATTATTTATTATCTTGATTAGATTTAAATATATCACTACAACAAAGATATATGAAAAAACATTTTAGCTAAATTTTCAATCAGTGACATAAAAAATATCTTTAACTTTTCTTTTAAATCGAAATATATTATTATCTATCTTTACTAAATTTAAATATACCACTATAGTAAAAAAAAAATCTGAAAACACATTTTTTACTACATTTTCATTAAATTATGATGAGAGGATGAATAACATTAAGATTATACAAGCTTTAGATGTAGACGTTGGGTTTAAGCAAAATTAAATTAATAACAAATAAAGAAATGTTCAAATGTTGCAAAAAAAAAATACAAGAGTTAATAAGCCCAACAGCTATAAAAACATAGTATCAGACAAATAAATTGGAGAATGGCACTCAACAAGTGACGTGTATTAAGATAGCTCGTCAGAGTCCGGCTATTTCACACTTACTCTTCGCGGATGATAGTCTTTTCTTTTGCAAAGCTGAAGAGACTCAATGTAAAACTGTTATGGATATCATCGAGAAATATGGAAAAGCTTCAGGTCAAGAAATAAATCTCAGTAAGTCATCTATCTTGTTTGGGAAAAACGTTTCTAACCCAACGAAAGATCAGTTGAAGACAACCCTAAGCATTACTAAGGAAGGAGGGATGGACTCCTATTTGGGTATCCCAGAAAGTCTGGGAGGCTCTAAAAGTAAAATTTTTAACTATGTCCGTGGGAGACTTAATGACCGAATTAATGGATGGTCGGCAAAATTTTTGTCAAAAGGTGGGAAAGAGACATTGATTAAATCGGTTGCATGGGCTCTGCCGACATATGTCATGTCCTGTTTTAAACTTCCCCAGGAGTTAACCTCAAAATTAACTAGTGCCATTTCAAATTATTGTTGGAGCTCTAATGGAAAGGACCGTGGTCTCCATTAGATTGCTTGGGAGAAAATGTGTAAATCTAAACAAGACGGCGGGTTAGGTTTCCGCTCCTTAGAGTTTTTCAATGATGCTATGCTGGCAAAACAATTTTGGCGACTTATAAACTACCCGGATTCGTTAGTAGCTCAAGTGATGAAAGGAAGGTATTATAGAACGACGAATCCTTTACAAGCAAAAAAACCAAACTCTCCCTCTTTTGGATGGAGAAGTATTTTTTCAACAAAACCCTTGGTTGAAAAGGGAGTAAGATGGAGTTTAGGATCATGCTTTAATTTATCGGTTTGGCATGACCCTTGGATACCAGATGTAAACCCACGACCAGCAAATGGAAGAGGGAAAATTCTCCTGCCGAGTCTGAGGGCAAACCATTTAATTAATCCGATCACCAAAGATTGGCACTTGCCTATTTTACAAGAATTTATGGATCCTGAAGATATACAGGTTATTAGAGGATTAACCATAAGTCAATCATACAACCCTGATAGGTTAATTTGGCATCATACAAAATCAGGTAGATATACAGTCAAATCAGGCTATTGGCTTGCTCAGACTATGGCAGGAACGGTCGAATGGGGGCCAAACTATAACGTCCTAAAAGCCCAAGCATGGAAAATTAAAGGCCCGCCAAAAATTAAACATTTTATTTGGCAAATGGCTTCGGGTTCTTTACCGGTTACTTCAAGCTTAGCCAAACGTGGGGTAAGGTGTGACACCACTTGCCAACGATGCGAGTTGGCGGAGGAAACTATTAATCATGCTATGTTTGAATGCCCACTTTCTCAACAAACGTGGGAATTATCATCGGTTCCGACAACTCCAGGAATTTTTCCTCTAAGTTCGGAATATTTGAATCTAGATTTCTTATTTTGGAAACTACCAAATCTTTTAGCTGAGGGAGGTAATCCTCATTGTTTCCCATAGATTTTATGGTCCTTATGGAAGGCTAGGAATAAAAAAGTTTTTAAAGGCTTACGATCTGAACCCATGGAGATACTAAATAATGCATTAAATGAACAATTGATGTGGGAGGAAGCCCAATCGAACCAGGAAGAGATAGTGGAAATTAGAGAGCCAGCAAATAATCCCACCCCGACTCTAAGATGTCGGATTGACGGCTCGTGGAAACTTTCGGATCCAACAATGGGGTTAGGATGGTGGTGTTTTCAGGGACATAATTAATCAGTGCTTCTTGGAGCAAAATGTCACCGGAGGAGTCCCTCCCCTTTACACGCGGAGATGGAAGCGCTATTATGGGCTATTAAGAGTATTCTCTCAAGAAGATTTGCTTGTCAGGCGTTCGAGACAGATTGTACAGAGTTAGTCTCTATGGTACAGTCTCCTGAAGAGTAGCCCGCTTTCTCCAATCTGCTAGACGAGATTGGTCTGCTCCGTGTTTCTTTTCTTTCTTTCTCTCTTTCTAGTATTCCCCGTTCTTGTAATTCTTGTTAGAACTCAATTTTGAGAGGTTGACTTTTGGTCAACTTTCCGGCGACTCTCCGGTGAACTCCGTCACCGGAATGACCGGATCTTGGGGTCATTGGATTCCTTGTAATGAGCACTATAAGATAGTGTATTTATATGTCAAAATTGAAGTTATATTGAATGAGAAATTGAAGTCCAAAGTGGGTTGCTTAGAGAGCTTAAAAAGACAAATGTGCATTTGTCCCACATTAGAAGTTTGGAAATTTTTCCTCTTGTATATATAGTGATACACTTACTACAAGGTTCACTAGCAATTGGACGAGGAGACCATGGAGATGGAGATGGATGGCCATTATGCAAAAACACACACGCGCGTGCCACCGCCGCCGCCGTGCCGGGCCGGGCTCGGGCTTGGGGCTTGGGTCTTGGGGCTCGGGCTCGGGCTTGGGGCTTGGATCTTGGGTCTTGGGTCTTGGGTCTTGGGTCTTGGGTCTTGGGTCTTGGTGAATGTGGGCCTTTAGGCCCACAAAGATTGTTCTTTTTGGGCCAAATTTTTATGGACCTTTTCTTACATTTTTGAACCCAAAATCAATTGCATAATAGAAAAGAATTTTCGAAAATTCAAACGAATCCACTCGCAACAACTCCTGGATTTGCGTCGAGCATATCTCTCTCCACGACCGAGTCTTGTGCGCACGTGCTCCTTGGCTTGCGGACGAAGCTGCTTCAACTCGTTGTCAATAAAAACGAGACTTCGTCTCTCTCATTCTTCACGCGTTTTGCAAACGAAAAATCGCAACTCTCTCTCTCTCCCACTTTTCTTTTCCGTTCAAAGTAAGTCTCAAGAGTATATCGTAGTTACCAACGTTCGTTGGACTCCGTATTCGAGTGTAACGATACGGTTTAGTTATCTGTCCTATCCTGGGATTCATCAATCTCATACATCGTTTTACTGCGGGAGATTGTTTGGATTAAGGAAAGAGATAATATCTCGGTTCGGATTGTTTTACTCGCTGCTTTTCTTAATCGGTTTTGATAAAGTATTGCTTCTGTTTCTATCTCGGTTTTTCGCGGTCCTACAGTCTTAATCCAAACAATCTCCCGCATTTCTTACGGATTTAGAAACGCAAAACGTTTTTCAAAACTGATTTCTTACGGATTTTGAAAGCGATTTCTTACTGATTTTTGAAAAGTTTTTCAAAACTTATAAACGACTTCTGGTAAGCATGCAGCCAAACGGTTCATCAACTACACCATGGTGGACACACGGCCCATTATGGACCAAGTTCACGAGCTAGAAGTAATCACCCAAGAGATAGCAGACGAAGGGATGAAGATTTGTGAAACCTTCATTGTGAATTGTTTCATTGAAAAGCTGCCACCTAGCTGGAGCGATTTCAAGAACTATCTCGACCATAAGCAAAAGCCAATCACTTTGCTTAACTTGATCTCCAGGCTATCAGTCAACTGAGCGCGACAAAGATGGGTCTGCCATTGGGTCCGCCATTGACCATGACGCAAATGTTGCTGAATGCAAGAGAAAGGAGAAAGCCAAGGTTGTTTACCACAACAAAAAGGCTAATGGGGCTAACAGGCCTAATGGGCCTAACAAGCCTAATGGGCCTACCAAGAAAATGGCATCTCAATCCTCCACTAGCTTTAAAAAGCAAGGTGAAACCAAGCGATTTGCTGGATCGTGCAACCATTGTGGCAAGAAGGGTCACAAGGCATCAGAATGTCGCAGCAAAGCTAAGAATCAAGCTAATTTGACTGAAGAAGACCTGTGTGCGGTGGTCACTGAAGCAAATGTGGTGCTCCCTGAGGGAAGACCTAAGGAGTGGTGGTACGACACTAGAGCCACTACTCACATCTGTGCTGACATAGACATGTTTAGCACATATCAGAAGCTGAAGAGTTCTGAAAGTCTGATGATGGGGAACGTCTCTCGCTCCGACATTGAAGGCACCGGAAAGGTGGTCCTGAAGATGACATCTGGGATGGCTGTCACTCTCAACAACGTGAAGCATGTTCCGGACATGAGGAAGAATCTGATCTCTGGGACTCTGATGAGCAAGGCCGGATTTGCTATCAATTTCGTGTCTGACCAGCTGATCCTTAAGAAGAATGGTGTGCAAATTGGTAGAGGTTTTGTTAAGGATGGTCTGATCAAAATGTGTGTTCAGGCCATTCTCAAAAAAGATGATGTAACTTCCAAAGCTTCTAGCTCTGGTTCGAATGATGCTATCAATAAAACTTCTTTTGCTTATTTGGTTGAGTCTTTTGATACTTGGCATGAACGGTTAGGACATGTGAATTATAAATCTATTCAACGGTTAATTAATTTGAACCTAATCCCTAAATGCAAAATAAGCAAAGAAAAATGTGAAGTATGCGTACAAGCGAAACTCACAAAAACACCATCTCCACATGTTGAGAGAAATACCGAACCCCTAGGTTTAATCCACACAGACTTGTGCGATTTAAAATATATACAAACTAGAGGCGGTAAAAAGTATTTTGTAACTTTCATAGATGATTGTACAAAATACTGCTACGTATACCTGCTACGTTGTAAAGATGAGGTGTTGGAGAAATTCAAAGAATTTAAACTCGAAGTTGAAAACCAACTCTCAAAAACCATCAAGATAATCAGGAGTGACAGGGGAGGCGAATATGATGGTCCGTTTAATGCATTTTGCCAAGAAAAAGGCATTATACATCAAACGACTGCTCCCTACTCACCTGAATCTAACGGAGTTGCGGAACGAAAAAACCGAACTCTGAAAGAAATGATGAATGCCATGTTGCAGGATTCTGGGTTACCCCACAATCTGTGGGTCCGCATTGCTAACCGCAAATCATATCCTCAACAAAATTCCGCACAAAATAACTAGCAATACGCCACATGAACTTTGGACAGGTAAGGTACCAGCGTACAAATACCTGAAAGTGTGGGGGTGCCTAGCAAAAGTCACAGTGCCACCTCCTAAGAAGGTCACAATCGGACCGAAAACCGTGGATTGTATATTTCTCGGATATGCACACAACAGTAGTGCTTACCGATTCTGGTACACAAATCAGATATTTCGGATATTCAAGTCAATACAATCATGGAATCAAGAAATGCTTCGTTTTTCGAAAATATTTTTCCATGTAAGGATAAACAAACTTCGAAACGCCCTCGTGAAGAGGAAAACGCAAGCACTTCTGCAAACAATGCTAGCGGGTCAAAAACCTTAGCGATTGAAGCAGAAGATGAACCTAGACGCAGCAAACGAGCTCGTAAGGAAAAATACAGTGCTTCATGTATGTGTAAAGGATAAGCATCGCTTTTAATGATTAAAGCCCATAACTTTGAGATATTCGTGGAGTTTTACAGGAGACTTCTAAAAACAAATGCTAATGGCGTATCACCTAGTGAGTGTGAAATTAGGCCGTTTCTAGGGGAATGAAGGACAAACTATGTTCTCTAAGTTCACTCATGATAACCCAGGCAAAGTTCAGGGCCAAAATGAACACAATAGAGAACTTTGTTCTACGAGAAAAAGAAGTTGGGTTGTACCTGTTGTCTAGGTTTACATAAACATCCGGGTGGTTCAAGACATCATGTTCACCTCCTCGCTAAGTAAATCCGACAGATATTAACAATGAGTGGTTCAAGGCTGAAACATGCTACCATTTCAGACACAACTAATTTTTCGCATATACTCTTGAAAAGTTGAGTCTGTCGTAAGTTTAGGTTATAGAGTCAGTATTAGTCTCAGATGTTTAGAGTCAATTCTATTCATGTGGGGGATTGTTGGAACTCAATTTTGAGAGGTTTACTTTTGGTCAACTTTCCGGTGAACTCCGTCATCGGAATGACCGGATCTTGGGGTCATTGGATTCCTTGTAATGAGCACTATAAGATAGTGTATTTACATGTCAAAATTGAAGTTATATTGAATGAGAAATTGAAGTCCAAAGTGGGTTGCTTAGAGAGCTTAAAAAGACAAATGTGCATTTGTCCCACATTGGAAGTTTGGAAATTTTTCCTCTTGTATATATAGTGATATACTTACTACAAGGTTCACTAGCAATTGGAAGAGGAGACCATGGAGATGGAGATGGATGGCCATTATGCAAAAACACACACGCGCGTGCGCGCGCCGCAGCCGCCGTCGTGCCGTGCCGTGCCGGGCTCGGGCTCGGGCTCGGGCTCGGGCTCGGGCTCGGGCTCGGGCTCGGGCTTGGGTCTTGGGTTTTGTGGGCCTTTAGGCCCACAAAGATTATGGACCTTTTCTTACATTTTTGGACCCAAAATCAAATGCATAATAGAAAAGAATTTTCGAAAATTCAAAAATCCACTCGCAACAACTCCTGGATTTGCGTCGAGCATATCTCTCTCCACGACCGAGTCTTGTGCGCACGTGCTCCTTGGCTTGCGGACGAAGCTGCTTCAACTCGTTGTCAATAAAAACGAGACTTCGTCTCTCTCATTCTTCATGCGTTTTGCAAACGAAAAATCGCAACTCTCTCTCTCTCCCACTTTTCTTTTCCGTTCAAAGTAAGTCTCAAGAGTATATCGTAGTTACCAACGTTCGTTGGACTCCGTATTCGAGTGTAACGATACGGTTTAGTTATCCGTCCTATCCTGGGATTCATCAATCTCATACACCGTTTCACTGCGGGAGATTGTTTGGATTAAGGAAAGAGATCATATCTCGGTTCGGATTGTTTTACTCGCAGCTTTTCTTAATCGGTTTTGATAAAGTATTGCTTCTGTTTCTATCTCGGTTTTTCGCGGTCCTACAATTCTCAGGCAGATTGTTTAGCTCGATCTTCTAGAGTGCGTTTTTCTGAAATTTCGTTTGTAAACTTTTTTCCTCCAGATTGGATTACCAATCATGGAGTTAATTTTTAAATTAATGTGTGGTTGACAAAAAAAAAAAAATTGGAGAATGGCACTAGTTTTTGAAGTTGATTTTGGATTTTGATTTTGCAAAATTCACTTTTTGGACCATTCATGATTTTGTAAAAAATTGATTCCCTAATTTGTAGGGAATCCAGATTTTGATGGATTATAGTGATTTGTTATTAAAAGGTAAAAACCACTTTTTTCACTTTTTTTGGTTTTTGAAAAAAAGTTATCGTAAACTTTTTCTTTTTGTATTTTTATATTTTATTTTAATTTTAATATCCTATTTTACTATTACCAAGTCATCCAAATAATTTACAAAAAAACGTTTTTAAAAGAATAATTTTTAAAAACAAAAAACTAAAAAAGTTGCAATTCAAAATTTTGCAAAATCTAATATCTACAACAAAATCAAAAACTCAAAAAATCAAAAACCAAAAGCCAAAATCCAGAAACCAAATTCCAAAAACCAACAAAAATCTACCAAACATTCATGGCCTTAGGTATACAGATTTTGTAACGTATTGCTTCACTAATCTCAAATTAATTTTGCAGTAATTATTAAATTGAATAAAGAAATAACCAAGCAACATAATCACAAGTTATTAATGCATTGTTTTATTTTGACCATTGCTAATTCTGGCTCATGTAATCTATGAATTCAAAAGAAAAGTCATGATCATCTGAAATCCTATTAATTAACTTATATGTGCTATAAATAGTAGGATTTTTTCTAGGTATGCCAATAAAAAAAAAATAACAATAAAAATAAAAAGGAGAAGGACAATTCTATTTTTCTACCCTTCACACAAACATTAACAAACACAAAGGTAATATATATTGTACACATTTAGTTATCATCTATAATATATGCTAGAATCCGAGTGTAACCAGAGGAAGGTTGGTAGTATTACGAGTCTTACAATAACGATAAAATTGACAATGAAGATTTTTAACCTGTAGACTCAGTGTCAGTCGAAACCAACACAAATTCTCGAGAAATTGAATCAAAACAGAGCAATATCGACCGGGGTTGATATGCCCAAAGAGCTGGACTGGACACAGAACCTTGGTGTCGACTAACATCAGGAGGGTGTCAATCGACACTCCTCACAGACAAAGCCAGTTTTGCATAAACCCTCTGACCCGTTGTTTAAGAAGGCTTACAAATCCAAGATTCCTTATCCAAGGAAATCCAAAAAGTCTAAACAATAGATGGATGATGCGAACTGAAAAGCTATGATTGAAAAGTTTATGATTGAGATTTCTCTGATTGATGCTCTCAGAACGACTCTAATATTCATAAGGTATGTGAAGTGGAGTCTAGAGTAAGAAGTAATGATGATTTCTGAACAAGTCACTTTCGTGATCCATAACAGGGTCCCAGAGAAACTCGCATACCAGGAAGTGTTGTGTTGGATTGCTCTATTTTCTCGGATAGGTTCAAACGATCTATGTATGATCTAGGTTCGAGTGTTAATTTGATGCCTTATTCAGTTGTTATTGAACTTGGAATGACTGATTTCAAGACGTCATGATCTCTCTTATCTTAGATGATCGATCCATAACGATCCTAGAAGATGTCTTAGAGGCTATCCCGATAAAGATTGGTAAATGCATGATTCCCACACACTTTGTGGTTTTAGAATAATATGGTGAAAGACCTAAGAATTCTCTTATTTTTGGAATTCCCTAGTTGGGAAAATCATCGATGTAAGAAAAAGACGCATAGCCATGAACATGGGTGATCTGGAAATGAACATTTATATAGAAAGTTGTTAAAGAGACCCACCATAGATGGTCGAGCTTTCTATATAGACATTCTCACAAATCTTGTTGAAAAGATTTATCATGAGATGCAACATGTAGATCCTTCGAAGAGACCATTTCCCACTTCATTAAGAGAAGTAGAACATATGGATGATATTGCTGCCAGGTATATCAGATGTTGGATGCTAGTGAACATGTGATACAGTTTGCAAAACTCTCAAAATCAAACGTAAACAACTTTCTGCAAGGCTACGGTACATATTTCTTGGAGAAAACTCTACTTATCTTGTGATTGTTAATTTTTTTCTAAACAACACATAACTCTTCTTATTGCTGAGCAAGATGCACAAGTTTCGCAAAGGTCCTGGCTATTCTCTTGATGACATTTCAGGTATCTCGCCAGATTTGTGCATGTATAGGATTCACCTTGATGATGAGTGATGAGTCTAGTTTTTATCGTTTTTAATCTTTGTTTTAGGATTGTATTTTGAGTCAACTAACTTATATTAGATAGAATTTAGGACTATTTGCTTTACTTAGGGATTTTCAGGTCTACAAGGAGAATATTGGAAAAAGAAGGATTTTGGATCAAATAAGAGTACAAATGGACCAAGCTTGAAGAAATGGGCCAATCGTGAAGAAATGAAGAAGGATCGACCGATCCAACCGAAGGATCGATCGATCCCTGAAGAATTGCGGCTCACGTTCGAAGAGGCGGTGGAACCGACTGACCAGGCCCATGGACCGCACGATCTGATCAAAGGCTTTGGCCCAAGACGAGAAGACGGTGGGATCGACCGATCCTACCCGAGGATCGATCGATCCCTGCTTGCCTCTTCTCCAAGTTTTTCCATTTTTCGTTTTTCCATTTTCTCTCTTGTTTTCCTTTTGCGGCCTCTCTCCCTTTGCTATATAAAGAGAGGCTCGTCCCTTGTAGAAACAATTCATTCTCTCCTCTTTAGAGTTTGTAAGAGATTCACCTCTCAATACACTCTTAAGTTTTATTTTATAAAGATGTCTCTTTATAGTTTCATCTTTGTTCTTGTTTTTATGTTTGAGTAGTTTCTTTATTAGGCTAGGGTTTCTCTGAAGGGATGTGACCGATTATTAGGTTGTTAGATTTGAGAATTTACTTTATCGTTCTTCTTCTATTGTTATACTTAATGCTTAGGACTTGAGTAGCTAACTTTTTCTAAGATCTTGTGTGATTAAACTAGGTACGAAAGTAGTGTTTAGTCGCTGGAATCAACACTAGTCGAGCAAGGTTTTATGGCTTGAGGCGAAAGCCCGGGCCATGACATCTTGTGAACATATCAATCCTATTCTTAATATAGTATTACTAAGTAGGTGTTTGCGCGAGAGCGAGATGTCTTATTAATTGTGAATTGAGTTCTAGAACGTATTTTAATATTCTCTACTAATTGATTTAATTGTTTTGTCACATCCTGGATGGTTTCCCTATGCCTAATATTCTTTTATTATTATTGCTTATTTATTTTATCGCTAGGTGGTTAGAAAATCAAATCCTTATTTTATCTTAGCTTAATTTAATCTATTGATTTAAAGTGTATCTCTGGTCTCCGTGGATTCGACCCTAAAGTACTACTATGATTACCGTTTTGATCCGGTATAGTGTATGATAGGTTTTTATTTGTTTATCCGTTTAGGAGGAGATCAAATTGGCGCCGTTGCCGGGGACCAATAGGCACCTTTAGAGATTTAGAATTGAATTTAGTCTAAGATTTTTATTTTCTACATTATACTAATTATTCTATTACTATTTTTGATTTCAGGTGCATGCAATTGAGAAGCCACAAGGCTACCGACTTAGTTGCACTCTCTAACGAAGAACTTGGGCGTTTGGAACGAAGTAAAAGGAAAGCTACTAAGTCTGCTGAGATGAATCCCCAAGATGTGCAACCTGCTGCTGCCGGTAACCCACTTGCCTTTCCAGCTGCCGAAGGAGGAAACAATCCTCCATCCGTCCTGCCAGCTGCTGCCGGACCGATCGGTCCACAACTCGGACTGGTCGATCCTCGTGATGACAGACCGATCGATCCACCACGCGGACCGGTCGATCTTCCCGCTGCTGCACGTCCTGCTCGTACCCTTGGCGAGCAAGACACACCGGACCGATTTTATGCTAACCGGTCTGCGCTTCGTCCTCCGAATCCCACTCGTCAGGACTATGAGATCAAGTACAGCTTGATCAACCTCGTTCAAAACCGTTGCTTTAAGGGCTTGCCCACGGAGAACCCGATGGATCACATCGAGGCATTTGAAGCGCTGTGCAGAACCACGAAGGCTAATGGTGTGCCTTATGATTACCTGAGACTGACCTTGTTCGAGTTCTCTCTTGGAGGCAAGGCGCAACGATGGCTCAAGATGTTGGAGCCCGGTTCCATAACTACTTGGGAAGAATGTCGTGCTAAGTTCCTAAACCACTTCTACACGAAGGCAAGATCAGCACGCATGAGGAACCAAATCGTTGCCTTTAAGCAAAAGAGTACCGAGACATTCAATGAGGCTTGGGAACGATTTAAGGAGTACGTGAAGGACTGCCCCCATCACGGCTACACTCAAGAAAGCCTCATGACCACTTTCTATGGCGGGATTGACACTCAATATCAGATGGCTCTTGACACTGCTAGCAAGGGAGATTTCTCGACCAACACGGTGGCACAAGCGACGGCACTCATCGAGAACTTGGCAAGGAGCAATAGCGATCATGCTCCTGAGTATGATCGATCAGTGAAGGTAAAGGCTGTGGAGACGGATGCACTTAAGGACCTCACGCAGAAGGTGAACCTTCTTCTTGCGCGTGAACAACAACCGGTGCAAGCTTGTGGAGAAGAAGATGAAGACTTGGAAGATCTTAACTACGTGGGAGGTTACCGCGGTGGTTTCAACCCCAACTATCGAAACCATCCAAATCTCTCCTATCGAAGCAACAACGTGGAGAACCCCCAAGATGTGGTGTATCCACCACGCCAACAAGGAGCTTACAACAAACCAGCTGCTCCTCAAGAGAACAAGCTGGAGGGGATGATGCAATCACTGATTGAGAGTCATAAGAAGAGTGCATCCGAGATCAATGCTAAGATCGATGGGATGTATGGCGATCTCAATGGGAAATTCACTACTTTGGCGATTAGGGTTGATTCTCTAGACAAGAGAGTTTCATCTATGGCTTCCAGCTCCAAAGGGAAAGAAGCTTGCAATGCTGTTATGGCTCATTCTGGAGTCAACGCAAGCTTCAAAGCGGATGAAATTGGAGGAGTATCGAGTTTTCAGAAGCCAGGATCGACCGGTCTCCTTCACAGATCGATCGATCCGCCTGCTGGTTTCACTTTGCTGACCCGAGAAGCCAGATCGACCGATCCCCAACCAGATCGATCGATCCGTGCCACTGCTCAGGACGTTTCTGATTCGTTTTCAAAACAGAGTGATGCAAACTTTGTTGCTAAGGCTGATGTATTTCTCTACAAACCTCAGAGCCCTTATCCGGTGGTGCCTAAGACCAAGATCGATGAGACAAGGTACATATGGTTCAAGAGCATCATTGGCGAGTTGATTAAAGAAGCCACATTCTCCGAAGCTTTGGGAGATCTCCCGTTCTTGAAAAAGATCTGCAAGGATGTCATTGATGGCACTGAAGATGCTGCAGAAGTTGACGCTTACCTAGCAAAGAGGAAGGAGGCTAGAGCTCAAAAGTTTGTCAAAGTAGAGAAACTTGAAGATCCGGGAAAGTTCGTGGTGCCATGTTCGATTGATGGAGAAGTTTTTGCTAATTCCCTGTGTGATTCGGGATCAAGCGTGAATGTCATGTCAATGGCAACCGTCCGTAGGCTTGATCTCCAAGGGATGGAAACTTCTCGATGCTCATTGAGGTTTGCGAATGCATCCACGACAACTCCTCAAGGCTTCATAGGTGACGTGGAAGTACGTGTAGGCAACCATCTAGTGCCCACCGACTTCCATGTTGTGGAAATGAGTGGAGGATCCGAAACTCCCCTTATCTTGGGACGTGCTTTCTTGACCACGGTTGGAGCCGTGTTTGACCTCGAAGAACCCAAGATGACCTTCACTAAGATCGACAAGGATGTGGCCTATTATCCGGTGCTTGAAACAAATCGTTTGGGATCTAACTTTGCCGATGTGTTCGTTGTGATGAAGAGGACGCCTCGCAAGCAAGTAAATCGCCAATGGCCTTATCCAAAAGTCAAGAGGAATTGTACTTGCAATCCTCCATGTTTTCCCGCCGACGAGAATCAAGAAGAGATGAGAGATGAGATTCATCCACATGATCTCAACATGTTCGAGATGCGAGTAAAGATGGTGCCGGATGATTATAGTTTTGACGAAGCTTGGTTCAAGTATCCTTGTTTGCAAAAGTGCTTTTGGAGAAGTAGAGAACCATTCTATTCCATCGAGGCACACTTCTATAGGGCACGAGAAAGAAACGCGGAGAGGAGATGTCTTCCTAAGATGGAAGATCCCGGATGTTTCGTAATCCCATGTGCTATCAATGGTACTTCGGTTTACAATTGCCTTTGCGACTCCGGAGCCGGAACAAGAGTGATCCCCACCGCCATAGCTTCTCGATGTGGAATCACCAATTGCTATCCATCCACTTCAAATCCTTACATGGCCGACGAGTCTATGGTGGTACCAAGAGGAGAGCTACGCAATGAAATGGTGCGAATTGGGGAAGTGTATGTTCCCACGGACTTCAAAGTTGTAGATGTGCCCGGGAAGCGTCAACAAGTCATCTTCGGAAGATCTTTCTTGAACACTGTTGGAGCTGTCATAGACATTCCCAATCACCGCGTGTGCTTTGCCAATGTCGACGAAAGGGTTTTCTATCGAATAAAGCCAAGAGAGAACGCGTTTAGGCCCATTCGTATCCAAGAGGAAGAACGCAGCGTACGCATCTCAGGAGAACTAATTCAAATCCCTCGTCCACAAGCCTAAGAGAAGAGAAAGTCAAGCTATAGACTTAAAACAAGCGCTTCTGGGAGGCAACCCGATGATTTTGTACTAACTATTATGTTTTGAGCTTTTGGTTTTTGTTTCTTTTGCTTTTAAGTTTAAGACTATTTATATTTGAGGATTTCTAATCAGTGGATCATTAAGAATTCCTAAGTGTATCAGGAATAGATTTTGATCGCATTAAGATGCGAATTTTTGGTGATCAGACACTTAGGATCGATCGATCTCCTTGAAGGATCGATCGATCTCGCCTGGAAAATGAACCGAGGAACAGAAGCCTCGGGATCGACCGATCTACACCAGGGATCGATCGATCCCGACTCAGGTATTTCGAAAAAAAAAAATGGATTTCCGGTTTGAATCGGTTTATCCACTTGATTCAAACCGGTTTAAACCGGTTTAGGGCCAATATATCGATGGAGATCGAGTCCTCTCTCTCCTCCATCGATCCCCAACCTCCATTGCTCTCTCTCTCTAAAAACTTCAATCCTCTCAATCTCTCTCAATTCTCCATTGTTTTTGTTGATTCTTGGTGCTAAATCACACTATTTTTCGAGCTCTAACTGATCCACCTACGGAGCCGGCTACAGAGATGGAGCGATGGGTCTGTGAGACTACGCAGAAGAACAACACCTTGCTGACGAAGATTGCCACTTGGCTTTGCTGCATCGCACCATCACCACCTCCACCCCGACGCGAGCCCACTCCGGTCCATGCGTCTGATACTGAGGAGATTGACCACGCCGCTGTTTCTACTGTCCGCGTCGATGATGATGAGGAGGATTCTCCTACTTGGCTATCATCCCCGAGCCATGACAACTCCGCGACTTATGAGCAGCACGATCTCCGCGAGCGCAACAGGCGAGGCCTTGGACAATGGGAATCTCCACCATCTCCATAGACTCGTATCCACTGGTTCTATCCTCTGTATAATATTCTTTTCGTTTATTTTTTCGACTATGTATTTGGATTTGTGATACTAACGATAGGATCGACCGATCTCCCTTCGGGATCGATCGATCCGCTTTGTGTTTTCTGACTTCTGTTTTTTTTTATTTGATTTGCATCTCCTTTCTTTGATTTTTCTTTCCCACCGGGACGGTGTGAAGTAAGTCTGGGGGGATTTGTGACCATTATGCTAACATTTTAATTTTTATTTGAGTCGTTTTATTGAGTCAAAATGGTTTAGAACTTGAAACTTCTTTTGAGAATCGCGTGTTCGTACTAATATCTTCTGCTACCCATCATGATTATACTCTTTGAAGAGCCGAAGATTGGAACGCTATAGCCGAACAACTCACCAGAAGTCCCTGTCTCTTGGAAATCCGATTGACTTGGCGTTGACTCCACCCATGACAAGACGATAATTTGGACTTAATCTTCTCAACTTGGGGCTTGGTATACATCGAACGCGACCTCTGACTCAATGTTTTCCGAGACACGCATAACTTCTAAAAAGATGTGGTTCCTCACTCTCCTCGCAGAAGAAAAAGAGAAAAAGAAAAGAAAAGGGATGTGGTAAACAAAGAAGTGGGCCGAGAGATGTGTGGTTACCCCCTTGCATACTTCGGACTCATGAAAACCAACCCCGGGCTAAAGAAAAAGATGAAGGAGATCGATAAAAAAATAGAGTGATACCCTAAAGAAGGGAGAAATCGATCTCAAAAGAATAAAGAGGAGAGGAGAAAAGGACCATAAGAAGAATGTCTTGGGAGCTAGAGGAAGGTAAGCGTCTACACGATTTTTGATCGATACTCCCTCGTTGAGACCACATGCTTGTAAAGAATGAATGTAGGGAGTCAACAAAGGAGATTTTGGAGCTTCCTTGAGATCTCGGGACACTAGTACGGAGAGTTGCTAAGCCAATGGTCATTACATGTTGTAAGCTCAATCAATTCACGGAAGATGTACGGAGATTCCCGAGAAGTTGTGAGTTCTTGTTTTCAAACCTTTCCTTTAAGATCTGTCTTTTTGATTGTTCTTGCTTGAGGACAAGCAAAGATTCAAGTCTGGGGGAATTGATGAGTCTAGTTTTTATCGTTTTTAATCTTTGTTTTAGGATTGTATTTTGAGTCAACTAACTTATATTAGATAGAATTTAGGACTATTTGCTTTACTTAGGGATTTTCAGGTCTAAAAGGAGAATATTGGAAAAAGAAGGATTTTGGATCAAATAAGAGTACAAATGGACCAAGCTTGAAGAAATGGGCCAATCGTGAAGAAATGAAGAAGGATCGACCGATCCAACCGAAGGATCGATCGATCCCTGAAGAATTGCGGCTCACGTTCGAAGAGGCGGTGGAACCGACTGACCAGGCCCATGGACCGCACGATCTGATCAAAGGCTTTGGCCCAAGACGAGAAGACGGTGGGATCGACCGATCCTACCCGAGGATCGATCGATCCCTGCTTGCCTCTTCTCCAAGTTTTTCCATTTTTCGTTTTTCCATTTTCTCTCTTGTTTTCCTTTTGCGGCCTCTCTCCCTTTGCTATATAAAGAGAGGCTCGTCCCTTGTAGAAACAATTCATTCTCTCCTCTTTAGAGTTTGTAAGAGATTCACCTCTCAATACACTCTTAAGTTTTATTTTATAAAGATGTCTCTTTATAGTTTCATCTTTGTTCTTGTTTTTATGTTTGAGTAGTTTCTTTATTAGGCTAGGGTTTCTCTGAAGGGATGTGACCGATTATTAGGTTGTTAGATTTGAGAATTTACTTTATCGTTCTTCTTCTATTGTTATACTTAATGCTTAGGACTTGAGTAGCTAACTTGTTCTAAGATCTTGTGTGATTAAACTAGGTACGAAAATAGTGTTTAGTCGCTGGAATCAACACTAGTCGAGCAAGGTTTTATGGCTTGAGGCGAAAGCCCGGGCCATGACATCTTGTGAACATATCAATCCTATTCTTAATGCTAGTATTACTCTAGGGAACGCGCGAGAGCGGTTTTCTAATATAGTATTACTAAGTAGGTGTTTGCGCGAGAGCGAGATGTCTTATTAATTGTGAATTGAGTTCTAGAACGTATTTTAATATTCTCTACTAATTGATTTAATTGTTTTGTCACATCCTGGATGGTTTCCCTATGCCTAATATTCTTTTATTATTATTGCTTATTTATTTTATCGCTAGGTGGTTAGAAAATCAAATCCTTATTTTATCTTAGCTTAATTTAATCTATTGATTTAAAGTGTATCTCTGGTCTCTGTGGATTCGACCCTAAAGTACTACTATGATTACCGTTTTGATCCGGTATAGTGTATGATAGGTTTTTATTTGTTTATCCGTTTAGGAGGAGATCAATGAGACAAAGTCTTCAATTGAACATCAGAGAAAGCTGAATCCGAATTTGAAAGAGGTCGTCAAGAGAGAGTTCTTGACACTTCTAGAAGCTAGGATTATCTATTCCAATTCTGAGATTATGATTGGATAAGTCCAATGCATGTGGTCATAGTGGTAAAAAAACGAGTTGATTCCTACAAGAATTGTGACTGGACATAGAATGTGTATTGAATACAGGAAGCTGAATGTTGCGACAAGAAAATATCACTTTCTATTACTTTTCAAAATATCAGATGCTGGAGAGTTTAGCAAATCACCCATACTACTGTTTACTCGATGGGTACTTACATTTCTTTCAAATTTTCATCCATCGAGATGACCAGAAAATACATTTTTAACTTGTCTGAATGGTACATTTGAATATCGCAGGATGCCATTTAGAATTTATAATGCTCTAACAACATTTCATTGGTGTATGATGTCGATCTTCATAGACATGATTGAAGATTACATGGAAGTCTCTATGGATGATTTTCTGTTTATGGACAATCTGTAAAAGGTACTTGCTATATGTAAGGAGAAGTATTTGGTTCTAAATTAAGAGAAGTGTTACTTTATGGCTAGAGATGGCATTGTGCTTAGGCACCAAGTTTAAAGACCTGGAATTGAGTATGAATGCCGTGAAGATTGAGGTGATAACAAGTCTGTAATCTCTAGATTGTGTGAAGTCAGTGAGGCATTTTCTAGGACATGTTGGGTTCATCTAGGATTTCAGCAAGAATGCTAGGCCACTGACTGCTTTGTTCTGTAATTACGTAAAGTTTGAGTTTACTGCTGAATTTCTTTTAGCATTTGAACATATCAAAAAAGCTTTGGTGAGTGCTCTAATTGTGCAACCTCCAGACTGGAAAGCTCCTTTCAAGGTGATGTGTGATGTCAGTGATTTTGCAGTTTGATGGAGCGGAAGCACGTACGAAGCCTTGGACTATGAGATTCCCAGGAAGCTCAAGAACAAGGAAGTAAGTTTTGATATATCACCGATAAATCAAAACAGAGGTTGAATTTTGAAGAATACGCTTCTTGCAAAACCCAGATTTTAGAGAAAACTCTTAATAATTCAATTCAAAGATAAGTAATTCTCTTTACAAGTCTTAGAGGACTATTTATAAGAAAGCTTAAAGACTAGATCTTAATGTAATTAGGAAAACCTAAATCAAATAAAAGGAAAAAACAGAAGAAATAGAAAACTGGAGAGAAAAGAAAAAGAAACCAAGAAGAAAATAGAAAACTTCTATAACTTGTGCAAAACGATAAGGATGCGCTGCATCATGTCTCCCCTGGTAGAAAAATATTCGACCTCGAATCTGGATCTTCATTGTCGCCACGATATGGAAACAAATGCTTAACGTTAAAGACATCCGAAGTACGAATGTGATCAGGTAACCGAAGCTTATACGCATTTGCATTAATACTGTGAATGATCTCCACTGGTCCTATCTTTCGAGACTTCAACTTGTTGTATTCTCTCACCGGAAATCTGTCCTTTGTCAAGACTACCCACACAAGGTCTCCTGGTTCAAAAATCACCTCGCGACGATGCTTATCTGCAGCTTTTTTATATGAATTTGCAGAAGACTCCAAATGGCTTTGTGCTTGTTGTGCTAGTCCACTGCTTGTCCATGGAGACGTGATTTATCTGGCATTGTAGTCAAATCCAACGGACCACGAGGCATAATCCCATAAACCACATGAAAAGGGCTGAAACCCAAGCTTCTATTGTTTGCATGATTATGTGCGAACTCGGCTTGTGGTAGTTTTGATTCCCAAGTTTTAATGTTATCGCCAACAAGACTACGCAACATATTACCCAACGCTCGATTTGTGACTTCGGTTTGACCATCCGTCTGTGGGTGATAAGCATAACTCATGTCGAGACTCGTACCAAGCATCTTCCAAACAGAATGCCAAAAATGGCTTAAGAAACGTGTGTCGCGATCCGAAACAATGGAAGTCGGCGGGCCATGGATACAGTAAATTTCACGAAAAAACAATTGTGCCACTTGTACCGCATCAGTTGTCCGTTTACATGGCACAAAATGAGACATTTTCGAAAAACGATCGACAATCACAAAAATGAAGTCGTTACCTCGTTGAGTGCGAGGAAGTCCTAACAAAAAATCCATGCTAATATCGGTCCATGGTTGTGTAGGAGTAGGTAAAGGCATGTATAAGCCAGCATTAGACGCCTTTCCTTTAGCTTGTTGACACGCACGACACCGTTCAACATATCGTTCAACATCCCGACAAAGAGAAGGCCAAAAATAACGTGAAGTAACTAGTTGAAGTGTTCTGTCTCGTCCAACATGTCCTTCGGAGTGGAGTTCTTCAATGATTTTTAAACGAAGACTGCAATCGAGAATGCATAATTGGTTCCCTTTAAACAAGAAACCATCTTGTAACGTGAAATCTTTATGAAGACCATTCTGCACCTCAACCCATATACGAGCAAAATATGTATCAGTTACGTACAATTCACCAAAAGAAGCAAAACCAGTGACTTAAGGCGTCGGCAACTCGGTTCAGCTTTCCAGATTGATGTTTAATTGTAAATGTAAATTGTTGAAGAAACACAATCCATCCTGCATGTCGAGATGAGACTTTTGTTTGATTATCAAGATGACGGAGAGCATCATGATCGGTGAAGAGCACGAAATCACGGTGACAAAGATAATGCTTCCAGTGTTTTATGGCTTGTACGATAGCATAGAACTCCACATCGTATGTACTGTAGCGGCTTCGAGCGCCCGACAATTTCTCACTGAAATAGGCCACGGGTCAAGTTTGTTGACTGAGGACTGCCCCAATTCCTAACTTAGAAGCATCACAATGTAATTCAAAAGTCTTGGAAAAATCAGGTAGAGCGAGTACCGGTGCCGTTGTTAATTTGGTTTTAATGACTTCAAACGATTCATCTGCTGCTTGAGTCCACTCAAATTTTCCTTCACGCATACTATCTGTTATTGGAGCCATAATGCTACTAAAATGAGGCATAAAACGTCGATAAAAAGAAGCAAGACCATGAAAACTTCTTACATCTGTCACTGTACGTGGAGTAGGCCAAGACTTGATGGACTCTATCTTGGAAAAGTCAACCGATAAACCATCCTTTGAAATTATATATCCCAAGAACAATACGTGATATGTGCCAAATTGACATTTTTGCTTTGCTGCAAACAATTTTTCTCTTCGTAAAACAACCAAAATTTCTCGTAGATGGCAGATGTGCTCGTCTAAAGAAGAGCTAAATATGAGAATATCATCAAAATATACTACCACAAATTTACCAATGAAAGGACGAAGCGCTTGGTTCATCACTCTCATAAACGTGCTTGGTGCGTTTGATAACCCGAAAGGCATAACAAGCCATTCAAACAATCCTTCACGCGTTTTAAAGGCTGTTTTCCATTCATCGCCGGGATGAATCCGGATCTGACAATAACCGCTTTTAAGATCGATTTTGGAGAAGAATTTTGCAGTCCCAATTTGATCAAGAAGGTCATCTAGGCGCGGAATAGGAAAATGGTAACGAACCATAATCTTATTGATGGCGCGACTATCAACACACATATGCCATGAACCATCTTTCTTGGGAATTAACAAAGCCGGAACTGCACATGGACTAAGACTCTCTCGAATATGAACTTTAGCTAATAAACCTTCAACTTGGCGTCGTAATTCCTCATGTTCTTGTGGACTCATTCGGTAATGCGGCCGATTGGGAAGTGTAGCACCCGGAACTAAATCAATATGGTGTTGGATATCTCGTAACGGTGGAATATCATCTGGTAAATTTGTTGGAAACATATCTTGAAACTCATGTAAGAGTTTGTCGAATGCCGGATTGGTAGAGTAGTTTGTTGACAGAACACTAGTGATAACATCGGTTTTTCGCCCATTTTAGCTATGGTTTTCAAAAGGTTTTATAAAGGTTTTTATGGATTTCAAATAGAAATAATCCAATAATCAAGTATTAGCAAGAACAAAGAGTTTTTACAGGTTTTAGGGAAAAGGAGCTGAAAAAGGATAAAAAGGACTTGAAGGACAGTTTTGGACCATCAGAAGTTTGGCATTCGTTGAAGATGTTCCCGTGAACCAAATTGGGAGATTTTGGTGTCATTGGAAATCTTAAAGAGTCAAGATTCGCCTCCAAGTTGAATCAACCAAATCCGAGTTTTCAATCAGAAGTTATGACCGTTTGAGGACCGACCTGTCTAGCTGCGCGGCCACGCGATGACCATGCAGCCAAGTACCCATCCACCGCACACTGAGGACCCGACCATGCGGCCAAGACCCACGATTTTAGCTGCCTCAAAGCCCTATAAGTGCAACATAAGAAGCCCAATTCGTTTGGCCCAAGACACCGTGTTTTGACCAACGAAAACCTTAACCCTAATTCGCCGATGTCGTGATGCCTATAAATACAAGTCTTAACCCTAGGGTTTCGACATGCTATTCTTGAGCCTCCTTAGAGATCACGACAGCAGCCCTAGAGAAGAAGATCTGAATTCTTGAGGAGCCTCCTTGGACGTCTCTTCAAGCATCGTTTCCTATTCTCTTTGTCTTTAGTTTCTTTCGCTTTTACTTCGTTGTTTAGGAGAAGATCTAGTTTCTTTACACTTGTTGTTTTGAGATCAGATCTGAACCTTCGTGGACAAGCGACTATTTTAGGCCATCCGTGGACAAGCGACTATTTTAGATAGCTTTTATTCGACAAAACCTTTAGGAGTTGTTGGACCCAGCTAGGAAGACTGACCGAGCTAGTCTCTGTATGTACTAAGGTACAGGGGTTAGTGTTAACGTCTAGGACATATCGAACTTTTTCTTTAAGCTGACTTCATGCCTCCCATAAGAGGGTGACCAGGACACTCTCGGGTCTATGCAGTGTAGGAGCCTGTAAGCGAACGTAGGAGGGCTCAATTTAGTGTTCGAGTTAGTGAGTCAAATAAACCAAGTAATAGATCAATACCTAGCAATCCCTGATTTTGTGAGACCCTGGAGATGTTCCCCTAAGAGCCCAACGTCTTTAATATTGATAGTTAAACCCGTTTAGAAATAGCGTCTAGTTCTTTGAAGTTCTTTAGTTTCCTTAGTTTAGTTATAGCTTCCTTAGTTAGTAGTCTTTAGTTTTAGTTAGCTTTTCCTTCTAGTTTAGTTTAGTTAGTTTAGTTTTAGCTTAGCTTAGAATTAGGACAACCCTAAGAGTGACACTTAGGAAACCAAAAAAAATCCCCTCTTTATTTAGTCTTAACCTATCCTTTTCCTTAGGAATTCGTTGCGCATTCTTAGTCTCTGTGGGATCGACCCTTAAATACTATACGCGATTAGCTGTGCACTTGCAGCTCAGTGGTGTGTTTTATTAAGGTTTAAAAACCTAGGTTTACTTAGGTGAAACCTGATTGATCGTCTACTCCGACATCCCCATCAAGTTTTTGGCGCCGTTGCCGGGGACTATTTGAATTGCCCACGAGTTTTGGACTAGGATAAAGTCTAAGACACTATACTACTGATCTTTCTTTTTAGTTTTACTTGTTTCAGGAGGCCTTGGGATGGATCCCGACGTCCATCCGGACTGGTATTACGACCGCCACAAACACCATAACGCGGAGATGAAGCCGCGTCCACCACCATTGATCCGAGACTCCATGTACGGACCAGCATACCACCCGACTCATGGTCCCTTCATTGGTCACCACAGACCAGCCGTGATGTCACCTACAGGGCGAGCCCGTCACCCATCTTGATGGGACCCGACCAACCGGACCACACACGGATGACAGCCGGGACGACAGCCGGGACGAGGGACTACCCGGGATGACCCGTGGGACACAAGAAGTGGTCAAGGCATCTCAAGTCGTAACAAGTTCGCGGAAAGATTCTTGGAGTCATACGACCCACGGTCATATGACCTGACCGGACATAGCCTTGCCGGACCCGAGGTTGTCCGGTCCGTCTTCACCATCACTAGGTGAAGACCACAAGTCGCTTTGGTACTTGGTACTCTTTTTCCTCAACTTCGGTTTATCCCACGTGGTTTACCAAGTGAGGTTTTAATGAGGCCAACGTAACTTAGTGCATGGCCATGCGTCTCCGAACGACGTGGCCATCTTCTCTTCCTTTCAAAATAAAGCCGTTAGGCTCTTCTTGTTTGTGGTTGTAAGTGGGACGCGTATACCATTTGTTGACCCGCGTTTTGACCAAGTGTTTTAGGTTTTTAGAGTTCCCTTGTAAGCGCCTATATAAAGGCCACTAAGTCATCTTTGTAAAGTTTATCCTACTTTGATAATAAAAGATCTATCTTTTCTCTTTCGTTTGCAACGCAAAGAAACCCTTAGAACATTTGAACCGGGTTCAAATCTTCTAAGTCTAGCCGTATCACAAGAAGAGTCATCACTTGTGTGTCGCTACCTCACTCCGCCAACACGTACCATATCTTGAGTTCACCGCCGGGTCGAGATTCTCACCGGTTGTTTCTCTTCGCTTCACACCCCTCTCTTGGACCTTGACGAGTCGAGTTTCTCATCGTCAACCTCCATCCGTCCGATCCGCAACCCTTGTGACCCGTAGGCCCTTATCGTACCAAGCACCGTCCGTACCATCGTCCCGAAGGTGTCTTCCGTGACCGTGTGACGCATCACATCTCCTCGCATATGCGATGACCAATTTGTGAGAGCTGCCAGCTCACAACATTCCAATAAACCTCCAGGTTTCTTCCATGCCTCCAATGAAGAAGACGAACATCATGGGGTGAGGACAATTGGCTCATTTGAGAACTCATTTGTGAGGGCTGCACACTCACAACGCTCAGGCGAATTTTATGAAGAAGAAGAAGAGGATGAACTCTATGAGGTTATGAGGGTAGACTCATACGAGGATTATCCATCCTATTCTAATCAAGAGCCTAAACCACATAGTTCTCAGGAGGAGATTAAGTTTGAAGACCCCGTGCGAAATTCTCTTGACGCTCAAGAAGAGGCTACTGATGAAGCCGTTAAGGGAAGAGTAGAAGCTTTCTTTGAAGATATCCAAGACCAAATTATAGAGATGAAATCAATCTACCCTCCGGAAGAGGTAGGTAGGGCTTGTTGGATCTTCCTAGAAATGGTCAAATGTGGAGGGTTTGCCGTCGATCAACCACTAACTAAAGAGGAGAAAGAAACGGTAGGGTGGCTTGCTCGACTGGAAAGAGTAGGATCCCTTGACGAAGAAGAAAGGCTTCTGCGAAACCTTCTAGAGACAGTCAACCACGCTTCAAAGAGGATAGGGAAATTTTTTTCTTGCTACTTGCAGGTATTAGAAGAAGAGGGGGTCTACCCTGAAGAAAAAGAGATCGAGAAAGGGCACCTTGAAAAGAAAGGTGCAGAGGAAGGAGCCCCAACCGATCTAACCTATCATTTAGAGAAAAGTAGGAAAGTCGAGGTGACATTCTAGAGAGTGGAGGCTCCCAAGGATCCACACGAACCACCACCACTTGAGCAAGAACCGGAGCCAGTCACAGAGCCAGTCACGGAGCCATCGCCGCATGACCGTGACCTGGGCTTGCTGGGACACGACCGTCGACCGCACATGCGAGCACCGGGCGTGCGGCAGACAAGCCTACCGCCGCATGAGCGTGCTCTTGTCGTGCGGCCTGACTCCGCCCCGCAGCCTGACTCGAACCACCCTCCGCCGTATGACCAAGCACTGGAGGTGCGGCAGACCTGCCTTCTACCGCATGGACGGGGTTGCACCATGTGGCCAGGCACCAATCTGCAGCGAACCGCATATATACTCTCCTCCAATGTCTTCAACCGACGCGAACCCTCATCGCGCTGCACCACCGGACGAAGATAACCTGAACGCGGAAGTCAAGAAGTTGAAACCCACGGATGACGAGAGATCCAACCGCTTGAAGCCACAAGAAGAGCCTAGGGCCTTGGCGTACAAGTCTCCAAACAAATTTCGAGAAAGGAGAGGAGAAGAAACGGAAGTTCCTTACAAAAAGGGAAAAATTCTTCAAAACTTTCAAGAAAAAGGTAACTCTACCTCCATAAACACTTGTAAGGTTCCCTCATACACTTTACAGGAAACAGAGGAAAGACAAACCATCGGAGAAGCCGTGTGGGACTCAAGAATAACCGGGAAACAAGGGCAGTTGTTTTTCGAAGAATCGGATCATGGGACCTCTCGAGGAGAAGAAGAGGGCCATTCTCAGTCAACGTGCAACCCAAAATTTTTCCTTATACAGGAAGATCACCAAAGGGAAGCAAGCAAAGAAGAGGGAGAGCTCATGACCGCGTCACAAGCAGCCGAGATCGCCGAATTACCACCGCCCGACCATGGTCTAGATGTGTGGCAATCACCTTCTCGACCACATGGTTGGATAACGGTTCCACGGCAGGCCACGCCTTGGCCGCACAAACGGGACCCCATTCTGTGGCTTGTGACCGATTCATTCTTAAGGTGCAAAGACATGATTTTAGGCCTGTCGCCCGCAACCAGCCGTGATCGTGACAAGCTCCAAGGCCATAATGATCTAAAGCCCCATGGAAAAGAAGAACCTAGCTTCATGGTAACGTGTTACACAGCAGCTAGCCTTCAGCCACATGCCTTACAAGATCAAGAAGAAAAGCTCGTGAAACGGAAGCGAGAAGCCAAGGTACATAGGCCTAAGGAATTTTATGAAGGAAGAAAGACGTTGGAAGCTACTGGCCGTCCTGAGTCCAGGGAGTGGACATATGGTGAACCTTTTTCCGAAAAGAAAATTCACTTTAAGGAAGGAAGTAACGAGGAACATCTTGAAAACTTCTCAAGAAAGGATGCTAAGATTGGTAGTCTCTTTACTGATGGGGAAGACGAGGATTGACAACAATTTAAGTCTGGGGGAAGATGATCCATCTAAATACCAAGGTGACATCGTTCTTAAACTTTATCTTTCTCTTTATGATTTTCATCCTCTTCTCTTTCTTTTTCACACCGAGGACGGTGTGATGTAAGTCTAGGGGGAAGGATGTTCATCCTCTACTAACGATGCTACCTTTTGCTCTTGTTGACTTGCGAAATTTTCCATTTTTTAAATCAATATTTAATTTTTATCGAGTCGTTTTATTGAGTCAAAATTAGTAGGGAATTACTATCTTATTCTAACGGTTTATCTGATTTGATTAACACTCTACTCTTGATCACGCTTAACTACGGAGCCAAGTTTGGATAGGCCATGAGCTGATTCGACAATCCCCAAAGACCCATGTTCGATGGATATTCAGATGATTCAAAGTTGTCTCTAACCTTTACAGGACCTAAACCGGACTTAATTATCGAGCCTTGGGATCTGAGATATAGTGGAGTGGATTTCAACTTTGAGCCTTACGAGACATTGCACTTCTTCATCAGTATGGTCCCCTCACTCTTCCCTTCATTACTCTAAAAAAAAAAAAGGAGAGAAGAGAACGGAAGTGAACCAAGGGATGATGTGGCAACCACCATGCATACTTTGGACCTCATGGAAGTCTATTCTACAAAAAAAAAAAAAGGAGAAAAGAGGATATAGGTCAAAAAGAAGTGAACCGAGGGATGTGCGGCTACTTCGGACCTCATGGAAGCCTGTCCCAAATAAAGAGCAAGGGATTGATAAAAAAAATAAAATGATACCCTAGAAAAGTAGGGAAAAATCAGTCCCTTGGAAGCGAGAAAAGAGGAAGAGGGAGAACATACGGAGAAAGTCTCGGCTTGGGGGAGAGTCTAAATGCCTCCAATCGATTTTTTCTTGGTAAGATCTCACCATTTTATTTATGCTTAATTTATGTAAAGAGATGATGATGGAGAGTCTGGAGACGCCGGAAAACTGTGGGATTGATTAAGGAGAGTTGGTGACTCTCATGAAAATTAACGGACGGAAGTTCTGGACGTCAAGGCAGTGAGGAGTGCAAAGAGGATAACCCGGAAGGTGAGTTAGTTCCCGCGTTTTCAAACCTGTTTTCCATGACTTTACTTTCTTGTTTGCTTGAGGACAAGCAAAGTCTAAGTCTGGAGGAGTTAATAACATCGGTTTTTCGCCCATTTTAGCTATGATTTTCAAAAGGTTTTATAAAGGTTTTTATGGATTTCAAATATAAATAAGCCAATAATCAAATATTAGCAAGAACAAAGAGTTTTTACAGGTTTTAGGGAAAAGGAGCTGAAAAAGGATAAAAAGGACTTGCAGGACAGTTTTGGACCATCAGAAGTTTGGCATTCGTTGAAGATGTTCCCGTGAACCAAATTGGTAGATTTTGGTGTCGTTGGAAAGCGTAAAGAGTCAAGATTCGCCTCCAAGTTGAATCGACCAAATCCGAGTTGTCAATCAGAAGTTATGACCGTTTGAGGACCGACCTGTCTAGCTGCGCGGCCACGCGATGACCATGCAGCCAAGTACCCATCCACCGCACACTGAGGACCCGACCATGCGGCCAAGACCCACGATTTTAGCCGCCTCAAAGCCCTAGAAGTGCAACATAAGAAGCCCAATTCGTTTGGCCCAAGACACTGTGTTTTGACCAACGAAAACCCTAACCCTAATTCGCCGATGCCGTGATGCCTATAAATACAAGTCTTAACCCTAGGGTTTCGACATGCTATTCTTGAGCCTCCTTAGAGATCACGACAGCAGCCCTAGAGAAGAAGATCTGAATTCTTGAGGAGCCTCCTTGGACGTCTCTTCAAGCATCGTTTCCTATTCTCTTTGTCTTTAGTTTCTTTCGCTTTTACTTCGTTGTTTAGGAGAAGATCTAGTTTCTTTACACTTGTTGTTTTGAGATCAGATCTGAACCTTCTTTGTCTTTGTCTTTTCGTTACTAGTTTTATAGATCTGCTTAATATCTTTATTGCTTTGATGTTTCGACTCGCCATGAGCGAGTAGTCACCCTGTTGGGTTTGATGGGGTGATTCGAAAGGGTTTTCATAGGATCGTTGATTTCTTAGGTTATTAGATCTAGATCTTTAGATCTGTAGGGTTTATTCTGCGACTCTATCTTCTAGTTTATATTAATTGCGTATTGAAGCGGATAGGCCATCCGTGGACAAGCGACTATTTTAGATAGCTTTTATTCGACAAAACCTTTAGGAGTTGTTGGACCCAGCTAGGAAGACTGACCGAGCTAGTCTCTGTATGTACTAAGGTACAGGGGTTAGTGTTAACGTCTAGGATATATCGAACTTATTCTTTAAGCAGACTTCATGCCTCCCAAAAGAGGGTGACCAGGACACTCTCGGGTCTATGGAGTTTAGGAGCCTGTAAGCGAACGTAGGAGGGCTCAATTTAGTGTTCGAGTTAGTGAGTCAAATAAACCAAGTAATAGATCAATACCTAGCAATCCCTGATTTTGTGAGACCCTGGAGATGTTTCCCTAAGAGCCCAACGTCTTTAATATTGATAGTTAAACCCGTTTAGAAATAGCGTCTAGTTCTTTGAAGTTCTTTAGTTTCCTTAGTTTAATTATAGCTTCCTTAGTTAGTAGTCTTTAGTTTTAGTTAGCTTTTCCTTCTAGTTTAGTTTAGTTAGTTTAGTTTTAGCTTAGCTTAGAATTAGGACAACCCTAAGAGTGACACTTAGGAAACCAAAAAAAATCCCCTCTTTATTTAGTCTAGCCTATCCTTTTCCTTAGGAATTCGTTGCGCATTCTTAATCTCTGTGGGATCGACCCTTAAATACTACACGCGATTAGCTGTGCACTTGCAGCTCAGTGGTGTGTTTTATTAAGGTTTAAAAACCTAGGTTTACTTAGGTGAAACCTGATTGATCGTCTACTCCGACATCCCCATCAACTAGCGACGGAAAGTAAGGCAAAGGCGAACCCAGTTTGATGAAATTCTTCTTCAAAATTACCACGAGAACATATCAACGCCGTCTTTGGCAGCGAATCAGTAATTGGAGGAAGATTTTTTTGAGGCGTGACCAGAGGCGGTGTGGCCGAAGGTTCCTTTGGTAGCAATGTGATCGTTCGGTTATCATACACAAACCGATAAGAGTTTCGTTTTTCATCGTGAATTGTTTCTCTATCATATTGCCATGGTCTTCCAAAAATCAAATGACCCACATCCATCGGCACAATATCACAGTACATCTTGTCCTTGTAAATCGAACCAATTGAGAATGAGACAAGTGTGCGATGTGTTACTCGAAATTTTGTCCCTTCTTTCAACCACGTGAGCTTGTAAGGAAAGGGATGTGCTTCTTTTTCGAGTCCTAGTTTACGAACAGCATAGTCAGAGACAATGTTATGACAGGCGCCGGAGTTGATAATGAATCTACACACTTTTCCTTTAACCGTACAAGTAGACTGAAAAATATTGGTGCGAAGCCATGGTTCCTCTGAAGCTTGTGGTGCTAAACATATGCGACGTACCACTAAAAGAGGACATGTATCACCGGGAAGATCTGTGTTATCATGCTGGTCCGTTTCCTCAATATCATCATGGTAAGTATCATATGATGGCTCAATTTCCTCAATTAAGAGACCCCGTTTAGATTGGTTTGGACATGCAGTTTGTCTGTGACCGGGTTCTCCACAAGTGAAACAACGATATGTCGGTGTACGTGTAGAACGACGAAGAGCTTGATCATCTGTTGTAGTTGGTGCTCGAGTAGAGGCCGTAGCACGAGACGCAGACGTAGAATCTGTGGTTTCTGGTAACAGTCCTTGACCCAAAGTCTGATCATTTAATGAAGAATTACGGAACTTTGTAGACGTATTCCAGTTACTAGAAGAAGAACGATATTGTTGTTCAAACGCAACGGCTTGACATCGGGCTTCTGTAACTGTGTTAGGGTCAAATTGAGCCAATGCGTTCTGAAGTTGAGGCTTCAAACCTCCAATAAAACGAGCAACAGTCTGAATTTCACTATCATGAATCTCGTTGCGTGTCATTAGCATGTAAAACTCCTCAGCATATTCATCAACTGTGCGAGAACCTTGACGGAGATTTTGTAACCTTGCGTACATCGTGCGATCAAAGTTGTAAGGAAGAAAATTTGTCGTAGATGTTTCTTCAACTTATCCCATGACGTGATTTTTGTTTTTCCTTCACGAGCACGTGTTGATTTCAGCTGTGACCACCAAGAAGCTGCTTGGCCTCTGAATTTTCTTGCGACGAGAGAGACTTGACGATCTTGTGGCACTTGTTTAAACCCGAGAATCTCTTCAACTGTAACTAGCCAATCAAGTAACTCTTCACCACGAATACTCCCATTAAATTCTGGCAAATCGAATTTAAAGCTCGATTCCCAATGACGATCATCAATACGTAATTCACGATCTCCCCCACGGTGTTGTTGGATCTGGCCTTGAGCTTGGGCGAATGGATTCATGTTGTGAGCTTCTCCTTCTTCAAGACGATCATTGTTTGCCCGGTTCTCAAGAATCGTCTCCACGACGTCTCGTAGCGATTGATGCAACGAGTCATTAGAACGTTGAATTGCTGTGTGAAGATACAATTGCATCTCATGCAACGTTCGTCTTAACTCTACCCAATCACCCTCGTGAACCTCAGTATCTTTCTGTGATTTCGGAGGCATGATTAGCTTTAGGAAAGACAATTCTCTGATACCAAAAGTTATGGAGCGGAAGCACGTACGAAGCCTTGGACTATGAGATTTCCAGGAAGCTCAAGAACAAGGAAGTAAGTTTTGATATATCACCGATAAATCAAAACAGAGGTTGAATTTTGAAGAATACGCTTCTTACAAAACCCAGATTTTAGAGAAAACTCTTAATGATTCAATTCAAAGATAAGTAATCCTCTTTACAAGTCTTAGAGGACTATTTATAAGAAAGTTTGAAGACTAGATCTTAATGTAATTAGGAAAACCTAAATAAAATAAAACGAAAAAACAGAAGAAATAGAAAACTGCAGAGAAAAGAAAAAGAAACCAAGAAGAAAATAGAAAACTTCTATAACTTGTGCAAAACGATAAGGATGCGCTGCATCACAGTTGGAGCTAAGGATAAAAAGCTTCATGCAATCTACTATGCAAGAAGAACACTATATGCTGCACATAAGAACTATGCAACAACTAAGAAGAAATTGTTGGTTATGATGTTTGTTTTTGGGAAGTTTTGCTCTTATCTGGTTGGATCCAAGGTGATTGTGCATACAAACCATTCTGATCTCAAATAGTTGGTGCAGAGAAAGGACGCTAAGCCAAGGCTACTGAGGTGGATTGAACTTCTTCAGGAGTTCGACATTGAAGTCTAAAACAAAAAAAGAATAGAAAATTCCTGAAAGTTTGGACAAAAATCTGCATATTCTCGAGTTAAAGGTGTAGTGTCGATCGATATTATCATGGTGTCGGTTAACACCCGGGCCAAAGAGACCCAATATCGATCAAAGTGTAATGCACTCGACAAAAACCATCAATAACAAGTTTTGATACATCACCACTAGTGTTGGCGACATCCTTCAACCTTTGAACAAAAACTCATTTTCAATGAGTATATAGTTGTTGTAGCTGATCCTCATAGACCGTGGTATGCTGATATCGCGAACTATCTTGCTGTAGAGGATGAGCAAAACAACTTAAAAGGGTATGTTAAGAAGAATTTATTGAGAGACTTAGATTGTTCTACTGAGATGTACCTTACTTGTAGAAGTATTGTTGTTCATATAAGATCTACAGGAGGTGTATTACAGAGTCTGAGGTTCCTGATGTGTTATTTTATTGTCGTAGATATGAGTAAGCTAGATACTTTGCTACTTTTAAGACAGTGTACATGGTTCTTTAAGCAAGTTTCTAGTGGCATACTATGTTCAAAAATGCTCACTCATTTATTTCTCAATGCAACATCTATTAGAGAAAAAAAAGTCAGTAAGAGACATGAGATGCCACAAAACTTCATGATTGAAGTCTTTAATTGATGGGATATCGATTTCATAGATCTTTTTCCATTATCCCACATAAATAAATACATCTTGATTGCTGGTGGACTATGTTTCAAAGTGGATCGAAGCGATTGTTAATCCAACCAATGATTATGCACTGACTCTTAAGCAATTTTAAACTATTATCTTTCCTCGATTTGGAGTGCTTTGGATTGTTATAAGTGATGGTGATAAGCATTTTATTAACAAGGTCTTTGAGAAACTACTTAAGAAGCATGGAGTTCATCATCTTGTAGCCACTCCTTACTAACCTAATCCTAATGGACAAGTTAATGTTTCAAACAGACAAATTAAGGACATTATGGAAAAAACAGTAGGAAAGATTAATTTACAAAGTTGGATGATGCATGATGGGCATACAGAACCGCATACAAGACATTACTTAGGACTACATTATTTTATTTGTTTTATAGGAAAGCATGTCATCTTCTCCTGAAACTTGAACACGAGGCAGCATAGGCTGTTAAGATGATGAATTTCGACATCAAGTCTGCTCCAGAGAAGAGATTAGTCCAACTAAATGAACTAGATGACACCATACATCAAGCTTATGAGAATTCCAAGCTGTACAAGGAAATAACCAAACCATATCATCATAAGCAGATCAGATCATCTCCTAGCACTTTCCACCAAATGACCAAGTACTTTTATATAACTCTCGATTACAATTCATTCCTAAAAAATTACGTTCTTGTTGGTTGAATCTTTTTACCATCAAAGAGATTAGACCATATGGTGTTGCTGTCATGATGAATCTCGAAGGCAAAGAGTTCATCGTTAATGGTCAAAGGGTGAAATATTATTGGACAAAAGCCGAGATTCTAGCAGGATATATCGTATTGCTGGCTGATGCACCCACCGCCTGATCATCCGACTAGTCAAGTTAATGACTAAAAAAAACGTATTGTGAAAGGTAACCCACTCGTAAATTTGTACATATATGATTTTAATTTGCTTTCAATTCTTATTATTCTATTTTCTTAAAAAAATAATAATAATAATAATTACAAAGAGTTACCAGAGAATGGTTTCGGTGTCGATCAAGACCCACTTAAGGAAAATTATTTTATATCCAAACAGACCTTTAATTTTTTCTTTTCCTTCATTGTTCATCTTCTTCCCCAAATCTTCAAATCTTCATAACTTTTCGATTTTTAATATTTTTGAGAGATTTCAAGAACTATATTGGTCGACTTTTTGTGTTGTTTCCATTCCCACTATTCAATTGCTCGATCTGCAAGATTCTACCTCATGGTAAGTGCCAACCTACGCATAGCAGAGTCGATTAAGCGTCGAGCTTGAACCCACTAGCGAGCCCTTCATCACCTCACTCTCCTCCTTCATCCCTTACGATTCCAGAAGCGTAATCACACTATCCTTAGCCAAAGAGGGAAGATAAAAACATACTTGGAAGAATTTTGGAGGATTCGCTAAAAGAGGAAATAAAGAAAGATGAGTGCATTTACAACAAGATTTTTGGACACTTGGGATGATTATGACACGATGTTTTACAATGTGTGGTTGTGGGTTGAGATTAAACCAACTCGTTTTGATAATGTGTAGGCAATGAAAAAATTGGATATTAGAGAGAAAGTCTTGCGAATACTGTGAAAGATTTGTTTGAGCATTATGGCTACCAAGCAATTTGACTTATCTCCAAATTTAGTTCTCCTGATTATTGCCACAACACGTGTCTACTACAACAACAGAGTAAGATACAAGCTGCCGCTTCGAGATCTCTGCGTCATATATGGGTTTCAAAAGGAATACATTGGGATGTCACTTCCAGCAGTATTTCATGATGTGCAAGTTTTGTGGTCTAACTTCGGGAATGGGCGGTATGATTCCAAGACGTCCACTCAGACAGACGTTAGACATCTTGCCTTGAAGTATGTCATTCGACTCATAGGAAACACAATCTTGTGCAAGAAATAACCATGAAAGATAAGGCTTCCTAAAGCGTATTTTGCAATATTATGCCATTGGGGATTTGGGTATTGACGGATGTGAATGATATAAGTTAGATAGGGATATAAATTTGGGTGGTGTTTTCGCACATCATCTCGTCTTTTTGGAAACTAAGACATTCTCAGGCAGAGGTGCTAAGACAAAGAGTGTTGGGAGAACACTTTAACGAAAGGATTCAAGTCATCGAATAAAGAGAAATAGAGAGATGTAACAAAGAGAGCAATGTATTACCTATAGTTCGTGGTTCACAAGCGACATGACCGAAGTTTCGACGAGAGCTACCAACACACGCGACAGATCTGAATCAGACGACAAAATTAATTATAACATGAGTCAAAGCTGACTTGTACGTTTCACAAAACCGACTAAAGAAATAAACATTTCACGAAAGCTTGAAATTTTAGTCGAGACCGACATTTCACGAAACCTTGAAGCAAAGAATCAGACATTTCACACAAGATAGTGATGATTTGGTTCTTAAATGTGAAAATATATATCATATTTTAAAGGGAATTTCGTCCAAAATGCCACTTTACAATACAATGTTGTGAGAAATGCCACAATAGAAAAAAGCTTGTGAAAAATGCCACATTGTTATATTGGCATCATGGACATTTGACTAAAATACACTTAAAATATTATTAAATGAGAAAGCAAGTGGGGAACCAAAAAGCAAAATGTAAGAAAGCAAAAAGCAAGTGGTTGGTTATGTACTTGTATATATATGGCGTGAAAAAAAATAACATATATAGGTTTGAATGGACGAAAATGAACAAATAGAAAAAATGATGGACAAGACAAAATTTGGTGGACAAGTTCCTGTTCGAGATAACAAATTACAAAGAAATTTGGTAGACAAAAATATTGTCCAGCTTTGAAACAATAAATCGAAACAACTCACTTCGAAAAAATTTGCTGGACAAAAAACCTTGTCCACTTACATGTCCAAGTAAATTATTCAACTTTGGTTAGAGATCTACTTATGCATATAATCAAACTTGTCCACAAGTTGTATTGTGGACAACTTGTCCACGTCACAGATGAGAGTTAAAACTTGTCCACCTCACGATATTGTCCATCTCACGATGAGAGTTAAACTTGTCCATCAAATTTGAAAAAAAATATTGTCCACGAACGTGTTCTAGATCGTCAAATTAGAACTATTTTGGATCACTGAATCAGGTCGGATCGAGATTCTATTAGAGATTAGAGAGAGATCTGGAAGAAAACAAATTTTTATTTGCTGTTGGGGAGAAAGAGAGATTAGAAGAAAGAAAAGAAGAGAGAAGAGATGGAGAAAAAGAAAAAAAAGATGAGAGTGAGAGAAGAAGAAAGAAAGATAGATCAAGAGAAAGGAGAGAAGATGAGAGAGAGAAAAATAAGACAAAAAGAAAAAAAAAAAATCTTTGGTCATTTTTAAAATGTTATTGCATTGCAGAAAAACTCTTTTTTATAGAATGTGGCATTTTTGACAAGGTGAGTTTTTTAATTTGGCATTGTAGATAATTTTCTCTATTTTAAAAAGTTATACAAGACAACCATCACAAATTAAAAGAAAGATGTTGAGAGTTCAACGGAACTGACCTGTAAATAGGAGCGGCGGTTGCAATTTGCAAAGGAGGAAAGAGAACAATAAAGTTTTAGTGTAAGAAAATAATGTTATTTAATAAATATGGGGGGCAAGAGTTTGGACATAATTTTATCATCGTGATTAAATAAATAAAATCTGAGATAAATTTAACAAGTCCGATAAGTCGAGAAAAAATAAATAATATTTTGACTTTGCACTCCTCCTACATCTGCTGAGGATGCTCCAGTTTCAAAATTTTGCTGGAGGTCGACACTGATGAGTAAGACGCGCATCCCCAGCTGTGCTTCCTCTGCTTGAGCTACTTACTGCTCCGAAAACACTTATGGAAACCGCAATTTTCCGAATTTTGTAGTTGACAACTTCCATAGCATTTGGAGTGAGATTTCTAGTTTGTCTCGTGTAACGCCCGTGAACCGGTTTCGATAAGGGTGTGTCGATCGACACCACTAAGGGTGTGTCGATCGGCACTAACAAATCGTACAATTAAGGTTTTTGTCTTAAATCGCACGGTTTGATCAGTTTGGTTAATGGAAAACCTAGGAAACTCGTATTTAAGGCTGGAAAACTCGACTTAGGGTTTCATTAGCCACTTTTGTCGTTTTCAGAGAAGGAAAAACAGAGAGAAAGTTCTGTGAGTTCCTGTGAGCCTTTCTGAGAGTTTCATGAGCCAATTCCTGAGAGATTTCCTGGTGGTGAAGGAGATCTAAGTCTAGTGGTGTGTTGAGAAGGTTGTAGGGGTCGTTTCTCTCCCAAGGTTCGTTCAGTTCCTTCCAGAGAAGAGGTGAGTGCATGACTGAGGGCTTATCTGAGCATTAGATTCCTTTCTTCCCTGTTTGATTAAATCATTGATTGATTGATTGACTGTTTGATGTGTTTCCTTGGTTGTGATTGCGTTGTTAGGTCCTTGTGTGGCCTGTGTGTGAGTTGGTTGCAAGTTAGGGCACTTGGAGAAGGAGAATTCACGATGGGGATGTCGCTGGAAACGTGCATGCGCGATCAGTGTCGATCGACACCAAAGGAAGGTGTCGCTCGACACCAATCGGGGCAAGTGTCGATCGACACAAGGACTGTCGATCGACACACGTTCATCAGATTGTCTGGTTTGCCTGTTTGTTATGTTGTGTTTCTAATGCTTGTGTGTATAGCATGTTGCTTGGGAGGATTGCCTCACTAAGTATTTATTACGCATCTCATTTGTGTTGTTGATGCAGGTAAAGGCAAAGTGTGATCGTGGGATCGTGGCAAGGAAGAGGGGATAATCTAGGCACTCGTGTATTGCGATCGTTGTTGTTTTATTTTATCGCTAGGTTGTTAGTTCTGGACAGTTGGTTAGGATTTTCACCTAGGTTGCTGGTTTTATGATTCTTGAGTTATGGATTGTTATGGTGACGTATCGGTTATTTAATGAAATCCTTTAATTCGTTTCCGCTGTCTATTCGCTATTGTTATTGTGCATTGATGAGTATTGCTAGGTTGATTAGTGAGTATGGGATCACTAGTTAACGGTTTAAAAAAAAATGGGATGGGTTGTTTCATCTCGTTGTGGATGCGTTCGCCCATATCTCGCCGCCATTCAAATTCACTTCCTCGATAGGACCCTACTCATTCTCAACCGGAAGGGATCGATGATTACACCGATAAGGATTAGTTTCTTCAGTCACTATGATTTAGGGTTTCTTTTATTTTCTTTTTTCTTTGTTTTTTTTAGTCAGTTAGTGAGTTTTTCTTTGATGTGGAACTTGGTTGGAATTATGCTACTATGCTATATGTGGTTGCTTTTGACATGTGTTTGTGTGATCTAACAGTGCTACATTTGGAGAATCCATTTGAATACACAAACATTGGCTCAACATTCAAATTTTTGAATTTCAGTGTCTGTTTATGGACACGGTGTCGATCGACACAATGTATGTGTATCGATTGACACCACCACGCATAAAATGTGTTGTTTCTGGTTTTCTTTGTTCCATTCAATTCTATTTCTCTTTTCTTTTTTTTTGTTAAATTCAGGCTTGATGACACTAAGGACAATGGTTTTTAAGTCTAGGGGAGGTAATTATTGACATTGTGTTTGTTTTTTATAATCAATTGTATCAGTCTCGGTCGTTTGTTTTTATTGAGTAAAAATTTGTTGGGAACTATGATCTATCTTTTATCTTATTGCTTAGTTGACTAATGTTGCAGACTTAATTCAGATCCGAGAAATAAAAAATATAAAGGTTGACCATTAAACCAGAGACATCCAGATTTCCAATAAAATCCACAAAAGTCTGAGCTAATTTCTAAGCTCTTCCATTCACCTTATCAATGTGTCTAGTGAGCTATACTTTCTGATCGTTTCCTTATATGTGTTTGATGTGACTGATGTTCATAGGGTTTGACTCCTCGCCCATACCTGACAAATTATAATCTATGTGAAAAAAATAAGTCTCGTACTCCTCTTCTTTATTCTAAATTAGAAATGAAGGCATAACAAATGAAATGATTTTCTTATGGGTAAAGGGTTAGAAAAAATTTCAATGATCACATTATCTTATTATGAAAGAAATAATCACACAAAGGTTAGATGCGAGGTTAGGAAAGTTTCATGTAATGTCATTATGCGCCTACACTTTTGAAGAAAAAGAACAAAAAAGAACAAAAAAAAAAAAAAGAAGATGATATGAAAAGAATAAGTCTGGGAAGAGAAAGTATACCACCGAAGGCTTATTTAGTAGAGAATGTTGTGAAATTATGGCTTGGATTTGGGATGTTGTAAATGTCTATGGAGAAGTACATGGTGGTTCAATTTGGATTAGTTATGTGGATTGTGGTTTGAATGATCAATGTAATGCTCTAAGAGAAGAGGAGTTTCCGAGTTTTCAAATTTCTTTCACAAGTTAAGTTAATGTTTTGCTTGAGGGCAAGCAAAAGTTAAGTATGGGGACTTGATATATCATATGTTTTCCGAGTTTTTAGTCATAATATAGGTCTTTATATATAATCTTTTCGGTATTTTTTTAGTCTTTTCAAATCTTTATAGGTTTAAGTACATTTGGAGCTTACTTAGAGACTTTGGAGCATTTTGGAGCGAAGGAATAAACGTTGCATGAAATACCAAGTTGTCGGACATATTTCTAGAGGGTGTCGATCGACGGATTCTACACGGTGTTTCAACTAGGACCAAAATTTACAATCGTTTTCATAAATGTCCAGTGCGGGTATTTAGACTATAATTAAGTTTTTAGGGTTATTTGTAAGGGGTGTGCGTTTTTAGAGAGAAGAGAATTTGGGGTTTTGAAGAAGAGAGATTTGAGAGAGCTTTTGGAGAGAAAATTATGAGACTCTGTTCGTTTTGAGAGAAGATTTCGAACCCGTCTTTTATTCTATTCAACTGTTATCTTTGATTTATACTTTTTTCCATGATGTTTTCTTCAATTACCATGTCTGAGTAATTTAATTGTTAGATTTAGAATTTTCGTTATGGTTTTCATGAATTGCAAGGTTGATTGTTTAGTTAAAATTTATAACTTGATTAGCTCTTCACTGTAGGTCACTACAGGAAAAATGAGTATTATTAGCGCCTGGAAAACGCTATTAAAACTGATGGGAGTCGATGCGACCCTTCTCTTGTTTCACCTAAAAATAATCTTAGGAGTTTAACCTCGGTGAAAACAACTAATATGGTTGCAAGTGCACAACCTATCAATTGTAGTACTTAAGGTATCGTCCACGGAAAAGGTGTACCAAAGCGAATCAAACAGAACTAAAATAGGGCTAAGGACCAAATAGGAAGTTGGTTTGGGTTTTTAGTTATTTGTCACTGAATAAAGTAAAAGCAAAGAAAGCAAATAAAAAGCAAAGAAACTAAACCTAACTGAAAGCAAGAAATTAAACCTAAAGCAAACGATAAAACTACCCTAAGCAAACTAAACGAAAATAAAACAAACTAAACAAAAAGCAAAGCAACGAAATTGATAAGCGAATTCAATAAGTGTTGGGAATGTCCCGAAATCAATAAAACACCCCAACCCATTTTTTTTTCTTTAATTAATTAACTCATATCTAGTGATCCCATACTCACTAAGATACCATAACACAATCAACGGGAAAGAGCATTTAAGTCTTAAAAATAATTCCAATAAATAATAAATAAATCTCCAAAACAAAACATCATGCAAGGTTCATGGAATCAGCAACCTAGGTGAAAGTTCTATTACTCTGAACTAACAACCTAACCATAACGAAACAGCAGAAACAATATCGATGATCACAACACACGAGCATCTAGATCATCCCCTCTTCCTCGCCATGATTCCACGATCACAATTTGCCTTTACCTGCATCAACAACACAAATGAGATGCGTAACTATTATCATAAATACTTAGTGAGGCAATCCTCCCAAGCAACAGGCTATACACACAAGCAATAGAAACAATACACAAGCATCAAACCACAACAAACCAGACAACAGGCTGTCTGACGAACGTGTGTCGATCGACACACGACCTCCGTGTCGATCGACACTGCTCGCGACTGGTGTCGATCGACACACTTCCACTCGTGTCGATCGACACTTGCCCGACTGGTGTCGAGCGACACCCTTCCTTCGGTGTCGATCGACACCGATCGCGCAGGCACTTTCCCTGCGAACTCCACATCGCGAATCCCCTTCTCCAGTGCCCTAAAACGAACCGGCGATCCTCACAGAGACCAGACAAGTCCCCAAACACGCAAACACAACCACAGAAACGCAACAACCAGTTAATCCATCGATCAAAACAATCAAAACAACAGAGAAAACAGGAATCTATCGCTTAGATAAGCCCTCAGTCATGCACTCACCTCTTTCTCAAGAAAGGATCTGAACGAAACAGACAAGAACAGGAAGGAGAATGACCCCTACAAGCTTCTCAACGCACCACCGGACTTAGATCTCCCTTCTCACCAAGAAATCTCTCAAGAACAGGCTCAGAAACTATCAGAAAAGCTCTCAGAAACTTTCTCTCTGATTTCTCTCTCTGGAAACGACAAAGGAGGTTTAATGAAACCCTAGGTCGCGTCCTCTAATCCTTAAATACGAGCCCATTAGGGTTCCCTTCCCTAAACCGAACGAAATCGCGCAATTAAAAGCCCAAAGCCCAATTACCGAAATCGCGTAGTGTCGATCGACACACCCTTAGTGGTGTCGATCGACACGCCTTAACCAAAAGCCGGTTCACGGGCGTTACAATTCTCCCCCACTAACATAGATTCGTCCTCGAATCTAGCTTAACACCTCCAATCCGCAAACTCTGAACAACTGAACATCGGTTCACACTTTCTCCGCACGATAAACTCACGATTTTCGCTAGTCATTGTTGCTCACCCCTCTGACTCCACTTTCAGACCAAAGTCTTCGAGCATAAACCGCTACTCTCAGGCCTCGGCCTACGGTATCTCAGGTATCAAACGTACTATTCTCCCCACTCACAGGTCAAAACCCAGAGTTGTGTCCGCTCACTATCAGCCACAAAGTCATCAAGTTACGACACTTGGAGAAAATAATACTACAAACTCGCTGTCGCGTCGTCACCCTAAAGCGTGCTCTCGGATCGTCACCCGAAGCCACCGTACCCGTCGCACTCTAAATACACCAAGTCCCTCAAGTTACCGGTACCTCAGGAGCATACCCAGCCCCCCTCGAGTCATCAGGACGCTTATGTCCCTGGAGCAACAATACTAACCGCTTTCGAGTACTCTCTCGAACTTTCCATAATTAGAAATTTCCTTTTCAGGAAACTTTCCCTTTTTAGCAATCGCGCAACACATTCTTAAATAAGACAACTCCAGTCAAATCCAAGAAATACTCATCTTATTAATCCTCAAAATGTCATAATCGTTACAACTCCAAACGAAAATACATAAGGAAAATAAGAACAACAACTCAAAACTCAAACTCTAAAACTCTGAAGCTGAAACCAAGGATAGGCAACTCAAGCAGCCACCTGCTTCTCGAACCACTTCCCGAACTTTGCCTTCATCCTTGCCTCTGGCTCCCAAGTCTCCTCTAACACTCCATCGCAGTCCCACTGGACTCTGATCAAAGGGATCTTCTTCCGCCGAAGTTCCTTGATCCTCCTCTCGAGAACCTTCACAGGTCTCATGCCCAAAGTCATGTTGGGCTGAAGATCTTCAGGAATCCTAGCCAACACCTTATCATCCTTGTGAAGACACTTCCTCAGCATCGACACATGAAACACCTTGTGGAACGCGCGCATAACCTCTGGCAACTCCAGCCTGTATGCCACTGGTCCCACCCTCTCAACAATCTCAAATGGACCCATGTACCTCGGACTCAACTTGTTCTCAGAGATAGACCTGTTGGGACCTCGCAACATGGCCATCTTGAGGTACACTCTGTCCCCAACTGCAAACTCAAGCTCTCTCCTCCTCTGATCAGCATAACTCCGCTGGCGATCCTGAGCTTCCTTCATGTTCAGCTTGAGAACCCGAATCCTCTCTGAGGTCTCCTGAACAAAGTCTGCACCATATATGCTCCTCTCCCCCACTTGGGTCCAGCATAATGGTGTCCTGCATGGCCTCCCATACAATGCCTCATAAGGAGCCATCCCAATACTCGCCTGGTAGCTGTTGTTATAAGCAAACTCCACCAGACTCAAGTGATCCGCCCAATGACCACCCCAATCCAGGACACACATCCGCAACATATCCTCCAGTGTCTGGATTGTCCTCTCAGATTGCCCATCTGTCTGAGGATGATACGCCGTACTCATATGCACCTTAGTGCCCATCTCTGTCTGAAAGGCATCCCAGAAAGCTGAAGTAAACCTGGGGTCCCTGTCTGAAACAATACTCACAGGTACTCCATGCAACTTCACGATCTCGCTCACATACTTCTTAGCCAAAACCGCCACTCCATCGGTCTTTTTGATGGCCAGAAAATGTGCTGACTTAGTCAGACGGTCCACAATCACCCAGATAGCATCCTTGGTCCGCGACACGGGCAAACCAACCACGAAATCCATAGTGATCATATCCCACTTCCACTCCGGAACGGGCAAACTCCGCAACAAACCACCAGGAACCTGATGCTCAGCCTTCACCAACTGGCAAACGTCGCACCTAGCGACCCAGTCAGCTACATCTCTCTTCATCCCGACCCAATGATAGTACCGCTTAAGGTCTCGGTACATCTTGGTCGCTCCCGGATGAATGGAAAACATGCTCGCATGAGCCACCCTCAAGATCTCCTGCCGCAACTCCTCATCCTTAGGCACGCAAACCCGCCCATGCACAAGGATAGTCCCGTTAGCTGCAAACTGATACTCAGAGCCCTCTGCCTTAGAAGCCGCAATCAAACCCTCATCCTTCTCCTGAGCCACCCGAACTCTACTCAGAAGATCTGCATGATCCACAGCCTCCAACCCCAACGGCTCTCGCGAAACTGCACACAACCGCAAAGCACCGATCTCACTCACCAAGGCCTCCACACTCTGCCCCGGAGTAGCACCCACACGCTTACGGCTTAGTGCATATGCAACCACATTAGCTTTACCAGGATGGTAAGCTATCTCCAGATCATAATCAGCCACCAGCTCCATCCACCGCCTCTGCCTCAGGTTCAGCTCTGGCTGAGTGAAGATATACTTCAAACTCTTATGATCCGTCAGCACCTGCACCTGTCCATCATAAAGGTAGGACCTCCAGATCTTCAAAGCGAAGACCACTACTGCCATCTCCAAATCATGAGTAGGGTAGTTGCCCTCATGCTTCCGCAACTGCCGCGAAGCATAGGCAATAACCTTCCCACGCTGCATCAGGACACAACCCAAACCAACTCTCGAGGCATCCGTGTACACTGTATAAGGCTCTCCATGCTCCGGCAGTGCCAACACTGGTGTACTCGTCAACAACTCCTTCAGGCTCGTAAACCCTGCTCACACTCCGGTGACCACACAAACAGAACATCCTTCCCTGTAAGCTTAGTCATCGGCTGCGCCATACTCGCAAACCCCTTGACGAACCTCCTGTAGTATCCTGCCAACCCAAGAAAACTCCTGATCTCAGTGGCATTCGTCGGTCTAGGCCAGTCTCTGATAGCCTCAATCTTCTCTGGATCCACAGAAACTCCCTCTGCTGAAACAATGTGACCCAGAAAACCCATCTCTCGCTGCCAGAAACTGCACTTACTCAACTTCGCGAACAGCTTCTGATCCCGCAGCTTCTCCATCACTCTCCTCAGATGTAGCTCATGCTCCTCAGTACTCTTAGAATACACCAGGATATCATCAATAAAGATAATCATGAACTCATCCAAAAACTCCTGGAACACGCCGTTCATCAGCCTCATGAACGCCGCTGGTGCATTAGTCAACCCGAAAGGCATAACCACAAACTCAAAATGCCCATATCTCGTCCTGAAAGCAGTCTTGCGCACATCTGCCTCCGCTATCGGGATCTGATGATAACCCGACGCCAAATCAATCTTCGAGAACCAAGTAGCGCCCCTCAGCTGATCCAACAACTCATCGATCCTCGGCAAAGGGTACTTGTTCTTCACTGTGACCCGGTTCAACCCCCGGTAGTCAATGCATAAGCGGAAACTCCCGTCCTTCTTCTTCACGAACAACACCGGCGCTTCCCAAGGTGAAGTACTAGGATGAATGAATCCCTTACCCAACAAATCCTCCAGCTGCTTCTTCAGCTCTGCCATCTCTGCTGGAGCCATCCTGTAGGGTGCCTTAGACAACGGCGATGTCCCTGGTTCCAACTCAATCGTGAAAGGATCAGACCGCGAAGGTGGTAATCCCTGCAATGGCTGGAACACATCCTCGAACTCCCGAACAACCCGAATGTCGCTCACTGACGCCTGCCCCACAGACTCCGGCATAGATATTGTCACCAGGTATGCCTCATAGCCCTTCTCGACCATCCGCGCTGCCTGCACTGCTGAGATGACGAGACTCGCGGAGGTAGGTCTCACTCCCTGATACACCAACCTCCCCTCAGGCCGCTCGAACGAAACTATCCCTCGGTGACAATCCAAATGTACTCTGTAATGGCCCAACCAATCCATTCCCAGAATAACATCATGCAGCTCCACAGGATAGATAATCAGATCTGCTGGCATCGACTCCCCTGCAATCTGAATATCCACACCCTTAGCTCTCCCAAAAGCCTCTAAGAGTCCTCCTCTTGCAACCTTAACAGGCCCAACTTGCTCACTAGGGCTCCCTCGGATGTCGCCACGCAAGGCACACTCCGGGGTAATGCAGCAATGAGATGCTCCAGAGTCAAACAACACATGGGCCTCTACACCGCCCACCAATAAGGTCCCTACACAAACCTTATGTGCTAAGAACCCTAACATTCAACACGCAACAGAGATTTATCTAAAACTACAGAAATTCACAAAGTCTGAGTTCTAGAATTCTTACCAGTGATCGCTGCTCTGGTGCTGGGCTCGCCCCTCTCGAACGAAGTGTAACCTTGCGGTGGTGATGCTACATGCGCCAACTGCAACGCGCTCTGCGGCTGCGCACCCTGCTGCACTCCATGCTCCACTGCTGTCACCGCCATCCTCTGCAGCTTAGGACAATTCGGCTTGAGGTGTCCCTTCTCCTTGCAGTGATAGCACTCCCTGGTCTCCACTCGTCGAGGACAATCCGCTACCTTGTGATCCAAACTCCCACAAGAAAAGCAACCAGCACGACCAGCCTGACCACTCTGACCACCCTGACCAGCTCTCGAAGGGTGATTCCACTTCCTCTTCTGCCCCTGCGCAGGCTTGCCGCCCTTGCCGGGTGCCACCTGCTGCTTAGTCTTCTTCGGCTGGGCTGCCGGACTCACCGCCTCCTCCTCACCCTGGAGATCCCCCTCAATCTCAGCAGCCACCTCCACCAAACCTGCCTTCGTAGTGCAGTTCAAACCCCTACACCGCGCTCTCAGGTCAGGTCGAAGCCCCATCACGAACTTCTTCATCTGGGTCTTATCCTCCTCCATACCATGCCCAGCATACACCAGAAGCTTGTTAAACTCCTGATCATACTCCCGGACCGTCCGCTCCCCCTGCGACAGTCTGAGAAAACGCGCCTCCATGCGATCAAGCGCCTCCTGCGGAAAATACTTGGCGTTAAACTCCTTCACGAAGTCCGCCCAAGTCATCTCCGCCTGACTCCTCCTGGCGATCACACTACGCCACCACAGATGTGCATCCTTCTCCAGGAAATGCACTGCCAAATCCACCTGATACTCCTCCGGGCATCTAGTGGAACGAAAGTTCTTCTCGACTCGATCCCGCCACGAATCAGCCTCCTCAGAACTGGGACCACCCGCAAAGTACCCAGTACCAATCTTCTGCAGCTGCTCCATCATCTTAATGTATGACGGAACACCTCCAGCAACTGCAGCTCTAGGCTGCACCTCTGCCGCCACTTGCGGCGCAACTGGAGCCTGCACTGGCACCACTCCTGGCAACCGCTCCAACAACAGCCTCATCAGATCCGCCAAACCTCCCTCCTGACCCTGGGCTACTCCTGCTGTGGCACCCAACACTCCTGGGCCCTCAGCACCAACGTCCTGCCCACCGGCGCCGACACCAGCCAAACCAGCCCCCACTCCGGCTCCACCGGCTGCGTCGCCACCTGGACCGCCAATCGCCCCGGCCTCCTCAAACTCAGGCTGCGGACCCACAAGCTGCTCTATCGCGGCTTCGCCTCTACCGCGACCACGACCTCTACCGGAAACTCCAGCTCCTCTAGCCATCTGCGCTACCCACGAACAGAAAGCTAAGAAACTAGAACAAACAAAATACTACACACAACTTACCGTGGAATCTCGTTTAAGGCTCGGAGAGGATGATACTAGAATTCCAACAGCACGCAATCGATTAAATACTCTATAATCAATTCACAGCATGCTAACACCCTAGCTCATCACTCAACAATCATCAGGAAAATAATTCACAAATTAAATTCCTACACATCCTAGAACCGAACTCCGCTCTAAAACCAAATTGAAACACCCCAACCCATTTTTTTTCTTTAATTAGTTAACTCATATCTAGTGATCCCATACTCACTAAGATACCATAACACAATCAACGGGAAAGAGCATTTAAATCTTAAAAATAATTCCAATAAATAATAAATAAATCTCCAAAACAAAACATCATGCAAGGTTCATGGAATCAGCAACCTAGGTGAAAGTTCTATTACTCTGAACTAACAACCTAACCATAACGAAACAGCAGAAACAATATCGATGATCACAACACACGAGCATCTAGATCATCCCCTCTTCCTCGCCATGATTCCACGATCACACTTTGCCTTTACCTGCATCAACAACACAAATGAGATGCGTAAGTATTATCATAAATACTTAGTGAGGCAATCCTCCCAACCAACAGGCTATACACACAAGCAATAGAAACAATACACAACCATCAAACCACAACAAACCAGACAACAGGCTGTCTGACGAACGTGTGTCGATCGACACACGACCTCCGTGTCGATCGACACTGCTCGCGACTGGTGTCGATCGACACACTTCCACTCGTGTCGATCGACACTTGCCCGACTGGTGTCGAGCGACACCCTTCCTTTGGTGTCGATCGACACCGATCGCGCAGGCACTTTCCCTGCGAACTCCACATCGCGAATCCCCTTCTCTAGTGCCCTAAAACGAACCGGCGATCCTCACAAAGACCAGACAAGTCCCCAAACACGCAAACACAACCACAGAAACGCAACAACCAGTCAATCCATCGATCAAAACAATCAAAACAACAGAGAAAACAGGAATCTATAGCTTAGATAAGCCCTCAGTCATGCACTCACCTCTTTCTCAAGAAAGGATCTGAACGAAGCAGACACGAACAGGAAGGAGAATGACCCCTACAAGCTTCTCAACGCACCACCGGACTTAGATCTCCCTTCTCACCAAGAAATCTCTCAAGAACAGGCTCAGAAACTATCAGAAAAGCTCTCAGAAACTTTCTCTCTGATTTCTCTCTCAGGAAACGACAAAGGAGGTTTAATGAAAAACTAGGTCGCGTCCTCTGATCCTTAAATACGAGCCCATTAGGGTTCCCTTCCCTAAACCGAACGAAATCGCGCAATTAAAAGCCCAAAGCCCAATTATCGAAATCGCGTAGTGGCGATCGACACACCCTTAGTGGTGTCGATCGACACGCCTTAACCAAAAGCCGGTTCACGGGCGTTACAATCATACTTGTATTCACTCTAGACATAGTTGTGTTGTCGAGATTAGACATTCATGTGATACTAGGTGGTCATGATGCTTTGCTAGAAACCGCTAATGACCTATGAGTTATGAACTCATTGCTAGTATTATATGATCCTACAGGGTCACACACCTAAGCAAATTGGATGCACTTTATGAGGGAATGATCATTAAGGTAATGATCTAATTGATGTGTATATGATACACATGTGTATATGATACACAACGTGGGTATTGAGGAAGGTATCGACCGATACGAAAAGGGGGTATCGATCGATACCAGGCGCGGACCGAAATAGGAATTTCGGCCCAATGACTTAATTATTCTGGCTCGGCCCGTGAAGCAATTAGGTTTTCTCCAGGGCCTATATATATATGATATGAGGCTCGACCTGGAGATACGAGTTTTCGCAGCCACCCTCTGTAAACGCAGGTTTTCCCTGAGAGATCTGATTCCAAGCACTAGCATCCCTGCGGGTTCCAATTTGTGTGCGTGTGGACTACAGTAGAGGCGCAGCACTTGAGGCGCTTCCAGATCTCGATTACCTGACCCTATTCCGCTGCCAATCTCGAGGTATATCTGAGATCTCTTATGATTCATTGTTTACAAACCCTAGATCCTAGGCTTCAGGAACTGTTAGGTTGTTAATAGAGATTAAAACCTGTTCAAATTCCTTCAGTGGTATCAGAGCCTTAGGGTTTAACTATTGAATCTGAAAAGCATGTAATTGAATCAGAGAATTCGATTTGGATACATATGATGTATAGGATGCTTCTGTGAAATTCGTTTCTGCTAAATCTCGTCGAACTAGGTTTCGTGGTGTCGATCGATACTATATTGATGGTATTGATCGATACTCTAATAATTGATTAGGTTTCGATCAAAAGATCGAAGTTCCCGAAACCTAATGGTATCAATCGATACAATCAGAGTTTTGTCGATCGATACAGCCTTGCGAATGGTTAGTCGGTTCAATTGGATTGAATCAGTTATCATGCTTGGTCGAAATCGATTTAAACCGGCTGATTGCGGTTTGGTGCGATTAGGTTGGTATCGACCGATACAAGTGTTGTATCGATCGATACCGACTGGTTATCGATACGGTCCAATTTGATTGACCGGTTATCGATCCAGATCAATTGGATTGACTGGTTATCGCAAATCGGTTTGGTTGGTTGAGCATCGGTCGATACTAAGAGGTAGTATCGATCGACACTAACCAATTATCGAAATTGTATTGGTTGCACAGATGAGTGTCGATCGATGCGTGAACTCGTTACTAGCATCGGTGCACTGCAAAAGTGATAACCGAACATATTTCACCCACTCCTTAGAATAATTAAAACTTAATAAAGATTAATTGTTTTGATAAAATCTAAGCCTTCTTGAGTACATATATGATATGTGTCAAGATTAAAAGTTTCGTTCCTCAACTAAATATCAAGTGTTTCGGATGTCTTCCCGATCTTGTCAGCTGTCAAGACTCGTTTCACTGCGTGATAGGCTTGCAGTGCAAGTTATCTGCAGTTACATGAGTTATAAGGCAGTAGGTAATAGGTTGATGGGCTTGCAGTGCATGACATCAGCTATTACATGATTGATAGATTGGTTAACTTGAGTGGGCTATCAGAAGTTCTGGGCCTATAGACATCAGGTGGACAAGACATAAGATGCCTTATCCACAACCAAGAGTCATATTGGATATGATTAGCAAAGTGTTGCTTACCTAGATAGCTAAGATTTGGGTGACGGCCAGTGGCCCACTCAAGTTTTGGTGAAGTATGGGTCTTGGATCATTATATTCATTTGAGGAAACATTGCTTTGAATATAATGCGAGTTTTATTAATTGTTAAGATTTTTCATTTCCTGAACATCATAACTAAACCATTTTATTTTGATTTCTAGTTATGTCTAAAACCCCTCATCAGAACTCTTTCTCGTTGCGATCCGTCCTTGAGAAGGACAAGCTAAATGGATCCAACTTCCTTGATTGGTATCGGAACTTGAGAATTGTTCTCAAGCAGGAGAGAAAGGACTATGTCCTTGAGAAAGTTCTCCCCGAGAAACTAAGGTCCAATGCCCCACATGCAGTATATGATGCTTGGAATAAGCATTACTATGATGTGGTCGATGTGCGTTGTCTGATGTTGGCTACCATGGACTCGGACTTGCAGAAGCAATATGAGAATGTGGCGTCGCCCATCGAGATGATCACTAGCCTGAAAGCGATGTTTCAGGAGCAGGCTCGAACTGAGAGATACCGGACGGTTAAATCTCTAGTTGAGTGCAAGCTACCAAAGGATTCACCAGGAAGTCCTCATATCATAAAGATGATGGGTTATATAGATAACCTGAGGAGACTGGATTGTCCCTTTAGCCAAGAGTTGGCTACTGACATCATTCTGCAGTCACTGCCGTCAAGCTATGATCAGTTTGTTGTGAACTATAACATGAACAAGTTGACGAAGACGTTGACTGAGCTGCATAGTATGCTCAAGACAGCTGAGCATGACATCAAAAATGGCAAAAGGTTTGAGAAACCTGGAAAAGACAAGGGTAGAGGCAAGGCCGTCCAGATTGTGAATCGGGACAAGCCTGTGTCTTCTTGTAAGCCCAAGTCTGGCCTAACCGATGTTGGGAAGTGCCAGTACTGTAAGGACCTTGGACATTGGAAGAGAAACTGCAAGAAATACTTGGAAGATGCACAAGAGATTGAGAAGATGTACGGGACTTCTTCTCAAGGTACTTGTGTTATGGAAGTAAATGTTACTACTTCAAGTTCTACCTCGTAGGTATAAGATACCGGTTGTGGTGCTGATATTTGTACAAATATGCAGGCACTAAGCAACAGTAGAACGTTGGAGAAGGGACGAGTGGAATTACACGTCGGAAATGAAGCAAGAGTTGTTGCATTGGCCGTAGGAAATTTCCATTTATAGTCGCCTCCAGGCTTGACTTTAGAATAGAATAATTGCTACTATGTACCTGCTATGAGCAGAAGCGTCATTTCATTTTCTTGTAAGGATATGAATGATATTCATTTTGATTAAAGACAAATGTTGTTATGTTGATCTTAATGAAATGTTCTATGGTAGCACCCCATTAGAGAATGGGTTTTATGTCTTAAACCAATCTATGCCTGTCTATAACATAAATACAAATCATTTTATGGCAGTGTCGTTTAGGCTACAGAAGATTCAGAAGCTCCATAGTAATGGGCTTTGGGCTCACTTGATTGTGAATCATGTGAGAAAACTGAATCCTGCTTATTGGGCTAAATGACTAAGGCCCCTTTTAACAATCAAATGAAAGGGCCTGTAACTTATTGAGCCTTATACATAGAGATGTATGCAGCCCGATGAGCACCAATGCTAGAGGAAACTTTCAGTACTTCATTACCTTCGCTGATGAGATCAGTGGGTATGAATATGTCCATATGATGAGACACAAATAGGAATTCTTTGAAAGGTTCAAGGAGCTCCAGAGTGAAGTACAGAATCAAATTGGCAAAAATATTAGAGCTTTTCGATTGGATCGCGGAGGAGAATACTTAAGCCAAGTTTTAAGTGATCATCTGAGAGAGTGTGAAATAGTTTCACAGCTCACTCCTTCTGGAACGCCCCAATGGAATGGAGGTTCCGAGAGGAGGAATTGAACCTTATTAGATATGGTTCGATTAATGATGAGTCACACATATCTTCCATTATCCCTTTTGGGAAACGCTCTAGAAACGTCCGCGTTTACACTAAAAGGTTCCATCAGAATCAGTTGAAAAGACAACACATGAGATGTGGATTGGAAATGTTCCAAGACTGTCTTTACTGAAATTTTGGGGTTGTGAGGCCTATGTAAAATGTTTACGATAAGATGAGCTCACACCCAAATCCAAAAATGCTAATTTGTTGGTTGTCTTAAGGAAATCAAGGCTTACTACTTCTACAACCGTTCTGAGAACAAAATGTTTGTTGCTAAGAACTATGTTTTCTTGTGAGAGATTGTCTTTCCAAGAAGAACAGTGGGAGTAAAAGTAGAACTCGAAAACGTTCGAGAATCACAGGATGGCATCGATCGACACTAAGATAGTATCGATCGATACTAGGCTTTCACCGAAGAGGTAAAGCATTAAATGGATCTGCAAAGAGTTGTAGAACCTATACCTGTGGTACCAGAAGTTCGCAGATCCGGAAGGATACGTCACGATTCCGAGAAATAGGGATTTCTCATGACCGATTGTCATGACTAGTTGATCATTGACAGTGACGAGGCTGCGAATTTTGAAGAAGCAATAAAAAAAAAAAAAAAAAAAAAAAAATCGTTTTGATGAAATTGTCAAAAGAGTTTGACTTCATCAGGAACGAAAAGGAACTGTGTGTTTACAAGAAGACTAGTGGGAGCGTAGTTGCATTTCTCGTAAGGTATGTAGATGACATACTTCTTCTCGGAAATGACATTCCGTTGATTTAGTCTTTTAAGACTTGGCTCGGAAGTTATTTTTCAATAAAAGGCATGGGAGAAGCCGCGTGAATTCTTGGAATAAGAATCTATAGAGATAGGTTGGGTAAGCTAATTGGATCGTGTCAAGATGCTTATGGTGATAGGGTCTTGGACAGATTCAGTATGCGTGATTCCAAGAAAGGCCTCATACCAATGTCTAATGGCATTAATCTTGGCGAGACGCAGTGTCCTTAGACACTGGCTGAGCAAGAATGTTTGAGTAGGATTCCCAGGCGTATGCAGTGGAACCTATTATAAATGCCATGACCTGAACTCGTTCAGATGTTGCTTAAAGTGTTAAGCAAGACGAGTAAATACCAATATAATCCATGTGAAAGTCACTGGACAGTTACCAAGAATATTCTCAAGTATTTGAGGAATACTAAGAATTGGAGCTTGGTGAACTGAGGAAGTAATGGTCTCTGTTGAGAGTGGTTAGATGGACAAAGACGATTTACGGTCGGAAACTGGTTATGTCTTATGTCTATATAGCAGGTGCGTTTTGTTGGAATGGGTTCCAAGCAGAGCACCGCAGCCTGCGGTTTGCTGGAAAGAGTTCCAAGCAGAGCACCGCAGCCTCTCCCACGACCTAAGCATGAGTTTCACCCTTTTGCTGTAGGTATTTGAGATATTAAGATATGATCTTGATTCTAGTGGGAGTTGTAACGTTTTGAATTATGTTATGATGTTCATGTAGACATACTTTGGCTATGTCATGATGAAATTGTTTCATATATTATTTGATTATAAGATAATTGAATAATAGTCCCAAAGTAATTTATGGCGTTTTATAGGTCATCAAGTTGAGGACTTGATCATGGAACCCTATAAGTGATAAATGACATAGATTATATTTGTCCCTGGTCAAGGTTGTTAAAGTGGGACACTGACAACCACGTGAGACTGGTATGTGAGTTGACTGATGACTAAGTTTCATGGAGTCATTAATAAGAGTATTAAAGTCAATCACATGGATATGTGTTAGAGAACACAGGATCGGACATGACCCGCTAATGAGAACTCTACAGGATAGTTATATAAGTGTCATGAGAGGTTCTCATTACGACTATAGAGTATAGTCCTTAGACCTGAGTTCATCATGATTTCTTGCATATGAATTGGTCCGCTTTGACTGTGTCAAACGTCAACCGTAACAGGTGACTATAAAGGCATTGATTGGGTGTATCATGAAGTGTGTGTAGGAACAGGGATGGAACAAGATGGAATTTGTCCCTCCTATATAACAGGAGATAAATATCTCAGGGCCCATCGGAGATTTGATACTGAGAAATGCGTGGCTGCGCTCAAACGAGGTGAATGTCAGTCGTTTGTCTTATCAGTATAAATCGGAGTTCGATGAACATGATATTGGTTGAATAAGGGTGACACGGTTCTTGCCTTATGCTATATCGAGATATAGAGATAAAGGGATTATGGGAATAGATGATTCCAGTACAAGTGGGAGATTGTTGGGAATGTCCCGAAATCATACTTTTATTCACTCTAGACATAGTTGTGTTGTCGATATTAGACATTCATGTGATACTAGGTGGTCATGATGCTTTGCTAGAAGCCGCTAATGACCTATGAGTTATGAACTCTTTGCTAGTATTATATGATCCTACAGGGTCACACACCTAAGCAAACTGGATGCACTTTATGAGGGAATGATCATTAAGGTAATGATCTAATTGATGTGTATATGATACACATGTGTATATGATACACAACGTGTTTATTGAGGAAGGTATCGACCGATACCAAAAGGGGGTATCGATCGATACCAGGCGCGGACCAAAATAGGAATCTCGGCCCAATGACTTAATTATTCTGGCTCGGCCCGTGAAGCAATTAGGTTTTCTCCAGGGCCTATATATATATGATATGAGGCTCGACCTGGAGATACGAGTTTTCGCAGCCACCCTCTGTAAACGCAGGTTTTCCCTGAGAGATCCGATTCCAGGCACTAGCATCCCTGCGGGTTCCAGTTTGTGTGCGTGTGGACTACAGTAGAGGCGCAGCACTTGAGGCGCTTCCAGATCTTGATTACCTGACCCTATTCCGCTGCCAATCTCCAGGTATATCTGAGATCTCTTATGATTCATTGTTTACAAACCCTAGATCCTAGGCTTCAGGAACTGTTAGGTTGTTAATAGAGATTAAAACCTGTTCAAGTTCCTTTAGATAACAAGCGTTGGGTAGTCTGGGGGTTCTCAGGGTTTCACGGTTCTCACAAAATAAAGAAAGCAAAGATACGATCGTTAATGAATCTCCAACTACAAACACTAATATGAAGCAACCCACGTTCGTTTGATTGAATCCTAAATTCCATAGACCCGACAGTGTCTGCAGTCACCCTCTTTTAGGAGGCATGGAGTCAGCATTAAGAACAAGTTCGATAAGTACACGAAGTCTACCCCTATCTCAAGCACACAGGAGTATAAGGTCGTTCGACTTCTAGGCTAGGTCCAATTCAATCGCCATCTCAAATACCATATGCATCAAGGTGTACAGTCTCTCAGCATTACGTGTTATAATAAACCTAGAAGAGAGAAACATGAAATAAATGAATATAGATCTAGCAACCTAAATATGATCGAACCGCTAATCCCCTTTGAATTACCCCATAAACCCAACTAAGTAAACTACTCGCACATATTGAAATCAACCATCAAAGCGTTAAAGAAAGAAATCAACTAGAATATATTAAGAAACGATTAGGGTTTAGAAAACACTTCTCAAAACGAGTAGAGAGATGTAGATCTATCCCTAGAAACAAACTAGTAACAAAGTAAAGCAAAGAAACGAAAGAGATAACAGAGAAGTAAACGGTGAAGGGGCTTGAAGGGACGTCCAAGGAGGCTCCTTAAGTCTTCACGTCTTCTTCTCCTAGCGGTGGCTGCTCCTTTAACTCGTCACAAAAAGGGCATTCACGAGCAGCACCTTCTAGCACACCCAAACCCTAAGGCTTAGGTATGTATTTATAGAGTTCTGGCGACGGCTACTAGGGTTAGGGTTTCCTCCAGGTCAAAACTCGGTGTCTTGGGCCAAATGATGTGGGCTTCTTATGTTGCACTCCTGGGCCTTAAATGAGACTAAAACGTGTGTCTTGGCCGCATGGTCGGGCTCCCATCGTGCGGTGATGAAGGTCTTGGCCGCACGTCCGTGGCTTGGCTGGACAACTGGACAGGTCGGTCTTTAAGCGGTCATAACTTCCGAACGGCAACTCGGATTGGGACGATTCCACTTGGAGATGAATCTTGACTCTCCTAGCTTTCCAATGACACCAATAGTTACAAATTTGATGCAGGGGAAGGTCTCCAACGAATGCCAAACTTCTGATGGTCCGAAACTGTCCTGCAAGTCCTTTTTGCTCCCTTTTGGTCTTTTTTTCCTAAAACCTGTAAAACCTCTTTGATCTTGCAAATACTAAGTTATTGGCTTTAATACATCAGAAATGTATCAAATCCATCCTAAAACACTTTGAAAACCATAGCTAAAATGGGCGAAAATACGATGTTATCAAAAACTTTTAATAGCGTTTAGTTAAACGCTGTATCATCACCCGTTATAATAGGTCAGTCACTTTAGATAGCGGTTTTTGTAATTGCTATTGAAATATTTGATAACATAGCATTTCTTTGTATGCAATTTATTAATATACAATAGCATGCAATTCAGATTGATCACCTGAAATTTAGATATTTGGTTAATTTATTAAACACGAAAATGTGATTAATAACGAGAAATAATCTAGGGTGAGCAAAATACATATTCGCAAAAGAATTTGCTTTGAGAATTCTGTGAACAAATCGAACTTGGAATTAATGTTATTTTAATCTTTAGGATTTGAAAAGAAAATTGGGGTTCTAGTTTTTACACTTAGATAATTTTCGCAAAAAAAATTGGTTAATTATAACTTAGTGATTTGAGTTCAAGAACCGCGATGAATTTGAAACCTAACCATTTGATTTATCTACATTTCATGATTTCTTGAGAGATACTCTGAATCTAACTTTTATCTCCATTGAATTTACAATTTGTTTATTTCATCGCCTTTTATTAATTTCATTGATTTATTGTTAGTTTAATTCGAAACTAAAAAACTATTATGTGAACTTGGCCTTTGTGGATTCAACCCCTGCATACTACAACTGCAAGGCTGTTAGTATTCTTAAGGTATTACAATTTGAGCTTATTAGCTCTCCATAAGAAACATTTTCCCAACATCAAGCATCCTTAGAATCAGAATCATCTCCCCTATTTGATTGTATAACTAAAATTTTCAGTCAATGCTAAATATTTTTGTTTTATGAGACATTACAATTACAAGAAAAGGAAAAAAAAAAAAGACTTATTACATTTAAGGAATAAATCTTTTGTAAACCCTACCACTAAAAAAAATTTCTCCTCTTATATAAATATACACCTCTCCAAATTCTAAAACATATTCTTAACTCAATCTATTTGCGCCGCCTCCTAGTTTTTAGAGCCCTTATTTTTTTAAAAAAAACAAAGGACATGACGGCGGTGTTCGACAAAAACCGTCGATAATCTCAAGACGAAGTATTTGGTGCTTTACTTGAAAAAGGTAAAATTATCATATCATCGAACTCTTTCAATTTCTCTTGATTTTTTTTTCTTGGGTTGTAGACAGGGGTGAGCATAGATTAGTTTTTATGAAATTATGAGATATCCAGATCCAGATCTGTCAGATCTGGGAAACATTTATAGAAATTGAATCCGCCAATATATGTGGGTATCGAGGTCCGAAAAAATATAGATAAAAAGTTTAAAATAATAATTATTATTATTCTAATTGAAAATGACATATAAATATTTCATCAATTTTTTAAAAAAGTTTTTTAAGACATATTTATTATGTTTATTCGAAAAAATACATCAACTTTTCATATATAGTTTATTTTTGTGATATTTTAACAATTCTACAATTTTTTTATTAAATGTATATAAATCTTATACATATATTTTATCAATTTATATATAAAAAATGGATCTGGGTCGGATTCGTGTATTCTAACCTTTAAATATAAATATCTCAATTCATATCTCTAAGTTGTGAATACCTATTTGCCCATCCCTTGTTGTGGATGATCTCGCAAGTTTGATTTATTTTAATTTATTTTAGTTTGTGTCACTTTTGTATATTATTTTCTAAAATCATATTTTATTTAATTCGAAAATTAGCAAAACCTTCTGCGTTAACATAAGAAAATCCTCATTACCAAAAAACAAAAACCATAAGAAAATCCTAAGCACATATTAGATTCAAAACATTATATAGGAACCAAACGATGTTACCATGGAGAGAGTTTCACTAATTTTAATTTATGAACTTATATGGAACAATTTAAAGGTGTCTTTTAGAAGGATGTCTTCGCTCACTTCTTTAACAAAAAAAAAAAGTTTTCACTAACTTTAGGAAAACCCTTCAAAGTTGCTATAATATCACTTGACTCTTGAGAAAATAATACGACTTTAAAAATACACACAAAAATTCAGTCTCCAACATTGTTGTTTCTTAATCTCTTTTCTCTGTTAGGTATCGTTTGTAGTTGAGAATGCTAAATTTGGATTTATTTTTCTTACAGGAGTTTCATGTGTTTGTTCAGGTTGTAAGTGTTGATTTGTGTCTATCACAAAATGAATTCGAAAAAGAAGGGTTTTGATGATTCTAGAGATATAATTAGTGGTTTACCAGACGCACTGATTTGTCACATCTTATGTTTCCTTCCGACAAAAGAAGCTGCTTCAACTACTGTCCTAGCCAAAAGATGGAAGCCTTTGCTTGCTTTTGTACCCAATCTTGAGTTTGATGACTCTTTCTATTTCAATCCTCCAACAACCTACGAAAAGAGGAGGAACAGTTCTGAAAGTTTTATGCGTTTTGTGGATAGTGTTTTGGCTTTGCAAGCGAAAGCGAATGCTCCATTGAAGAGATTCCGTGTTAAGTGTGAAGACGCGGTTGATCAATACTCAGTGCTTGATTGGATACCTAAAGTATTGAAACGTGGTGTTTTAGATATCGACCTATACATCCCTTCGTCTCACGGTCATTGTTCCAACTCAAGCTTTTTTCCTTTGCCTTCTAAGATCTTTGTGAGCAAGACATTGGTTAGGTTGAAGATACAGTTTAAAGATGGTGTCAACATTGATGTGGAAGGTGATGTTTGTCTTCCAAAGCTTAAGACTCTCCATCTTGATTATGTTAAGATCGATACCAGAATGTTTAACAAGCTTCTTTCTGGTTTTCACGCGCTCGAAGAATTAGTGCTGATTAATTTGATGTGGGATGAGTTTTCGGAACCGAAACCTTGCTGCGTGACCTTGTCTATCCCAACCCTTTTTTTTTTTTTTTTTTTGAACAAACTTAGATTAATGAGAAGTCGAACAAGAGTTACTCTCCATTAGAGGAGGATGAGTTTGCGGCCAAAAGTGCAGACTTTGCAATCGAATCAGAAGCGACATTTGCCAAACGAGGGACAAACCCGAAAGAAATCGATACAAAAGAATCACTCAAACAAGTGATATCATGAAGAAGGGCCTTAAGTTCCTTAGAACTAGCCTTTGTCTTGATAGAAGAGATCAGAACTTGAGAGTCTGAAAGCACCTCGAGGGGATGAGCTGCGCTGAGAATCTCAGGTCTGCTTGCCAAGTCCAGAAGGGCTCCACGCATCGCTGTAGGTTCCGCTGCAAGCGCTGAAACTACACACTGTTTAGTTGCCGAGCCTTGATGCAGCATAGTGCCAGCATCATCAAAAAGTATCCATCCCTGACCACATCTCTGAGTGACTGGGCACCAAGCAGCATCAGTAAAGCATTTGTAAGTACAAGGCAATACCGTTCTGACCTTGGGTTGTGGGCGCGGGGAGCATGGCGGAGGGGGGAGAAGTTGAGCAGCTTGCCATGCTTTTGCATCACAGATGGCTTTGTTTAAGAGTTCATGTTCCGAGAAGTTGCGATCCTCAAAGATGAGCTAATTCCTTGCCTTCCATAGGTTCCAAAGGATCCATGGTGCTAAAGGAGAAGCAGCAAGTCCAATTGGAGGGAGAGAGCGCCAAAGCAAGGACCCTGATAACAAGTCATAGACATTAGAGAACAAATCAGAGCCAGCAGGTTTTTGAATAGGCGCCAAGGCCCACACCCGTGTAGCATATGGACAGTCTATCCCAACCCTTAAGAGACTAAACTTTTGCCGTTATGAAGATTTTGATGAGGATGATGAAGATTTTGATGTGGATGAAGATTTTCTTGAGGCTAACCTGAATGTGTCATTGTCATTTGACAATCCAAATCTGGTCTACCTAGAGTATTCTGATACTATTTGGGACAAGTCACTACAGGAAATGAAAGTATTAATAGCAGTACTTAATAGTGTTTTTGATGATTCTGCTATAGTTGAGTTATGAGAAATTTTTTATAGCGTTTCAGAAAAGACAAACGTTATAGTATAGTGACCGCCAAAACATTTTTAAGTGGCGCCTAATTTTTGGTTCTACAATAGCATATACAACAATAAAAACGCTATCGTAGAGATAACCGGGAAAATTTTTATTTCATTACCTCCAAAAATTTTCTAACAAAACCAAAAAAAATAGAGATTAAATAAAGAATTAGAAGATTAAAATCTTTCACGCTTTGCCTTTTTTTTCTTTCTTCTCCCAACCAAAAAAAAAAAAAATCTCTTCTTTCTTCTTCTTCTCTGACTTGAGATTTTCGGCGATGGGAGACAAGAAGCCAGCGATTATGATGGTCAATCGTGATAGAGATCGAGAGCTTTTGATTCCCGTCGGTGATTCCCTTGACCAAGACGATGGCTCGAAGCCTTCTTCCTCCTCTTCTTCTTCTTCGTATCAATATTCCAGCCACGAGGTCTAGTAATTTTTCTTTTCACCTGATCTAGAATCTTGTTATTCGTTTTCTCATTTCAAGATTCATGTGAACTTACCAGTAGAATTGGATTGATCTTAAGCTCTTACATACATGATTTGCTAGTTGGATCGGAGATCAAGTAAGAATCTGGTTCCGTTTCTGGTAGTTTCACTTTTCCTTTATACTTTATCGAATTGGCTTGCTTTATCGATCGATACTGTGATATTGTTGCTGCTTAACGGTAATACCTTTTCTGGATTGATTGGGTTTCGAATGTCTACATTTATATGTTATACTTAGGGTCTAGGCTTCAAGTTTTTTGTTCTAGCCGATTGAATTTACTTTGTAAGAGGTTATTACTCTTTGTTTCTTTTTTTTTTGGTCAAAGCTCTTTGTTTTTTACTTCCTTTCTAGTGTGAGTGAATGTCATGTTATATGAGTGTGATCCTTTGAACTGATTATCACAAATTGTATAATCGGTGGTGTGGAGCTTGGATCGTATTGTTGTGATATGGACAAAGCATGTGTTAGGCTTTCAAGATATGAATGCCGTTGAGTATATCTTTAATTATTTTTTTCTTCTTGTTGTGTTAATTATGCTTATGCTCAGTTCAATTGGGAAAGCAGACCCATTTGGTGTTTCTCTATATGCTTTAGAACTGTCCAAAGTAGATTAATGTTACTATTTCGTTCCATTAGTTTTATAGGAACTTAGAGAATCCAAATTTGAGTGTGAATCTATATGCTCTCTTTACAATAGAACAAGGCGAAGTATTTATTGACAGATACTGCTTTGATTTGTATTCTTAAATGATTCTGTGAATATGTGTACAGGTGCCAAACTAGTGGATGGCTCTGAAGAATCAGATTGGTGTCTTGATCCCTCAAACAAGATGGATCTCGGTTCTATGTTTCCTGAGACAGCGGATGCAGACATGGAAAACAGTAGAGATTAGATGGTGATGCCATTATTGTTATGGATGCTTTTGCTTGTAGTTGGTTGAGTATATGTTGCTCAGGCTGATGCCTATGAGTATATGGTTGAGTATTAACAGACCAACAAGCTCGTAAGTCCGTTTAGATACTCCATTTACTAATTACTTTGATACTAGATAGTTGCTTGTTGTGAATGCTTTCCTTATAGCTAGATTTTCTTTGAGGTGTATTTAGAGATTTAGGATTCAATCTGTGGATTTCTGCAATTCAAAATTCATTTTCGTTGTAATTGAATGGTCTAGGGATTTAATCTGTTTGTACGGGAGTCTTCTGGTGTGACAATGAGTTTTAAGAAGCTTCAAGGTTTTGATTTTTTTGGTTACCTTATAAGTTTTTACAAGTCAGAACAGTTTGGTTGATTATTACTACGTTTGAGATACGAATTGATTTTACTGGGCATTCTTATATGGTTAGATTAATACTAGTGGATCACAACTTTCATAGTTTTGTATGAGTTAGAGTTCATAGTTTTGTATGAGTTTAGAGAGTAAATGTCGATTAGCAAAAATCTCTGTTTTCAGGGAGGTTTTAGTTTCATGGGTATGTGCTTTTTATTGGGTTTTGTTTCAATTCGTTATGAGTGTTGTACGTGTGATTTTGCAGACCTCACATACTCAGAACCGTCTCTGCTTGAAGATTAACTCACTCGCCATACGAGTCTGCAAGCTTCTCAGATCCTCTCCGACATCTCCTCTAGGTAATCCCTTCTCTTCATAGACGTTTGTTTCAGTGGTATTGTAAGTTACCTAATGGCAGCTGATAAGTTGGAATGGTAATCTCTGTGGATCCTCTTCTTATCTTGTAATGCTTTGATCTCCACGTCTAATGCTAAAAATCCGACTTTTCTTATCCATAATTGTTAGAATCACATTATAAGATTTGAGAGATTTACCATTTTCTCTGTAATGGTTGATGCGTTGTGGATATTCAGTTGATTTAAACTAGCCTTTTAAGTGATCGTAGATTGCTGTAATCACTTTTTTAGATTGAATTTTGCTTTGGCTGCAATTCTTGAGTTTTAGTTAGTTTGAGATTTGTGCTTCTTGCAATGGCTGCCCTCAAACTATTGATTAATGTGTTATATAGGTGGTGTGGTTATTGATAAGCTGTTGAAGATCTGCTGGAAGGATGCTAAAGCTTCTTAGAAGGCTTAAGGGGATTTTGCCCAAAAAAAAAAAAGGCATAAGGGGACATCCCAACATCAACAAGAAAGTATGATTGATCCTTGTTAAAACTTGATTCCCTATTGGTATGATAATTGAATAAAACGGATCTTCTTTTTTTTTTTTTTTTATGTAAAGTCAATCTCTAAATGGTCAATCTCTAAACATAAAAGTAATTCTATAATTATATAGATTATGTTTGTTTTAAATAGTAGCTACTAATAATTATTTAAAGAATAACATAAAAGTAATTCTATAATTATATAGATTGAATTAATTATTTTAAGGCATGTACTTTAGGTTTCAAGTTAAATGATTTTAAAGATTTTTTAAATGATTTTCGAATTTTGTAAAAGAAAAGTTAAAAAAAAAAAGAAATATAAACAAATATAACTAAATATCTTAAAAAGACATAAATATTTAATTTTAATATTAATAATTACAAAAATAATAACAAAGTTATAATTTTAAAGAGTTTAGGGTATAGAGTTTAGGGTTTAGGGTTTAGGGTTTAGGGTATAGGGTTTAGGGTATGAAATGTATGGTTTAGGTTTTTGGATTATATTTGTTTGAAATAGTAATAATATTAATTATAACAAATAATAACATAAAATAAAATTCATTTTTAAAAATAGTTTAGGGTTTAGGGTTTAGGGTTTAGGGTTTAGGGTTCGGGTTTAGGGTTTAGTGTTTTAAATAGTAGCTAATATTAATGATATAAAGTAGTATACTATTATAACAGAAATGAATTCTATCATTTTATTAATTATAACATCATTAATGTGTTTCAACAATATGATTTACACAATAAGAAGATTAGTGTACATGTATTATAAGGCAATCATATGTGTTACCTTCAAATTTCTAAAAAAGTTGCAAACTATTTTTTTTAAATTGCGAAAAAATTATATAATAATGTAAATAACTCATAAACATATTAATTCTTCAATATATAAGTTTTTAAAAATTATATAAATAGTAAAAACACATTTTTATGCATATAAACAAAATTAGCCAATCATCATGTTTCACTCGGATTGCTGATGTGGCGAGATCTCAGCCATTCATCGGATTTAATAGATGATCAATTTACTCAAACCAATCAATAAGTAATACTCGGATACATGACGTGGCGAAATCTCATCCTTTCATAAGGTTTTGGCGGCTGTTGTTTAATGAAATCTCAGCCGTGCATCGCCCAACAAAAGCTTTGGCGTCTGCTCTCTTCATCCTTTCATCTTTTCATCGCCTCGACTGAGAACAAAATTCAGAACAAAATTAATTGAGATTAGGTCTTCTCTTGGCTGATTCAGGAAAAAATTCTTGCATCCTACTTCTTCTACTTCTTCAAACCTAAAATTCATTGCCATCTCCGACTCGAATCTGAGAGAACTAAAGAAGATACGGCCAGCCATAGAAGAAAACCTCAGAGCTTGAACGATCGCCACTATCGTCTCCTCCAGGATCTTCCTGCTCCTCCTAAACAGCCTCCCTCTTCTTCCCGTACGCTAAATTCTCCTCTATTGTTTTGTTTGTGGTTTCGGATTCGTATCTGTCTTTGATTTTGACCTTTTTATTTTTTTTTATTGGGGGTTTCAGATGGAGAAGATGAAGAAACGAAGAAGTCCGTGATTAAGCTTGCTGGACGACGTCGTCTCTGCAAGGCCTCGCCTAAGGAAGACTTAGCTGATGGAGATGACGATCCTGATTTGGTCGATTTCGATTCCCCAGGTAATCTGATTTTTCACCCGATTTTAGAGTATGTTTAGGCTTAAATTTGTTGATGGGGATGGTAGAGTATGGCATTTGCAGCTTCTGTTGCCAATGAAACCAACCCATTGTTGTTTGTTAACTAGGAATTTTATGTATCTGAGTTCTTGCTCTGCTTCACAATGTCGAGTCAATTGAAGTTTATTGGTCACGGCCGTATGTTTAACCTTAGGCTGATTGTTAAAACATGAACTGCATATGAAGTTAGCAATTTTTGTTGTTGTAGTCTTCAATCGTTTTTGTGTTGTCTTTTGCTGATGAACAACACCATTCTACGATGTATGGTCAGATGATGGGTAAAGTAAACCAAGAGAGGCTAGCTGAATATCTTGGTGAGTTGAAAGAGAAGCAGGACACAAACGACAGATACGTGGCCTGGTGGCTGCTCTAAGGGGAGAGACTCTTACCAGGAAGCCTTATCAAAGAATCCAACCAGTCACACGGTGACAACCAAAGCTCAGTAAGGATGAATTCTTTGAAGAGTCAGTGTTAGTGGATGTCCTCCCACTTGAATGCTGAAAGGACTTGAGAGGCTTGCTCTTGCAGCTGGTAACTATTTGCTAATGGTTTCCCACATTATTTCTTTCGATTTGTGTTACATGTTTCATTATCAACCCTTTTTGAATGTTTTGTCTTCAACTCCTCGCAGGAGTGGCTACTGCAACTTTTGCTGTTGCTTGGGATCGAGCAAGTTCCACAACTACTGTTTCATGACTTGATCATATCCTTAGTCAAGATGCAACACGAATGCAGAAAGTTCCACAACTTTTGCTGTTGCTTGGGATATTTTTCCAAACTACAGCTTAGTCAGGTCCAACAGAGGTGAAGCTTGGAGGTGGCAACTTATGTCCAAGCATTTCTACCCTGAAACGGTTTACGGTGATGAAGGAGACAGAGGAGGAAGATCCATGGGCCAATAATTAGGAAAAGAAACAAATTTTTTGTATTTTCTTTGTTTTATTTTTTTGTAAAGATACAAATTTTATGTATTTTATTATTTTATTTTTTTCTTAAAAATTTAGTATAAAAATACTCCTTTGTACAATACATCATTTGTATAAAATGTACGTATAATTTAATAGTACAAAATACTGTATATACCTTTTAAAAATGTATAAAAATTTACGTATTTATATTTCTAAAAATGCTATCTATACAAATTTATACGTATAAAATACTTTCACATGAAAATAGGTACAACCCAATCATAACAATTATTACACGTTATTATAAATATTAATAATAGCAGTGTCATAAACGTTATCGTAGTTCAATTAACTATAGCACAACGAAAAACCGCTATCAAAAGTGTCCGACTTTCTATAACGGGCGATGATAGAGCACTTAAGGAAACGCTATGGTAGATGAATAATAGCGTTTATCGGCCGCTATTAATACCCACATTTCCTGTAGTGAGTATCAAGAAGTTAGTTTTGACTCGCTTGTTGAAGCTAATCTCGAACTTCGTAAGACGATTTATCAGATCGAAAATGATAATAATAATGTAACAAAGCTTCTCATGGGAATATGCAATGTTAAGATCCTCTACTTGTCTGATGACACTCTTAAGGTTAGTCACATCTTTCCATTTATCTTTTTTAATTACTGCTCTTGTTTTTTGTTTGAATTAATGTTCACAATTTGCAAGTGAGTGATGATGTAGTTTGTTTTTGTTATTGTTTAAGGTACTTGGTTGCTGCCGTGAAACACTGCCGATATTCGAGAACTTGATTCAATTAACTATTAAGACTGCACTATATGTAGGATGGAAATCACTACCACCTCTACTCAAGAATTGTCCAAATCTACAAACCCTCGTCTTCGAAGTACCATGCACATCCTTTAAACCAACCATTGAAATGCTTTTGAAACAATTCGATTTTGAAACTTTTCCTTTTCATGTTTTAGGGACTGCATCACAAATACACGAATAAATGTGGGGACGAGGACGGGTGCTTGTGCGAAGATCAGGATGATTGGGGGGTGGAGACGGATGTTGATACTTGCCTATCATCAAGTCCGGTGAAGGTTCTAAAGATATTGAACTTTGGTGAAATTTGTTATGACGATGAAGACATAAATGAGCAGATAGAGAAGGTCAAGCACTTCCTAGAGACAATGCCGAATCTTGAACAAGTGATATTGTACTACAATACACCAGATGATGAAGATGTGATGGAAGCATTCAATGAAATTAAGATGCTTCCTAAAGTAGCTTCAGCGAAGTGTAATGTCCAAGTAATCTCTGATAACCTCAACCTATATATCATCTATGTTGATGAAAAAGGGTACTCTTCATTAGAATATCCTTTTCTGGTTTCTCCGCCATGGATGTTTAAGGTGACTGATAATGGTATAAAGACAAATCACACACACACTTTTGTTTGGAACGCGCCAATGATTCAATATATTATCAAAAAATTTATGTTTTAATTACAAATGATCAATATATCTCTCTCACTCACAAACCTATTATACCCTAGATTTGTCTCTAAGTGAAAGTACAAGCTTCCAAGAGTTTCTAACCTACGCTCACCCTCTCATGCACAATAGTAAAAACTCTCTCTAAGATTCTCCAAAAGTGTTAACGACGGCATATGGCCGTAACACCCTATTTATCTCCTCTGGTACGAAACCCTACTTGTTAGGATTTCATAATCATCTAATTAGGTAAGATCTCGCACACGGAGATCATGCCTTCCTTTTCTTGTTGATAAAGATATTCTCTAAATCTTTCGCAGCATCATCCTCTTCGAGTTTCCATGTCATCTGTCTGTCTTGACAGTCTTCTGATTTGTAAGTTGCCACCAGCTTCCTGTATTCTATTCCAGTGATCTCCGAACAAGATGCTGTTCCACTGCATCATCAATCTCCCCCTTTTTGACTGAGTGTGATACTCAAGCACTTCTCGATAACCTGTGAAGATGAAACATACACCACACACGTACGTACCAAAAACCAAAACACAACCAAGTAGAACAAGCATCACATAAGTATCACCTTAACCATAAAGAAAATTACAGATATCTGTAACCAACACTTGAGCCAAGCAACCAAAATAAGTTCAGGTTTCTAGAGGGAGTGAAGAAATAGAAGAAACAAAATAAAAAAAGATAAACAAAAACAAAATAGCTCCCCCACAGCTTAAGCATCTTCATCAGTCTCAGACATAGACCCATCTCCCCCTGCTTGAGTACACAGATCATGTCAAAAACCATAAATGGAACTTTGCAAGATTAAGGAGAAAAGTAACTTACCTGCATCTAGAGCATTTTGAAGAACTTTGATAGCCAGCTTCATTGCCCGACGCTCCCGGTTATTGTCAGCAGCAGTGGTAGTAGTACCAGTCTTCTTGCTCCCAGGTTTGGACTTGGAAGGCCTTGTCTCGGTCTCAGAAGACAACTTCTTGTCCTTTCCTCGTCTGGCAGTAGTCTTGGGAACTGGATGCTAGTTCATGAGAAGCTTATAGATTAGACTGGGAAATAGCAGTTTGAGCTTTCCCTAAGTACTCCAAGCTAGCTGACTAATATGATCACACACAAGTCTTCCAAAGTTAAACGGAATCTTGTGGTGAATCATGTAGATGATCTTGCCACGCAGAGGATGAACATATGCATCATTTGAGGTGGGCAGCCAGTTATTGCAGCACACCTTGTACAGGGTCTTGTTGTCAGCTAAGAAAGTGGAGTATGTTACCTTGAACCAATCACCGACCTTTCCATTGGTCATAAACATAGCTAGCTCCTCGTTCAAGATTCTAGCCACATTCTTTTTATGGGTTCGAAGATCTAAATCACCTATCCCAAATAGCTGATTCACTCTTGATGCCGAAACCTCGTACATCCAGTCCCTGACTAATACCTCATATACTCCCGACTGAGGCTTGATTCTAGGAAAGTTAGCCCAGAATTCCCACACCACCTCTGGATCATAGTTTCCTATCCCAGACACTGTACTCATCATCCCAGCTTCCTCAATGACCCCTTTAAGACTGTCCTCATCTCCAAAAACAGTTTCTTTCTCCTCAATGAAGCAATCCTTATCATGAGAGAAAAAGGCATACCTTTGTTGGGCTTCATAGGAGATGAACCGACTTGTGTCAAACTCTTGAGCGCTTAGCATTTCAGTGAGACCCTTCCCCTTGTGGCTTCTCAGACGTTTTGACTTCTCTGGAACCCTAGTGACTTCCGACATCTTTCGTTTGCTTGATCGGACAGACTTGATTGGTTCATCTTTCAGAACAATAGGTTCTGAATCAGAGTCAGACAGTAGAAGTTTTGTAACTTCCTCAAACGTGAGAGGTTGAGGACCATCGTCTGGTAGTGACGATTCAGCTTCTTGAGTAGGGAGGGACGATTGAGGTGTTGCAAACAGTGACTCATGCTCCAGATAAATCACTGGAGGGGGATCACGATTTTGTGGCTCCAATGGATCACGACATAATATGGATGTTCAGGATTCTCAAATCCTTTGGGTTGCTCCACGTATACTTCTTCTTGTAATAATCCATTCAGAAATGCACTCTTCACATCCATTTGATACAATTTGAAATTTAGTGCACACGCCATTCCAAACAGAAACCTGATTGATTCCAGCCGAGCAATAGGAGCAAACGTCTCCTCGAAATAAATTCCTTCTACTTGTGTGTAACCTTGAGCAACTAACCGAGCTTTATTGCGAACCACTTGTCCACTCTCATTAATCTTGTTCTTAAATATCCACTTGGTACCTATGACATTAACGTCATGGGGTCTTGGTATTAAGTCCCACACCTCACTTCTTGCAAACTACTCTAACTCATCTTGCATAGCAGCTATCCAATACTCATCAACGAGCACCTCCTTGTGATTCTTTGGTTCCTTAACCGATACAAAACACGCAAAGTGTATTACTTCAGTATTATCACTTGATTGGTGTTCTTCCTCTGATGAGCTCTGTCGTTTTCCAGCGAGTTGTCTGAAGTTGAGCTGCTTTCCTCTGGTAACTCTGCCCTCCTGAATCTCTCCTATAACATCGTGTAGAGAGTGATTCTTATTTACATGAGGTGTAACATGTTCTGACTCAGGTTCTGAACTAATGTTGTTCTCATCATCTTGTTTGCAGACTCAGGAACATCAGTTACAGGGGATCCTTCGGAGGCATCTGGTTGCACAGTGATCCGATGAAATGAGGCATCATCAAAAACCACATTTACAATCTCTTGTACCGTTTTCAACCGCTTGTTGAAAACTCGGAAAACTGTGCTCGTACCAGAGAAACCTAGAAAGATTCCGGCCCTGTTCGTTTGGCAGTCGCTGGCGACAGCGACCAGCGACTGTTCGTTTGACAGTCGCTGGGTCCAGCGACCAATCGCAGCGACAGTCGCCAGCGACTAGCGATCAAGTTTTTCAGTCGCTAGATTTTTCAGCGACTTCCAGTGATCAGTCGCTGCGATTAGTCGCTGGATCCAACGACTATCAAACGAACAACACAGCGATTACAAAATAAAAAATTAATATAAATAAATAAATAACAAAAATTGATTTTGATTAAATTAAACTAAAACTAAATTAAATAATATTAAAATAATTAAACTAAAATTAAAATAAACTAATGAAATTAAATCTAATTGAATAAAATAATGTTTAATTTTAAATAAATATATAAGTATATTAATAATAGTAATATATATATATAATAAAAATAATGTTTAATTTCAAAATTTTAAAAATATATAATATGTACATACATATAATTTACTTTTTTATTTGAAAATATAAATTCTCATATATACATATAATTTTCTTTTTTATTTGAAAATATAAATTCTTATAGATACATATTATTAAAATTAAAAAAAATTATGTTAAATTTATATATAAAAATATAGCGACTGGTCGCAGCGACATATAAACGAACAATCTAGCGACAGTCGCTGGCGACACTCTAGCGACAATCAAACGAAAAACAAATAGTGTCGCTGGCGACTATCGCTATTTGCTGTCGCTGGTCGCTGTCGACAGGCCCTCCATCGTCACTCTTAGAGTCAAACTTTCCCAGTTGATTTATATCATTCAAAATATAGCACTCACATCCAAATACATGAAAATAACTCACCGATGGTGTTTTGCCTTTCCACAGCTCATACGGAGTTGAATCAGTCCCTTTCCGTACATATACTCAGTTTATAATGTAGCATGCTATATTAATAGCTTCATCCTAGAAATACTTCGGCACTTGATTCCCATGTAACATGGCTCTGGCCATCTCTTGCAGAGTTCTGTTCTTCCTTTCAACTACACCATTTTGCTGTGGTGTGTAGGGCGTTGAGTACTGGTGAGCAACCCCTTGAGAATTACAGAATTTTTCAAATTGTTCATTCTGAAATTCATGACCGTGATCACTGCGTATAGCCTTGATCCCACATTTTTTCGTTTTTAATTGGAAGGCCAAGATCCTGAAGCTATCCAGTGTGTCAGATTTCTCCCGTATAAACCTGACCCAAGTGTATCGAGTGTAGTCATCAACCAACACTAGAATATACCTCTTTCCCATTCTACTTTCTACTTGAATTGGTCCCATGAGGTCCATGTGTACCAGCTCTAGAGCAGTTTTTGTTCTGACATCATGCACTGTTCGGTGTTGGACTTTAACATGTTTACCTTTAGCACATGGTCCACACACAAAATTTGGATCTATCTTTAGTTTAGGGATTCCTCGAATTACCTCCTTATTTGCCAATTGCAGCATGGTGCGAGTGTTCAGATGTCCAAGCTTTTGATGCCACAATTCTGCTTCTGTTGCAAAAGTAGCTGTCATGCACAGCTGATTGGATTTTCACATATAGCAGTTATTTCATGAGCGTTTCCCTTCCAGCTTCGCACTTCCTCTGTCATCAACTGCCTTACAATTGGTTTTGGTGAAAGTTACGTCTAGACCATCACCACATAGTTGACTGATACTTATCAAGTTTGCTTTCAGTCCATCAACCAGGTATACATCTTCCAGCTATGGTAGCACACTTCCTACAGTTTTTCCTTTTCCTTTGATCCTTCCTTTTGCTCCGTCTCGAAATGTGCATCGTCCACCAGAGATTTCTCCAAACATCGGCCATGTGTCTAGAACATCCGCTGTCAAAATACCACTTCGAACCTTCAGGAGCATGTTTGTGACCTTCTGCAGTGTATGCTACATGACATTTATCAACCAGCTGTGACTGTAGTTGCCCTGATTCATCACACCTTGGATTAGTCAATTCAGCACTTTGTTCTGATCTGTCTGGATAGAGTTTCGATTCTTCAGCCGATTCTATTTCTCCATCAGTTACACACTCATCCACCCTATGTCCATATCCCCTTCACTTCTAGCATCGGAAAGTGAATTTTTTTTCACACTTGGACATTGCGAGTAGGTATGACCCATACCTCCACATTCAGAATTTGTTTTCTTGTTTTCCACCACGACTCTGTTTTTTCTTCAGGATGCAGTTACGAATTATCATATCAACTTGATTTTTTTTTTTCCATTTTCTTTCACTTTTTCTTCCTTAGAAGAGAGTTCCATACTTCTCGAGCTGACTTACACAGAGGTACTTCAGGCAGTTGACTTGGACTCAAGGAGCTGACAATAGACAACAGTGCTATGGAGTTTAGTTTGGCTTCAGTTGTTTCTTCTGGTGTACGTAGTCGCTTGGGTTTAAGTAGTTTTAACCCTTCTTTGCCGGTCACAGTCGGATGTGACCACTCTTTCTCGACAATCATCCACACTTTCGGATCAATACTTATCAGCTTTTGATACAGCCTGTCTTTCCAGTTGTCTGCTCTGCCATATATATCACCATTCAGAGAGTAACTGTTTCCGCTGCGTTGTTGTGATTCCTCCATACCCTGTCGCAAGATCTCACCTGAAACACAAAATCAAATTACTTATTTTGGCAGGTGACTGCTCCGATACCAATTGATAATGGTATAGAGACAAATGATTTAGTCTTGTTGTATAAGTATATACATGGAAACTATATGAAGCTGAGTGCATAAAATTGCAGATTCCCAAATTGAAAAGAACATATGTTCTTAGTATCTTACTTTTATGCGTTGTTCTTACTTTTGTATTTATATTTTGACTAACTATGTATTTTTATTCCAACAGAATAAATTTGTGTGTTAAACGTCTAAATTTTAAATAGATGGAGTATTTTTAAAGAATTTTCCCTATTTTATACCTAAACTAGATTAGGACCCGCGTATACGCGGGTTAATAGTTAAACAATTTATAACCTGTATAAAAAGCAAAATTAGATATTATGTAAAATTTTTAAAAATTACTTAATTTAATTTTTCTATTTATTTATTAATTATTTTTCAATTAAAAATTTTATAACCCGTGTAAGAAACAAAAAAAATAAAACTCGCGTCACGGATTTATAACTAAAAATTTTATAACCCGTATAAAAAAATTAGATATTCTGTAAAATATTTATAAATGTATTCATCAATCATGCTTCAAAATTTTATATCTTCATCCGGTGAAATCAATTATTTCGCATCAACCTCCTCTGAACGTTAACAAAAGAATTAGTAACTTATCAAAACGTGTAGAACTATACGAAAATATCACATTTTGATCAAAACCTCTATTACCACACAATAATCATATCAAATGTCTCTAAATCCTCGCATCCACAAAAACATTAGTATACTAACCTTAAATAATCACATCAAAAGCAAAAGATATTATACGTTAAAAAAAAATTCACTTATTCATCCAATGAAATAATTCATAGGATATCCACCTACTAAATCAATTATTAAAACATATAAATCAATACTAAAATAATTAGGTTTTGATCAAAACTTACTTTATCATATGATGATAGCGTCTGGACCAATCAGTTGAAACATCACCCAAATTTTTATGTATCCATACATATAGTTTGTTACACATCCTCAAAATCTACAGCCATAATAAAAAAAAATACAAATAAAATTTCTATAAAATTATAGCAATAAATATAAAACGCAATAAATTCATATGAGCTGATACGAAAACCTATGAAAGTTTATATATAGAAAATTTAGAGGCGGTGAAAATTTCTTAATTTATGTAATATTTTTTTTTTAGAAATAGTAATTTAAAACTAGAATTAGTAATATAATTATCTTTTAACACTTTTAAAATACTTAAATTTAAAATTTTCTTAACATTATCTTTTTATATTTTTAAAATTATTTATGTTATAATTTTTTCAACATTATCTTTTTACATTTTTTAATTTTTGAAATTTTAATCTTTTCTCATAATTATCTTTTCATATATTTAAAATTATTAAAACAAATATTTTTTTGACACGTGTCAAAATATCTAACCGATAGATATGACACGTGTCGCGATCACTTGAGTTACTAACTTCGAAAACCCAACTTTATATAATAAGATTGCATACAACACAATATGAGAAGATTTCTTATCCTCTACAAAGGAACATCCGCTAGCGAGTTCATTCTATCAACAACCATATTTTGAAGCTTCATTATCTTAGCAATAGTGTTCTACTATGAACATGTCCAAAGACCTATGCGACCATGTCGACTTCCTCTGAATCAGGAACAATGATGTCAAGCCTCATCATAGCTTTGTAGTGTTGAGGAACTTGAGCTCCGCTGTGCATACAAATCTCAACCACAGCCGGGGCTTTACCATAAAATCTTCTGAGATTTCCGGTAAGCGGATTTCCCTTAAGGTCTCTCACATGCCATACATAGTTTGGAGGAAAGACTTCATCCACAAGAGCATCTTGCCATCCATGCTTCCCATCTCTCCATTGGTGTTTGAACTCTCCGCACAATTTCACACTATGTCCCCATGGTCCTACATGCACTTCAGAACAATAGCCACATGCTTTCACCATGAATTTTTTCATCAATTTCATCACCCCCAATCTCACCTTCTCGTAAGCATCCATTGTTTCTTGTGCTATCTTAGGTATCTCCTCTGGTGTGAGAGGTGGATACCTTTCACAAGCACCAAGTGTGTCAAGCTCGGCTAAAGGAGATGATAATGATGATAACGTCTCAAGCTTATTAGGCTCTATAACATATCCACCACGATCAATCACTCTCTTCCCCATCATTCGGATTGGCTGTGTCCTTCTGCGACAAGGATACTCCGGGATTTCAACTCCAGCCTGAATACATAGCTCAACAAGTGCTGGAATTCTTTCATAGTCAAACCGAGTTTCATGCTTAATGCGGCGCCCAAAAGGGTCATACATGTGATACGACTCAACAGAGATAATAACATCTTTGATAGTACCTTTGACCCATGAATGAGAACCACGCCGTTGTGAATTTGTCGGACCATTGCAATCCCTAATATTATGACCAGCATTGGCCACATGAACAGCTCCACATTCACTGCAAGCAAAGACGGGAACAACATGGAGAAGCTGTGCTAAACCCTTGATCAACAACTTCCAGTTATCTATCACTTGATAAGCCACAGGAACAAGATTTGGAACTAGCAATCCATTTTTCGGAGGGTCTAACTGTTTCTCAATACCCATCTGAGCAAATTTCTTATCTTTCCTTGACACTTCTTGAATCTGCTTAAAAGGAACAGGATAAGGTTTTTTCTTGTTCTTTGGTAAAATAGGAGGAAGATCCACATTCTGTGTAAAAACATGCCGCTTCGGATTGAAACAAAAGAATGTTCCTAACCTCATTGAACACTCCCTTTTAGGGATTGGACTAGGAATCTGCATATAAAAGAAAATCCAAACTTTTACAATTTTAAGAATATAATCATCAAGATGAAAGTTACAGGAGATGAAATAAAAACCTGAAAGCAAAGTGCATAAGAGCCACTAGCTGAAAAATCAACTGGCTTTGGATCTATGGTCTGAGGATAAACACCTATACAGGCAGGCGAAACCAAAAGCATGCCGAATTGTTAGGAATAAGCCAAAACGACTACTTTCAAGTTTTACCGAACCCTGCAATATTTAAAGAAACATATGAGATAAGTGACAAGGAGTACATTGTTTAGTCATTTCATCGAACATGTGGTGTGCATGAAAGAAAAGAAAACAGAGAACAAGTAAGATGAGATACACAACGAAAATTGAGAAAATTTGAAGCTGATGAAACTGATTACACGATACTTCGTTGTTAGTCGGTGAACTGGAGTTTATGAGACCATGAGATTTTCAGACACAACAATCAATATCAACTTGTGGGTATTGAAAATTCCAACATTTAATAACGTTATCCAGCAAAAGAATTGTATTTTATTCTAGTTCTGAGCTCCAAACCAATCATCACTACCCAATCATAGAAAAACCCAATTAAGAAGATGAAGAATCATTCAAAATCAAATTTGCATCGACTGGTGGATTTGAGTTAGATCTTAAGAGCAAACCCAATTTGGCAAAGCCAATAACGCACCTGAAAATATGTCGAGACTGTAAATGGGAGAGAGAGAGAGACAGAGAATGTGTGTGGCACAGACGAAGCTAGAATGTGTTTTTTTTTTTTTTTTCTCTATTTCTCAGTTTTATTTTTATCCGAGAGTTTCTTGGTGATAATTCAAACCACCATAGAAGAGATAAATATGAAAAAGTTTCAACAATTGGAAAAAAAATGGAAACGTTTTTGATTATAGTGAAAAACAAATATGATAATTAGGAGAGGATATATAAAAAAGAGAGATATGGAAAGAAGAGATGGGGTGGAACCCTGGAAGCAGATACGGTCTCAATGTTTCTGTGGTACTTAGCTACTCCTCTAGTTTCGCTTTCGCGGCCTTCTCTCTCCCATTTACAATTGTTTTTAGTATTTTTTTATTATATGATTTTTTTTTAAAAAAAATTTATTACTTCCATTATTTTTACGGCACATAAACCTATTAATTTTTTTTATTTTTTTTTGTGTTTCATAATATATTTGATGAAGATTTATGTCATTTATTCTTAAGAAAATTATAAAATGAAAAATCTGATTTTAATTATTTATAACTTCAATTATTTTAAAAAAAAAGTTGTTCAATTTTTTTTATCATTTCATAATAATATTTGATGAAGATTTATGTCATTTATTCTTAATAAAATTATAAAATGGATCTGATAGATTTTTTAAATTATCTAAAATATTTATACGGCTTTTTAGATTTGCGACATTTAGATTTATATTGGTGACTAGTAAAATGAATATTAATAAGAGTAAATAAGAAGAAAAAAATAAGGTGAAAAAGAACATAAATATTTTGTGAAAAAATGAATTGAATTTTTTTTGATGAAAGGTAAATGAAAAATGTACAAACAAATAGAAAAAAAATATTATATTCAACCAAGAGGTAATAGTATAGTGGTTTCCTTTAACAAAAAAAGTTGTGATAAGTGATTAGGGGGGTGATTGGTTAGGACTTTTACTGTAAACTGTTATTTTTAAATAGACTGTAAAAAATTTGGCTGTGACGTATAAATATTTATTTGAGACTGTGACTTTAAAAAAAATAAAAGTCTCTAATTTGTGGCTTTAAAAATAAGCAACGAAACATAAAGAAAATTTAAAATTTGGACTTTGAGTGATTTTAGGGACTTTGAGAGATTATAGGAAAGTAAAAGCGTGATTATTTAAAATATAGGGGCCGATTGGTAAGGACTGTAACTTTAGGCTGTCGATGTAGACTTTTGGCTGTAAAAATTTTGGCTGTAAAAACTGTGGCTGTCGCTGTAAACTTTTAAAGTCTGATTGGTAATTAAAAACTGTAAAGACTTTAGCTTTAATATATAAATTTGAAATACCTTTTGGATTTGCAAGTTATAGAAAAACTAGATTTGTCATTGTATTTATAATGTTAGTAATATTCTAAAAATACTTTATAATTGTATTATTATTTTATTTTTGTTTTGAATGATTCTTGTGTTGATTAGTTTAAAATTAAGATTTTTTTTTTAAAGTTTCTTGTTAATATTATTCTCGTTACAAATTTATTTTTGTAAAGACTTTTTCATTTGTTTAGTATATTTTTTTATTTGTTTTAATTTTTTTACATCAACAAAGTTGAGATTTTTTTGGGTTTAATACAAAAAACTATATTTAAGGGTAAAAGAGAGGAGAGAGACGTACAGTCTTTAAAAAAGTCTGGTTTTTGAGACTTAAAAAAAAAAAAAAGAAAAAAAAAAAAAAACAAACAGTTGGACTGTTACGACTTTAAAAATGAAAAAATAAGTTAAAGTGTGATTGGGTAAAAAAAAACTGTAAAGACCTAAAATTAAGCAAAAGTCTCTACAGCCTCTTACCAATCACCCCGTAGACTTTTAAGACTGTAACTAATTTTAAAGTCCTTCCAGACTTTCACCAATCACCCCTAGCTGTCCTTAATCGCGGAATTATTTAAATTATTTCGAGTTGGCAAAGTCGAAATGGGTGTCATGTTGTAGAATTATTAGAAAAATCAAATAAATACACTATTTGACGGTTACAGTCATTTTAAAACAATTAACAATTAATTGGGTGGTAAAAAACTAAGATTAGTCCTAGTTATCAAAAAGAAATAAATAAACTATTATACTAAATGGTAACCACAGTATGATTGTATCTTTAAAAATTAATTTGAAATCTTATAAATCGAATTTAAATTGAAAATATTATAAAAATTGTATTTGTGATATAAAATTTTGTGTACATGAGTTTAATATATAAATATTAATATTAATACAAATTAGTATTGTAATATTAAATGTACATTAAAATAATAATAATCTGAAATTTCACTTGAAAGGATTTTTTGTATTAAGCCATCATTATCAAATAGTTTAAGAAAATTATAAAAATAAATTAATAAAAACATGTTTACCAAAATGTAAATTTATAACAAAACCAATTTGAAAATTATTTAATGATTAAGAATGAAAATTATTTTTTCCTTTAGTTCCTTTTTAAATTTAATGAGGAACCATTTTTTCACGGAAAAAATAATATAATAATAATCTTAGAGTATAATTTGAATCGGAGTAACAACTCCAATAGTAAAGGTTGTTTGACAAAAAATAGTTTGTGATATACATAAATAAATACATGTTGTAAATAATCCTAAAAACAAGATAAAAATATTTCTATCAAATATTTTGTATCATACGTGTCATTCTAGTCATTAATCAACATATAGGGATGTCAAAATGGGTCAAACTTTATGGGTCAACTCAAACCAAACCAACTCATTAGCTTAATGGTTTTAATAAATGGGTCATAATGAGTTCATGGTTCAAATGAGTTAATGGTTCAATGGGTTGATGGGTCATATGGGTTGGGTTGTAATGGTTTATGAGTTAACTATTAACTCATCAAGTATAATATATTATATCACTATTATTATTATATAATCATCATCATCATCATCATTATTTTCATATTATCATCATTATTATATCATTATCATCATCATATCATAATTTTCCCGCCAAAAAATATTATTTCACAATTTTTTCATCTAAAAAACAGTTTCATAATTTTCCCGCCAAAAATACGGTTTCACAAATTTTCCCGCCAAAAACGCCGTTTCATAAATTTTCCCGCCAAAAACGCGTTTTCGTAAATTTTCCCACCAAAAACACGATTTCACAATTTTTTCCCGCCAAAAACGCGATTTCATAATTTTTTCCCGCCAAAACGCGATTTCACATTTTTTTTCCGCCAAAAACGCGTTTTCATAAAATTATCCCGACAAAAAACACGATTTCACAAATTTTTCCGCCAAAAACGTTATTTCGTAAATTTTTCCCACCAAAAATGCTATTTCACAAATTTTTCCCGCCAAAAAAACCGTTTTCACAAAATTTTCCCGCCAAAAAACACGATTTCACAAATTTTCGTGCCAAAAACGCGGTGATGGTGATGATGATGATGATGATGATAGTGATGATGATGGTGATGATGATGATGATGATAATGATGGTAGTAGATTAAATATTAATTATTAATTGTGATTATTATTTAAATTATAAAAAAATATTAAATGGATCAACTCATTTAACCCATTAATCCAATAATTTAAATAAGTTATGGGTTAACTCAAAACATTTACTAAATGAGTTGGTTGACTCATTATCCATTAAGTATTGAATCTATGTGGGTATGGGTTGGTTTGGGTTGGTTTAACCAACTTGACACCCCTAATGGCATAGCAACGCCATCACATGATTAGGGCTTTTAACTGGCATCATATAATTTATGTGGAAAATTTAAATTTACGATGAGTTGATATGGTTACAAGCACAGAAAAAGTTTCTTCTTAAATCTGGTAAAGCAATATATTTCATGGGAATTTAGGTCGTTTTCATCAGCAAGTATGATACTTTTACCCGATTTCCGATATGTAGTTAAATGTATCCAAAACTTAATGGCATGCCCAAAATGGCTAGGTCGATGAAACTAGCTATTTTATCGGAAAGTCAAACAAAACTTTATGATTTAAGTGACATTTTGAAAGTTCATGTTTTTGTTGTCCCAAATTTGTAAGTGGCGAATTTTTAGACATTTTTCCCAAAATACTTTAGATATAAAAGTTCGTTGACGATGAAATGCCCACCTGAGCCTATAATTCATAAGTTTGATCATATCCATGACCGTTGGGCTCATATTCGTAAACTAACAAGGACCAACATATAAGAATCGTTGAAAACGAGAGGCTCACGCCTCCACTAATATTCACAAAAAAAAGAAAAAAAAAATTCTATTAGCAAATCATTTTTCTGCAATCAATCAGACCGAGAAGAAAATCATTCATCGCCATGGGACAAACCTTTAACAAGCTCCGAGGTTTGAAAAATCGCTTTCAATTTTGTAGTATTGATTCATTTCATAATCAGTTTATCGTCAAGTAATTGTGTATATATATAATGAAATTGCTTCTTATGTTGTGTTTAAATATTGAATCACAATGGTAATTACAGGTAAAGAGTGGAGACAGGATCAGGTAGACGAGATATGTGATCGTGTTTTTGATCGGTTGAAGATTCAAACCGGAAGAGCTAATCTTACGTTTGAAGAGTTATACATCGCAGTGCTTCTCGTTTACAAGTAAAATCATTGGTTCCATAATATCTATACTGTTTACACTTTACAGATTTAGAAATTTTATTTTAATCTCTCACAATTTGCTGTTGTTTTGTTATGTTGTTAGTGACATAAACAAACGATTGCCAGGTCCTCATTTCGATCTGCCTTCTAAGGATCTTGTCAGAAGTATTATGACGGTACTTTTCACTTTCTAAAACGCAAACGCTGAATTAACTGCTTTTGCGTTTGTACTGTTTAATGTGAAAAGAAAAAGTCTACAATGAATTGGCAACTTTAAGTACAAACGGATGTTTCTCTTTGCGTTTGCGTTTAGCTTTAATGTTTAGTAAATTTTGAATCAGTTTGACCTTAATGGTGCTATTTTGAATGACTCAAACTGGTTTTGTGGATTCTTTTGGTAAAATATACACAGTAAAAATAAGGGAGGCAAACAAACTATTTAAGTGTTTGAAAAATATGGTAAATTTGAGTCCTGATATTGTCTGTGTGATGTTCTTTAGGACTGCGATATGAACTTGGATGGAGAAATTGATAGGGAAGAGTTTGTGAAGTTTATTGAGCAGATTTCGGCTGAGACATTCAATGTGGTTAGTCAGAGTTTGATCATATCTTTGATTGTGGCTCCTACTGTGGCTATTGCTACGAAGAAGGCGACGGAAGGTGTCCCGGGAATTGGCAAAGTTGTGCAGAAGCTGCCTACTTCAATCTATGCTTCTCTTGTGACTCTTGCAGTTATGTGGGTTAACTCTGATTCAAGTTAACTCTGATACATGTTAGAGCAGGTGAATCCCGGTACAGTGACAAGTGTGGAAGTTGATGCAGAAAATAGGTTTAAATATTTATTCATAGCCTTGGGTGCTTGCATTGAAGGCTTTAAAGTAATGAGGAAAGTTATAATTATGGATGCAACCTTCTTGAACACTATATACGGTGGAATGTTGGTATTTGCAACAGCGCAAGATCCTAATCATCACAATTATATCATTGCTTTTGGGGTCATTGATAAGGAGAACGATGCGAGTTGGTCTTGGTTTTTGAGGAAGCTAAAAACAGTTGTACCGTATGAACCGGCACTACAAGAAAATGAAGTAAAGATAGCATATAAAGATAGCGTTTTTTTCATTTCCGCTATAGTTGACATAACGGCTTATTTTCGATAGCGTTCGGTGAATTTGTAAACGCTATCTAAAGTTTTTAGAAGTTACAGTTTTTAGAAGCATAAGTTTAGATAGCATAATGAGTTTTAAAACGCTGTGTTTTAGTTTAGGCGGAAAAAAATATTTCGAATCCCGCTAAGTGTGAGACCAAAAATTTTCGTTTCCCTCTACTCTGTCGTTTTGGGTTTTGGTCGAAACCAAAAAAAGACTAAGGCTCGAAACCTAAAACACTCAGTCTCACTTTTCTCTCTTCTCTCTCAGTCTCAGAGCTCAAGAACTAGGGTTTACAAAACTCATCTCAAATTCTTAGCTCATTGTCGAAACCTCACAGAAAATCGTTATCTCTCTCCGAGATTCTCGTCTCTCTCTCAGAAGAATCGATTGATTCGAAAGCGAAGGTACAAATTTCGATTGATGTTTTACCTGGTGAAAAAATTTCTCTTGATGTTGGGTAATCGATTTTGGGTTTCGATAGGTTTAAATCGGTTTTATTTTCGACAAATTTGTCAATTTTTTAGGGTTTCTGTTTCAATTAGGTTTCGTTTGAGTTAGAATTAGTGCCTGTCAAATTTTAAGGTTTCGATTTGATAAGTCTGACTATAATCGATTCCTCTTTACAAGAATTTTAGGGTTTCAATTTAAATTTGTCTAACTATACTCGACTCTCCTTTTGCAGGTTTTCCTTTTGCGTCTTCTTCTTCACAAAATACTAGTTATCTCTGTTGCAGGTAATTTCAGTTCTCTTATGCATCTTTGTTGGTTTATTGAGTTTGAATCTGTCTGATGTAAGAATCTCTTGTCACAAATGTATGTAATCGTTTAACCATGGAGTTGTGTAACATGGAGAAGTCTTGGGTTTGGCTTCCAAGGTATGGTTTTATCTTGTTATTACTAATAATTTCTTAACTTATAGCTGAGTTTCTTATGACTGTTTATTGAACTTGAAAGTTTTTTCTATCCTTATAGGAATAGTCTAGAGTATGAAAAAGGAGCAACTGATTTTGTTTACGGGTCAGCTAGGAGAATGGGAGATCCTCCAAATATGTTTTGTCCATGTATTGATTGCCGGAATCTGCGCCATCAACCATTAGGCACGATAGTAGATCATCTGATTATTAGGAACAAGTATCTGAACCAGAAGCTGCATCAGTAGAGGAAGAAGAAGCTGACCCAGCAGTACAACAAAATGGAGTAGAAGGAGAAGAGGAAGAGACTGAACAAAATGGAGAAGAACATGAAGCTGAAAAACATGAAAATGTTGATAATTCACCTGCAGAATGTGTAACAGACCAGTCAAAGACGGAGAAGAAGAGAACTAGAGGACCCACCAGGATGAGTAAATTGGCTAAAAGCAATGGGGACAAAATAGATGTGGAGTTTAACATCATCGGTAACCATGTTGGGAAGGGATCAGTTACACTTTCAACTTTTATGGGAGTTCTTGTAAGGGAGCATGTATCAGTACTTTTAGATGATTGGAGGTACTTGGATGCAAAGATAAAGGATACAATGTGGGAACAGCTTCAGGTACAAGTGTTTTTACTTTGTATTTTACTTTGTATTTTACTTGATGCTTTAAACAGGTTTTTATGATAACATTGTATAAATTTGTTGTAGGGGACGTTCAATTTGACAGAAGATTGGCAAAAACATTCACTGTTAATGCAAATGGGGAACACATGGAGGTCTCATAAGTCTAAGCTGCTTAAAAAAGTTCGTCTTGCTAAGACCAAGGGAGAAATACGAGATCTTAAACCAAGCAACATTCACAGTGAATCAGCATGGTTCAAGTGGGTGAAGACTAGGACTGGCAAAGCTTTCGAGGAACGAAGTGAGGTGTACAGGGCTATGAAGAAATCACAGATTCCACAGATTCCACAAATATTCAATTATTGGTTTTCAATTCCTGGTAAGAAGTACTATTGAAACTCTTAATTGTGTGTATAGGATGATGGTTCAAATTCAGACACCACTTATGAACCAAGGTGTCAGTTACTTGATTGGTCTGTAGACGCAGAAGTTGTTGTTGCTGATGGAAAACTATGCTCTGTTGAACCAAGTTACAAGATTGGCCGTATGCCTATTGGTCCTAATGGGTCAGCTGTACTTGTGAACTTTGTATCAGATAAAAATGCATCTCTATGGAGGCCTACATCAACTGTCAACAAGCTTGGCCAGACTGTGGGAACCAAGATAGCATGGCCATTTGATAAGCTAATTGTGGACAGTATGGACTCAACTGGAAACAAGGGACCTGATGCATCGGTAAAGTTCTTATGAATATAGTTTACATGTCTTTGGTAATATATAAATGCTTATTGGTTAGGTGACACATGAATTATGTTTTTTGCATGACTTTTTTTAGGCCACAACCAGAAAGGAAGATAGAGTCCAGCTTGTTGATTGGATTTTGGGTGGTGAAGTAATTGCTGAGGCGCATATGATTTCAAAAGACCCTGAACAGTTGGTGAATCAAATTCCGTTGGGTCCGAATGCTGCAATGGTGAAAATTGTAGAAGTCTTTAACAAAGAGGCTTCATTATGGAGACCACCAAGTGAAGACATTTTTGTGATGGGTGATGCACTGCTTGTCAACATAGCATGGCCACTTTCTAAGCTGTCTAAGTGTAACGGACATAGAAAGGATGCAGAATCTGAGAGTGAAGCAGATTCTTTCAATGCAGAAGGACGAACAAGTTCTAAAGGAGCAAGAACATCAGGTTCTAAAGAAGTGGAAACTAAAGAATCATCACCTAAGGTAAAACTCTATATCTGTCTTTTACATGCTTGAATAGATAGTTGTGTGATTGTTATTAATTACTGATTTAATTTGTAGACTGCTGCAAGTAACAGCTCCAACAATAGCAACTTAGCTAAGAAGACATGCTTCCTCATAGATTGCTTTGGATCTGGTGAAAAAGTTGCAGAAGCCACAATTCTTTCAACCAATCCAAACGACACTGTCCACTGCCATCCATTGGGTCCAAATGCCAGCAAGGTTTGGGTTAAGGTGGATTTGATTGGCACTGCAAAAGTATGGAGACCAACATCAGAATTTCAGATTATTGCTGATGCATTAGGTACTACTATTGCTTGGCCTAATGCAAACATTGTTTATATGTGAACCTTTCTTATGTTGGATTGTGTTAAAACTTGTTTGGCTTGGTGAACTTGTTCTAGTTGTACTTGATGTGGCTTGGTGAACTTGTTGTATTAGTACAAACTTTCTTATATATATGAACTTTTTTATGTTTTCTGTGTTGGTTTCTTATATAAGCTAATAGGAAACAAAAATTCAATTTGACGCAGAATCTGGGTACAATAACAATAATAGAAAATAAACGCTATATTAAAACTAATTGGTAGCGTTTATGAATTGTTTGAATCCAATAAATAATAACGTTCATTAACCGCTATCATAACATATACAATTGCAATAAAAGAAACGCTATCTAAAACTACAATAATATAGCAGACAGAAAAAAACGCTATGTAAAGTGAAAGACCTATTATAACGGGCGCACACATAGCGTGCCTAAAACCGCTATAAAATCCTATTATAGCGTTTTTCGGACGCTGTATATGTGACATTTTCTTGTAGTGCGGGTTTGGTTTTTATGAGTGACAGACATCAAAGCATCATCAAGTATGTTGCGCAAGTGTTCCCAAACGCGAAGGGTGAAGCATGAGAAGGACGAAGCGGCGAAGAAATTCCGTGAAGTAGCACATATTTATACTGACCATGAGTTCAGGAGAGAGTATGATAAATTGAAAAGAAGATTTCCTGGAGTCGGTTTGTATTTGGAGAACCTCCATTTGGATAATTTGGCACCTGTGGATAAATGGGCAATATGCTATTTCGATGGAGAGAAGTACAACATAGACACAAGCAATGCGTGTGAATCATTGAACAATATGTTTCGACCTACAAGGAAGTATTACCTCTTACCTATGAAAAAATTTTCTGAATGGTTTAACGTCCATAGGAAAGACTCAGTTGAAGCATTACCGACAAGGAAATCGGTGCCTTATGTAGAGAACATCATTCATGCGTTATGCCCGAAAGCAAGACCTATGTCGGTATTTGAGCTTAATAGCTACGAACGTGAATACCATGTTACGGGAGAGGAAGGAAAGACTTATTACGTTAACTTGAAGAGCAAAAGTTGTTCTTGCAGATGTTTTGATATAGACAAATATCCGTGTATCCATGCAATTGCCGCGGCCAGAAACTTTGTGGGAAATTCGTGGAGAACAACGAGCATCCAAATGCATGACCTATGTTCGCGTTATTACACGCTTGAGTCTTGGGTCTTGGCATATTGTAGGACCATTTATCTCCTTCCGCATGTTTCAACTTGGGATGTTTCGGAAGAAATAAAAGAAAGACTCGTTTTGCCGCCAGAGTACACATCAAAACCGGGAAGTGATCAAGAAACCGGGTTCCATCCACCGGAGAACGCCGAAAGCGGAGGAACAAGTACCAGCCTGGGGTAGACTTGGATAGATTCTTGCAGCCTGACAGTCCTGGACATGAGACATAAGGCTATTGGGATGACTATTGTTGTGTTCGTGATTAATATTTATGTGTGCATTTGGTTTTTTAAGACGTAAGACTATTGTGTTGTATTTTGTATTTTTAGGACGAAAGACTACTTTTGTGTTGTGTTGTGTCATTGTTTATTATGAACATGTCAGATCATTTTTTAGGAGTGGTACGAGCAGGTATAACGACGTAAAATTAGGTATAACCATGTCAAAATTTACAATGAATTATAATCAAATTTTAAGTATTTATTAAATTATATATGTTTAATTATAAAACATTGTAATTTATTAAACTGCAGATAAATTTTTATTGGATTTATTAAATTGAAGTTAATCAAGAAAAAAAATTAAATAAGAAAATTATATATGAGATACATAAAACACTTCTAATAACATAGTGTATAGTTACTCTTCATTATGCCCATCTATGTATGGAACTGGTGAAAACTATGATTTCATGATTAATATATGATTAAAACCTCAAACCTGGTACATAATATTAGATAATCAACTGTCCAACTAAACCTCTTTTATTTAACCCAAAGTCCAAGTACAAAATATAAAAATCTTGGAAAGTACAACTGTCAGTACATACGGACAACTGAATAACTAGGGGATAACTATGTACACAAATCCTAGTGGAATTCTCACGTGCGCCGTCTTTTGTGACCATGTGCCCCGCAATCCTGAAAATATTATTATTTTATTAAAACCCAAACCCAACTTTTCTTTAAGTTTCTCTTTCTCTTTCTCTTTCCTTTGTTGTCTCTTTTCATCTTTTTCTTCTTCTCAGCTCTCGTTTTCTCTCGAGCTCCGTCGAGACAAACCACCACCGCCACCGATTTCAAGTGCAATTTCACCGTCGCAACTGATTTCGGGTCAATTTCTCCACTGAACATAAGGTAATTTCATGGAATTTTATTTTTGAAAATTTTAGATCTAGGGTTTCTTGATTTTTGGAAAGTAGATCTAGGGTTTCTTGATTTCATGGAATTAGGGGTTTTGATTCTTAGATTAGGGGTTTCTCATTCCAAATGTTACTGGGAGTTCGTTAAGAGTTTTGAATATACTGTGGTTGGATTTCATTCTCCAAAATCGACCATCTATAATTCGGATTCACTCACTATTTCCCTTGTTTTTAATTAGCCAAAATGCATTTGAGTTATTCCTCACCGTATTCTTCATCTGAAGCAAGCCTAGACCCATTTGATCATTGCTATTATGACGCTGACGATGGTGTTATGAAAAATTGCTTTTGTGGCAAACACATTGAACTTGAAGTACGTACCGTCAATAATATAACATAGACATACCAAAAATGTCCAATGAGTGGCAAGGTATGTGTAAGAAGATAGTTCTTGAAACTTATTATTGATTGGAATTGTTATTGAATCTTATTATTTTTTTTGTCATTGTTTGTGAAGGATGATACTAAGTATCACGTAAATAATTGGTGGGATCGCGCTGTTTTCGAGCAGTTTCATTGTATTGATAGAAGACTTGATGAGCAAAAGGAAATTATTCGAGGAGCATTTCGTTTCGGTGGTGATACCAATCGTGATGCAATTGAAGAAATGCGTCTTCAAATTGAGGAGCTTAAGGAGCAATTGGAAAGAAAGATGGTGAAATCGCAAGGCTTATGGAGTTAATTGCAAAGAAATGATGTGTTTATACGCCAAGTTTCTTTGGTTTCCTTAGTTAATGATGTTTGTGTTTGCAATATTAAAACATATGTTTCTGTTGGTCATACTATTTTAACGTTTATAACTTTAGAATTTATTAAGGTTTAGAACATAGTTGTACCTGTTTCGAACACAGTTGTCCGGATTATTAGAACATAGTTGTACCTGTTTCGAACATAGTTGTACTTATTTAGAACTAGTTGTACATGTTTACAACCTGTTTAGAATCAGATTTATGGAGTCCATAAACAAAAACCTGGATTAATAGCAACCTTAAATCCCAAAATCAACACACTTCCATTATCCTAGTCAAATACATAAACAACTAAACTCAGAGTTAAATGAGTTTGACCTAACAAAGCACACACAAGCAAAGAGTTTTCAGTTCTTCTTTCTCACTCGCTTCTTCTAAGCGGTATAAGGAGAATGGATCCATTGTGATGGGATTACTTGACGCTTTTTAGCTGGTTTGAAATCCTAATCATCATCCTCATCTCTTTTCTTCTTCTTCTCTTTCTTCTTCTCGCTACACTTCCCTTTATTCTTCTTACCTTTCTTCTTGTTAGCCTTCTTCAACAGCCTCAGTCTCTGTCGTCTCCTCCTCCACAACAGTCCCTAATTTGAAAGGCTAATTATAACCACCATAAGACAAACAAAATGAAAACCTTTAAAAGTAAAGAAACAACATACCCATTGTAGTATCTCCATGGCAAACAACCATATCTCTGGATGTGTCACCTCCACTTGGACCAGCAAACACATTCTCCTCATATGCCTTTGGAGACACATTCTCCTCAGTTGTCTTTGGAGACACATTCTCCTCAAGTGTCTTTGGAGACACATTCTCCTCAGTTGTCTTTGGAGACACATTGGCATCCGTTGTCTTTGGAGACACATTGGCATCAGTTTCCTTTGGAGACACATGCTCCTCATATGCCTTTCGACCATAAGACACATCATCATCACACTGATACGGAGTAGGCACAAACACTTTCTCACCTTCTTTCCTTGTTAATAACTCTGAAACTAAAACTTCAAGTTTTTTAATTCTCCCATTTTGGTTTCCCAACATATCCAAAATTCGCTGAAAACCTTTATCCATGGTTTCCTTTAAGGACTGACTATCCTTTCCTACTCCAGAAACAGTCTCTTCCACCTTTTCCTCCTCAGTTAGCTGTCCGCTTCGACCATCAACATCTGCGTCATACAACTGCTTCCAGAATATCTTCTTCCTCTCTCCAAATAGGCGAGCTCTCCACATATTAACAATCAATAAAACCATCACCCAGATCAACAACATCTTCTTCTACTACATGCCCCAACCAAGCTTTTTCTCATCATCATGCTCCAATATGCTAGTGATATCCTGTGACAATTCAAACATATAATTATATACAACTCATAATATTCACATCTCAACCTCATATGTTGCAACAACCTCAGTCTCTTACCTTCAATCCTCCAAGCTCTTCGTTATATCATCCAATGGGAAGCCTTTCATCAGACTACTTTTGAATTTCGATTTGCACATTCGCCCACACACATTCTCAGCAGTGACTCGTTCTCGAAACTTGCATGCGAGCTGTGGGATAGCCTCAAATGCCAATATCTGCACATATTCAAATAGCAACATTCATTATCACCATTAGTTAAAGTACACAATTCATGAGTAAAACATAAACTCTTATAAAGTCTTACCTCTAGAGGAGTAATAAATCCACCAAAATTCTTCTGGGCTTTCTCTTCCACTTTGCCTTTAATGCACTTCAGTATCAACTATATCCCTTTCATACACCCATAAAATGTGTAACGCCCCCAAAGAAACGTCTCGCATCATCCACATCATCAGCCATTCTCAACAAGAAACGATCAATATTCCCATCACCTTTCGCTTTTGCAGCTATCACATTGCTTAAAAATAGCAAAATAAGCAACTTCTTCCTATCACCATAAGATTGTGGGATCTCCAACTTGTCTTTCACATCTTTGATTTTAACAGCAGTCTTACCAAAAACCCGGATCGCCCACTTTAAATCTTTAACAGAGACCTTCGTACTTGGATCATAACCCTTGGGGTACTCATTGCAATCAAATTTGGTTAATAGCGCATGCTCTCTAATGGACTTGCGAACGGATAAAGAGAGGAAGAATGGAGGCTGAGATACCGGAGCAGGAGAGAACGGCGGAGGAGATAACGGTTGTTGAAATCGCCGGCGCCGGAGCAGTCTCTTTGTTGAATCGTCACAAGTGAAACGGTTTCTCGAGAGAGAAGAAACGGACGGCGACTTCTGTTTTTTTGTTTCTATGGGTTTGTTTTAATTTTTACAATTACATTAGGGTAAATTTGGGGATCCAACGGATCTTGGGTCGAATATATGGGTCTTTGGTTGAGTTTTGTAAATTTCCAAATTTCATCTGGTTTTTTTGTCTTTTAATATTTTTTCCTATTTAAATTTAATTGGCAAAAATACTAATTTTTGGTAGAGGGCATATCTGATTACCTTTTTAAAAATGCGGGCAAATTAGCTAAAGATCCTTGTTATTATTACCTTTCTCTTCCACCACCAACACTTAAATTTTAAAATTACTCCAACTTCATTGTCAGTTTTAAATTTTGTTTTCATATTTTCATTAATTGATCAAAATAAGATGTATATGTGTCCTGACTACTGATAATATATATTTTTCTTTTTTTGTTGAGCAAATGTACCGATATATTTCTAAAGTATTTAATTTTATGTGAAAAATGAATTTCGAAATTATGTTACACACCGACATAGATTGTAAAAAGTAATTTATAAGTATTGACGAACTGCATATTTATCACAAAATTTTATGGGGAAATTGCTATTTCTAGACCAAAATATTGTCTCAAATGCAAATCTAGACCCCAAAATCTCAATTTCTGAAACATAACCACTAAGGGTGGCGAAATTACAGTTGACTCCCCTAAGACCAAACAAAAAACAGAAGCCCAAATGACACATGTACCCCGCGAGAAGTAAGCAATATATGTCTTCCTGGCTGATTACATATTTAAGTCTACTCCTTAATTAAAGTTTAAATTTAAATTAAGAAAATTATAAAAAATAATTTGATAAAACTATTGTTCAAATAATAACCACATAGACTTCTTGCAGTGAAATAAAATAAATTTACATATAAACAAGTCAATTTAAACAAGTACATGTTGATTAGCCCAAATTATTGATTAAGAGAAGTCAGCAAACTATGTCGCTCCGGTTGATTACAAAGTTTAGTCAACTCCTTAATTAAAATTAAAATTTTAATTAGAAAATTTATAAAAAATAATTTGATAAAACTATTGATCAAATAATAACCATATAGACTTCCTGCATTGAAATAAAATAAATTTACATATAAACAAATCAATTTAAGAATGTTGATTAGACTAAACTTATTTGATTTAGGGTTTGATTAAGTAGACTTCTCTGTAAACTATTAGGGATTGACATTGTTTTGTCATCAACCATAACCGACAATTTATCCAAACCGATCGGTTTTCTCGGTTTAAAAGGTACACATATAAAAACTAAAAAACCCTAGATCTATTTCATTCTTCTCCGCCTACCACAAAAAAAAAAAATCAGTCTCTCCCTTTCTCTCCTTCTCACACTAAAATTCCTAGATCTATTTTGCTCTTCATCTCTGTTTCTTTCACTCTCTTGTTGTTTCACTCTCATCTTAGCCACCGTCATCCTCTCTCCCTCCAAGGTAATTTCTCTGCTTTGTTTTTCTTTGTCTCAATTGGTTCTTATCTGAAATCTGCTTAAAAAATAGAAAATTGCTTTGGGTTGTTGTAATTGTCATTTGGGTTGTTGATTTGAAGCAATAATGGCCAATTTTAGATTTCTTTTTTTATGTTGTTCACTTGTAAACCCAGAATCTGATCTTAAATTAGAAGATTTATTTGTTTGTGGAAGACTTTACAGATTATTAGAAGAGTTGGAGCAAAAAGGACCAAAAAAGAAGAAAAGTAGTTTTCACACAGATTATAATCTCAGATTACGGGACACTTTTGAAGACCTTTCCGACATCCAAATTCAACGATTCTGGTGTCCATGCAAAGCTTGAAGAGTCTAGTTTAACCTCCACTTGGAATTTCTCAATTCCAATGAGCCAATCTGAAGTTATGAAGGAAACACTAAAGGAATATCATGCAGATGCGAGAAGAACTAAGTCGAGGAGTTTGTCTCCTATGATGCCCGATTTACAAGCTCATGTCTAGTAGTTTATTCTACTTACAACCAAGGTCTGAAGCTTACTAAATCATGAAGAGATCATTTAACTTAAATTTCAATCATGATCTTGCTTGTTCTTGTTTGTGTTTTGCAAAGTTGTCATTTTAATTCTGCTTTGATTTTATTATTTCAGTAACATTGCTATTAGGAAAAGGAGCCAGTCTTGAAAGTGTACCATGTCTCCCACGCCAAAATCAAATGGAGGTGGAGTTTGAAGAAATGAAGGAGTTGACGGATAGATGAAGTTTACTACGTAGAGGCTTGTTGATGTCTACTCGTATGACATCTACATGAAGTCGACAAAATTTGAAAACTAATTTATTGTAAATTGGTGAATAATTTTTAAAATTTTCTTGTTGTATTCTTTGATATAGGCTATATACTTGCATATGTATAATTTTGACATCATTATATATTATACATATGGAGAAATTAAGGTTTTGGTTTTCTTAGGCAGTTAGGGGTCTAGTTTGTATTGGTGTGATGGGTTGTGTTGTTCACTTATGAGTTATGAAAACTTAATATTGCTATCTCTCTGTTGGTTTTGGTCCATGGATGCTTCCTTAAATCGATTTCGATTCAATTTATTCGATGGTTATTGAAAATGTCTGAAACAATAGAATTAGATGCAAACAAACTGGATTCGCCAACCACCTTAACATACACAACAAGAGTCAGGATGATGTATTGACATACACCAATTAAAGAATGGAAAGTGGAAATGGAGAGAGAACATGCATGCAAGTGTTGTGGTACAAGGTTGAGCTAAATAATGTCAAGATAAGTCACATAAAAGTCATTATCATATTAAAGTTAAGAGTTGAAGAAGTGATAATGGGTGTAAGATTAAGAGTTGAATAAGTTAATAGTTATAATGTAATGTATAAGTAAGTGTGTAAGGAATAACTTGATTTATATCACCAAGTCCTTTGTAGCCATGCATCAAAGTGTTGGATGACTTTCATCTTTCTACCTAAGAACATGAATGCTTTTTGTGAATTTAACATTAATGTTATCTTAGGAATCTAGGATCACGTCTAGTACAATTACAAAACTTTGGTTTTGTCATGCTTATGATATGAAAGCAAGTTCATACATTAAGCTTCTGTTGTTGACAAAGTTACTACACGCCGTAAACTAACCCTAAACCCTAAACCCTAAGCCCTAAATCCTAAACTCTAAACCCTAAACCCACGCCGTAAAGAAGACCTTCAAGTTAATGACATCCCTCTTATAAATTAAACCCTATATATACAAGTGTTCCAAATACCATCAACATGGATATACAAACGAATAAATTCAGCTTAAAATTATCACCACTTTCCACAAATATCTCACATTTGGTAAGGAGCAAATTAAATACTCATTATATGGTTGACTACCCGTAGAAGTCTTAAAATAATGACCTAATTGTCTAAGAAAACCAAAAACTTGATTGATCCAAAAGTATAATATATTATCATAAAAAAAATATACAGAGAGCACATAACGGACTTTAATCTATTTTCCCCCTCCGTACACTAAAAAAATCTGTTCCGCCCCCCCCTAAAATTCATGTTTATTTAACATTTTTTTTAAATTAAAAATACTACAAAATGTCGAAAAAACCAAACTAACATTCAATAATTACAAACCCAACCTATTTTCTTCTAGAAACCCAACCTATTTTTTTGTGTCCGTAAAATTTAAGCAAGCAAAAAAAAAAAAAAACAAAATCGTAAAGTTGAAGAAACGATCCGAGAAACGAGTCGTCGGAGAAGTTGGTTCGCCTTCGCCTCCTCTCAAGATTGCGCCCCATTTCCGTCTAGGCCCTCGATTTTCTCTACCCCCAATTTTAGTTTCTTTAACTCAATTTAGCATTTTAAGTAGCAATGGCGGTGAAAGCGGAGAAGAAGATCGTTTACGATTCGAAGCTTTGTCAGCTTCTGAATGAGTACCCTCAGATCCTTGTCGTTGCAGCTGATAATGTTGGATCCACTCAGCTTCAGAATATTCGGAAAGACTTACGAGGTGATTCAGTTGTTATGATGGGGAAGAACACAATGATGAAGAGATCTGTGAGGATTCATGCTTATAAAACTGGAAACCAAGCTTTCCTCAGTCTCCTTCCTCTTCTTTAGGTTCATTTCTCTCATTTTGTATAGTTGTTTTCATTTGGATAAAGTATTGATTTTTGGTTTGCTTTGATGAGATCTATGATTTTGGTTCTGTGGATAATTTGATTTGGTTTTTTTGTTGAATTCATGTAACAGGGGAATGTTGGATTGATCTTCACTAAGGGTGACTTGAAGGAAGCCAGTGAAGACGTAAGGTTTGTTTATTGGTTAAATTGATGTTATCGTTGTTTTCAAGTTTTAGTATAGTGCAAAGTATGGATTGATAATTTTGTTAGTTTTATGCTTTATCTTTCTCGAGATCATTATCTTGGAAAGTGAAAGTTTGCATTTTTGGGTTTGAAATGGAATCATATGTCTTCTTCCTTAAAATCCAGCCACATTCAATAGGGTAATTGAGACTATTTTGGTTCATTGAGCTTTGAGGAGACAACATTTGTAGTTTTCCTTTTGTGTTTTGATTGATTGGTTTATTGGTTTATTGCATAGCTTGTACTATTAAATGATGATTTGGTCAGTTTACGATCATCCTATTACATATTGCTTTAGGTTATTAACTTGTAAGGTGAATAGGTGGTAAAGTTTGCATTTGGTTAAAACTGGAATTCAAAACCCCTTTTGTTCTGTCTTGAAAAACAGCCACATTCAAGATTGGATTTGAGAGTCTACTAGTTTCCACATTTTTCTAGCTTTCAACTTAGCCTTGTACTGTTAATTGATGAGAAATCCCTCGTCCTTTTTTTGACAGGTTGGAGCTCCGGCTCGTGTAGATTTAGTCGCTCCAATTGATGTGGTCGTGCAACCAGGCAACACTGATTTTTGGTCTTTTTTAGTATAGATTTGGTATGAGGTTGTGCAAAATGTATAATTCAGATTTTTTAAAAAAAAGCTACATAAAAATATATTTTTTTTAATATTTGTTGAATATAAATATAATAGTTATGATGTTTGAAAAATTGGGCAAGTATAACTAGTTTTATTAGGTACTAGTGAGAACAGAAAAAAATACATATTGAATACATATTTAACACATGTCGCCGTCATTTTAACACATTAAACACATGGCGCCGTCATTTTTTAAAATAATATTAAAAAATGTCAACATAGTTATACTTGGTAATGAGTTGTACAGATATACACATAGTTATATTTTGACAGTTTTTTGGTTTTTTTAGTTATACCATGAGGGAATCAATTTTTTTGTAGTAGTACTTATCATGAAATATTATTAAACAACATTTTGAATATTTTCATAGTATAAATTTTCATAAAATACTAAATTTGTATCTTTTTCCTAATAATGATGGTAGTATTGTCACACTTACCATATAATCATAGCTTAGTTTAGCAAAAAGTTACAATAATTCAAATTTTTTATTTTTTTTTAATTTAACTTTGTTCCTAAACTAATATATAAGTTTTTCACGAGTTTTTGTAGATGTTTCACGAGTTATACCTGTTTCACAATGAAAATAAACTTAAAACTGATCTAAGAAAAATAATACGTAGTTATATCGAGTTAAACTAGTTGTCCAACAAATACATAGTTATACCTAGTTCAACTAGTTGTCCTTACATAACATAGTTAACCTAATAGTTCCGGTAATACAATCTTAAAACACACAAACTTGAGCTTGCAAATCCTCTCTTTCTTCAAATTCCAGACCTTTGTATAAATCTAAACCATCTTCCCATCCCTCATTTACTTGCGAGTTTCCTTGGGAAGGCATGGCTTCGATATCATCATGCACGTACTCATATCTTTCTTGACACATGCACGCTTCCATTACTTCCACCATCACCCTTGATGACTAAATATTTAGATTAGATTGGGAGAAAGTGGCAAATGTTGGAGAGAGAAAAGGAGGTGGTTAGATTTGCAATTTGACTCAAATTTGGTGGTTAGTTTAGCAAGCATCCCAAATTTTATATTTTGAATATCTAGCATATGTAATACTTTTAATAAAAATATATCTAAAATAATTAAATAACTGTTGCCCTATACTAAATATTTCTCTAAATCCGCCAATGTCTTGAAGTCATTGAAACAATTTGTGTTTTGATGGTGCTATTTGTTGATTTTATTTGTAACCAAATACTAATAATCAATATCTATGAGTTTTGTATGTTCATGGAACATTAGATTCATGCCAAGCTAAATAGCGACAATATGTACAAGTTTTAGTTAACTTGAAAAAAAAAAAGGAAAACGGTCTATTTCCCCCTCGGAAGTTTCATATAACAACGAAGTTGAAAGTCTGTGTGGATCTGTTGTTATATGAAACTTCCGAGGGGGAAATAGACCGTTTCCCAAAAAAAAAACATAAAATGATAGTAGACTAGACTAGCTATGGCATACTAAAACTACACTAACACCGTAACACGAATGCCTTACTAAAGTTCTACTGAGAAAGAAATGCATGACGCTTATTCAATCTCGTGGCCGGCTCAACTTAAATGATTCACCCAATTTAGGGTTTATGCTGCCGTCATTTCATTTCTTTGGTTTTTTTTTTCTATTATCTTTTGTCTCGAATGTCCATCCATAGTGAATACTATACTATTTCAATATGTTTATTTGAAAGCAGTCTATTTATACTTTGTTTTAGTTTTACTTTGACATTTATTTTTAAGAGATCATACATCCTGTATATTTTGTGAATGCGTTTAATTAAGCTTATGTATGTTTTTGAGCTATGCTTTTTGTTGTACGATTTGTTGGATAGTTTAGATACTTTCAATATATAAATGAAATATGTTATGGACATTATAGTATATATTTTCTTACATCTTCATATAGTATATTACAATACTATGCAAGTTAAATGGTAGTAAACATCTGCGTTCAAAGCTTTACCATGTCAGCCGAATCTTCTCTCTTCCACGCGTGCGTCTAAATGTTGTAATAAGTGTGAAGGAATTTATAGTCATTTAATCATCTCAATGTGTTAATTAATGTGTCAATTAGTTTTGCAAATAACCCATATCAATTATCAAAATAAAATAAAAAAACATGGTTGACCAAAACAATACACTTGCGTTAAGTGGAAAACTTTGACTTATACAGTTTCTGAACAATCGTTAAGTAAAACTTGTGCATCCTCTTCTAGTATATCATCTGTTTCTGGGTTGCCTTTGACTTGGGATGTCATCTCGAATACTCTATCCCTAGCTCTCGTTGCCTGAAATCCAAACCAAAAAGTAAATTCAAAACTGTAACGATAATAAAAAAAAAGTGAAGAAGATGATGAGTAATATCCTTATATTATTATATACCTCTTGTTCCCAATTGGTGAAGAAAGTGACAAGAGCAAGAACACAGACACTACAAGAAACCAGGCGAGACGCGACTACAAAATTCGCTGAAAACCTTTATCCATGGTTTCCTTTAAGGACTGACTATCTTTTCCTACTCCGGAAACAGTCTCTTCCACCTTTTCCTCCTCAGTTAGCTGTCCGCTTCGACCATCAACATCTGCGTCATACAACTGCTTCCAGAATATCTTCTTCCTCTCTCCAATTAGGCGAGCTCTCCACATATTAACAATCAATAAAACCATCACCCAGATCAACAGCATCTTCTTCTACTACATGCCCCTACCAAGCTTTTTCTCATCATCATGCTCCAATATGCTAGTGATATCCTGTGACAATTCAAACATATAATTATATACAAATCATAATATTCACATCTCAACCTCATATGTTGCAACAATCTCAGTCTCTTACCTTCAATCCTCGAAGCTCTTCGTTATATCATCCAATGGGAAGCCTTTCATTAGACTACTTTTGAATTTCGATTTGCACATTCGCCCACATACATTCTCAACAGTGACTCGTTCTCGAAACTTGCATGCGAGCTGTGGGATAGCCTCAAATGCCAATATCTGCACATATTCAAATAGCAACATTCATTATCACCATTAGTTAAAGTACACAATTCATGAGTAAAACATAAACTCTTATAAAGTCTTACCTCTAGAGGAGTAATAAATCCACCAAAATTCTTCTGGGCTTTCTCTTCCACTTTGCATTTCATGCACTTCAGTATCAACTTTATCCCTTTCATACACCCATAAAATGTGTAACGCCCCCAAAGAAACGTCTCGCATCATCCACATCATCAGCCATTCTCAACAAGAAACGATCAATATTCCCATCACCTTTCGCTTTTGCAGCTATCACATTGCTTAAAAATAGCAAAATAAGCAACTTCTTCCTATCACCACAAGATTGTGGGATCTCCAACTTGTCTTTCACATCTTTGATTTTAACAGCAGTATTACCAAAAACCCGGATCGCCCACTTTAAATCTTTAACAGAGACCTTCGTACTTGGATTATAACCCTTGGGGTACTCATTGCAATCAAATTTGGTTAATAGCGCATGCTCTCTAATGGAGTACCTAATCAGCACTCCATTAACCACAAACCAACATTCTCTTTCCATCTCTGTTTTTGCAGTGTGAAGCAAGAGCATCAAGAAGCCTTGGGACATGTGGTTTTCTTCTTTAGGCATGTGGAATACATGCCTAAACTGTGAATGGTGCTCAAACCATTGCACTTCATCCAATGGTCTAATAATATCCAACGTATCATTCAGCCGACACCGATTCCCTACCCTAATAATATTACAATATTCACTTGGAGAAAAATACATCCCCTGTGGCTCCATTGGTTGCTCATCATCATCACTTTCCTGAAAATTCAAACACATACTTAACATTAATCTTTAGTTGGACAAGTTACACGTGTTGTCCCAAAACAAAATTTCTAATTGCAAACATAAGTAACATCACCTTAACGGATTTCTAACAATACTATCAAACCCCAAAACATTTTAAGTTGTACTACTTGTTCTAAATCAGTTTTCAAGTCAATTTCAAACAAATAATCATATCTCAGATTCGTTATTTCCCTCTTCTTCCCTTTGATTAATGTGTTCTCTTCTTCACTACCACGATTTTCCTCTTCAATTTCCTGAAAATTCATACACAAAATTCTAATTAATCTTAGTACGACACATTATACAAGTTGTCCCAAACCTTACAAAAAATCCTAACTTGTTCTAATTCAATTTTCGACTCCATTTCAAAAAAATCATACCTGAGATTCCCGGTTTCCGTCTTCTTCACTTTGATTAATGTGTTCGTCTTCTTTACTACCCAGAGTTTTCTCTTCTACACCTCCTTCACGGTTTTCTTCAATAGGTTCTTCATGCCGAATCGTCTCACCGTCAGTTTCAATTGAAGGTGGTGGAGTAGGTGGTGGACTATCCACTAGCTTCACAGGACCGGTTCGACGAAGAACCACCATTTTACTTTGCATCCATCACAACAAAATAAAAAAATCCTGTTATAAACTCTTCAAATAGGATCGTTTATTGTTTTGAAGTTTCTAAACTAAACTCTCCAACTCAATTCAAATTGAAACGTGGGATTTGGGACTTACAATCACTACGTCGGAGATTAGAGAGTTCGACGACGGCGGCGACTAGTGGAGATCAGAGGAGGACGAGGACTTGCGAACGGATAAAGAGAGGAAGAATGGAGGCTGAGATACCGGAGCAGGAGAGAACGGCGGAGGAGATAACGGTTGTTGAAATCGCCGGCGCCGGAGCAGTCTCTTTGTTGAATCGTCACAAGTGAAACGGTTTCTCGAGAGAGAAGAAACGGACGGCGACTTCTGTTTTTTTGTTTCTATGGGTTTGTTTTAATTTTTACAATTACATTAGGGTAAATTTGGGGATCCAACGGATCTTGGGTCGAATATATGGGTCTTTGGTTGAGTTTTGTAAATTTCCAAATTTCATCTGGTTTTTTTGTCTTTTGATATTTTTTCCTATTTAAATTTAATTGGCAAAAATACTAATTTTTGGTAGAGGGCATATCTGATTACCTTTTTAAAAATGAGGGCAAATTAGCTAAAGATCCTTGTTATTATTACCTTTCTCTTCCACCACCAACACTTAAATTTTAAAATTACTCCAACTTCATTGTCAGTTTTAAATTTTGTTTTCATATTTTTATTAATTGATCAAAATAAGATGTATATGTGTCCTGACTACTGATGATATATATTTTTCTTTTTTTGTTGAGCAAATGTACCGATATATTTCTAAAGTATTTAATTTTATGTGAAAAATGAATTTCGAAATTATGTTACACACCGACATAGATTGTAAAAAGTAATTTATAAGTATTGACGAACTGCATATTTATCAAAAAATTTTATGGGGAAATTGCTATTTCTAGACCAAAATATTATCTCAAATGCAAATCTAGACCCCAAAATCTCAATTTCTAAAACATAACCACTAAGGGTGGCGAAATTACAGTTGACTCCCCTAAGACCAAACAAAAAACAGAAGCCCAAATGACACATGTACCCCGCGAGAAGTCAGCAATATATGTCTTCCTGGTTGATTACATATTTAAGTCTACTCCTTAATTAAAGTTTAAATTTAAATTAAGAAAATTATAAAAAATAATTTGATAAAACTATTGATCAAATAATAACCACATAGACTTCTTGCAGTGAAATAAAATAAATTTACATATAAACGAGTCAATTTAAACAAGTACATGTTGATTAGCCCAAATTATTGATTAAGAGAAGTCAGCAAACTATGTCGCTCCGGTTGATTATAAAGTTTAGTCAACTCCTTAATTAAAATTTAAATTTTAATTAGAAAATTTATAAAAAATAATTTGATAAAACTATTGATCAAATAATAACCATATAGATTTCCTGCATTGAAATAAAATAAATTTACATATAAACAAATCAATTTAAGAATGTTGGTTAGACTAAACTTATTTGATTTAGGGTTTGATTAAGTAGACTTCTCTGTAAACTATTAGGGATTGACATTGTTTTGCCATCAACCATAACCGACAATTTATCCAAACCGATAAGTTTTCTCGGTTTAAAGGGTACACGTATAAAAACTAAGGGGGGTGTATTGAACTAATGATTCTAGGAGATTCTAAGTTTTTATTAAAATCTCCTGTTATTCAATTAAGGATTTTAAGAAGTCTTCTAAAATCCAGTGTTATTGAACATGAAATTTATTTAAAATCACTTGAAATCATTTAAAATCCTCTATTATTTAAACAACAATTTGTTAAAATCCTATCAAATCCACTGTTATTGAAAATGTTTTAAGTATTGGGATTTTAATGACTGCAGAGGATTTTAGAAGATTTTAGAGGATTTCCTTAGTTAAAAATACAAAGATCCAAATCTCATGGTTTTAGATGGATTTGAGAGGATTTTAATACAAAATCATAAAAACTACTTTAAAATCATTCAAAACCATCTAAATCATCTAAAATCTCATTAAAACTCAAATCACTCTAAATGTCCAGTTCAATACACCCCCCTAAAAAACCCTAGATCTATTTCATTCTTCTCCGCCTACCACAAAAAAAAAAAATCAGTCTCTCCCTTTCTCTCCTTCTTCTCACACTAAAAATCCTAGATCTATTTTGCTCTTCATCTCTGTTTCTTTCACTCTCTTGTTGTTTCACTCTCATCTTAGCCACCGTCATCCTCTCTCCCTCCAAGGTAATTTCTCTGCTTTGTTTTTCTTTGTCTTAATTGGTTCTTATCTAAAATCTGCTTAAAAATAGAAAATTGCTTTGGGTTGTTGTAATTGTCATTTGGGTTGTTGATTTGAAGCAATAATGGCCAATTTTGGATTTCTTTTTTTATGTTGTTCACTTGTAAACCCAGAATCTGATCTTAAATTAGAAGATTTATTTGTTTGTGGAACACTTTTGAAGACCTTTACAGATTATTAGAAGAGTTGGAGCAAAAAGGACCAAAAAAGAAGAAAAACAGTTTTCACACAGATTATAATCTCAGATTACGGGACACTTTTGAAGACCTTTCCGACATCCAAATTCAACGATTCTGGTGTCCATGGAAAGCTGGAAGAGTCTAGTTTAACCTCCACTTGGAATTTCTCAATTCTAATTAGCCAATCTGAAGTTATTAAGAAAACAATAAAGGCATATCATGCAGATGCGAGAAGAACTAAGTCGAGGAGTTTGTCTCCTATGATGTCCGATTTACAAGCTCATGTCTAGTAGTTTATTCTACTTACAATCAAGGTCTGAAGCTTACTAAATCATGAAGAGCTCATTTAACTTAAATTTCAATCATGATCTTGCTTGTTCTTGTTTGTGTTTTGCAAAGTTGTCATTTTAATTCTGCTTTGATTTTATTATTTCAGTAACATTGCTATTAAGAAAAGGAGCCAGTCTTGAAAGTGTACCATGTCTCCCACGCCAAAATCAAATGGAGGTGGAGTTTGAAGAAATGAAGGAGTTGACGGATAGATGAAGTTTACTACGTAGAGGCTTGTTGATGTCTACTCGTATGACATCTACATGAAGTCGACAAAATTTGAAAACTAATTTATTGTAAATTGGTGAATAATTTTTAAAATTTTCTTGTTGTATTCTTTGATATAGGCTATATACTTGCATATGTATAATTTTGACATCATTATATATTATACATATGGAGAAATTAAGGTTTTGGTTTTCTTAGGCAGTTAGGGGTCTAGTTTGTATTGGTGTGATGGGTTGTGTTGTTCACTTATGAGTTATGAAAACTTAATATTGCTATCTCTCTGTTGGTTTTGGTCCATGGATGCTTCCTTAAATCGATTTCGATTCAATTTATTCGATGGTTATTGAAAATGTCTAAAACAATAGAATTAGGTGCAAACAAACTGGATTCGCCAACCACCTTAACATACACAACAAGAGTCAGGATGATGTATTGACATACACCAATTAAAGAATGGAAAGTGGAAATGGAGAGAGAACATGCATGCAAGTGTTGTGGTACAAGGTTAAGCATCAAAGTGTTGGATGACTTTCTCTTTCTACCTAAAAACATGAATGCTTTTTGTGAATTTAACATTAATGTTATCTTAGGAATCTAGGATCACGTCTATGATATGGAAGCAAGTTCATACATTAAGCTTCTGTTGTTGACAAAGTTACTACACGCCGTAAACTAAACCTAAACCCTAAGCCCTAAACCCTAAACCCTAAACCCTAAACCCTAAACCCTAAACCCACGCCGTAAAGAAGACCTTCAAGTTAATGACATCCCTCTAATAAATTAAACCCTATATATACAAGTGTTCCAAATACCATCAACATGGATATACAAACGAATAAATTCAGCTTGAAATTATCACCACTTTCCACAAATATCTCACATTTGGTAAGGAGCAAATTAAATACTCATTATATGGTTGACTACCCGTAGAAGTCTTAAATTAATGACCTAATTGTCTAAGAAAACCAAAAACTTGATTGATCCAAAAGTATAATATATTATCATTAAAAAAATATACAGAGGCAAGCACATAACCGATATATAACAAACGAACTAAAAAATCAAAAAAAAAATCTTTATATATTCTCAAATAAAGATTTTTTCAATTATACAGACTTCACACAGAACTCAAACTCGTTGACTTCTTGAATAAGTCTAAATTAATGACCTAACTGCCTAAGAAAACCAAAAACTTGATTTCTCCATATGTATAATATATAATCATGTCAAAAACATACAGAAGCAAGTAACTAACATATATAAAAGAATACATCAAGAAAATCTTAAAAATTATTCACCAATTTCAAATAAAATGGATTTTAAAATATGCAGACTTCATCTTGATGTCAACGATTTTTACTTCAACGAACATCTACTAGGTAACAACAAATAGAAGTCTATTTTGTGGTCTATATTTACAATTACAATTTAACAAAGCAGACTGCAAACGAAGTCTACTCAAATAGTTGACTTCTTTTGCGGTCTTCCTTTGTTAATATTTTGGTCAGTTTTGCAATTAAATTCATAAACACGAGTAGACTTACTGGGGAAATTCGACAAGTAAACTTCGATTACAGTCTACCGTGGCTATTTTTGCAATTGACCAAACCATTGACTTTTTGGTAGACTTCTCGTAGCGAAGTAGATTTCATCTATTCGTCAACTAGAAAAAGTAGACTTCAAGGTGGTTAGTTCTGCAATTGACCAAGTTTGACTTTCCAAAAATAGACTTTAAACGAAGTCTCCAGCAACGTTGACTTCGTTTGCAGTCTGCTGGTGGTTATTTTTAGAGTTGACCAACATTTAATTAATTTATTTAGTTGACTGCTTTTGCAGTCAACTCATTTTTTTTAATTCAATAATATTCCGGTCAATGTTTTGATATGTTGGTCAACCCCGAAACTAACCAATATTGAAGTCTACTCCTGTAATATGAGAGGTAGACTTCTTTACGCAGTCAAAACTGTTAAGTCAAGATTTTGGTCAATTGCAAAAATACACCTTTGTTGACTTCAAACGAAGTCTACGACGGAAAGATTATAATGCAGTCTAAAACATATTTTTTTGTTTTCAAATGAAATTTAGGAGACTGTAAATGAAGTCTACGGCTCGAAACTCGATACAATTTTGAATTGCAAAACTGACCACATAGTAGACTTTACTTGGATAATATGAGAGTAAAATAACAAATGAAGTCTACTTTCGCGGAACCAAATAGGAAAATCACAAAATCTACCAGAAAATTACCTTCTCGGTGGTTGTTTGGCAATGTCAAGCACTGAGGACGTCGTCTTTAGTCACCACCGAAGAAATCCAACACCAATTTAATCACTATCACGACATATAACAAGATGAATCACTTGCAAATTTTCTTGGATTAAAATGGAGAGAAGATGGAAGAAAATGAAGTTTTAATACCATTGGGTGTTATTTAAGTGCATAAATTTGGGTTGTTCAAGCATTAAGAGCTTCAAATTTGGTTGTTCATGGTGGTTGGAAATTGATGGCGATGGCACAACCGTAAATAAAAGAAGAAGATGAAGATATGAGTGTAATATGCAATTTCGAGTTAAATTAAAATAAATCAGAAATAATGGCAGTTTTGTAAATAAAATGAAGACATAAGGATTAGATTGGGAGAAAGTGGCAAATGTTGGAGAGAGAAAAGGAGGTGGTTAGATTTGCAATTTGACTCAAATTTGGTGGTTAGTTTAGCAAGCATCCCAAATTTTATATTTTGAATATCTAGCATATGTAATACTTTTAATAAAAATATATCTAAAATAATTAAATAACTGTTGCCCTATACTAAATATTTCTCTAAATCTGCCAATGTCTTGAAGTCATTGAATCAATTTGTGTTTTGATGGTGCTATTTGTTGATTTTATTTGTAACCAAATACTAATAATCAATATCTATGAGTTTTGTATGTTCATGGAACATTAGATTCATGCCAAGCTAAATAGCGACAATATGTACAAGTTTTAGTTAACTTGAAAAAAAAAAAAAGGGAAAACGGTCTATTTCCCCCTCGGAAGTTTCATATAACAACGAAGTTGAAAGTCTGTGTGGATCTGTTATTATATGAAACTTCCAAGGGGAAAATAGACCGTTTCCCAAAAAAAAAAAACATAAAATGATAGTAGACTAGACTAGCTATGGCATACTAAAACTACACTAACACCATAACACGAATGCCTTACTAAAGTTCTACTGAGAAAGAAATGCATGACACTTATTCAATCTCGTGGCCGGCTCAACTTAAATGATTCACCCAATTTAGGGTTTCTGCTGCCGTCATTTCATTTCTTTCGTTTTTTTTTTCTATTATCTTTTGTCTCGAATGTCCATCCATAGTGAATACTATACTATTTCAATATGTTTATTTGAAAGCAGTCTATTTATACTTTGTTTTAGTTTTACTTTGACATTTATTTTTAAGAGATCATACATCCTGTATATTTTGCGAATGCGTTTAATTAAGCTTATGTATGTTTTTGAGCTATGTTTTTTGTTGTACGATTTGTTGGATAGTTTAGATACTTTCAATATATAAATGAAATATGTTATGGACATTATAGTATATATTTTCTTACATCTTCATATAGTATATTACAATACTATGCAAGTTAAATGGTAGTAAACATCTGCGTTCAAAGCTTTACCATGTCAGCCAAATCTTCTCTCTTCCACGCGTGCGTCTAAATGTTGTAATAAGTGTGAAGGAATTTATAGTCATTTAATCATCTCAATGTGTTAATTAATGTGTCAGTTAGTTTTGCAAATAACCCATATCAATTATCAAAATAAAATAAAAAAACATGGTTGACCAAAACAATACACTTGCGTTAAGTGGAAAACTTTGACTTATACAGTTTCTGAACAATCGTTAAGTAAAACTTGTGCATCCTCTTCTAGTATATCATCTGTTTCTGGGTTGCCTTTGACTTGGGATGTCATCTCGAATACTCTATCCCTAGCTCTCGTTGCCTGAAATCCAAACCAAAAAGTAAATTCAAAACTGTAACGATAATAAAAAAAAAGTGAATTGAAGAAGATGATGAGTAATATCCTTATATTATTATTATATACCTCTTGTTCCCAATTGGTGAAGAAAGTGACAAGAGCAAGAACACAGACACTACAAGAAACCAGACGAGATGCGACTACAACTAGCGACTATTTGGTTACAAATAAGTGACTACTTAACGACTGGAAAAGTAGTCGTAAAGCAGTCGCTATTTAGCAACTAACAGAAGTAGTCACCAAATTAGTCGTATATTAGCGACTACCTTACGACTAAGTTGGCAAGAAAGTAACGTAGTCGCAAAGTAGTCGCCAATTTAGTGACTACCTTGCGACTAATGCGGCGGGTAGCAATTTCGTCACCAATTGGTCGCTACTTTAGCGACTACGTAGCGACTAATTCGGCGGATCGCAACATGATGATTTAAAAACACGTTTTTTCCGTTTTGGGGTAGGTGTACCGGTATTTGGCGACTACTTATGTAGTCGCTATGTAGTCGCTATGTCGTCGCCAAATAGTCACTATGTGACTGCCAATTTCTCTATATAAGGAAACACTCAACCATCAGTTTTTCTCACACCAAACAGAAGCACAAACGAAAACAAAGAAAAGAAACGAGGTTGAGAGAGTTGGAGAGAGTTTGAGAGAGTTTGCCTAAAAAAAAAACTTTTTATTTTTTTTGAAAAAAATTAAAAAAAATGTTTGAGAGGTTGAGAATATGTTTTTCGGGAGTGGATGTATAATAGGTGATGGGGTCGGATTTGACCTTACGAGTTTCACCTAAATTTGAGATTCAGGAGTTTAAACCTTAGGCAAAACAATTGAAAAGCTGCAAGTGCACAGCTAATCGCTTGTAGTACTTAGGGTATCGATCCACCCGAAGGGAGCTACCAAAGCAAGTCCTGCAAGGAAAAAAATCAGGCTAGGGCCAAACGATGGGGTTGTTATTGTTGTGTCACGATGCTAAAGCTAAGAAAGTAAATACACGAAAGCAGAGAAAGTAAATAGAGCAAAGCAAAACGAAACTAAACAAAAAGAACGCAAACTAAACCTAAAGCAAAGCAAAGCAAAGAAAGCAAGTAAACAAAGCGACTGAAACGTAAGATGTAAGCAATAAGAGAGAAACGCTGGGCATGCAGGGATCTTCGCGGGGGATTCATAGATTGGGTTCACTTGAGGGTCCTGAATATATTCAATTTAAAGCCTGTTCACAAACTCGATTTCTATTGATACCAAACCCCTAATCGGTAAGGTTGACGCTATCACTTTCAAATTCGGTAACTAATATAATTTGCTTAGAAACTCAATAAGAAGCGAGCATTAAGAACAGAATCGATAAGTTTACTACGAGCACACGACAGTGTAAATCTTCAAGCGTGATATTTCAAGCTCTTCTAAACCTGGTTCATATAATTCACATTCAACGGTTAGCAGGCAAACAGTCTATGATCGAGGTTAAGGTTAATTACTCCTTAACACAAGCTTTGCGTCTAGGTTAGAAGAAGAATAGGAGCAAAAGAAACTATCCTAACAAACCGCCACTCAAGCTAATCTACCCATTAAATCTCCTTTGAATCACCCCTTACGCCCAACTAGGGAACTACTCACACATAGCGGATCCAATCATCAAAGCAATAAAAGAGAAAGTAAAAAAGCATAAATCGATAGATAAGAAAGTGTTCAACAAAAGTTCGGATGCAACTTCTCACAACGAGTGTATAGAAGCTAGATCTTTCTCCTAACAAAGTAAAGAGCAAAGAACAAAACAGAAACAAAGAGATCGAACAACAGGGGCTAAGAGAGACGTCCAAGGAGGCTCTCAAAGTCTTCAAGTCTTCTATCTAATGCTGGTACAAGTTGAAGAGGCGGCACCAACTGATCATGAGCCTCTCGAAACCCTAAAGAGAGGTATTTATAGGCTTCGGTGCTCAGAATTAGGGTTAGGGTTTCTTTCTCCACGAGTTGGTTTCTTGGGCCAAACGACTTGGGCCTTCGTGTTGAACTTCTCGGGCTTTGAGGCGGTTAAGAATAGGTCCTGGCCGCACACACGGGCTCTCAGCATGTGGCAGAACAGTGGTTGGCCGCACACCCATGGCTTGGCCGTGCGCCTGGACAGGTCAGTCTTCAATCGGGTATAACTTATGATAGACAGCTCCAAATGATTTGATTCCACTTCGAGGTGGATCTTGACTCTTCAAGCTTTCCAATGACTCCAAGATCTCCAATTTTGGTTCAAGGGAAAGTCTTCAAAGAATACTAAACTTCCGCTGGCCTGAATCTGTCCTTCAAGTCCTTTTCTTTCCCTTTTTGGTCGCTTTCCCTTAAAACCTGTAAAAACTCTTTGTTCTTGAGAATACTAAGTTATTGGCCTTAATACATCAGAAATGTTTTAAAACCTTGTTAAACACTATAGAAAACCATAGCTAAAATGGGCGAAAATACGATGTTATTAACTCCCCCAAACTTAGACTTTGCTTGGCCTCAAGCAAACAAGAAAGTAAAGTCATGGAAAAGAAGTTTGAAAATCATGGGAGCTAGCTTACCTTCCGGGTTATCCTCTCTGCACTCCTCACTACTTTAACATCCAGAACTTCCATTCGTTAGTTTCCATGAGAGTCATCAAGTTCTCCTTAATCAATCCCACAGTTCTCCGACATCTCCAGACTCTCCATTGTCATCTCTTTACATATATTAAGCATCAATAAAAAATGGTGAGATCTTACCAAGGGAAAATTGATTGGAAGCATGTAGGTCTTTTCCAAGCCGAGACTTTCTTCGTATGTTCATCCCTCTTTCTCTTTTCTCACTTCCAAGGGATCGATTCTTCCCTATTTTCAGGGTATCATTTTATTTTTTCTGTCGACCCCTTACTCTTTATTTGGGACAGGCTTCCATGAGGTCTGAAGTATGCCTGGTTGTAGCCACTGCATCCCTTGGTTCACTTCCGCCGTCTTCTTTTTTTTTTTTTTTTTTTTTTTTAGGGTATTGAAGAGAAGAGTGAGGGGACCATACTGATGAAGAAGTGCAATGTCTCGTGAGGCTCGAAGAAGAACTCTACTCAACTATATCTCAGATCCCAAGGCTTGATAATTAAGTCCGGTTTAAGTCCTGTAAAGGTTAGAGACAACGCTGAATGATATGAATATCCATCGGACATGGGTCTTTGGGGATTGTCGAATCAGCTCACGCCCTATCCAAACTTGGCTCTGTAGTCAAGCGTGATCAAGAGAGAGTGTTAATCAAATCAGATAAACCGTTAGAATAAGATCAAGGTTCCCTACTAAATTTGACTCAATAAAAACGACTCGATAAAAAAAAAATTCAATATTGATGTAAAAATGGAAAATTTCTCAAGTCAACAAGAGCAAAAGGTAGCATTGTTAGTAGAGGATGAACATCCTTCTCCCCAGACTTAAATCACACCGTCCGCGGTGTGAAAAAGAAAGAGAAGAGGACGAAAATCATAAACTGAAAGATAGAGTTAAGAACAATGTCACCTTGGCAATGATGAAACGTCTTCCCCAGACTTAAAATGTTACCAATTCTTATCCGTTGGTAGACGGTGGGGTGATGGTGGGGCGGTGGTGGATAGTGACGTACTATGGTTCTTTCTTCCAATGCTAGTTTCCGTTCCTTGCTTGTATATTCTTGTTACAAAATCTAAAACCATCAATAACGAATTAGAAAAATTTAAAACCAAAATCCTAAAATAAATAAATAGATAGATAGATAAGGCATGTCAATGCTCTGGTTTCAGTAGTAGATGTATGCGATGTGTCCGTGGTTAAGATCATAAAGGATGAAGAACATGGCCGGGACGGATGGTGGTGTTGTCGCGGGTTGGAGATACGATCAGCGATAGTGTCCGTACAGACCCGTCCATCGCAGGCCGCATTCTCGGTCCCCGACCGTGCGGTCGATGGCCTTGCTGCCGCGGGCTGGTGACACGTCCATGCGGCAGGGTCTCCGTCGCCAAACCTTAGAGGCTCTTCCGTGTGGCGACTAGATCTTCCTGTTTGTTTCCTTTTTAACATAGATAAGAAACACGTCAAAGCATAGAGCATAGTCAAAACCAAAAACCAAAAATCAAAAACATAATCTAATGATGGGTTGCTGATATAGTCCATATTTTACCCTCCATCTATATGTTTTTAGACTCCTTTTCAGAGTCTTTCTAGTGTTTTTGTAGTGTTTTGCTATGTAAACAGGTCAATGTACGTTTGGAGCTTGCTTGGAACAAAAGAATCAAAAAGGATCAATTTGGAGCTTAAAATGAAGATTTGAAGAACAATGCAGATTTGCAGCCTTCTCTGTCCAGAAATACGATGAGTGTCGATCGACAGACCTTAGTTGTGTCGATCGACAGGTGATTTGAAAACAGAAGCTGTTCGAGTTTGAAGCCCAATTCGTTTCCTAGACGGTTTTGGATTCTAAAGACCGACCTAAAGAAGCCCTAAGACGTCAGAGACTTGTATATATAGAGTTTTTCTTCTTTGTTTTTAGGGAGCCAAGTTTTCTTACCCTAAGTTTACTTGAGACTTTTAGAGAGAGAGATATTGAGAGTTTGTGTTTAGGTTTTGAGAAGAGAGCTTTGGGGAGATCATTTTGTTCCTGATCCTTCAAGTCCTGATTGTGAACCCCTGTTATTTCTTACTCTTATCTTTTAATATGATATCTTTCTTTATCTCTTGTGTTTTTACTTTGATTATGTCTGAGTAAATCACTTGTTAGATTTAGGGTTTCTCACTAGGGTTTGATGGTTTGATTGAATGGATTTGATTAGTTAAGGATTGCCTATCTTATTGTTCTTAATCTGAGATTGTTCTTAATGCTTATTCTTGTTTGATCACCTTGAATTTGAACTTAGGTTGTTAGTCTCTGCGGAAGTAGGATTGATAGCTTGAACCTATCTCTGATTAGCAACACTTCTATTCACAAAGGAATTTGGTTTAGGGTCTTGTGAACATATTGAACTTAATCTTAATGCAAACTTAGATTCTTTAGAATTCACAAAGGGATTTGGGATTCTGTTTCTAGGTTTAGAAGCTTTCACAGCGGGAGTTGGTTAGCTTTACATTCGTGTTTGAGTTCTAGAACATTGATTAATTTATCCTGACTAATCATACATTTATCATTCCTGATTTCCTGAGAATTCCCTGAGTCTAACGCTTTCTCTAATTGTTTACAACTTATATTTACTTTTCTGCAATTGTTCTTTTATTTTACAATCTTTCTGGTTTAGCATAATCTTATAATTGATAACCTATTGTGTGCAAAGTCCCTGTAGATTCGACCCCTAAGTACTACAGTGATCTCTTAATTTGAGAGAGTAGCTCTAGGGATAATTTGAGCATATCAAATTTTGGCGCCGTTGCCGGGGACTTTTGTCTACCATTAGGTTCCAGTTTAGGATTTTGTCTAAACTTTTTCTTTTTATTACACTCACTTTCTCTTTGTCTTCTTTCTCTTGTGTGTTTCAGGTGCATGACCGGTCGAACAACCAGAAGCACACAGAATCCTGAGTTACTAAGCTATTCAACCGAACAACTTGGGAGAATCAAAAGACAAGGAAGAAAGAACAAACAATCAGCTGAGATGGAAGGCCCAAACGCACCAATTCTCCAAGCTGATGGGACCTATTTGAACGCAGCAGGCCAAGTTTGTGATGGGACCTATTTGAACGCAGCAGCAGCAGGAGGCAATCTGCCTCCAAATCCGCAGCATGTCGATCGACAGGCACCTGGCCGTGTTGATCGACACAATGGCAGAGAACAACCTATGGGCGCTGATGATCCTGAGAATGTTCAGACTCTTGCCGAGTACAATCGCCCGGACCTGTTCTATGCCAACCGGTCAGCTATTCGTCTTCCCACCTTCCAGAGGAATGATTTTGAGCTGAAACCGGCTTTCTACACTCTTGTGGGTCAACATTCTTTCCATGGATTACCTAATGAACATCCAATGGACCACATAGAGAATTTCGAGGACCTTGCAAGCAGCATTAAGGCTAATGGAGTCTCCAGTGACTACCTCTACTGCAAGCCATTCCCACACTCACTTGGTGGAGAAGCCTCTGCATGGTTAAAGAATCTAGAACCTGGTTCTTTAACTACCTGGGAAGAGACGAAGAACGCATTCTTATGCAACTTCTATGATGATGCACGTTCTGAGGAGCTAAGAAAGAAGATATCTCAGTTCACCCAGGGACCAGCTGAAGCCTTTAAAGCCGCTTGGGTACGTTTCAAGTCTCACCAAAAGGCTTGTCCTCACCATGGTTTTAGCACCGTCCAACTCTTGGGCATCTTCTATCGAGGAATCGATTGGAGGCATCAAATGGCTCTAGATGCAGCAAGTAACAGAAATTTTAACACTCGTTACCCTACTGAGGCTATGAAGCTGATTGAGAACTTGTCGCAAGCCAATAGCACCAAGAACGCTGACCTTGAGCGACAAAAGCTAGCGGGGACAAGTGGAGGAAAAGAAATTGCTGAGGTGAATGCAAAGATTGACATGGTTGCCAATTTCCTAATGGGCAAGAAATCTGTCAACTTTGCTGAACAAGTTGAGCACATTGAGCCAGAGCAACAAGGTGATGAAGAAGATGTTAACTATGTTAGTGGTTTTCAGGGACAAAGGTTCGGAAATCAGCAGGGAAATAGAGGTTTCAACAACACAAGTGGCCAACGTTTTGGTTCGCCAGGCTATGTTCCCAAGACAGATTTCCAACGCAACTTTCAGCAACTCAACAACTCTACTACTAACTATGGACGTCCTTCTTACCAAACTCCAACCTCAAAAGACGCTGATAGCCAGATAACCGACATGTTCAAGCAGCTGCTCGACGGCCAAAAGAAGCTCACAGTTGATCTAGGAGCTAAGATCGACAATGTCTACACCGATTTGAATGGGAAAATCGATGCCTTGACCGCTCATGTTAACAAGATAGATGCTTTGGTTGCAAAAAACACCGCTGCAGTGCAAAGAATGAACCAACCTAAGCGTCCTTGTAATGCAATCACACTGAGGAGTGGCAAGCAACTTAACCCCGTCCTAGCAAGAGCTTCTGCAAAAGATGACATTATCAACCTTGAAGAAATTGATGATGCAGATATTCTGCTTAACGACCCAGTGTCGATCGACACACATCCCCCGTGTCGATCGACATCACCTCCAGAAGACACCCGAGACATGCCCGATGTTTCTGCTTCAGCAGCTGAAAACCCGAAGGCTGTCGATCGACAAACACCCATCAGTGTCGATCGACACAACGAGCAGACTACACCTGTTCCGCCGACTTCCAATCCGAGCTCTACAAATGTCTCTAAGCCTAAGGTTCCCTTCCCTAGGAAGCAGAATAGGAAGTCTAAACAGGAACTTGACGATGCTAAGTGTAAGGCAATGATGGACAAGCTTATTATTGAGATGCCGCTTGTTGATGCAATCCGCACCACCCCTGTGATCCGACGTTATGTGAAGCGTATGGTGACTAACAATCTGAGTCTTGAGCAAGGCGTGATGAGCATCTCTGAAGAAGTCAGCGCGATAATCCAGAACCGAATTCCAGAGAAGCTATGTAATGACCCGTGCATGGAAGAAAACTAATTAGAGAACTTGGGACAAAAAGAAATCGGAAAAGAAAGAGGAAGAGTAATACAGCGGTCCGGAGGGAGATTCATTAACTACCGAGATACAAACAATCGAAGGGAGTCCATTGAAGAACCATGGGTCGATCGTTGACTGGGACGGACCGTATGGTGCATACGTGTCCGAAGATTCTTTCTTAAAGTAGAGAAGATGTTTGAGGACGACCAGTCTAAACTCCCAGGTGTTCCAAGGCAATCAGCTTCGCTGTAAATTTGTGGGTGGAGAAAAGAACCATAACGGGCATGAAAGCGAACAGTGGGTCATTGCATATAACCTTTAGCCACGGGTGGTGACCATCTACGACTGAAGGAATGGTCAAGAGAAGGAAATGGGTTAAGAAATGAATTAAATATAGAAAGGGAGTAATTAGAACAGGGAAAAGAAAGAATTCGTGCCGGGTATGATATTCGGTGCATGGTCGGGCGGACAGTCGAACCACGGACAGTCGGACCGCGAACCACGGACCGCGACGGGACGACGACCAAAGGACTTGGTTGCCTTGTCGGATGAACGTGGAGTCGTGCATGGCATCGTCTTGACAACGCAGCTGGGACGTGGAGTCGTGCATGGCGAAGAAGCTCCACCTGTTACCACACGCCCATGAACGATGACACCTCGGGAGGGCACTTGGCGGGGCTGTCGGATCACCAGTCACATAAAAACGACCCTTGTCTCGTCCCATGCTCATTCTTCGACATCCTAGAGAGAGAATAAGAAAGAGAGAGTTAGCGAAGCTAAAGAGAAAGGTCGACGGTAAAGGGAGAACGGCGGGGAGCACGCGGAAGGTCGATAGGGGTGTTTTCCGGAGGAAGTCGTGGGCCAAATCACATCGTTCTTTTCGACTGTTTCTGTGAGTAGTGAAGATGGTGAAGTAGCACCATATGGGTTTATTTCTTGTCTCTGCTTGAAATTGATCGTCGTAGACCGTTTTACTTGTGCATGCACCATAATCTCAAAATTGAACATTAACCTTATTGGACTTAAAACCGGTTGCATATAGAAATGGCACGGCTATTTTGTATTTGTTGCTAAATCGAATTTGGACGAGGTTGCATTTGTTAGTAATGCATTCATCTCAATGTTAGTTGCGTATCGGTCCAGTTGTGGTATCGTTTATGGTATTACGATCGGACAGGTGTAATGTGTTTTCTGTGTGTTGTTTGTGAGTGATGTATGACTTGGGTTTATGGTTGTTTTGTGTCAAGCTTGTAGTAGTGGAAATGGTACAGGTTCCGTAACCCGGTGTGTCGGACCTGGTAAATCCATGGAGGTGTGTCTGTCTTCCGGTTATCATACAGTGTCGAGCGTATGACCATGATGGCTTACGTTTTCGGTGGACATGGTGAGGCTGGCTACCTCGCTGTGTCAGAGATTACCCGACAGGGTATGGTTGGTTCGCTGCCGCAGCCTCTGTGGTTGGGCACGAACGAGAGGGACCTCATCGGTCCGGGTCATTGGTTACGACAGTACCATGACGTTATACAGATGGAAGACGGTCACACCAGGGCCCATAGGTTATTTTTAGAGTCGCGCGTCTAGTTTCTATTGTTTTATCTTCCGCGTGTGCTTGTGTGATGTGTTTCTTGAAATCGGTGATTGCTTGTCTTGGGGATTTGGGAGCGAAACCTTAGATTTTCTATGTGTTTTAGTGGGCGTTCCACGCTCACTGAGTAACCTCCGGGTTATTCATGACGCTACCTTTTGTTGCAGGAAGCCGTAGACCAAAGCTTAGAGCAAGACGAACATTAGGACCCGGAAGCTAGGGTATTGTATTTCGTTGTTTTTGCAAAAGTTAAGCTTTCATGAGGTTTTCTTACAACTGGTACCAAGGAAATGGATTTTAATCGAGATTTCTAACTTATTATGTAATCGTTTATTTTCTGATATTCCGTTTGGGTGATCACGGTGCCATGAGATCCTTGTCCGGGACCAGCTTAACACGGAACCATTACAAGGGTTGAAAAGCCTAAGTGGTGGTCTTCGTGGGGGATACCGTGGGCAGTCTTGCTAAGGCTAGGGATCGGTTCCTTAACCTCGGCGAGACCGTTCATGGCTATCCCATGTAACGTGTCTGGCCTGTCCGCGATTAGTCCGGTGTCTAGGGCGGGTCAGGGGCGTTACAAGCTACCTGATCCCGGACGATTTGTTTTGGATTGTTCCATATTTTCTGACAGGTTTAAACGTTCTCTTTGTGATTTAGGTTCAAGTGTCAATCTGATGCCTTACTCTGTTGCAAAGGCTCTAGATATGACTGACTTCAAGCCGACTAGGATCTCGCTTATACTCGCTGATCGTTCCCAACGATTCCCTGAAGGAATCTTGGAGGATGTCCCAGTACGCATTGGAGACTGCATTATTCCAACTGATTTTGTTGTTTTGCAGTACGATGAACAGCCTAAGGATCCTCTAATTCTTGGAAGACCCTTCTTGGCAACTGCTGGTGCCATTATTGATGTGAGGAAAGGGAAAATTGCACTAAACGTAGGGGATCTAAGCATGCAATTCGATATGAACAGACTGATTAAGAAACCCACTATCAACGGTCAGACTTTCTATGTCGATACTCTTACTATGTTTGGTATAAGCATGCCAGATTATTATGTTTGGTATAAGCATGGTGTAGAAATTATTATGGATTTAGGAACAAGTACTTATGTTGATCCGATGTTAAATACTAGAAATCAATATGATCAAGTGGGTAATGTAGAAGATAGATATGTGGATATGGTGAATGATGCGTTTTGTTATAATGATAGCTATCAGGATGGTAGTTATCAAAATGTAGAAGAACCGGTCTTAAACCATTCTAAAAAATTCTATGACTTATTAGAATGTGCAAAAAATCCATTATATGATGGTTGTCGTGAAGGTCACTCACAATTATCCTTAGCTGCTGACTTAATGCAAAGAAAGTCAGATTATAATATGAGTGAAAAGTTAGTGGATTCGGTTTGCGAAATGTTCAATGAGTATTTACACGAAGGAAACAAGGCTACGGGTTCACACTACGAGACAAAAAAATTGATGCGCAATCTATTCCTCCCATATCATACAATTGATATTTGTATAAACAATTGTATGATATACTGGAAAGAAGACGAAAAGGAAGACCAATGTCGGTTTTACCGTACAAAAAGATGGAAGCCTAAAGACGATCGACGGAGAACGAAAGTACCATATAGTCGTATGTGGTATTTACCTATTGCTGGCAGATTAAAGAGAATGTATCAGAGCCACAAGACTGCAGCTTCAATGAGATGGCATGTCGAGCACCAAGCAAAAGAAGGAGAAATGAGTCATCCTTCAGATGCGGCGGAGTGGAGGTATTTTCAAGAACTAAATCCTCGATTTGCCGAAGAACCCCGTAACGTGTACCTTGGATTATGTACTGATGGGTTCAATCTATTTGGCATGTCTCGTAATCATTCGCTATGGCCCATGATCTTGACTCCATATAATCTACCCCTGATATGTGCATGAATATCGAGTACTTGTTTCTTACCATTCTGAATTCTGGGCCAAATCATCCGCGAGCTAGTCTCGATGTCTTCTTGCAACCTCTTATCGAGGAGTTAAAAGAGTTGTGGTCAACTGGAGTCGATGCATACGATGTGTCATTGGGTCAAAATTTTTATCTAAAAGCAGTGCTGATGTGGATGGTAAGCGACTTTCCGGCGTGTGACTTGTTATCTGGATGGACCACTCACGGTAAATTATCTTGTCCAGTTTGCATGGAAGATACAAAGTCTTTTTATCTTCCCAATGGAAGGAAGACGTGTTGGTTTGATTGTCACCGACGATTTCTTCCTTATGATCATCCTTTGAGGAGGTATAAAAAAGATTTCCTTAAGGGAAAAGATGCTTCGAGAGAGTATCCACCAGCATCTTTGACCGGTGAACAAGTTTACTCGGAGCGGTTAACTAGTGTAAATCCACCTAAAACCAAAGACGTTGGTGGAAATGGACATGAAAAACAGAAGCATGGTTATGGGAAGCAACACAACTGGCACAAGGAAAGCATTTTGTGGGAGTTATCGTACTAGAAAGACTTCAATCTTCGACATAATATTGATGTGATGCATACAGAGAAGAATGTTTTGGACAACATCTTAAACACACTTATGCATGTGAAAGGTAAATCAAAAGATACCATCATGTCAAGATTAGATATACAAAAATTTTGTTCTCGGTCACACTTACATATTGATAGTGCTGGTAAAGCACCTTTCCCATCCTTCACATTGACAGAACAAGCCAGAACAAGTTTACTTGAATGTGTGAAACATTCGGTTAAGTTCCCTGATGGCTATTCGTCAGACTTAGCTAGTTGTGTGGATTTGGAAAATCAAAAGTTTTCAGGCATGAAGAGTCATGACTGCCATGTATTTATGCAGCGGTTACTTCCACTTATCTTTGCAGAACTCCTAGACTGGAATGTCCATCTTGCGTTATCAGGTGAGAATTGTATTACTTAAAGTATATTGGTTTTTAAAGAAATGACTAACTTGTGATTTATTTTGTAGGGGTTGGAGCATTTTTTCGAGACTTGTGTTCCAGAACTTTGAATAAAAGTCGCATTCAAGTTCTAAAACAGAACATTGTTTTGATCTTATGCAATTTAGAGAAGATCTTTCCACCATCATTTTTTGATGTGATGGAGTATCCTTTTGAAAGGTTTTTCAAAAAGTTGAAAGGGAAAGCAAAGAACAAAAGATTTGTAGCATGATCAATTGTGGAATCATATATCAATGACGAGATTTCTTATTTTTCAGAGCACTACTTTGCCGCAAATATACGAACAAAATCAAGGTATAATATATGTACAATTACTCCTACGACATTATATAACTTTTAATGTGAGAAATAACTTTTCCCTTTTGATCAGGTTAACAAGATTTGATGAAGGTGAAAGCCATGAATATCATGTCCCAGGTGTACCTTCTATATTTACTCACGTTGGTCGCCCAAGTGGGCAATGCATGAAATATGGCTTACTAAGCGAGAATCTGAATGTGCACATGCGTATGTTTTACGAAATTGTGACTACTTTAAGCCAATGGAGAGGTATATAAATTGCAATATCTCAAATTACACCATGTTATATAACCCATTATTTATATTCAATGTATGTGATCTTGTATATATAGTATGTTCGAGGATTTTATTTCAGCAAAATATCCAGAACTAACCGAGCAAGAACTCTCAGCCAAAAGATCAAAAGAATATCATATATGGATTAAAGATTATGTATGTGGTATTTAAAATCATTCTATCTATATATATTATATATATGTTACTTAAATTTAACGAGGATTATATATATGCAGGTTACTTATTGGAACGCCACAAATCCATTTCCTACATGGGTTAAAGAGATAGTTCATGGACCTATAAACAAGGCTAAAACATGGCCAATGTATTAGATTAAGCTAGTCAATCCTGGGAGTTTCATATATTAGGCAACTCCAAATCTAATTTTACTGCAATACAATTAGACACTCACCATTTACAATCATTGGTCTTCTTAGGTGTCTATTTCATTTTTCACTTCATGCTTAAAATTAATTTGTACTGCTGTTCTCTTCTCATCAATTTCTTCCCTTATTTTCACGTATCTAATTGTGGTAAAACAATTTTGGCAGTATTTAAAGATTGACTTTTTCTTGTTGTTGCTTAGGTTTGGCTCTCTTATCCCAGCAACACAGATCTCTACCAAAACTATCCGACGATGCAAACATCCAAGCAAGGAAAAAAGAGAAAGAATGCACCCAACGCTTCTCAGAGAAAGAATGCTTCCAACGTTCAGAGAAAAACCAGTCCTTTGCCATCTTAATATATCTTCATGCCTAACTAGATTCAGCTGCGGCAGCCGGTCTCAGATGGAGGTATCACCCAAATTCCTCCGCCTCAAATGTCAGTTAACCATGTCCGAAACTACCCACCGCCACTGGTGCTATTCCAGAACTCCGGCAATCAAGTTCGTGAAGATCAGCCGAATCTGTCCTTGCAGAAGTTCAGAACAATCCACAGGCTCTGGGAACCTCACATGAGAACTCTCATGCTCTGGCAACCTCAAATCAGAACTCTCAGGCACCGGGAACCTCAAATCTGAACTCTCCGACTCAAAGTCATCCATCTTCTCAAGGGAACAATTTCCATCGTGAACCTGATCGCTCAGACGAAACGTTACGGGATCTAAATGCCCTTCTACGAGTGCCTGGCCGTGAGAGGTGGACTACCGTTCTCCATCCCGATCCTTTACCAAATACTAAATGGTAAGTATTTTCTTCGAGGAGACAGTTTTGTGAGCATAATAGCCTTGTGATTTGGGTTAGTAGCTTAGGCTCATATTGATAAGCTTAATTAATGTTTCAGGTTAATTAAGCTTATCAATATGATCCGACGTTAAATACTAGAAATGTTGATCCGACGTTAAATACTAGAAATCACCAAGGTGGCAACCATTTCCACTTTTAACTTTTGAACTCCAACTAAAACCTTCAAATTGACTTTAAATACTAGAAATTCTTATTTTTTATTTGAATTATTTGAATTTCTTAAAAAATAAAAACACGAAGGTTGAACGAAGTGAGCGATTCTGTTAACGGAATTAACGGTTCCAGTGATTATTGTGGGTCCACGAACACAAAAGCCACTCTAAAGGTTTGATTTAACAAAGTTGTCAAATTGCGGGTTTTAGTTGGGAGTACAAAAGTTTGGAGGTTTAAAGTGGAAGTGGTTGCCACTTTGGTGGTTTTTTTTTGGGATTTTACCGTTGAGAATATGTCAGAAAATTTTCGGGAGTGGATGTATAATAGGATCGATGAAGCGACGGGAAATTTTTTGGAAGAATTCAGATTGGGGGTGGATCAATTCTTGGAATTTGCAAGTAGCCTACCTTTTGCACAAGAAAATGGTGGTAAGTTTTACTGCCCTTGTAGTAAAAGCAAAAATCATAAGCGTGGACTGGGGATTAGAATTTGCAATCATCTTTTTAACTGTGGGTTCATGCCAGATTATTATGTTTGGTATAAGCATGGTGAAGAAATTATTATGGATTTAGGAACAAGTACTTATGTTGATCCGACGTTAAATACTAGAAATCAATATGATCAAGTGGGTAATGTAGAAGATAGATATGTGGATATGGTGAATGATGCATTTGGTTATAATGATAGCTATCAGGATGGTAGTTATCAAAATGTAGAAGAACCGGTCTTAAACCATTCTCAAAAATTCTATGACTTATTAGAATGTGCAAAAAATCCATTATATGATGGTTGTCGTGAAGGTCACTCACAATTATCCTTAGCTGCTGACTTAATGCAAAGAAAGTCAGATTATAATATGAGTGAAAAGTTAGTGGATTCGGTTTGCGAAATTTTCAATGAGTATTTACCCGAAGGAAACAAGGCTACGGGTTCATATTACGAGACAAAAAAATTGATGCGCAATCTATTCCTCCCATATCATACAATTGATGTTTGTATAAACAATTCTATGATATACTAGAAAGAAGACGAAAAGGAAGACCAATGTCGGTTTTGCCGTACAAAAAGATGGAAGCTTAAAGACGATCAACGGAGAACGAAAGTACCATATAGTCGTATGTGGTATTTACCTATTGCCGACAGACTAAAGAGAATGTATCAGAGCCACAAGACTGCAGCTGCAATGAGATGGCATGTCGAGTACCAAGCAAAAGAAGGAGAAATGAGTCATCCTTCAAAAAAAGCGAAGTTCAGGTATTTTCAAGAACTAAATCCTCGATTTGCCGAAGAACCCCGTAACGAGTACCTTGGATTATGTACAGATGGGTTCAATCCATTTGGCATGTCTCATAATCATTCGCTATGGCCCGTGATCTTGACTCCATATAATCTACCCCTTGTATGTGCATGAATACCGAGTAATTGTTTCTTACCATTCTGAATTCTGGGCTAAATCATCCGCGAGCTAGTCTCGATATCTTCTTGCAAACTCTTATCGAGGAGTTAAAAGAGTTAAAAGACATGGAGTGAAACATATTCTGCATGTCGTAACTCTGACCGTGATGGTCTAGGTCCTCACATCCACTTCGCAAGCCCTAAGTCTTATCAACAAATCCAAAAAGAATTGGTAAGTAATTTCAAATATCTGTTATTTCTTTTTGTAATACATTTTAAACTCTAAATTATTTCATAATTTTTCTCTTTTTTTTTTCAAACATTGCAGGAAAAGAAAGAGGGAAGAAAAGTCAGTTTTGGTGAGGTTTTCATCAAGACACATACAAAGCCAGATGGGACGTTTGTTGATAAGAAGGCAGAGAGAATCGTGAAAAGGTATGAGAAGAACATGGAAGAGATGAGTGAGCTTCAGGAAAATCATTCATCTATTTTAGACGGCGCATCACCACCTCTGGAGCTCACCGCAGATGAATACACGGCCATCTTTCTTCAGGTTATGTAACATTTGGTTACTTGTAGATTAATAGAGTCTTGGATGCATCTGTTATATACTTTATTGACTCCTTCTCTCTTTCTTTTGGCAGTCCACTGAAAAGGATACACGAGGAAATCTATATGGAGTTGGGACCCTCAAGAATACCCTTGGCAGCAGCAGCAGCCAACCAGCCAAGCCATCGTTCACGTTTATAGAAGATCAACTGAAGGAGTATAAACGGCAGATCGAAGAGCAGGCTGCTCTTAATGCTGGGATGGCTGCCCGAGAAGAACGGAATGTCCGACTTGTTGCTGAGCAAAAGGAGAGGATCGCCGAGTTATCCTTGGTCGAAAAGTATCTACGCCAAACTGATCCGCGCTACCTCGACTTTATGGCGACTCAGTTAGCTAATGCTAGAACACACACGGTTCCTCTCAACACCACTCATCCTGATCCATCAGTAACTCAATTACCTTAGGTAACTTATTCTCTAGACTCTCATGAACTTGTCAGTTTTCAGTTTCTGTGCTGCTTAACTTGTTGAATTATTTGAATGCTTTTGAAAGTTGGATATTATGTAATTGGTAGTGCTTTTTTTTTTTTGTCAACAACATATATTTATTAGCTTATCAAAGCCAATGTGGCAGAACATCGTTTACATAAGTAACATGTTGCGGGAAGGTACGAACATGTTGTGCCAAATTATCCCCTTTTACATTCTTGTTCTTGGGAATTAGAGAGATCGAAAAGGACAGAAATTCGTCCTTGTCACTCGTAATTGCTTCTAGGTAGACTGAGAATGCCGGCCATTCAGTAGGAAAAGACACCATCTTCACCATGTCCGAACAGTCTGTTAGGAAAGATACATGGTTATTGCCTGCACCAATCATGCATCTCATCGCCCACACCAGTGCCTCTACTTCCGCGTGGAGAGGAGAAAGACTTCGTCGTAGATTTGCTGCTCCCATAGTTGGCAATCCATCCTGTCGTGTACAAAACCAGCCAATACCTGCAAAGTTATCCGTCTCTTTCCACGAGCCATCCACAAAGCATCGATAGTCCGAAAATCTGTCCGGAAGAGGATTGGCTTGCGGTCGAGAGCATTGTACCAAACCTGGAGAAGTCAGGGTTGTGCACTCCTCCTCCACCTGAGCCTGATTCCATGCTAGTGCTTCCGCATTAGCCAACCGTATTACATCTTGGGGACTCTCATCCACATTCTCGAAAACTTTGGCGTTTTTCGCCTTCCATATATACCATAGAACCCAAGGGAAGGTGTCACTCTGGGCTTGTGATGGTTGTCGCCAAAACAGGTAATCGAAATTCGTAAACAAAGCGGGTGTCGGGAATAATTGTGAGCCAGACGGTATCTAGGACAGAGCCCAGGTTTGTCTGGCTGGAGGGCATTCGAAGAGGACTTGGTTAACCGTTTCTTCGAAATGCCCGCATCTGGCACAAGCTAAATCACAATTAATTTGCCTCCTACTTAGATTATGAGAAACCAAGATACACCTAGAAAGGGCTTGCCACATAAAATGTCTTACTTTAGGTGGACATTTGACTGTCCACACATGAGACTGAAGGGGAATATAGTCGGGACCATAAACTCTGGGAGGTGCCGTAGTAGGATCTGGAAGACGGGCAGTATGGTAGCCTGACCTAACCGTATATTTCCCCGTCTTTGTAAAGTGTCAACCATAAGTGTCCGGTAAATTCCGGTTACCAATGGGAATTGCCGAAATGACTTGTACATCTGATGGGTCAAAGATGTCCTTTAACCTATCCATGTCCCAAGAGTTTGTCTGAATATTAATGAGATGACTAATTTGAAGGGACGGATCCATGAGGGTTCCGTTGCTTACGTCTGGTCTCGGGAATTGAACTGGTATCCAGGGATCATTCCAAACGGAAATGGTGTCCCCTGAGCCAATTCTTTTAATAAGTCCTTTTTTAACCAGAGATCGAGCAGATATCATACTTCTCCACCCATATGATGGAGAATAGGATTTCAAGGTATCCAGAGGATTTGAATTCCGATAATAACGTCCTTTAAAAACTCTTGCGAACAAAGAGTCCGGGACCTCTAAAAGTCGCCAGAGTTGTTTTGCCAAGAGTGTCGTATTGAAATCATTTACATTTCGAAAACCCAAGCCACCCATTTTTTTACTATTACATAGCTTGTCCCAAGCATGCCAGTGCATACCTTTTGATTCACCACCATTATGTCACCAGAAATCTGCCACCGCGCTTGTGAGCTTCGATGTAACAGATTTACGTAGGCGAAAACAGGACATCACATATGTTGGAAGTGCTGTAGCTACTGATTTAATCATTACCTCTTTCTCTCCTTTAGATAAAAACTTTGCCGACCATCCGTTAATCCGAATTTGGAGCCTTTCTCTTACAAAGGAGAATATTTTCGTTTAGGCCCTCCCATACTTTCTGGTAACCCCAGATACGAACCCATACCTCCGAGATTTATAATCCCTAAAACCTCATGTATCTCCGTTTTGATCGAGTCCTCAACCTTGTGGCCAAATTGTAACGATGATTTTGCAAAGTTTATTTGTTGGCCGGAAACCTCCTCATATTGTTTTAGAATTCCTAGAATGGTACCGCATTGGTCCCTATTTGCTTTGCAGAAAAAGAGACTGTCGTCCGCAAATAGAAGGTGGGAAATTGGTGGACTTCTATTAGCCACTTTAATGCCAGTAATCTCTTTTTCGCGCTCTGCCTTCCGAATATTAGCTATAAGCACTTCAGTACATAAAATAAACAGGTAAGGGGAAAGTGGATCCCCCTGTCGTAATCCCCGTCCCGGTATTATGGACCCTCGTGGTTGGCCGTTAATTAGGACCTTATAACGCACCGATGTAACACACCCCATAATCCATGTCGTCCATTTGTCGCAAAAGCCCATTTTCCGCAAAAGTTTGTCGATGAAGATCCACTCTACTCTGTCATACGCCTTGCTCATATCCGTCTTGATGGCAACATATTTAGTTTTACAAGACGGATTAGTGCGCAAACCATGAAACATCTCCTGGGCAATCAAAATGTTGTCCGAGATTAATCGGCCTTGTACAAAGGCCGACTGTGTTTCTGACACAAGCGAGGTTAGAATCTTTTTGAGTCGCTGGCATATAACCTTTGAAATCAATTTATAACCCACATCACACAAGCTAATAGGTCTTAGTTCCGTCATACGTGTTGGTTTCTCCACCTTCGGGATAAGGCATATGTTCATAATGTTGAGCCGGGAATCTAGCTCTCCATTTTCGAAAAAACCATTTAATAAATCCATTAGATCCTGCTTGATGACATTCCAGGATTTTTGATAGAACAGTGCTGTCATCCCGTCCGGTCCCGGAGTTTTATCCGGGTGCATCATAAAAAGAGTCGTTTTAATTTCCTGTTCAGTTACAGGGACCGTGAGATGGGTATTCATATCCTCTGTGATCACCGTATTTACCTCGGCCAAAGCCTCCTCAAAACCATGGGACTCGGAGGTAGTGAAAAGATCATCGAAATAAGATGCCACTATCTTTTGGATGTCTTCTACCTCCGCAGCCCATTGATTATTGGCATCGAAAAGACGCACAATCCGATTTCGGGCCAGCCTCTGTTTAGTTTGAGCGTGGAAGTACTTAGATTTTTTGTCACCGCATCTCATCCATTGGTTCCGATTTTTTGTGTGCCAGTAAACCTCCTGATCCTGATATGCGTCCCTTAATAGTGTTGTGAGTTCCGCAATCACTTCGGATGGGGTTGAATCATCTGCTTGGGCCAAGGCCAAATCCGATTTTAATTTCTCAATCCTATCCCGACCATAAGGAATCTGTGATGCCCGCCATTTTGAAATTTCTCTTCTACACGATATGACCCTGTCCATAAAGTGTAAACCATTGGCATCGGATGATAAATTCCAACCTTTTGCAATAGCTTCCGAGAGACCTTCCTTTCCAATCCATCGTTTATCAAACATAAAAGACCGCCTTCCACGAGGAGTTTTTTCTGCTATGGTTGTGATAATGGGTTTATGATCTGAGGCCACCATGGCAAGATATTCCACCACAGTGTTTGGAAACATATCATGCCAGTCCTCATTACCCATTGCTCTATCTAATCTACACCGAATTGGTCGCTTTTTCCACCAACCTCGCCAAGATAAACAATCCCCAAGAAAAGGGAAATTTACAAAACCACAGTCCCGTGTCATTTGATTAAAACTAACAAAAGACGAAGCATGTCGTAACGAACCCCCTCTTTTCTCATGATTATCGGTTAGCTCGTTAAAATCACCAATAATAAAGCACGGTAAAGTTCTATTAAGACTTATGCGTGTTAATCTCTCCCAAACATGTCCTCTTCTTTTCGGAACACGATCACCATAAATAAAGGTTAAGTTTAAAGGTTTCCCTTTATAAACCGTTTCAATATCAATTAATCTATTGGATTGAAATAGAATTGTAACCGGAAAAACATTTTTATTATAATATAAAGCCAAACCACCACTATAACCGATTGGATCAACCGTTATTAAATCTAAAAAACCAAAATGACCTACAAATTTTTCCATAAAAAACCTTAGTTGCTTATTTCCTAGGCCTCGACAATTCCAACTCAATACTCTCATTTACTCTAATTGGTAGTGCTTTTGAATGTGGAAAATATTTTGGTTTCCTAAATTTCTGAAGAAAAATAATTCAAAATAGGTTTTAAAATTGAAATACTAATAATATCTTAAACCATTTATGTTTTAAGTTCACTGTGAAGTCTCTATGTAGTCGTTTAATTAGTCACCAAATTGTCATAAATCAGTCACCAAATAGTCACTAATCAAAAACCATTTCTGTTTTTTTGCTCACTGTATAGTCGCTATTTAGTCGTTATATAGTCACCAAATCGTCGTAAATCAGTCGTCAAATAGTCACTACTTACTTAACAGGTAATTCCAAAACAGTCGTAAAAAATTAAGCGACTAATTAGCGACTACATGTTACAAGCCTATGTATACCTAACTTAGTCGTAAGATAGTCGTTAAGTAGTCACATAATTCTTCGACTAATTACCGACTACACTAAACGACAACAACAATCAGTCGCCACGTAGTTGCTAAATAGCGACTAATTTAGCGACTACAGTATTTAGCGACTATTTATATACGACTACAGTAGTTAGTCGCCATTTAGTCGCATCATCCCATTTTGCGACTACTTAGCGACTAACTATGTAGTCGCATTTGGCATGTTTTCTTGTAGTGAGAGTTGGAGGGTAGAGGCTATCAGTATACTAATCCAAAGTCCTTTCCCTCTCAATTTCATGACAAAACACAATGTCCAACCCATCGGGATTCCGACAATATAATATGATCCTATGCTTGCAACCTCCTATATGTTGCCATCCTGTTCCTCTCACAAACCCTGAGAAATGAAAGAACTCTAGAGTTAAATCTACTGTTCTTGAGATTTCTTGTAACAAAGTTACAATCATCTCTCCAGTAGCTGATTACCCGAGAGCACGGCAAGAAAGCTATTAACGGAAATGGATAGGCAGAGAATAGGTGTGATTTGGGTTGTGTAGTGAGCCACTTCTCTCTCGTTGCTCAATATATAATCCCAAACTTTTATGTAACTGTAGAGAGTAATGCTTGCTATGATTGCCTCAAGAGCACCCAGGAAAATAGCGGAATTAGCCGCGGCTTGAGCTGCCCGAGGATTTCTAGCTCCTAGCTCGTTTGACAAAAGATATGACAAAAGATATTCAGAGATTAGATATATTTTACAAGAAAAGTTTAGATTCTTGTGAACAATTAGAAATCTATAGAACCTTGCGGCTGCTCCTATCGCATTCACCAGAACGTAATGCAAACCCGATGTTGTGAGACTGCTCCATGATTTAAGTTAGAAAGAACACAAGCTTATTGAATGTTTGAATTTGTACAAAGTGATAGATACATACCAAATGGATATCACCGATGTTTCGAGCTTTGAGTTTTGTAAGAGTCCAGACATTAGTAGTAGAAGCTCAAAGGACCACCATTCCAGGCTTTACTTACACCCCACACCGAAAAAAAAAGAAAAAAAAAACAACAACAGTAGAATATAAGGATCCATTGAAGATCTGATCAGATCACGAAGCTCGTGGATGTGGATATTTAAGTTACCATATCATCATTGCAGAGGGGATCGCGAGGGCAATGAACTGCTTCATGCTCGAGAAGATTTCTTGCAAATGAAGATTCCTCATTTCGAGATGCATTGCAGACTCTCTCATGAAAATCCAAAGCAAAAATACGTTGAGCCAATATGAAAAGCCGAAGGACAAAGCGGCGCCAACGATTCCAAATCTCATTTTATAAACAAGAAGCCAACAGAGGGAATGTGAAAACAGAGAGCTCCAAGAGAGCTCAAGAAGAGAGGAAGAACCAATCCTTGTGACTGGAAATACCGACTCAGAGGTTGAAGAAGAGCGAATCCAAATAAAGTCGGTATGAGCTAGATTGCAAGCTAATTGAGAGATGAGAGGATCTTGATGGAAAAGCGCCAAGAGTTTTTCCATGAAAACCCATAAAAGAGAGATTGAGAAACAAAAGAAGAGAAGACATAGCATTGAACTGTACGTGTATGAACCAACTTGTTCAAATTGTTGTGCTCCAAAAGCTTGACCACACATTGTGTCTAACGCACTTGCCAACCCAACAAGGATGCTGAAGCCCGTAACATTGGTGAGGGAAGTGGCTATTGCCACGCCTGAGAGTGATAGCTCATCCAAATGACCTGCCATGACCATGGAAATGACTTGAAGAAGGAACTGAGAAACCGAAACTGCCACCATTGGAGCCGCCATGGAGCTCACCTTCTTCATCATCTCCGCTGACAAATAACTCGTTTCTTCTGCAGATTTCTCATTCCTGTTATCTTCTTCTTCTTCCTCCTTCCGCACTAACGAAAAATTCGTTTCCATCATCGTTCGGTCTGTCAACTAAAAATCGTATGATCAAAACATATTTAAAAACTTTCTAAACAAAGAAATAAATTAGACAAAAACCAACAAGGTCGTCTCGATTATAATAAACAGAGGACCGGTGAAATGTCGAGAACAGACAATAATAATAATTAAAAAAAAGCTATTTTGGGTCAGAGATGTGATATGAGACTATAGTTAGATTGATTAGGGTAGGGTTGGGACGTTTTAATTAATTAGTTTGATTCTCTAAAAGAGACTTGGGTTACGATTACGAGATCAAAGACGAAATCTTTGGCTCGTATGAAGATGTTTCTTAATCCCGTGACCATCCTATTATGCTCATCTAAGAAAACTAATGACATTTCGTCTAATTTCTACACAAGTTTTGAAAATATTTTATACCCAAATTGCAAAATACACTATATGACAAGATTTCTTCTGTCCCCTATGAAGAAAGATCCTAGCTAGCCAGCACATACTATCAACAACCATATTTTGAAGGTTCTTTATCTTAGCAATGGTGTTCTACTATGAACATGTCGAAAGACCTATGCGACCATGTCGGCTTCCTCTGAATCAAGAACAATGATGTCAAGCCTCATCATCACCTTGTAGCATTGAGGAACCTGAGCTCCGCTGTGCATACAAATTTCAACCACAGCCGTGGCTTTACCATAAAACCTCCTGAGACTTCCAGTAAGCGGATTTCCCTTAAAGTCTCTCACATGCCATAGATAGTTTGGATGGAAGACTTCATCTACAAGAGCATCTTGCCATCCGTGCTTCCCATATCTCCATTGGTGTTTGAACTCTCTGCACAACTTCACACTATGTCCCCATGGTCCTATATGCACTTCAGAACAATAGCCGCATGCTTTCACCGTGAATTTCTTCATCAATTTCATCACCCCCAATCTCACCTTCTCGTAAGCATCCATTGTTTCCAATGCTATCTTAGGTATCTCCTCTGGTGTGGCAGGAGGATACCTTTCACGAGCACCAAGCGTGTCAAGCTCGGCAAAGGGAGATGATAATGATGATGATGTCTGACGCATAGTAGGCTCTATAACATATCCACCATGATCGATCACTCTCTTCCCCATCATTCGGATTGGATGTGTCCTTCTGCGACAAGGATACTCCGGGATGTCAACTCCAGCCTGAATACATAGCTCAACAAGTGCTGGAATTCTTTCATAGTCAAACTGTGTTTCATGCTTAATGCGCCGCCCAAATGGGTCATATACATGTGATACGAATCAACAGGAATAAGAACATCATTGATAGTACCCTTGACCCATGAATGAGAACCACGCCACTATGAATTTGTCGGACCATTGCAATCCCTAATATTGTGACCAGCATTAGCCACATGAACAGCTCCACATTCACTACAAGCAAAGACGGGAATAACATGGAGAAGCTGTGCTAAACCTTTAATCAACAACTTGATAAGAGACATGAACAAGATTTGGAACAAGCAATCCATTTTTGGGAGGGTCTAACTGTTTCTCTATACCCATCTGAACAAGTTTCTTATCTTTCCTAGACTCCTCTTGAATCTGCTTGAAAGGAACATGATAAGGTTTTTTCTTATTCTTTGGTAAAATAGGAGGAAGATCCACATTCTGTGTAAACACATGCCGCTTCGGATTGAAACAAAAGACTTTTCCTAACCTCATTGAACACTCCCTTTTAGGGATTGAACGAGGAATCTGCATATAAAAGAAAAATCCAAACTTTACAACTTCAAGACTGGAATCATCAAGATCAAAGTTAGAGGAGATGAAATTAAACTTGAAAGCAAAGTGCATAAGAGCCTCTAGCTGAAAAATCAATTGGCTTTGGATCTATGGTCTGAGGATAAACACCTCTACAGGAAGGCGAAACCAGAAGCATGTTGAATTGCGAGGAATAAGCAAAAGCGACTACTTTCACCGAACCCTGTAGTATTTAAGGAAAGATATGAGGATTTATGAGGAATATCCAAAGAAGTGACAAGGAGTAGATCGTTTAGTCATTTCGTCGAACATGTGGTGTGCATGAAAGAAAAGAAAACGGAGAACAAGTAAGAAGAGATACACTGAATGAAAATTGAGAATATTTGAAACTGACTCCACTATACTTCGTTGTCCGTATGTGAACTAGAGTTTAAGAGACCACGAAATCAGCTCAAACACGAATCTATCTCTTGTCGGGTGGTTTTATGTGAACTGGATTTTTCTCTTAAGATTTTGTTTTTTTTTTCACCGGATTTTTCTCTTAGATATGACACCATATGGCATATACATGTGTCTTTAACGATTAACTAACTATTACTAATTTATTATTATTTTTTAAACTAATTTATAAGCAAGAATTTGTCTCATGGTAAAATTTATTCTTACAAAAAAAAATTTATTAAAATTTTTTTTTAATAATTTAGGCTTATGATAATAATGTGTCAAATTGTTTTTGAAATAGTGTTAAAATAATTTTTTTTTTCAATTTTGTGTACTATATACTATATTAGGACATGCGTATAAACAAACAAAATCAGATTCGATAAAATATTTATAAATTACTTAATATCAACTAATTATGGGGTGGTGGCGCGAATGGCCAGTTTACTGTCAGATCGGCCTATCAACTACTCACTGAAGATAGTTCACCAAGACAGAGTATGAAATGCTTCTTTGATCGTATTTGGACTACGACTGCTACGGAGCGTATGCGAGTCTTCCTCTGGTTAACGGGTCAGCAATTAGTTATGACAAATATGGAGAGACACCGCAGGCACCTTAGTAACTCTGGGATGTGTGTAGTGTGTAAGAGTGGTGATGAGACACTTATCCATGTTCTCCGTGACTGCCCAGCAATGTCAGGTGTGTGGTCACGCCTAGTACCGCCTAGATTGGTTCAGTCATTCTTCCGAATGTCTCTGTTGGAGTGGTTGTTTACTAATTTGGGAGATGCTACGGATACTAGAGGTAGTCCATGGGCTACGTTATTTGCTGTGGCGGTATGGTGGGGTTGGAAGTGGAGATGTGGGAATGTGTTTGGAACCAATGGCAAGTGTAGGGATCGGGTGAAGTTTCTGCGAGATAGGGCAAAAGAGATAGCGGAAGCACATACAAGTAGTGGTGGGATATCTCGCCGAGTTGAGAGAGTGGAGAGACTGATCTCATGGTCCCCTCCGAGAGGTGAATGGTTCAAGTTAAATACGGATGGAGCCTCGAGGGGAAATCCGGGATTGGCTACGGCAGGTGGTGTGGTAAGAGATGAGGAAGGCAGTTGGTGTTGTGGGTTTGGGCTAAATATCGGTATATGCTCGGCACCATTGGCGGAGTGGTGGGGAGTCTACTACGGGCTCTATATCGCGTGGGAACGAGGAATCATGCGACTGGAATTAGAGGTGGATTCCGAAATCGTGGTTGGGTTTCTTCAAAAAGGTATCGAAGATTCACATCAACTATCTTTCCTAGTACATTTGTGCTATGGCTTTCTATCAAAGGACTGGATAGTCCGTATTTGTCATGTGTATAGGGAAGCTAATCGTCTTGCGGATGGATTAGCGAACTATGCGTTTTCGTTGCCTTTAGGCTTTCACATGTTTCATTCTTGTCCGGATGATACTTGTTTGCTTTTGTTGGATGATGTCAATGGGGCTGCGTACCCGAGGCATGTATGTTTGTAATTTTTTTTTTCAGTAGTTCATGAATAACATGGGGAGAAATCCCCTTTTCCGACCAAAAAAAAAAAAAAACTAATTATATCTCTTCAATAATTCAGGGTCAGGGTTTTTATTTAATTTAACGACCCGCCCTTTTTAACATCCCTAGCATCATCTATCTTGTTTTCTATATCATCCTAAATACATGATGCAACGATGTTATAATTCAGACACCAACTACCAACGATAGCTTGGTGACTTCACCATCTACGACATCAATATCCAACGTTTGAAGTACATAGCTTATATAAAAAATCCATCTAAATTTCACAGAATCATAACCAAAAAGAAACTTATAACTCACAAAATCACACTTTCAAAAGAGCAAAGTTATGTTACATGCCGATTCAAAGTAAATGGATCATACTTAGACCAAAACAAATCAAGCTTTTGTTTCCATTGAGAATAAAAATCATCATTTTTCTTCAACCTCATAGTTAGAGAAGTTAAAAGATAAACCACACGCACACACACTTTACACACTCTTCACCTTCCTTTGCTTATTCTTCTTCATCGCTTTCGATTTTGCTCCTATAATGTCAGTTATGTAGCCAAAGATCATCATCAAAGCAAAAAATTCTTAATCTCTGAGATTACAAATGGAGGTTATTTCTCACGGTTTCGTTTTCTCCTTCGGTCTTCTCTTTGGCCACTCTCTCTCGCTTGTGATCCTTACGTCTCTTACGATTTCAATGTTTTGTACATCACTGTTTCTCCTCTCGGTGTTTCTCCACAGGTTTCGTTTCACCTTTTTCCTAAACCTCTCTTTTTTGTTTCTTATGAAATTGAGGTTTTGTTGATGTAATATGATTTCCCCATGGCAATAACTCGTCGACACCGATGTCTCGTGAAATATTGTTTTTTTAAAAAAAATAATCAATACAACAAATACTACTTACATATCAAGATGATTTATATTAATTCTTATAAGTTTATTGACTACAAAATTTAATGATGTGTTAGCTTCCTGTTGCACAAAATGCTACGGCAAACTGGCGAGACTTTGTTTTAGCTTTATTGTATTGATTTTTAGGTAGATGATAATAATATCTCATGTTACTTTTGAAATAGTGTTAAAATAATTTTTAGTTTCAATTGTTTTTTCTAAAATATTTATTACGAACATTTTTAAAAAAAATTATATATATTTTTCATGTGAACGTCTAATTTGTTATATAGTATACTAAAAAGTTTATATTCTAGATCCAAAATCATAATATTTAATATCAATATAATAAATTAGATGCTCATATAAAATATAATTTGTCTTTATTATTTAGCTAAAAAAAACATATTATGAAAACATATTTTTTAACATCAACAAAAAAGAGTAACTTGTTATGAAAATATCACGTTTTAGGCAACAATTAGATTAAAATATTCCAAATATTAAGTCATATGATAGGATTTTACTTAATTTGTTTCCAATATTTTCCATCTCACGTAACCTAATCAATTTATAAATGACATGTTAAGATAAATTTTTAACAAATACCACTTCTTCATGAACTTAAATATATCTCGAGTTAATTTTTGGTTCCATTTTTATCTAAACTTTGTTAAGAAAGCATCACCTTTCTTTTTAATCAAAAATTAAGGATTTTCAAATTTTTATTGCACATCAGTTCCAATTCATTAATGCATTCCATGTATTTTGCTAATAGTGTTGAAGTTCAAGATATATGACTTTAAAGATGCCGTTAGTGTTGCTGGTTTTATGGGCGACATGTTTGATTAGTCGCACCATTTCTAATATCATCCCTAGCATTATACTCTCCAGTCTCCACAATTAATCTTGCTTCCAAATAATTTATGTATAAAAAAATATTTGGTCGCTATCTATTGTCGTTGACGACAATGTTTCGAACATAACCATACCCATCATGCCACCAGAGAAAAGTGTTAGATCATTTTTTTTAAGTTTCAAGAGAAAGACTAATGAGCTCTGCAATTAACGAAGTGGAAGAACTAATTATAATTAAAATATTAACATCCACTAGTACACTTTTCAACAAGAAATGTTGTTTTTATTTTCGTTGCAAAAAGAAATGTTGCACTTTCCCTCCCCCATTACTAATTTTTCTAAGTCACAAAATCCTACTCCTTCCCTTCTACTCTCTTTTACATCTCAATAAACATATTATCCTTAACATAAATTAAAACAAAAGTAAAATTGATGCGCAATCTATTCCTCCCATATCATACAATTGATGTTTGTATAAACAATTATATGATATACTGGAAAGAAGACGAAAAGGAAGACCAATGAGATGGCATGTCGAGCACCAAGCAAAAGAAGGATAAATGAGTCATCATTCAGATGCGGCGGAGTGGAGGTATTTTCAAGAACTAAATCCTCGATTTGCCGAAGAAACCCGTAACGTGTACCTTGGATACTGATGGGTTCAATCCATTTGGCATGTCTCGTAATCATTCGCTATGGCCCGTGATCTTGACTCCATATAATCTACCCCCTGGTATGTGCATGAATACCGAGTACTTATTTCTTACCATTCTGAATTCTGGGCCAAATCACCCGCGAGCTAGTCTCGATATCTTCTTGCAACCTCTTATCGAGGAGTTAAAAGAGTTGTGGCCAACTAGAGTCGACGCATACGATGTGTCATAAGGTCAAAATTTTAATCTTAAACAAGTGATGATGTGGACGATAAGCGACTTTTCGGCGTATGACATGTTATCTGGATGGACCACTCACGGTAAATTGTCTTGTCCAGTTTGCATGGAAGATACAAAGTCTTTTTATCTTCCCAATGGAAGGAAGACAAGTTGGTTTGATTGTCACAAACGATTTCTTCCTTATGATCATCCTTTGAGGAGGAATAAAAAAGATTTCCTGAAGGGAAAAGATGCTTCGAGAGAGTATCCACCAGCATCTTTGACCGGTAAACAAGTTTACTCGGAGCGGTTAACTAGTGTAAATCCACCTAAAACCAAAGACGTTGGTGGAAATGGACATGAAAAAAAGAAGCATGGTTTTGGGAAGCAACACAACTAGCACAAGGAAAGCATTTTGTGCGAGTTGTCGTACTGGAAAGACTTCAATCTTCGACATAATATTGATGTGATGCATACAGAGAAGAATTTTTTGGACAACATCTTAAACACACTTATGTGTGTGAAAGGTAAATCAAAAGATACCATCATGTCAAGATTAGATATACAAAAATTTTGTTCTCGGCCACACTTACATATTGATATTGCGGGTAAAGCACCTTTCCCATCCTTCACATTGAAAAAACAAGCCAGAACAAGTTTACTTGAATGTGTGAAACATTCGGTTAAGTTCCATGATGGCTATTTGTCAGACTTTGGAAAATCAAAAGTTTTCAGGCATGAAGAGTCATAACTGCCTTGTATTTATGCAGCGGTTACTTCCAATTATCTTTGCAGAACTCCTAGACCATAACGTCCATCTTGCATTATCAGGTGAGAATTCTAATACTTAAAGTATATATATATATATATATATATATATGAAATAATTATTGGTTTTTAAAGAAATGACTAACTTGTGATTTATTTTGTAGGGGTTGGAGCATTTTTTCCAGACTTGTGTTCCAGAACTTTGAATAAAAGTCGCATTCAAGTTCTAAAACAGAACATTTTTTTGATCTTATGCAATTTAGAGAAGATCTTTCCACCATCATTTTTTGATGTGATGGAGTACCTACCTATACATCTCCCCCACGAAGCTGAATTAGGAGGCCCTGTCCAATATAGGTGGATGTATCCTGTTGAAAGGGAAAGCAAAGAACAAAAGATATGCAGCACGATCAATTGTGGAATCATATATCAATGACGAGATTTCTTATTTTTCATAGCACTACTTTGCCGCAAATATACGAACAAAATCAAGGTATAAAATATGTACAATTACTCCTACGGTATGATATAACTTTTAATGTGAGAAATAACTTTTCCCTTTTGATCAGGTTAACAAGATTTGATGAAGGTGAAAGCCATGAATATCATGTCTCAGGTGTACCTTCTATATTTACTCACGTTGGTCGCCCAAGTGGGTAAATGCATGAAATATGGCTTACTAAGCGAGAATCTGAATGTGCACATGCGTATGGTTTACGAAATTGTGACTACTTTAAGCCAATGGAGAGGTATATAAATTGCAATATCTCAAATTACACCATGTTATATAACCCATTATTTATATTCAATGTATGTGATCTTGTATATATAGTATGTTCGAGGATTTTATTTCAGCAAAATATCCAGAACTAACCGAGCAAGAACTCTCAACCAAAAGATCAGAAGAATATCATATATGGGTTAAAGATTATGTATGTGGTATTTAAAATCATTCTATCTATATACAAGGCTAAAACATGATCAATGTATTAGATTAAACTAGTCCATCCTGGGAGTTTCATATATTGGGCAACTCCAAATCTAATTTTACTGCAATGCAATTAGACACTCACCATTTACAATCATTGGTCTTCTTAGGTGTCTATTTCATTTTTCACTACATGCTCAAAATTAATTTGTACAGCTGTTCTCTTCTCGTCAATCTCTTCGCTTATTTTCAGATATTTAATTGTCGTAAAACAATTTTGGCAGTATTTAAAGATTGACTTTTTCTTGTTGTTGCTTAGGTTTGACTCTCTTATCCCAGCAACACAGATCTCTACCAAAACTATCCGACGATGTAAACATCCAAGCAAGAGAAAAAGAGAAAGAATGCACCCAACGCTTCTCAGAGAAAGAATGCATCCAATGTTCAGAGAAAAACCAGTCCTTTGCCATCTTAATATATCTTCACGCCTAACCAGATTCTGCCGCAGCACCCAATCTCAGATGGAGGTATCCCCCGAATTCCTCTGCCTCAAATGTCAGTTAACCATGTCCGAAACTACCCACCGCCACTTGTGCTATTCTAGAACTCTGGCAATCAAGTTCGTGAAGATTAGCCGAATCTGTCCTCGCCAGAAGTTCAGAACAATCCACAGGCTCCGGGAACCTCAAATCAGAACTCTCAGGCTCCGACAACCTCAAATCAGAACTCTCAGGCACCGGGAACCTCAAATCTGAACTCTCCGGCTCAAAGTCATCTGTCTTCTCAAGGGAACAATTTCCATCGTGAACCTGATCTCTCGAACGAAATGCTACGGGATCTAAATGCCCTTTCGCGAGTGCCTGGCCGTGAGAGGTGGACAACCGTTCTCCATCCCGATCCTTTACCAAATACTAAATGGTAAGTATTTTCTTCGAGGAGACAGTTTTGTGAGCATAATAGCCTTGTGATTTGGGTTAGTAGCTTAGGCTCATATTGATAAGCTTAATTAATGTTACAGGTTAATTAAGCTTATCAATATGATCCGACGTTAAATAGTAGAAATGTTGATCCGGCGTTAAATACTAGAAATCACGAAGGTGGCAACCACTTCCACTTTGAACCTCCAAAATTTTGAACTCCCAACTAAAACCTTCAAGTTGACAACTTTGTTAAATCAAACCTTTAAAGTGGCTTTTGTGTTCGCGGACCCACAATTATCACTAGAACCGTTAATTCTGTTAACAGAACAGTTCACTCCGTTCAACCTACGTGTTTTTATTTTTTAAGAAATTCAAATAATTCAAATAAAAAATAATTGTAATTAAAAAAGTTGAAATAATAAAAAAAAAGAAATTCCCAAATCGATTTGCGGTTAGGGTTTGTGACAAAAAAAAGAAGAGTATTTAAGAAGAAGAAGAGAGACAAACGAAGAAGAAGAAAACAGAAGAAGAGAAACAAACGAAGAGGAAGAAGAGAGACGAAAAAAAAGAAGAAGAAGAGCAGTGATTATTGTGGGTCCACGAACACAAAAGCCACTCTAAAGGTTTGATTTAACAAAGTTGTCAAATTGAGGGTTTTAGTTGGGAGTACAAAAGTTTGGAGGTTTAAAGTGGAAGTGGTTGCCACTTTGGTGGTTTTTTTTTAGATTTTCCCGTTGAGAATATATCAGGAAATTTTCGGGACTGGATGTATAATAGGATCAATGAAGCGACGGGAAATTTTTTGGAAGAATTCAGATTGGGGGTGGATCAGTTCTTGGAATTTGCAAGTAGCCTACCTTTTGCACAAGAAAATGGTGGTAAGTTTCACTGCCCTTGTAGTAAAAGCAAAAATCATAAGCATTGACTGGGGAATAGAATTTGCAATCAACTTTTTAACTATGGGTTTATGCCAGATTATTATGTTTGGTATAAGCATGGTGAAGAAATTATTATGGATTTAGGAACAAGTACTTATGTTGATCTGACGTTAAATACTAGAAATCAATATGATCAAGTGGGTAATGTAGAAGATAGATATGTGGATATGGCGAATGATGCATTTTGTTATAATCATAGCTATCAGGATGGTAGTTATCAAAATGTAGAAGAACCGGTCTTAAACCATTCTCAAAAATTCTATGACTTATTAGAATGTGCAAATAATCCATTATATGATGGTTGTCGTGAAGGTCACTCACAATTATACTTAGCCCTGGGCAATCGGGTACCCAATCGGGTATCGGGTATACCCAATCGGATATCGGGTAATTCGGTATTAGGTTTATTGATACCATTCGGTATTTTACAATGAATTCGGTTCGGTTCGGTTAGTAACTGATCGGGTTCGGGTCGGTTCGAGTATACCGAACTACTTACGGGTTATGATCGGTCCGAGTTTTTTATGTAACCAAAGTATTCAAATAACCGATTTAAACCAAAAATAACCGATCAATAACCAAATATCAAGAATTTAATAACCAATAAATAGCATAACATTAACCAAAAACAACAACTTAATAACCAATAAGTAGCATAACATTATCCAAAACAACAACTTAATAACTTGAGTTGAACCATAAGTTTAACATAGTTTAAAACAGAACAAAAGATTGATCAAGTTCATGAGCTTAACAACTCAAGTAGCCGATGAAAAAACTGGGAACAATGAAGAAGCATCCTTGATGAAAAAAGAACACTGCTAGTCTGCTACTCCATGTCCCTGTCACATAACAAGATGGATCATTCAACAAAGTAAATACAAAGAGAATTATAAATTTATACACATAAGACATAAAGAAGACCAATTCATGAACAAGATGGATCGCTCAGCTTCAACAAAGTAAACACAAAGACAGTTATAAATTTATACACATAAAGACATAAAGAAGACCAGTTCATGAATAAGACAGATCGTTCAGCTTCAGCAAAGTAAACACAAAGAGAGATATAAATTTATACACATAAAGACATAAAGAAGACCAATTCATGAACAAGATGGATCGTTGAGCTTTAGCAAAGTAAAGACAAAGAGAGTTACCTTAACTATTGCCGCAATTCATGACTTAAAAAACACCACACAAGAAAACCAATACAAAGATACCTTCAAAACATCAAAGAACAGAGAGCTACAATTAACATTGTAACAAATATCAAATCAGAGAATATCAAATCAGAGGAGAGTTATTACCTTTTCTTGTGTGGTGTTTTTTAAGTCGATGAACAGGTAATATTGTAACAGAGAGCTACAATTAAAATTGTAGCTCTCTGTGTTTTTTAAGTCAAAGAACAGAGAGCTACAATTAACATTGTAACAAATAACATTGTAACAAATATCAAAACAGACGATGGAATTTGCGAATTGAGAAAGAAAATAAAACATTGTTAACCTCTAATTCCGCAACTGGGCAATGTTTTATTCGAATTCCACTATCAATTTGTCAATTAAAGGCTAACAACTAATCGTATTACACTATAACAAGCTAAGAACAACCTAACAATCAGTCGAATTACATAATTTAGAAAGCTTAGTGACGAACCTGTGATTGTAATTGTAGGAGACGATAGAGGTTGATACTTGAGATATTGTGGTTCTTTCCATTGGGAATTAGGGGTTTATATAGAAGTTGTAATCGAGAATACGAATCGAAAAGCTCAAGTGAATAATTACAATAGACTACGCATGCTACTCCTCGAGTCCTCGTGAAGATTGAAGAAGATGAACCGAAAAGGAAAAAAAAAAGTTTCTGCGGCTTGGTTCCGTATTGGGAACAGACGAAGAAGAGTGATTCTCATTAGGTTAGGGACTTAGGGTTTGATGTTCTATGGGCCTATAGGCCCTATACACATATAAGCTTAGTAGATAATTTCGGTGGCCCATAGTAACGTAGGGTAAAATCCGAACCGACCCATTACCCATTCTACTATGTGATCGAGGCCCATTCGGTAATTTTGAGAGAACCGTTACTCACCCGAACTCGACTTAACCGGGTGCCAACCGGGTCGGTTCTTCGGTACCGGGTTTTTTGCCCAGGGCTAATTATACTTAGCTGCTGACTTAATGAGTATTTACCCGAAGAAAACAAGGCTACCGATTCACATTACGAGACAGAAAAATTGATGCGCAATCTATTCCTCCCATATCATACAATTGATGTTTTTTTTTGTCAACATTTGGACCACAACTAGCCGGCCCATTAGCCTAATTCCTACAAATTGTAGGGTCGGGGACTCGATCCCTGGTGTGATGGTGTCTGTCTTCTGTGGACTTGCCACTAGACCAAGATCACTTCACATAGAATTGATGTTTGTATAAACAATTATATGATATACTGGAAAGAAGACGAAAAGGAAGTCCAGTGTCGGTTTAGCCGTACAAAAAGATAGAAGCCTAAAGACGATCGACGGAGAATGAAAGTACCATATAGTCGTATGTGGTATTTACCTATTGCTGACAGATTAAAGAGAATGTATCATAACCAGAAGACTGCAGCTGCAATGAGATGGCATGTCGAGCACCAAGCAAAAGGAGGAGAAATGAGTCATCCTTCAGATGCGGCGGAGAACCCCGTAACGTGTACCTTGGATTATGTACTGATTGGTTCAATCCATTTGGCATGTCTCGTAATCATTCGCTATGGCCCGTGATTTTGATTCCATATAATCTACCCCCTGGTATGTGCATAAATACCGAGTACTTGTTTCTTACCATTCTGAATTCTGGGCCAAATCATCCGCGAGCTAGTCTCGATATCTTCTTGCAACCTCTTATCGAGGAGTTAAAAGAGTTAAAAGACAGGAGTGAAACATATTCTGCATGTCGTAACTCTGACCGTGATGGTGTAGGTCCCCACATCCACTTCGCAGGCCCTAAGTCTTATCAACAAATCCTAAAAGAATTGGTAAGTAATTTCAAATATCTGTTATTTCTTTTTGTAATACATTTGAAACTCTAAATTATTTCATAACGTTTCTCTTTTTTTTTTAAAACATTGCAGGAAAAGAAAGAGAGAAGAAAAGTAAGTTTTGGTGAGGTCATACAGAAGGGACGTTTGTTGATAAGAAGGCAGACAGAATCGTGAAAAGGTATGAGAAGAACGTGGAAGAGATGAGTGAACTTCAGGAAAATCATTCATCTATTTCAGACGGTGCATCACCACCTCGGGAGCTCACCGCGGATGAATACACGGCCATCTTTCTTCAGGTTATGTAACATTTGGTTACTTCTAGATTAATAGAGTCTTGGATGCATCTTTTATCTACTTTAGTGACTCCTTCTCTCTTTCTTTTGGCAGTCCACTGAAAAGGATACACGAGGAAATCTATACGGAGTTGGGAGCCTCAAGAATACCCTTGGCAGCAGCAGCAGCCAACCAGCCCAGCCTTCGTTCACGTTTATAGAAGATCAACTGAAGGAGTATAAACGACAGATCGAAGAGCAGGCTGCTCTTAATGCTGAGATGGCTGCCCGAGAAGAACGGAATGCCCGACTTGTTGCTGAGCAAAAGGAGAGGATCGCCGAGTTATCCTTGGTCGAAAAGTATCTACGCCAAACTGATCCGCGCTACCTCGACTTTATGGCAACTCAGTTAGCTAATGCAACAACACACACGGTTCCTCTCAACACCACTCTTCCTGATCCATCAGTAACTCAAATACCTTAGGTTACTTATTCTTTAGACTGTCATGAACTTGTCAGTTTTCAGTTTATGTGCTGCTTAACTTGTTGAACTATTTGAATGCTTTTAAATGTTGGATATTATGTAATTGGTAGTGCTTTTGAATGTGGAAAATATTTTGTAGTTTTAATATTTTGGTTTCCTGAACTTCTGAAGAAAAATAATTCAAAACAGGTTTTAAAATTGAAATACTAATAATATCCAAAACCATTTATGTTTTAAGTTCACTGTGTAGTCTCTATGTAGTCGTTTAATTAGTCACTAAATTGTCATAAATCAGTCGCCAAATAGTCACTAATCAAAAACCATTTCTGTTTTTTTGCTCACTGTATAGTCGCTATTTAGTCGTTATATAGTCACCAAATCGTCGTAAATCAGTCGCCAAATAGTCACTATTTACTTAACAAGTAGTCCCAAAACAGTCGTAAAAAATTAAGCGACTAATTAGCGACTACATGTTACAAGCCTATGTATACCTAACTTAGTCGTAAGATAGTCGTTAAGTAGTCGCATAATTCTACGACTAATTAGCGACTACAGTATTTAGCGACTATTTATATATGCCTACAGTAGTTAGTCGCCATTTAGTCGCATCATTCCACTTTGCGACTACTTAGCGACTAACTATGCAGTCGCATTTGGAGGGTAGAGGCTATCAGTATACTTATCCAAAGTCCTTTCCCTCTCAATTTCATGACAAAACACAATGTCCAACCCAACGGGATTCCGACAATATAATATGATCCTATGCTTGCAACCTCCTATATGTTGCCATCCTGTTCCTCTCACAACCCCTGAGAAATGAAAGAACTCTAGAGTTAAATCTACTATTCTTGGGATTTCTTGTAACAAAGTTAAAATCATCTCTCCACTAGCTGATTACCCGAGAGCACGGCAAGAAAGCTATTAACGGAAATGGATAGGTAGAGAATAGGTGTGATTTGGGTTGTGTAGTGAGCCACTTCTCTCTCGTTGCTGAATTTATAACCCCAACCTTTTCTGTAACTGTAAAGAGTAATGCTTGCTATGATTGCCTCAAGAGCACCCAGGAAAATAGCGAAATTAGCCGCGGCTTGAGCTGCCCGAGGATTTCCAGCTCCTAGCTCGTTTGAGGCATATGTGCTATATATGACAAAAAATATTCAGAGATTAGATATATTTTACAAGAAAAGTTTAGATTCTTGTGAACAATTAGAAATCTATAGAACCTTTCGGCTGCTCTTATCGCATTCACCAGAACGTAATGCAAACCCGATGTTGTGAGGCTGCTCCATGATTTAAGTTAGAAAGATCACAAGCTTATTGAATGTTTGAATTTGTACAAAGTGATAGGTACATACCAAATGGATATCACCGATGTTTCGAGCTTTGAGTTTGGTAAGAGTCCAGACATTAGTAGTAGAAGCTCAAAGGACCACCATTCCAGGCTTTACTTACACCCCACACCGAAAAAAAAAAAGAAAAAGAAAACAACAACAGTATAATGTAAGGATCCATTGAAGATCTGATCAGATCACGAAGCTCGTGGATGTGGATATTTAAGTTACCATATCATCATTGCAGAGGGGATCGCGAGGGCAATGAACTGCTTCATGCTCGAGAAGATTTCTTGCAAATGTAGATTCCTTATTTCGAGATGCATTGCAGACTCTCTCATGAAAATCCAAAGCAAAAATACGTTGAGAATATATGAAAAGCCGAAGGACAAAGCGGCGCCAACGATTCCAAATCGCATTTTATAAACAAGAAGCCAACATAAGGGAATGTGAAAACAGAGAGCTCCAAGAGAGCTCAAGAAGAGAGGAAGAACCAATCCTTGTGACTGGAAATACCGACTCAGAAGAGCGAATCCAAATAAAGCCGGTATGAGCCAGATTGAGTATCTACAAGCTAATTGAGAGATGAGAGGATCTTGATGGAAAAGCGCCAAGAGTTTGTCCATGAAAACCCATAAAAGAGAGATTGAGAAACAAAAGAAGAGAAGACATAGCATTGAGCTGTACGTGTATGAACCAATTTTTTCAAATTGTTGTGCTCTAAAAGCTTGACCACACAGTGTGTCTAACGCACCTGCCAACCCAACAAGGATGCTGAAGCCCGTAACATTGGTGAGGGAAGTGGTTATTGCCACGCCTGAGAGTGATAACTCATCCAAATGACCTGCCATGACCATGGAAATGACTTGAAGAAGGAACTGAGAAACCGAAACTGCCACCATTGGAGCCGCCATGGAGCTCACCTTCTTCATCATCTCCGCGGACAAATAACTCGTTTCTTTTGTAGATTTCTCATTCCTGTTATCTTCTTCTTCTTCCTCCTTCCGCACCAACGAGAAATTCGTTTCCATCATTGTTCGGTTAGTCAACTAAAAATCGTATGATCAAAACACATTTAAAAACTTTCTAAACAAAGAAATAAATTAGACAAAACCAACAAGGTCGTCTCCATTATAATAAACAGAGGACCGGTGAAATGTCGAGAGATGTGATATGCTATGGTTAGGTTGATTAGGATAGGGTTGGGACGTTTTAATTAATTAGTTTGATTCTCTAAAACAGACTTGGGTTAAAGGGAAGCTTAGCTTAAATCTTTCTCTATTCTTATATTAACAAAGGCTACGATTAAGAGATCAAAGACGAAATCTTTGGCTCGTATGAAGATGTTTCTTAATCCCGTGACCGTCCTATTGCAAAATACACTATATGACAAGATTTCTTCTGTCCCCTATGAAGAAAGATCCTAGCTAGCCAGCACATACTATCAACAACCATATTTTGAAGCTTCTTTATCTTAGTAATGGTGTTCTACTATGAACATGTCGAAAGACCTATGCGACAATGTCGACTTCCTCTGAATCAGGAACAATGGTGTCAAGCCTCATCATCGGCTTGTAGCGTTGAGGAACCTGAGCTCCGCTGTGCATACAAATCTCAACCACAGCCGGGGCTTTACCATAAAATCTCCTGAGACTTCCAGTAAGCGGATTTCCCTTAAGGTCTCTCACATACCATACATAGTTTGGAGGGAAGACTTCATCTATAAGAGCATCTTGCCATCCGTGTTTCCCATCTCTCCATTGGTGTTTGAACTCTCCTCACAACTTCACACTATGTCCCCATGGTCCTACATGCACTTCAGAGCAATAGTCGCATGCTTTTACCGTGAATTTCTTCATCAATTTCATTACCCCCAATCTCACCTTCTCGTAAGCATCCATTGTTTCCTGTGCTATCTTAGGTATCTCCTGTGGTGTGGGAGGAGGATACCTTTCACGAGCACCAAGCGTGTCAAGCTCGGCTAGTGGAGATGATAATGATGATGATGTTTGAGGCATAGTAGGCTCTATAACATATCCACCATGATCGATCACTCTCTTCCCCATCATTCGGATTGGCTGTGTCCTTCTGCATCAAGGATACTCCGGGATGTCAACTCCAGCCTGAATAAATAGCTCAACAAGTGCTGGAATTCTTTCATAGTCAAACCGTGTTTCATGCTTAATACGCCGCCCAAAAGGGTCATACATGTGATACGAATCAACAGGAACAAGAACATCATTGATAGTACCCTTGACCAATATGAATGAGAACCACGCCGCTGTGAATTTGTCGGACCATTGCAATCCCTAATATTATTGTGACCAGCATTAGCCACATGAACAGCTCCACATTCACTACAAGCAAAGACGGGAATAACATGGAGAAGTTGTGCTAAACCTTTAATCAACAACTTCCAATTATCTATCACTTGATAAGCCACACGAACAAGATTTGAAACTAGGAATCCATTTTTGGGAGGGTCTAACTATTCCTCTATATCCATCTGTGTAAGTTTCTTATCTTTCCTTGACTCTTCTTGAATCTGCTTAAAAGGAACATAATAAGGTTTTTCCTTGTTCTTTGGTAAAATAGGAGGAAGATCCACATTCTGTGTAAACACATGCCGCTTCGGATTGAAACAAAAGACTGTTCTTAACCTCATTGAACACTCTATTTTAGGGATTGAACGAGAGATCTGCATATAAAAGAAAAAAATCCAAACTTTTACAATTTTAAGAATATAATCATCAAGATCAAAGTTACTGGAGATGAAATATAAACCTGAAAGCAAAGTCCATAAGAGCCTCTAGCTGAAACATCAATTGGCTTTGGATCTATGGTTTGAGGATAAACACCTCTACAGGCAGGCGAAACCAGAAGCATGCTGAATTGCGAGGAATAAGCCAAAGCGACTACTTTCACCGAAACCTGCAACATTTAAGGAAACATGTAAGGATTTATAAGGAAGATCCCAAGGAGTACACTGTTTAGTCATTTCGTCGAACATGTGGTCTAGATGAAAGAAAAGAAAACGGATAAAATCTAAGAAGAGATACACAGATCCCAAACAGCAGAGCAAAAAAAAAATCAGTGCATCTGCTTAACCATTTAACAGATAATTGCAATGAATATAGCAGTGAAGGAACTTTGTCTTACAAAGTGACAACGCAGCAAAGGGTGACCCTTTTTCTAAGAGCTTTCGTCTGTCAATGGAACTATTTATCCTACCAAAGTAATAAACAAAGACTATAAAGCCAGAAACATGCCTTATATAAACCAATCATCACCATAACCAATATCGCATAGCATGATAGCAAATTTTAAAAATAACATAACAATTTGGCTTGCATCAAACTTGAACTCATCACTAGATAGAGAATAGTAATTGTTTCTCACTTAGATTCAAGAAAAGTTTTGGCTCAAAATTCTCCATTTCCTCTACCATCAAACAACTTCAAGCACTGAAGCAATAAACTAAGAATCTAAGGCTAACGAGACAAAAAAACTGAATATTCTCGACCTGAAGCAGGTGCTTTTGAAAATTCAGGGGAAGATCAAACACACTCAATTTGAAGAAAATTTGGTACTGTAATTTACTAATTCCTCGGCGTCTTTAGCAAATAACTGCTCTGAGGCTGAAATGACTGCAAATTTGCTGCCTTAGATTCGGAATAGAGAATAGAGAATAGAGAGAACCAAAATTTCTAGGTTTCCGTCGCCGGCAACATGTAACGGAAAAATCCCTAAAGAGCCAGTCTTTACAAACCGGGTTGGACTGACCCATAATTTTATTACTTACAAAACTAAGAGGAATCCATTATGTGAGGAGATTGAAAAGCTGTACAGTACTAACCTCAGAACTCAAGGCTACGGGTTCACATTACGAGACAGAAAAATTGATGCGCAATATGTTCCTCCCATATCATACAATTGATGTTTGTATAAACAATTATATGATATACTGGAAAGAAGACGAAAAGGAAGACCAGTGTCGGTTTTGCCGGACAAAAAGATGGAAGCCTAAAGACGATCGACGGAGAACGAAAGTACCATATAGTCGTATGTGGTATTTACCTATTGCTGACAGATTAAAGAGAATGTATCAGAGCCACAAGACTGCAGCTGCAATGAGATGGCATGTCGAGCACCAAGCAAAAGAAGGAGAAATGAGTCATCCTTCAGATGCGGTGGAGTGGAGGTATTTTCAAGAACTAAATCCTCGATTTGCCGAAGAACCCCGTAACATGTACCTTGGATTATGTACTGATGGGTTCAATCCATTTGGCATGTCTCGTAATCATTCGCTATGGCCCGTGATCTTGACTCCATATAATCTACCCTTTGGTATGTGCATGAATACCGAGTACTTGTTTCTTACCATTTTGAATTCTGGGCCAAATCACCCGCGAGCTAGTCTCGATATCTTCTTGCAACCTCTTATCGAGGAGTTAAAAGAGTTGTGGTCAACTGGAGTCAATGCATACGATGTGTCATTGGGTCAAAATTTTAATCTAAAAGCAGTGCTGATGTGGACTATAAGCGACTTTCCGGCGTATGGCATGTTATCTGGATGGACCACTCACGGTAAATTGTCTTGTCCTGTTTGCATGGAAGATACAAAGTCTTTTTATCTTCCCAATGGAAGGAAGACGTGTTGGTTTGATTGTCACCGACGATTTCTTCCTTATGATCATCCTTTGAGGAGGAATAAAAAAGATTTCCTTAAGGGAAAAGATGCTTCGAGAGAGTATCCACCAGCAGCTTTGACCGGTAAACAAGTTTACTCGGAGCGGTTAACTAGTGTAAATCCACCTAAAACCAAAGACGTTGGTGGAAATGGACATGAAAAAAAGAAGCATGGTTAAGGGAAGCAACACAACTAGCACAAGGAAAGCATTTTGTGGGAGTTGTCGTACTGGAAAATCTTCCACATAATATTGATGTGATGCATACAGAGAAGAATTTTTTGGACAACATCTTAAACACACTTATGCGTGTGAAAGGTAAATCAAAAGATACCATCATGTCAAGATTAGATATACAAAATTTTTGTTCTCGGCCACACTTACATATTGATAGTGCGGGTAAAGCACCTTTCCCATCCTTCACATTGACAGAACAAGCCAGAACAAGTTTACTTGAATGTGTGAAACATTCGGTTAAGTTCCCTGATGGCTATTCGTCAGACTTAGCTAGTTGTGTGGATTTGGAAAATCAAAAGTTTTCAGGCATGAAGAGTCATGACTGACATGTATTTATGCAACGGTTACTTCCACTTATCTTTGCAGAACTCCTAGACCGGAATGTCCATCTTGCGTTATCAGGTGAGAATTATATTACTTAAAGTATATATATATATATATATATATATATATATATATATATATATGAAATAATTATTGGTTTTTAAAGAAATGACTAACTTGTGATTTATTTTTGAGGGGTTGGAGCATTTTTTCGAGACTTGTGTTCCAGAACTTTGAATAAAAGTCGCATTCAAGTTCTAAAACAGAACATTGTTTTGATCTTATGCAATTTAGAGAAGATCTTTCCACCATCATTTTTTGATGTGATGGAGTACCTACCTATACATTACTCCTACCAAGCTGAATTAGGAGGCCTTGTCCAATATAGGTGGATGTATCCTTTTGAAAGGTTTTTCAAAAAGTTGAAAGGGAAAGCAAAGAACAAAAGATATGCAGCAGGATCAATTGTGGAATCATATATCAATGACGAGATTTCTTATTTTTCAGAGCACTACTTTGCCGCAAATATACGAACAAAATCAAGGTATAATATATGTACAATTACTCCTACGGTATGATATAACTTTTAATGTGAGAAATAACTTTTCCCTTTTGATCAGGTTAACAAGATTTGATGAAGGTGAAAGCCATGAATATCATGTCCCAGGTGTACATTCTATATTTACTCACGTTAGTCGCCCAAGTGGGCAAATGCATGAAATATGGCTTACTAAGCGAGAATCTGAATCTGCACATGTGTATGTTTTACGAAATTGTGACTACTTTAAGTCAATGGAGAGGTATATAAATTGCAATATCTCAAATTAGAGCATGTTATATAACCTATTATTTATATTCAATGTATGTGATCTTGTATATATAGTATGTTCGAGGATTATGTGTCAGCAAAATATATAGAACTAACCGAGCAAGAACTCTCAACCAAAAGATCAGAAGAATATCATATATGGGTTAAAGATTATGTATGTTGTATTTAAAATCATTCTATCTATATATATTATATATATGTTACTTAAATTTAACGAGGATTATATATATGCAGGTTACTTATTGGAACGCTACGAATCCATTTCCTACATGGGTTAAAGAGATAGTTCATGGACCTATAAACAAGGCTAAAACATGGCCAATGTATTAGATTAAACTAGTCAATCCTGGGAGTTTCATATATTAGGCAACTCCAAATCTAATTTTACTGCAATACAATTAGACACTCACCATTTACAATCATTGGTCTTCTTAGGTGTCTATTTCATTTTTCACTTCATGCTCAAAATTAATTTGTACTGCTGTTCTCTTCTCGTCAATCTCTTCGCTTATTTTCAGATATCTAAGTGGTAAAACAATTTTGGCAGTATTTAAAGATTGACTTTTTCTTGTTGTTGCTTAGGTTTGGCTCTCTTATCCCAGCAACACAGATCGCTACCAAAACTATCCGACGATGTAATTATCCAAGCAAGGAAAAAAACAGAAAGAATGCACCCAACGCTTCTTAGAGAAAGAATGCATCCAACGTTCAGAGAAAAACTAGTCCTTTGCCATCTCAATATATCTTCACGCCTAACCAGATTTCACCGTAGCATCCGGTCTCAGATGGAGGTATCCCCCAAATTCCTCTGCCTCAAATGTCAGTTAACCATGTCTGAAACTACCCCCCGCCACTGGTGCTATTCCAGAACTCCGGCAATCAAGTTCGTGAAGATTAGCCGAATCTGTCCTCGCCAGAAGTTCAGAACAATCCACAGGCTCTGGGAACCTCATATCAGAACTCTCAGGCACCGGGAACCTCAAATCTGAACTCTCCGGCTCAAAGTCATCCGTCTTCTCAAGGGAACAATTTCCATCGTGAACCTGATCTCTCGGACGAAACGCTACAGGATCTAAATGCCATTCTGCGATTCCCTGGCCGTGAGAGGTGGACAACCGTTCTCCATCCCGATCCTTTACCAAATAGTAAACGGTAAGTATTTTCTTCGAGGAGACAATTTTGTGAGCATAATAGCCTTGTGATTTGGGTTAGTAGCTTAGGCTCATATTGATAAGCTTAATTAATGTTTCATGTTGATGCAATTATGTGTATATGTTTGATTTATGTCTCTAACGCTTAATCTGATATCTTTAGGTTTACAATAGCTTAAAATCTAAAAGTTCTTTACTTCTCTAATTGTATTAACTCATTCTGTCTCAACTTGTTATTGTTTCACTGTTTTGGTTGACATTTGTCATGCATAAAGTCATCATATTCACAAAGCATTTACTTGTATTCACTGACTAATTCTGTCAACTTGTTTACATGTGTTTGGAGGTTTACTCGAGACCCACTGACTCGGAGGGTCAAAAAGGTTCTTCAAAACAAATTCAATCGTCCCTACTATAATTGGTCATGTGTGCCTCGGGAGAAACGAGAATTATTACTCACTGAGTTTGCGGTACATATTTCTTTCCTATAGTATTGACATATAGGTTTAAAAGTTATGTTTTGACTAATATTTAACTTCTCTCTTTCTTTTGTAGAAAACCCACACTTGGGATCCCTTGATAACAGGGACGGTGCAATTGCATTTTGAGGCGATCGCTTCAAAAAGGCTGAAGGACATAGTTAGCAGGGCGAGGACAAGTGGAGACCAACCAATATGGATAGAGGGCACACTCTGGGGCGTGATGCAAGAGAATTGGGAAACACCAGAAGCAAAGACAAGGAGTGAAACATATTCTGCATGTCGTAACTCTGACAGTGATGGTCTAGGTCCTCACATCCACTTCGCAGGCCCTAAGTCTTATCAACAAATCCAAAAAGAATTGGTAAGTAATTTCAAATATCCGTTATTTCTTTTTGTAATACATTTGAAACTCTAAATTATTTCATAACCTTTCTCTTTTTTTTCAAACAATGCAAGAAAAGAAAGAGGGAATAAAAGTCAGTTTTGGTGAGGTTTTCATCAAGACACATACAAAGCCAGATGGAACATTTGTTGATAAGAAGGCAGAGAGAATCGTGAAAAGGTATGAGAAGAACGTGGAAGAGATGAGTGTGCTTCAGGAAAATCATTCATCTATTTCAGACGGCGCGTCACCACCTCGGGAGCTCACCGCAAATGAATACACGGCCATCTTTCTTCAGGTTATGTAACATTGAAACAAGCTTTTTAATGGTGGTAGAGACACACACAAGAGGAGGCAACAGGGGTGTTTCAATTCCCTTATGCAATCATTGTAGCACAAAGGTATCAATCCATAAGAGTGAGCTATTGACCAATCAGGATACAATCATTTCACTTAATCCAAGCCAAACAGAGAGAATTGGGTATCTAGCAACCTAAGTGAGCAAAAGAGAAAACAAAAACAAGAACTGACAGAGAACTAGCAGAAACAGATCGATCAAGCGAATAACAATCAGATAACGAAATAGAGCTCATGAGAATGGGAATAATTGGTCAGTGAATCCTCCTAGATCAACTAAGGTGTCTAACAAAAACTCATACAGAGCTAATCCCTTGACGAAAGATTCGAATAAAGGTCAATCCACTCTCGTGACAGAGACCCCTCCAACTATGCTACCTCCAAACCTAGATCTCTCTAGAGAAGCATAACATAGCAGGCATTAATAATCAATCAATCAAAGCCAATAAACACTCTAAGCAACCAATCTCTTGGGTTAGACATGTAAATCTCTGGAAAAAGTTGGTTCAAGCATTTCAACAAACACCTCTCGGGCAGGAAATACCTAGGGTCTAATTTCAACTTCTCAGAAAGAAATTAGCATTAAAAACACTCACCCAGAAGGGATCTAAACAGATCTAAACTTAAACACCCTAGAAGATCAAGGATTCATCACTTTCCTAACCCATCCTCAAGAACCCTAAGCAGACTACTCACAAATCATCATAAAATGCATAAACCCAGAAAATAAAATAAATTGCATAATCATAAAGATAAAGATGAGATTAAGAGAACTGTGAATGTAGAAAGTGCAAAATCAAAATGGATTAAGAGAGATCTGGATCACAAAGTGTCTGGTTTATAGAGTTCTAGAGAGAAAAGAGAGAGATTAGGGATAAGAGAAAAGTAAGGATAAGATAATATCTAGATAATTGTCTCAGCACAACAGTTGTATTTATACTACTTTAGGCAAAAGTCAAAACCCTAATTCTAAAAACCAAAAGTCAAAGGCGGCTAGGCTTGGCATCGATCAGTCTCCTCGATCAGGGTGGTCGATGCCTTGTGTTCTTCAAAGTTCCCACCTTTCTGCCCAGGCATCGATCAGTCTGATCGATCAGTTTGGTCGATGCCCTGTGTTCTTCAAAGCTTGCGCCTTTCTGCCTCGGCATCGATCAACTGCTCGATGGTGGTGCTCGATCGTGTGCCATTTCCTCACCAAATAGCCCCTTTTGTACCTAAACAACTCCAAATGCAAGAATGTATGCAATGCTCATGCAATAACCTACTAATCATGCAAAATGACCACAAATGACTAAAAATGGTATGAACAGGGGATGAATCAATGCTAAAGTGGTGAGAAATCAATGCTTAAAACATGTAAAATATAGACATATCAACTCCCCCAAACTTAGTCTTTGCTTGCCCTCAAGCAAACAAATCATAAGCAGGGAGAGAGGGTTGAAAGTGGGGTCTCAGAACCTAAAGCTTGCTAATTATCTAGTTAGAATCAAAGTCCAAGTTATTAGTTCTACAATGCAGAGCAAAGAAGTTCTAATTAAAAGCTTTAGACAAACTCATCTCAACAAGAACTGATTCTAATCTTTCACTTCCACATGCATTCATATCAATCGATTCCTTTAACATTCATTAAGCAGGAACATGGATCTAGTTATGCAATGCCTACAAACTCATTTGGCTAGGTAAGAAAGGCTGGAGACAAAGATGATCTCCTTTAGAGTGGGTTTAACAATCATAATCAGGGTTCTCTCAAAAATCGGATTGAGCTTTAGAAGAAGGCTAAAGGTAAGCTCCAATAGATGCATACAGAAATAAAACCTTGTCTACCCAAAGGTAACCCAACGATTTTAATCCTATCTTTCTAAGCCCAGATTATCCTAGATCTACCCTTTAGCTTCAGCTCATTTTGAGCACACCCATACACTTTTTGATATAGTCTTAGGAGGAGTTTCTTCTTTCTCATACATCTAGCGGATTGGGGTTTTCTCTTAAACACTATGGTTCTCTTTTCTTCTTATTTCTTAAGACATCAAAAGCTTTTTGCTATTCACTTCTTTTTCTCTTTTTCTTTCTTTTCTTTTGCTCAGAACCATTTTTTTATACTTTTCATTCCCCAAATCCTTTACTAGACACTTATACACATTCTCCCTCCTAAAGACTCTTTCTTTTCTTTCAGCATCAATCTTTTCTTTTCCTTTTCTACCATAATAAGCACAAATCCAATACCAAACCCCAGCAATAAGATCCCACCTATTCCTATCTAGTCCGAAAAATGCGAACTAGAACTACACAAGGTTCCATTCCTGTCGGGTCAGACCTAACACTTTCTACCAAGCTCAATCCATAAAAGGCCTAACACTCAGAAAAATCACAATTGGCTTGAAAGAAGGATAGGTTAAGGGTGTGGAGAAACTGTTCCAATGATGGGAATCAGCTACTTGGATCAACAAGAGTGGTAAAAAGGATAAGATGATCCAAATATGTATATGGTATCCATGAGTTTGCATGCAATGCACAACCAGATAATTGCAAGTCAAGATTAGGTTCTTATAAATAGGAAATGATGTCAAGTCACAACATGCTTCAATTAGGACCAAAATGCAATTCAAGAATTCCAAGTTTGCTTCAGCCTTACGTTTCAAACTAAATCACAATGCATCACATATCTAACAACGAGGGCTTTGATTCTAGCCTAACAAATTAAGCAAGCTAACAAGGTTAAATTCATCATAGTCCCCTATGCTGGATGCAACAGTCCTATATGAAACAATCTAGACTCAATCCTATATGCAAATGCAAACTTCATGAACACTCTTTTTATAGAAATTTTTCAAATTTTTCAAATGCATAGTCCCCTATGCTGGATGCAAAATTTGAAAATAAGAAAACAAAACACAATGTCAAATACATCCTGAACCCTCCCCCAAACTTAAATTACACAGTCCCTTGTGTAATAAAAATTTGAGAAAAGATTCAAGATACAAACAGAAAGCAAATAAAAAAAAATGCAATGGTATATACAATGAAGGAGTTTGGGTGGTACCTCAAGGCTGTGTGAAGAAAAGGGTGTAGGCATGTGAGAGTCCTGGCATCGACCTGTTTGGTCGATGCTGGTAATCGATGCTGCGCTTGATTTGATCCGGATCGACCAAATAGGTCGATGCTGCTACATCGATGCAGCTTCTCTGCACGGTTTTCCAGCTGTCTCGTGATCTCACTCACTTTCCTTCCACCAAAACCGCCTGAAAGACTAAAGAAATTACTCAAAAAGACCAACAACTAAAAGCAATAACTAAAGGATAGACATGGGACTTCCTCCCAAGTGAGCTTGTTTTAAGTCTCTAAGCTTGACTTCCTGTTTCCCTTTAGGCTTTGTCGGGTTCATAGAGAGGTACTGAGGACCCCTCTGGAATGGCATAGTCTGCTAGGTATCTCTTGACTCTCTGTCCATTCACTGTGAATTCATTGCCATCCTTGCCAATTAGAGTGATGGCTCCATAGGGTAGAATCTCTCTAATACTGAACGGTCCGGACCACCTTGATTTGAGCTTTCCTGGGAACAGCTTGAGCCTTGAGTTGAAAAGAAGCACCTGGTCTCCTACCTTAAAGTCTTTTGGCAGGATCTTTTTGTCATGGAATGCCTTAGTCCTTTCCTTGTAAACTCTTGAACTCTCATAAGCATCAAGCCTTATCTCTTCTAATTCATGCAAATCCATTGTCCTCTTTTCTTGAGCTGTCTTGATGTCTAAATTCAGGAGCTTTGTTGCCCAGATTGCTTTGTACTCAATCTCCACTGGCAAATGGCAAGCTTTTCCATATAGCAGCTGAAATGGAGTTCTCCCTATTGGTGTTTTAAATGCTGTCCTGTATGCCCAAAGAGTGTCATCGAGCTTGACAGCCCAATCTCTTCTAGAGATACCAACAACTTTTGCAAGAATTTCCTTGATCTGTTTGTTTGAGACCTCCACTTGGCCACTAGTCTGAGGGTGATAAGGTGTGGCCACCTTATGTTTGACTCCATGCTTTCTCAGAAGGTTCTCAAATAACTTGTTGATGAAGTGTGAGCCTCCATCACTGATCACTACCCTTGGCACACCAAACCTGGGAAATATGGTGCCTTTAAACAACTTAATAACAGCTCGAGCATCATTTGTTGGGCAAGCCACAGCCTCAACCCATTTAGATACATAATCCACTGCAACCAGGATGTATCGATTCCCATAAGAGGGTGGGTTGAATGGTCCCATAAAGTCGATTCCCCAAACATCAAACACTTCAACTTCTAAGATTGGGTTCTGAGGCATCTCATTCCTTCTCGAGATATTGCCCATTCTTTGGCAGGCATCGCACTTAGTGATGAAGCTTCGTGCATCCTTAAACAGGCTGGGCCACCACAGACCTGCTTGCAGAATTTTCTGGGCTGTCTTGTATGTGGCGAAATGCCCCCCATATGATGATCCATGACAGTGCGCGAGCACTCCCTGCACCTCTCCTTCTGCTACGCACCTTCTAAACATACCATCAGAACCTCTCTTGTATAAGTAAGGCTCATCCCAAAAGTAGTGGTTAATGTCCCTGAAGAATTTCTTCTTGCTGTGACTATCTAGACCATCAGGCTCTTCTCCACAGCTCAAATAATTAGAAAAATCAGCATACCAGGGAAGCTTCTCCTCTAACGCCAACGCTTCAATCAGCTTTCTTCCTGAGGGAATGCTCTCTACGAAAGTGTGAACTGCCATCAGCTGCTCTTCAGGCATCGAGTCATCAATAGGGATTTCATCTTCTATCCGCATTCTAGATAGGTGGTCTGCCACCCCATTTTCAATCCCTTTCTTGTCCTTAATCTCCAAATCAAACTCCTGAAGCAATAGAATCCATCTCAGCAGTCTTGGTTTTGCATCCTTCTTTGCTAAAAGGTGTCGCAAGGCTGCATGATCAGTGTGGACCACCACTTTAGAACCAACCAAATAGGATCTAAACTTCTCAAATGCGAATACTATGGCGAGGAGTTCCTTCTCCGTCGTGGCATATTTCACTTGTGCTTCATCGAGGGTCTTACTCGCATAGTATATCACGTGAAGCTTCTTATCCTTTCTCTGACCAAGAACTGCCCCCACTGCGTAGTCACTCGCATCACACATAATCTCAAACGGTAGATCCCAATCTGGTGCCTGCACAATAGGAGCACTAACCAGCTCTCGTTTGATCTCTTCAAATGCTCTGAGACAGTCTTCATCAAACTCGAACGCGATCTCTTTACACAAAAGCCTTGTAAGAGGTCTTGCAATCTTTGAGAAGTCTTTGATGAATCTTCTGTAGAATCCAGCATGGCCCAGGAAGCTTCTGATGTCCTTCACATTGGATGGAGGTTTTAGTTGCATCATTACATCGACCTTGGCTTTATCAACCTCTATGCCTTCCTCACTAATCTTATGCCCTAGCACAATCCCTTCTCTGACCATGAAATGACATTTTTCCCAATTGAGCACCAAGTTCGTCTCCTCGCACCTAGTGAGTACCCTGCACAAATTAGAGAGACAAGATGCAAACGAGTCTCCATAGACGGAAAAATCGTCCATGAAGACTTCGACTACATCCTCTATTAGATCCGAGAAGATCGACATCATGCACCTCTGAAATGTTGCAGGTGCGTTACATAGTCCAAACGGCATCCTTCGATATAAGAAGGTACCATAGGGACATGTAAATGTTGTCTTCTCCTGGTCATTGGGATGAATAGGTATTTGAAAAAATCCAGAATATCCATCAAGGAAACAGTAATAAGAATGATTAGCAAGTCTCTCCAGCATCTGATCGATAAAGGGCAATGGAAAATGGTCTTTCCTAGATGCAGCATTCAATTTTCTGTAATCTATGCACATCCTGTGGCCAGTGATTGTCCTAGTTGGGATTAATTCATCATTGTCGTTTTTTACTACAGTTATACCTCCCTTCTTAGGAACACAATGCACAGGTGAAACCCAATTACTATCAGAGATGGGGTAAATGATCCCAGCATCTAGCAACTTAAGAATCTCTTTCTTAACTACCTCTTTCAAATTCGGATTCAGTCTTCTCTGAGGTTCAATGCTAGAGTATGATTCTTGTTCAAGATGGATCCTATGCATGCATAGGCTAGGTGAGATCCCTTTTATGTCATCTAACGAATACCCTATAGCCTTTCTAAATTTCCTGAGTTCAGTTAGCAACAAATGCAATTCATCACTATTGAGCTCATCATTAACTATCACAGGGTATGTAGAGTTCGGACCTAAGAAAGCATACCTTAGCCCTTTGGGTAGAGGCTTCAGTTCTAGCTTGGGAGCTCTTAGTTCGGACCAGTCGTCTGACGCGGAGGTGCCTGCATCGACCTGTTTGGTCGATGCTGTTGGTCGATCTTGCTCTTGAGTCCCATTTTCTGCGCAATCGCTTTCTACTGCTTTGACCTCTACTGTCGACTGTATTAAGTTCTCAAAGTCCACTGGCTCATCTTCTTCTTTGTGAGAGTCCAAAATCCTCTGATAAACCTCAGTCTCCGGGTGCAAATATCCTTCCTCGCTGTTTTTTGTTAGAGCACTTTGGAGATGGTCCTGTTCGTTGAGTTCTTCTAGAAGCTCGTCTGCCAATTCATCCATTCTCTCTATCCAAAACAGCTGGCCTTCTATGGTGGGTTTCTTCATGACATTATTAATGTTAAAACTCATCTTGAGATCTTTGCCCAGATTCAACTCTATCTGACCTTTCTTGCAGTCTATGATTGCTCCAGCTGTTGCTAAAAATGGTCTTCCCAAAAGCAGGGGGTCTTTGGGTCCTTCATCCATCTCAAGCACAACAAAATCAGTGGGGATCTCCACATTTCCCACTTTAACTGGCATGTCCTCCAAAACTCCATTAGCTTATCTTACTGACCTATCAGCCAAGATCATGGCAAGATTGCAAGGTCCAAACTTAGTGAATCCTAACCTTTTAGCTAAAGACAGTGGCATCAGGCTAGTTGAGGCTCCCAGATCACACAAGCAGTTGTCAAAAGCAAACTGGCCTAGCGAGCATGGTAAAGTGAAGGCTCCTGGATCCCTTAGCTTTTCTACTATGTCCTTTCTCTGTATAAACGCGCTGAACTCATGAGTTAGCATCATCATGCCCTGAGTTTCCCTGATCCTGTCATTAACCAGATCCTTCAAAAACTTGTGAGACTGAGGTATCAAAGCAATGGCATCTACCAAAGGCATCTTCAGTTCAAGTTCATCCATCTGTTTGTTAAATAGAGCCTTGTACTTCTCTACCAGCTTTTTCTTGAATCTTCCAGGGAATGGGAGTTTAGGCTTGTAGGGTGGCGGAATGAATTCTGGCTTCTTCTGCTCAGGAACTGCAGATTTTTCAACAGGGGGTGGCTTGGATCGACCTGTTGGTCGATCAGGGTGATCGATGCTGTCGTCTTGTGTGGGTTGTTTGCCCTGCAGTTCGTGTTCACAGAAACCCTCCCCATCTTGTTCCTCACTGTCCTCAGTGATGTCAGGTGGTCCTGTTCTGGGAGCAAGCTGCTTACCACTGCGAAGCGTGATAGATTTAGCCTGGTGAAGCTCGTTGGGTTGATGGTGGATTGCTTTACCATGAGGTTTGCCGTGAACCTTTTCAGAAGAGGATGAAGCAGTAGTGCTCTCTAGGTACTTGACTTTAGAGGTCAGTGCCTCAACTTTGAGATTCAAATCTTGGAAGTTATTATGTACGTCAGAAAACTGCCTGGCCATATCTTTAGCACCAGCGGCCTGTCCTTGAAGGATTTGCTGGAACATACTTGCAAAATCAGGAGGTGGTGCCTGAGATTGAAAACTCGTGGGTGCAGCCGGCTGCTGCGGAGGGGCGAAAGGCTTAGTTGGCTGGTACGGTTGTTGATTGTGGTTAGGCCTGTAAGTGTTGTAACCACGAGTGTAACCCGCGGGGTTCTGCATGTAGCACACTTCGGCAGACTGATCGATCTCCCCATCTTGGACCTGTTCAGCTTCACAAACAAAGGTGAGTTGCTTGTGCTGTGCCAACAACAACTTATCCAACTTGTCATTGAGAGCTTTCATCTCCTTCCTGTGTTTATCATCATAATTGGTGGTGCTTCGCACAGCTCTATCAGAATCCTCACTGTAGTTTCCATCAGAGAGTGCCAAGTTCTCCACAAGCTCCCAACCATCATCTACATCTTTATTCAGAAAGTTGCCGTTACTAGCGGTATCCAGCATTAGTCGGAACTGAGGCAATACTCCTCGATAAAGTGTACTGAGAAGAGAGTCATTGGAGAAACCATGGTGTGGGCACTTGCTGGTGTAGCCCTTGAATCTTTCCCATGCCTCACAGAAGGTCTCACCAATCTTCTGAGTGAAGCTGGATATCTCATTTCGAAGCTTAGCTGTTCGAGAATTGGAGAAAAACTTAGCAAGAAACACTTTCTTGCAATCGTCCCAAGAAGTAACAGAGCCTGGAGGTAGAGCTTTTTCCCACTGCCGTGCCTTATCAGCAAGAGAGAATGGGAATAGGCGCAGCTTGAGAGCGTCATCACTTACGCCATTGATCTTTGTTAAGCCACAGAGCCGATCAAAGCATTGATTTCTCACCACTTTAGCATTGATTCATCCCCTGTTCATACCATTTTTAGTCATTTGTGGTCATTTTGCATGATTAGTAGGTTATTGCATGAGCATTGCATACATTCTTGCATTTGGAGTTGTTTAGGTACAAAAGGGGCTATTTGGTGAGGAAATGGCACACGATCGAGCACCACCATCGAGCAGTTGATCGATGCCGAGGCAGAAAGGCGCAAGCTTTGAAGAACACAGGGCATCGACCAAACTGATCGATCAGACTGATCGATGCCTGGGCAGAAAGGTGGGAACTTTGAAGAACACAAGGCATCGACCACCCTGATCGAGGAGACTGATCGATGCCAAGCCTAGCCGCCTTTGACTTTTGGTTTTTAGAATTAGGGTTTTGACTTTTGCCTAAAGTAGTATAAATACAACTGTTGTTCTGAGACAATTATCAAGATATTATCTTATCCTTACTTTTCTCTTATCCCTAATCTCTCTCTTTTCTCTCTAGAACTCTATAAACCAGACACTTTGTGATCCAGATCTCTCTTAATCCATTTTGATTTTGCACTTTCTACATTCACAGTTCTCTTAATCTCATCTTTATCTTTATGATTATGCAATTTATTTTATTTTCTGGGTTTATGCATTTTATGATGATTTGTGAGTAGTCTGCTTAGGGTTCTTGAGAATGGGTTAGGAAAGTGATGAATCCTTGATCTTCTAGGGTGTTTAAGTTTAGATCTGTTTAGATCCCTTCTGGGTGAGTGTTTTTAATGCTAATTTCTTTCTGAGAAGTTGAAATTAGACCCTAGGTATTTCCTGCCCGAGAGGTGTTTGTTGAAATGCTTGAACCAACTTTTTCCAGAGATTTACATGTCTAACCCAAGAGATTGGTTGCTTAGAGTGTTTATTGTCTTTGATTGATTGATTATTAATGCCTGCTATGTTATGCTTCTCTAGAGAGATCTAGGTTTGGAGGTAGCATAGTTTGAGGGGTCTCTGTCACGAGAGTGGATTGACCTTTATTCGAATCTTTCGTCAAGGGATTAGCTCTGTATGAGTTTTTGTTAGACACCTTAGTTGATCTAGGAGGATTCACTGACCAATTATTCCCATTCTCATGAGCTCTATTTCGTTATCTGATTGTTATTCGCTTGATCGATCTGTTTCTGCTAGTTCTCTGTCAGTTCTTGTTTTTGTTTTCTCTTTTGCTCACTTAGGTTGCTAGATACCAAATTCTCTCTGTTTGGCTTGGATTAAGTGAAATGATTGTATCCTGATTGGTCAATAGCTCACTCTTATGGATTGATACCTTTGTGCTACAATGATTGCATAAGGGAATTGAAACACCCCTGTTGCCTCCTCTTGTGTGTGTCTCTACCACCATTAAAAAGCTTGTTTCAATTTGGCGCCGTTGCCGGGGAAACACATTAAAAAGCTTGTTGAACCCAGATGGATAGACACACCACATTTGATAAAATCTGGATTTATCGCCAAGGAAATGGTGAACGGGCAGTACCTCTACAGGTTCTTCCACCAAGAAGCTAGCTGCACCAAGATGATGCCTCTTCCTTGCCCAAGTCACACTACCATTAGGATGGGAAACAACATCGATTTTTGCCCACCTACCGTGCTGCTATACCCAAGAGAGCAAGAGGAAGCTCCAATTGCAGAACAAGAGGAAGCGGAGCAGCATCGACCAGATCAGGTCGATGCAGACAACGATGACCTTCAGGACTCCCCTCTTGAAGAATTCAAAGGCCGCACCTTACAGGACGCTCACAGGCACATCAGCAGGCTCCGAAAGTGGTCAATCAAGACGATCAAAGCGCTGCAAAAGACGGTATCGGTTATGGGAAATCAGATCAAAGAGCTTCAAGGGAAAGCTAAGGAAGCTCCTGCGCCTTGGTTACTTCTAGATTAATAGAGTTTTGGATGCATATGTTATCTACTTTATTGACTCCTTCTCTCTTTCTTTTGGCAGTTCACTAAAAAGGATACACGAGGAAATCTATACGGAGTTGGGAGCCTCAAGAATACCCTTGGCAGCAGCAGCAGCCAACCAGCCCAGCCTTCATTCACGTTTATAAAAGATCAACTGAAGGAGTATAAACGGTAGATCGAAAAGTAGGCTGCTCTTAATGCTGAGATTGCTACCCGAGAAGAACAGAATGCCCGACTTGTTGCAGCAAAAGGAGAGGATAGCCGAGTTATCCTTGGTCGAAAAGTATCTACGCCAAACTGATCCGCGCTACCTCGACTTTATGGCGACTCAGTCAGCTAATGCAACAACACACACGGTTCCTCTCAACACCACTCATCCTGATCCATCAGTAACTCAATTAACTTAGGTTACTTATTTCTCAGACTGTCATGAACTTGTCAATTTTCAGTTTCTGTGCTGCTTAACTTGTTGAACTATCTGAAAGCTTTTTAATGTTGGATGTTATGTAATCGATAGTGCTTTTGAATGTGGAAAATATTTTGTATTTTTAATATTTTGGTTTCCTGAATTTCTGAAGAAAAATAATTCAAAACAGGTTTTAAAATTGAAATACTAATAATATCCAAAACCATTTCTGTTTTAAGCTCACTGTGTAGTCGCTATGTAGTCGTTTAATTAGTCACCAAATTGTCATAAATCAGTCGCCAAATAGTCACTAATCAAAAACCATTTCTGTTTTTTTGCTCAATGTATAGTCGCTATTTAGTCGTTACACCAAATCGTCATAAATCAGTCGCCAAAGAGTCACTATTTACTTAACAAGTAGTCCCAAAACAGTCGTAAATAATTAAGCGACTAATTAGCGGCTAAATGTTACAAGCCTATGTATACCTAACTTAGTCGTAAGATAGTCGTTAAGTAGTCGAATAATTCTACGACTAATTAGCGACTACAATAAACGACAACAACAATCAGTTGCCATTTAGTCGCATCATCCCATTTAGCGACTACTTAGCGACTAACTATGCGGTCGCATTTGACCTGTTTTCTTGTAGTGAGAGTTGGAGGGTAGAGGCTATCAGTATACTAATCCAAAGTGCTTTCCCTCTCAATTTCATGACAAAACACAATGTCCAACCCAACGGGATTCCGACAATATAATATGATCATATGCTTGCAATCTCCTATATGTTGCCATCCTGTTCCTCTCACAACCCCTGAGAAATGAAAGAACTCTAGAGTTAAATCTACTGTTCTTGGGATTTCTTGTAACAAAGTTACAATCATCTCTCCAATAGCTGATTACCCGAGAGCACGACAAGAAAGCTATTAACGGAAATGGATAGGCAGAGAATAGGTGTGATTTGGGTTGTGTAGGGAGCCACTTCTCTCTCGTTGATGAATATATAACCCCAACCTTTTCTGTAACTGTAAAGAGTAATGCTTGCAATGATTGCCTCAAGAGCACCCAGGAAAATAGCGGAATTAGCCGCGGCTTGAGCTGCCCGAGGATTTCCAGCTCCTACCTCGTTTGAGACATATGTGCTATATATGACAAAAAAATATTCAGAGATTAGATATATTTTACAAGAAAAGTTTAGATTCTTGTGAACAATTAGAAATCTATAGAACTCGATGTTGTGAGGCTGCTCCATGATTTAAGTTAGAAAGATCACAAGCTTATTGAATGTTTGAATTTGTACAAAGTGATAGGTACATACCAAATGGATATCACCGATGTTTCGAGCTTTGAGTTTGGTAAGAGTCCAGACATTAGTAGTAGAAGCTCAAAGGACCACCATTCCAGGCTTTACTTACACCCCACACCGAAAAAAAAAAAAGAAAAAAAAAACAACAACACTTTAACGTAAGGATCCATTGAAGATCTAATCAGATCACGAAGCTCGTGGATGTGGATATTTAAGTTACCATATCATCATTGCAGAAGGGATCACGAGGGCAATGAACTGCTTCATGCTCGAGAAGATTTCTTGCAAACGAAGATTCCTCATTTCGAGATGCAGAGCAGACTCTCTCATGAAAATCCAAAGCAAAACTACGTTGAGCCAATATGAAAAGCCGAAGGACAAAGCGGCGCCAACGATTCCAAATCTCATTTTATAAAAAAGAAGCCAACACAAGGGAATGTAAAAACAGAGAGCTCCAAGAGAGCTCAAGAAGAGAGGAAGAACCAATCCTTGTGACTGGAAATACCGACTCAGAAGAGCGAATCCAAATAAAGCCGGTATGAGCCAGATTGAGTATCTGCAAGCTAATTGAGAGATGAGAGGATCTTGATGGAAAAGCGCCAAGAGTTTTTCCATGAAAACCCATAAAAGAGAGATTGAGAAACAAAACAAGAGAAGACATAGCATTTGAGTTGTACGTGTATGAACCAATTTTTTCAAATTGTTGTGGTCTAAAAGCTTGACCACACAGTGTGTCTAACGCACCTGCCAACCCAACAAGGATGCTGAAGCTCGTAACATTGGTGAGGGAAGTGGCTATTGCCACGCCTGAGAGTGATAGATCATTCCAATGAACTGCCATGACCATGGAAATGACATGAAGAAGGAACTGAGAAACCGAAACTGCCACCATTGGAGCCACCATGGAGCTCACCTTCTTCATCATCTCCACGGACAAATAACTCGTTTCTTTTGTAGATTTCTCATTCCTGTTATCTTCTTCTTCTTCCTCCTTCCGCACCAACGAGAAATTCGTTTCCATCATCGTTCGGTTAGTCAACTAAAAATCGTATGATCAAAACATATTTAAAAACTTTCTAAACAAAGAAATAAATTAGACAAAAACCAACAAGGTCGTCTCCATTATAATAAATAGAGGAACGGTGAAATGTCGAGAACAGGCAATAATAATAATTAAAAAAAAAACCTATTTTGGGTCGGAGATGTGATATGCTATGGTTAGGTTGATTAAAGTAGGGTTGGGACGTTTTAATTAATTAGTTTGATTCTATAAAACAGACTTGGGTTAAAGGGAAGCTTAGCTTAAATCTTTCTCTATTCTTATATTGTTTAATGTGCTATCTTAGGTATCTCCTCTGGTGTGTGATGCGGACATCGTACCTCGTACAAGAGATGGCTTACTTACTGATGCACTGGCTCACGAACTGCTTGGAGGACTTTCTGATGAACCTGCTGAAGTATTATTTGTGCTGCAACAGCTTGAACCAACGAAAGAAGATCGTGAACCAAACTTGGAACCAGCTGATACTACGACTTGGGAACCCTCTTGGAGTCTTAGAAGATTCATATTTTGCCAAGGAAAGCGTCCTAATTCATTTGGAGAAGAAGGGTACTCAAAAAAGAAAGAAAGAGCTCCACTTGCCTTATTTGAAGATCTCCACACTTATGTGTACCTAGGACCAGTTATCCAGCGTAATCTTCACCTAAAAAAACACATCATCACTTGGAGAAAGAGGCCACCACGATTTGCCTCATTTTACAACTCGCCCCCACAAGTTTCCAAATCCTAACCGAGTGCATATGAGCCCTTCAATGCCAACGGCTAGGAGATCAACTTTCCCTTCAAGTTTTTCTTTTAATTTCGCATATTTTACTTCCTTATGTGATGTTTTAGACCGTTGTTGGTCGAGCCTATAAAAGCTCAGCCTCTTTGTTCTTTGTATTCACCAATTTTTCAAGTAATAAAGTTCAGTTTGTTTGCTTTCAAAGTTAGAGTCTTTGAGCATTTGTTTGAGTCATTCTCTTTGTGAGATTTCCCCTTAGAGCTTGTCTTGTGAGTCCCTTAGCCTTGTGTGGATTCCCCTTGGTTAATTGATTTGTTTTAGTTACTAAACGTCTCCATCACCACCGCTACGACACTTCCGCAAGCCATCAAGCGTTGAATTCTTGATCCACCCCTTGATTTATGAACAGTGTGACTCTGTTCTTGTATCATTTGGTATTAGAGCTAAAAGCTCCAATCTATCCAGGTTCACTCTTTCCTTTCTGCAATCTCAATTCCGTTTTCAGATTGCTTAAAAAAAAAAAAAAAAGTCGTTTAGGCCTTTTTTTGTTTTAGTTTTATAAAATCCAGAAACTCTAATTAAAAAAAAAAAGTATTATTCGTTTTAAGATTAATTTTCTATTTTAATTTACTTAAAAACCAAAAATTCAAATCACTGTACTGCTAGCTGTATCAGTTCTTGTCTTGCCCTTTGAACAAACGTTGATCTCTTGATATAAATTTGTGCAAGGTAACCTGAGACGATATGGAAAAAGAAGCAGCACCGCAAGACGCTCTCACCCGTATGCTAGCTGAGATGAAAGAAGATTTGAGAAATCTTAACAACCGGATGGGTACTCTTAGCCACGAAGTCACCGCAGTGCGAACTGATCTAGGCACTCGGTTGGACCGAATTGAGCAGCCACGAGCCGACCCACCACGAGCTGCTATACAAGCCATAGGAAACTTGTTTCCACGTGCCAATGAACCAAGAGTAGAGGAACCGCCTGGCCGAGACGAAGCTCCACAAGACCAAGAAGACAATCCTCCTCCTCTACCGAATCAACAAGAGGTTTTTCAGCCACGGATGAGGGATCCATTAAACCGAGGAAGAATCCAACAAGAGGACGCCCTTAGACCAGGTATAAGAGACGTTAAGCTAGTCCCACCTACATTTGCAGGCACCCGATACCCAAGTCTACCTTGATTGGGAAGGACGCATGGAACATATCTTCGAGTACTATGGCTATACCGAAAGAAGGAAAGTCTCCTTAGCCACTGCCCAATTAACTGAAAAGGCCCTCACTTGGTGGAATCGAGAGATAGATGAAAACCGGAGACTCCTCCGCGCACCTATAACCTCATGGGAGAACATGAAGTTCTACTTACGGAGAAGGTATGTCCCACCACACTATAATCGTGATTTGAAACAAAAGTTTTGTAAATTATGTCAGGGAAACAGAACCGTGGAAGCGTATTTCAGAGAGTTCGAACAAATCAAGAACCGCCTAGGCTTACTTGATTCGGAAGAATCACTAATGGCACAATTCGCCAATGGCCTTAATGAGAAGGTGTTGTGCAAAGTCGAGAGCCAAAACAACGAGACTCTCAATGGCCTATTTCACTTAGCTGTCCAAGTTGAAGAACAAAACAAGAGGAAGGCAGCTATAAAAACACGCAACACATCCCAACTCGTTGATAAAAATAAGGCCGTCGAGGGCGATTCTAATTCCAAAGCCAAACTCCAAGAACGGACCAGAGATCAACGCTATGATCCAGGTAAGTCTTCCAACCATACTCATGACATTGTTTGTTGTAAGTGTGAGGGAAGGGGCCACATGTCCAGAGAATGCCCCAATCAAAGAGCCATGTTCATCACCCAAAGTGGAGGATACGAGTCAGAAGACGACGAAGACGATAATGAGATGGAAGAGACCATCTATGCTGACGTAGGAGAGTCGCTACTGACCTTAAGAGTCCTCAACACTCAGCCTGTTAGTGAGGAGATGGCTCAACGAGAAAACTTATTCCACACTCGATGTACAGTGCGCGATAAGGTATGTCATTTAATTATAGATAGCGGATCATGCGCTAACATTGCGAGTGCTTTCATGGTGGATAAGTTAGGACTGGAAACACATAAGCATCCACATCCCTACAAGCTCAGGTGGCTTAATGACAAAGAGGAGCTTAACGTGTCAACAAGAGTTGAAATCCCTTTCACAATCGGCAACTACAAAGACTCGGTGACTTGTGATATCGTGCCAATGCAAGCAGGTCATATATTGCTTGGGAGACCATGGCAATATGACCGTGGAGTGACTCACTATGGCCGCACCAACGAGTATTCATTCGACTATGCGAATGGGCGAATCACTTTAGCACCATTAGATCAAAATGAGGTTGGTGCTATGCAAGCTAAGTAAAAAAAAAAAAAATCAATAACAAGGTAAATTTTTATGCTAAAAAGATTATTACCCCCTATCTTGATGATGATATGATACGCTTGTCTTTTGTCAAAAGGCCTGAAACAGGTTTGGAGAAGCTAGAAGATCCACCGGATACGCTTACTCTCAAACTAGACGAACCAATTAAGAAGTTACCAAAGATGTACCAGAGGTAAAACCAAGGCGTAATCTACTCCATGCTAATCCAAGAAGCACCTCCAGTGACGCAAGACTGGACCAGACCCTCACCAATTCAAGGTAAGGTCTTAAACTCGCAAAGAAAATCATATACTAACTTACTTTCGTTTGGTACAGGTCCTTTAGTTTCGAGGTCGAAACTTCTTCAAGAGAGAGGGTATGATGCAGACATCGTACCTGGTACAAGAGATGGCTTACTTACTGATGCACTGGCTGACGAACTGCTTGGAGGACTTTCTGATGAACCTGCTGAAGTATTATTTGTGCTGTAACAGCTTGAACCAACGAAGGAAGATCGTGAACCAAACTTGGAACCAGCTGATACCACAACTTGGGAACCCTCTTGGAGTCTTAGAAGGTTCATATTTTGCCAAGGAAAGCGTCCTAGTTCATTTGGAGAAGAAGGGTACTCAAAAAAGAAAGAAAGAGCTCCACTTGCCTTATTTGAAGATCTCCACACTTATGTGCACCTAGGACCAGTTATCCAGCGTAATCTTCACCTAAACAAAAACACATCATCACTTGGAGAAAGAGGCCACCACGATTTGCCTCATTTTACAACTCGCCCCCACAAGTTTCCTAATCCTAACCGAGTGCATCTGAGCCCTTCAATGCCAACGGCTAGGAGATCAACTTTCCCTTCAAGTTTTTCTTTTAATTTTGCATATTTTACTTCCTTATGTGATGTTTTAGACCGTTGTTGGTCGAGCCTATAAAAGCTCAGCCTCTTTGTTCTTTGTATTCACCAATTTTTCAAGTAATAAAGTTCAGTTTGTTTGCTTTCAAAGTTAGAGTCTTTGAGCATTTGTTTAAGTCATTCTCTTTGTGAGGTTTCCCCTTAGAGCTTGTCTCGTGAGTCCCTTAGCCTTGTGTGGATTCCCCTTGGTTAATTGATTCGTTTTGGTTACTAAACGTCTCCATCACCACCGCTACGACACTTCCGCAAGCCATCAAGCTTTGAATTCTTGATCCACCCCTTGATTTAAGAACAGTGTGACTCTGTTCTTGTATCAGTGTGGGAGGAGGATACCTTTCACGAGCACCAAGCGTGTCAAGCTCGGCTAGTGGAGATGATAATGATGATGATGTCTGAGGCATAGTAGGCTCTATAACATATCCACCATGATCGATCACTCTCTTCCCGATCATTCGGATTGGATGTGTCCTTCTGCGACAAGGATACTCCGGGATGTCAACTCCAGCCTGAATAAATAACTAAACAAGTGCTGGAATTCTTTCATAGTCAAACCGTGTTTCATGCTTAATGCGCCGCCCAAAAGGGTCATACATGTGATACGAATCAACAGGAACAAGAACATCATTGATAGTACCCTTGACCCATATGAATGAGAACCACGCCGCTGTGAATTTGTCGGACCATTGCAATCCCTAATATTGTGACCAGCATTAGCCACATGAACAGCTCCACATTCACTACAAGCAAAGACGGGAATAACATGGAGAAGCTGTGCTAAACCTTTAATCAACAACTTCCAGTTATCTATCACTTTATAAGCCACAGGAACAAGATTTGAAACTAGCAATCCATTTTTGGGAGGGTCTAACTGTTTCTCTATACCCATATGAGCAAGTTTCTTATCTTTCCTTGACTCTTCTTGAATCTGCTTAAAAGGAACATGATAAGGTTTTTTCTTGTTCTTTGGTAAAATAGGAGGAAGATCCACATTCTGTGTAAACACATGCTGCTTCGGACTGAAACAAAAGACTGTTCTTAACCTCATTGAACACTCTATTTTAGGGATTGAACGTGAGATCTGCATATAAAAGAAAAAATCCAAACTTTACAACGTCAAAATTATAATCATCAAGATCAAAGTTAATGGAGATGAAATATAAACCTGAAAGCAAAGTCCATAAGATCCTCTACCTGAAACATCAATTGGCTTTGGATCTATGGTCTGAGGATAAACACCTCTACAGGCAGGCGAAACCAGAAGCATGCTGAATTGCAAGGAATAAGCCAAAGCGACTACTTTCACCGAAACCTGAAACATTTAAGGAAACATGTAAGGACCGAAACCTAAAACATTTAAGGAAACATGTAAGGATTTATAAGAAAGATCCCAAGGAGTACACTGTTTAGTCACTTCGTCGAACATGTGGTGTGGATGAAAGAAAAGAAAACGGATAAAAACTAAGAAGAGATACACAGATCCCAAACAGCAGAGCAAAAAAAAAATCAGTGCATCTGCTTAACCATTTAACAGATAATTGCAATGAATATAGCAGTGAAGGAACTTTGTCTTACAAAGTGACAACGCAGCAAAGGGTGACCCTTTTTCTAAGAGCTTTCGTCTGTCAATGAAACTATTTATCCTACCAAAGTAATAAACAAAGACTATAAAGCCAGAAACATGCCTTATATAAACCAATCATCACCATAACCAATATCGCATAGCATGATAGCAAATTTTAAAAACAACATAACAATTTGGCTTGCATCAAACTTGAACTCTTCACTGGATAGAGAATAGTAATTGTTTCACACTTAGGGTGAAGTATTGGATCATTGATTTTAATGGATTTAGAAATCCTAACAAAAATCATGTGTTATTCAATCATTGATTCTAAATTTTTTATCAAAATCATGTGTTATTGGTTATATGATTTGTAAATACTAATTAAAATATTATGTTATTCGTTTAGTGATTTTTTTTTTGGATTTCAAAATCCACGTTTTATTAAAAATGGATTTGAATGGATTTGATAGTGCAAAATAGAAGGATTCAAATCCGTGGGTAAACACATGTTATTTCAAAATCCATATGCCTTTATTTCAAAATCAATAAGAATTTTCAAATTATATATGGATTCCAAAATCAATGATCCAATATCCCCTCCTTAGATTCAAGAAAAGTTTTTGCTCAAAATTCTCAATTTCCTCTACCATCAAACAACTTCAAGCTTTGAAGCAATAAACTAGGAATCTAAGGCTAACGAGACAAAAAAAAAAAACTGAACATTCTCGACCTGAAGCAGGTGCTTTTGAAAATTCAGGGGAAGATCAAACATACTCAATTTGAAGAAAATTTGGTATTGTAATTTACTAATTCGTCGGCGTCTTTAGAAAATAACTGCTCTGAGGCTGAAATGACTGCAAATTTGCTGCCTTAGATTCGGAATAGAGAATAGAGAATAGAGAGAACCAAAATTTCTGGGTTTCCGTCGCCGGCAACATGTAACGGAAAAATCCCTAAAGAGCCAGTGTTTACAAACCGGGTTGGACTGACCCATAATTTTATTACTTACAAAACTAAGAGCAATCCATTATGTGAGGAGATTGAAAAGCTGTACAGTACTAACCTTAGAACTCAAAAAGCAAAATGGTGGAGAACGAACCAGAAGAGTTTTCAACCCGACCCACTTCACCAAAACTAGAGTCTAGAAGAGTCTTCGAGATGCTGGATTTGTTACGAGGCACATAATTTCGTTGACGGTGACGGACAGTAACAAGATATTTCTCTAACCTATCTTTTAAAGTATCGTTTCAATGATGTAAACCCGGTTTGTTCCGATTAAGCTTTATGTGGGTTAAGGACTGTACCACAGTCTTTAAGTACGAACATTTTTCATTTGGGATAAGCTAATCGAATAATCATCATCCTTATCGGTGAACTGATTCCATGATACTTCCTTGTTTGTCGGTTTTTTCTCTAAATATTTATTACGAACATATTTTTTTGAAATATATATATATATTTCATGCGAACCTCTAATTTATTATAGAGGAATTCCTCAAAATACTTAACGGCTACCAAAAAGTAGTCGTAAAGCAGTCGCTATTTAGCGACTAACAGAAGTAGTCACCAAATTAGTCGTATATTAGCGACTACCTTATGACTAAGTTGGCAAGAAAGTAACGTAGTCGCAAAGTAGTCGCCAATTTAGCGACGATTTTGCGACTAATTCGGCGGGTCGCAACATGATGATTTAAAAACACGTTTTCTCGTTTTGGGGTAGGTGTACCGGTATTTGGCGACTACTTATGTAGTCGCTATGTCGTCGCCAAATAGTCACTATGTGACTGCCAATTTGTCTATATAAGGAAACACTCAACCATCGGTTTTTCTCACACCAAACAGAAGCACAAACGAAAACAAAGAAAAGAAACGAGGTTGAGAGAGTTTGAGAGAGTTTGCCTAAAAATTTTTTTTTTTTTTTGAAAAAAATTAAAAAAAAAAACTTTGAGAGGTTGAGAATATGTCAGGAAATTTTCGGGAGTGGATGTATAATAGGATCGATGAAGCGACGGAAAATTTTTTGGAAGAATTCAGATTGGGGTGGATCAGTTCTTGGAATTTGCAAGTAGCCTACCTTTTTCACAAGAAAATGGTGGTAAGTTTTATTGCTCTTGTAGTAAGTGCAAAAATCATAAGCGTGGACTGGGGATTATAATTTGCAATCATCTTTTTAACTATGGGTTCATGCCAGATTATTATGTTTGGTATAAGCATGGTGAATAAATTATTATGGATTTAGGAACAAGTACTTATGTTGATCCGACATTAAATACTAGAAATCAATATGATCAAGTGGGTAATGTAGAAGATAGATATGAGGATATGGTGAATGATGCATTTTGTTATAATGATAGCTATCAGGATGGTAGTGATCAAAATGTAGAAGAACCGGTCTTAAACCATTCTCAAACATTCTATGACTTATTAGAATGTGCAAAAAATCCATTATATGATGGTTGTCGTGAAGGTCACTCACAATTATAATATGAGTGAAAAGTTAGTGGATTCGGTTTGCAAAATATTCATTGAGTATTTACCCGAAGGAAACAAGGCTACGGGTTCACATTATGAGACAGAAAAATTGATGCGCAATATATTTCTCCCATATCATACAATTGATGTTTGTATAAACAATTATATGATATATTGGAAAGAAGACGAAAAGAAAGACCAATGTCGGTTTTGCCGTACAAAAAGATGGAAGCCTAAAGACGATTGACGGAGAACGAAAGTACCATATAGTCGTATGTGGTATTTACCTATTGCTGACAGATTAAAGAGAATGTATCAGAGCCACAAGACTACAGTTGCAATGAGATGGCATGTCGAGCACCAAGAAAAAGAAGGAGAAATGAGTCATCCTTCAGATGCGGCGGAGTGGAGGTATTTTCAAGAACTAAATCCTCGATTTTCCGAAGAACCCCGTAACGTGTACCTTGGATTATGTACTGATGGGTTCAATCCATTTGGCATGTCTCGTAATCATTCGCTATGGCCCGTGATCTTGACTCCATATAATCTACCCCCTGGTATGTGCATGAATACCAAGTACTTGTTTCTTACCATTCTGAATTCTGGGCTAAATCACCTGCAAGCTAGTCTCGATATCTTCTTGCAACCTCTTATCGAGGAGTTAAAAGAGTTGTGGTCAACTGGAGTAGACTGGAGATGAAATTAAACCTGAAAGCAAAGTGTATAAGAGCCTCTAGCTGAAAAATCAATTGGCTTTGGATCTATGGTATGAGGATAAACACCTCTACAGGAAGGCAAAACCAGAAGCATGCTGAATTGCGAGGAATAAGCCAAAGCGACTACTTTCACCAAACCCTGCAGTATTTAAGGAAACATATGAGGATTTATGAGGAATATCCAAAGAAGTGACAAGGAGTAGATCGTTTGGTCATTTCGTCGAACATGTGGTGTGCATGAAAGAAAAGGAAACAGAGAACAAGTAAGAAGAGATACACTAAATGAAAATTGAGAATATTTGAAACTGACTCCACTATACTTCGTTGTCCGTATGTGAACTGGAGTTTAAGAGACCACGAAATCAGCACAAACACGAATCTATCTCTTGTCGGGTGGTTTTATGTGAACTGGATTTTTCTCTTAAGATTTTGTTTTTTTTTTCACCGGATTTTTCTCTTAGATATGACACCATATGGCATATACATGTGTCTTTAACGATTAACTAATTTATAAGCAAGAATTTGTCTGATGGTAAAATTTATGCTTACAAAAAAAAATTTATTAAAAAAAAAACTTTAATAATTTTGGCTTATGATAATAATGTGTCAAATTGTTTTTGAAATAGTGTTAAAATAATTTTTTGTTTCAATTTTGTGTACTATATACTATATTAGGACATGCGTATAAATAAACAAAATCAGATTCGATAAAATATTTATAAATTAATTAATATCAACTAATTATATCTCTTCAATAATTCAGGGTCAGGGTTTTTATTTAATTTAACGACCCGCCCTTTTTAACATCCCTAGCATCATCTATCTTGTTTTCTATATCTTCCTAAATACATGATGCAACGATGTTATAATTAAGACACCAACTACCAACGATAGCTTGGTGACTTCACCATCTACGACATCAATATCCAATGTTTGAAGTACATAGCTTATATAAAAAATCCATCTCAATTTCACAGAATCATAACCAAAAAGAAACTTATAACTCACAAAATCACACCTTCAAAAGAGCAAAGTTATGTTACATGCCGATTCAAAGTAAATGGATCATACTTAGACCAAAATAAACCAAGCTTTTGTTTCCATTGAGAATAAAAATCATCATTTTTCTTTAACCTCATTGTCAGAGAAGTTAAAAGAAAAACCACACGCACACACACACTTTACACACTCTTCACCTTCCTTTGCTTATTCTTCTTCACCGCTTTCGATTTTGCTCCTATAATGTCAGTTATGTAGCCAAAGATCATCACCAAAGCAAAAAATTCTTAATCTCTGAGATTACAAATGGAGGTTATTTATCACGGTTTCGTTTTCTCCTTCGCTCTTCTCTTTGGCCTCTCTCTCGCTTGGGATCCTTACGTCTCTTACGATTTCAATGTTTTGTACATCACTGTTTCTCCTCTTGGTGTTTCTCCACAGGTTTTGTTTCACCTTTTTCCTAAACCTCTCTTTTTTGTTTCCTATGAAATTGAGGTTTAGTTGATGTAATATGATTTCCCCGTGGCGATAACTCGTCGGCACCGATGTCTCGTGAAATATTTTTTTTTTTAAATAATCAATACAACAAATACTACTTACATATTAAGATGATTTCTATTAACTCTTATAAAATTATTGACTACAAAATTTAATGATGTGTTAGCTTCCTGTTACACAAAATGCTGCGGCAAACTGGCGAGACTTTGTTTTAGTTTTATTGTATTGATTTTTAGGTAGATGATAATAATATCTCATGTTACTTTTGAAATAGTGTTAAAATAATTTTTAGTTTCAATTTTTTTTCTAAAATATTTATTACGAACATTTTTTAAAAAAATTATATATATTTTTCATGTGAACGTCTAATTTTTATATAGTATACTAAAAAGTTTATATTCTAGATCCAAAATCATAATATTTAATATCAATATAATAAATTAGATGCTCATATAAAAAATAATTTCTCTTTATTTTTTAGCCATAAAGAAAACATGTTATGAAAAAATATTTTTTAACATCAACAAAAAAGAGTAACTTCTTATGAAAATATCACGTTTTAGGCAATAATTAGATAAAAATATACCAAATATTAAGTCATATGATAGGATTTTACTTAATTTGTTTCCAATATTTTCCATCTCACGTAACCTAATCAATTTATAAATGACATGTTAAGATAAATTTTTAACAAATACCATTTCTTCATGAACTTAAATATATCTCGAGTTAATTTTTGGTTCCATTTTTATCTAAACTTTGTTAAGGAAGCACCACCTTTCTTTTTAATCAAAAATTAAGGATTTCCAAATTTTTATTGCACATCAGTTCCAATTCATTAATGCATTCCATGTATTTTGCTAATAGTGTTGAAGTTCAAGATATATGACTTTAAAGATGCCGTTAGTGTTGCTGGTTTTATTGGCGACATGTTTGATTAGTCGCAGCATTTCTAATATCAACCCTAGCATTATACTCTCCAGTCTCCACAATCTTGCTTCCAAATAACTTATGTATAAAAAAATATTTGGTCGCTATCTATTGTCGTTGACGACAATGTTTCGAACATAACCATACCCATCATGCCAACAGAGAAAAGTGTTAGATCATTTTTTTTTAAGTTTCAAGAGAAAGACTAAAGAGCTCTGCAATTAACGAAGTGGAAGAACTAATTATAATTAAAATATTAACATCTACTAGTACACTAGCAAAATTCAACAAGAAATGTTGTTTTTATTTTCGTTGCAAAAAGAAATGTTGCTCTTTCCCTCCCCCATTACTAATTTTTCTAAGTCACAAAATCCTACTCCTTCCCTTATACTCTCTTTTACATCTCAATAAACATATTATCCTTAACACAGAACAAAACAAAAATAAAATTGATGTGCAATCTGTTACTCCCATATCATACAATTGATTTTTGTATAAACAATTATATGATATACTGGAAAGACGACAAAAAGGAAGACCAATGTCGGTTTTAACGTACAAAAAGATGGAAGCCTATAGACGAACGACGGAGAACGAAAGTACGATATAGTCGTATGTGGTATTTACCTATTGCTAACAGATTAAAGAGAATGTATCAGAGCCACAAGACTGCAGCTGCAATGAGATGGCATGTCGAGCACCAAGCAAAAGAAGGAAAAATGAGTCATCCTTCAGATGCGGTGGAGTGGAGGTATTTTCAAGAACTAAATCTTCGATTTGCCGAAGAACCCCGTAACGTGTACCTTGGATTATGTACTGATGGGTTCAATCCATTTGGCATGTCTCGTAATCATTCGCTATGGCCCGTGATCTTGACTCCATATAATCTACCCCCTGGTATGTGCATGAATACCGAGTACTTGTTTCTTACCATTCTGAATTCTGGGCCAAATCACCCGCGAGCTAGTCTCGATATCTTCTTGCAACCTCTAATCTAGGAGTTAAAAGAGTTGTGGTCAACTGGAGTCGATGCATACGATGTGTCATTGGGTCAAAATTTTAATCTAAAAGCAGTGCTGATGTGGACGATAAGCGACTTTCCGGCGTATGGCATATTATATGGATGGACCACTCATGGTAAATTGTCTTGTCCTGTTTGCATGGAATATACAAAGTCTTTTTATCTTCCCAATGGAAGGAAGACGTGTTGGTTTGATTGTCACCGATGATTTCTTCCTTATGTTCATCCTTTGAGGAGGAATAAAAAAGATTTCCTTAAGGGAAAAGATGCTTCGAGAGAGTATCCACCCGCATCTTTGACCGGTGAACAAGTTTACTCGGAGCGGTTAACTGGTGTAAATCCACCTAAAACCAAAGACGTTGGTGGAAATGGACATGAGAAAAAGAAGCATGGTTATGGGAAGCAACACAACTAGCACAAGGAAAGCATTTTGTGGGCGTTGTCGTACTGGAAAATCTTCGACATAATATTGATGTGATGCATATATATATACTACTAAAAAAAACGTGTATAGCCACAGAATATTTCGTGGCTGTGACCTATTATTCGTGGCTATGAGTCATTATAGCCACAGATTGTCACAAACTTTTCCCGTGGCTATAGGGTCGTGGCTATGATATTCCGTGGCTATTCGTGGCAACGTCAGCCACAGATAGCCACAAATATATATGTGACTATGTAGCCACGAAATAGTCACAACCACATTCGTGAGTAACTAGCCATAGATTATCCGTTGCTTTGTCGTGGTTAATTTAGCCACAGATTGTGTCCTAGCATTATTAATATGCCACAGATTTGTGGTGACTCTTCCGTGGGTAAATGTACAAATAGCCACAGATTTTATAGTGGCATTTTCGTGGGTAAAGTTTCTCTCTCTAAGTAAGAAGATTGATTACACGCAAATTGAATAAATGCGTTAATCCCTTCTTTAAACTCTTCTGAAACACAATTTCTCTTAGGATCTATATGTCGATCCATCAACATTTTTCGGATTCTTCTGAAAATTTTCTCTTCTTTAGTATATGAAATGAATGCGAGAGTCGTTTGAATTTATAATACAAATTTTGCCACGGATTTGACACGAATAAATCTGTGGCTATAAACGAATATATTCGATTCGAATATATTCTCGCTGCACATTTAAGAGTGATCGAAAACTTCAATCTCTGGCGTAAAAGAGTGATGTGAAAATTCAATTTTGACGCTTTGCCACGGACATGGTCGTGGGAAATATGTGGTTTTATGTCAAAACAAAGTCACATCCCTCTGCCGCGCGCAGGGAATATATTCGAAAATTACCACAGATAACTTTGTGGCAAATTTGTGGGACAAATCCACGAATATGTCACGAACTAGGTTGTGGCTAGTTTGCCACGATTGATTTTGTGGGTAATGTCGTGGCAATTTTAGCCACATAAGTTTTCGTGGCTCTGTTGTGGCTTTTAGCCACGGATTACTCACGAAAAAGCCACAGATATATATTTTATGAAAGTTGTAGCCGTTTCGTGGTTATTCCGTGGCAATCTTGTTTTTGCCACGGAGCGTCTGTGGCTATGCCGTGGCTATACGCAGAATTTTTAGTAGTAAGGTAAATCAAAATATACCATCATGTCAAGATTAGATATACAAACTTTTTGTTCTCGGCCACACTTACATATTGATAGTGCGGGTAAGGCACCTTTCCCATCCTTCACATTGACAGAATAAGCCAGAACAAGTTTACTTGAATGTGTGAAACATTCAGTTAAGTTCCCTGATGGCTATTCGTCAGACTTAGCTAGTTGTGGATTTGAAAAATCAAAAGTTTTCAGGCATGAAGAGTCATGACTGCCATGTTTTCAGGCAACGGTTACTTCCACTTATCTTTGCAGAACTCCTAGACCGGAATGTCCATCTTGCGTTATCAGGTGAGAATTGTATTACTTAAAAAATATATATATATATATATATGAAATAATTATTGGTTTTTAAAGAAATGACTAACTTGTGATTTATTTTGTAGGGGTTGGAGCATTTTTTCTAGACTTGTGTTCCAGAACATTGAATAAAAGTCGAATTCAAGTTCTAAAACAGAACATTGTTTTGATCTTATGCAATTGAGAGAAGATCTGTCCACCATCATTTTTTGATGTGATGGAGTACCTACCTATACATCTCACCTACGAAGCTGAATTAGGAAGCCCTGTCCAATATAGGTGGATGTATCCTTTTGAAAGATTTTTCAAAAAGTTGAAAGGGAAAGCAAAGAACAAAAGATATGCAGCAGGATCAATTGTGGAATCATATATCAATGACGAGAATTCTTATTTTTTAGAGCACTACTTTGCCGCAAATATACGAACAAAATCAAGGTATAATATATGTACAATTACTCCTACGGCATGATATAACTTTTAATGTGAGAAATAACTTTTCCCTTTTGATCAGGTTAACAAGATTTGATGAAGGTGAAAGCCATGAATATCATGTCCCAGGTGTACATTCTATATTTACTCACGTTGGTAGCCCAAGTGGGCAAATGCATGAAATATGGCTTACTAAGCGAGAATCTGAATCTGCACATGTGTATGTTTTACGAAATTGTGACTACTTTAAGTCAATGGAGAGGTATATAAATTGCAATATCTCAAATTAGAGCATGTTATATAACCCATTATTTATATTCAATGTATGTGATCTTGTATATATAGTATGTTCGAGGATTTTATTTCAGCAAAATATCAAGAACTAACCGAGCAAGAACTCTCAACCAAAAGATCAGAAGAATATCATATATGGGTTAAAGATTATGTATGTGGTATTTAAAATCATTCTATCTATATATATTATATATATGTTACTTAAATTTAACGAGGATTATATATATGCAGGTTACTTATTAGAACGCCACAAATCCATTTCCTACATGGATTAAAGAGATAGTTCATGGACCTATAAACAAGGCTAAAACATGGCCAATGTATTAGATTAAACTAGTTAATCCTGGGAGTTTCTTTTACTGCAATGTATTTGGATTACCCAACTCCAAATCTAATTTTACTGCAATACAATTAGACACTCACCATTTACAATCATTGGTCTTCTTAGGTGTCTATTTCATTTTTTCACTTCATGCTCAAAATTAATTTATACTGCTGTTCTCTTCTCGTCAATCTCTTCGCTTATTTTCAGATATCTAATTGTGGTAAAACAATTTTGGCAGTATTTAAAGATTGACTTTTCCTTGTTGTTGCTTAGGTTTGGCTCTCTTATCCCAGCAACACAGATCTCTACCAAAACTGTCGGACGATGTAAACATCCAAGCAAGGAAAAAATGAGAAAGAATGCACCCAACGCTTCTCAGAGAAAGAATGCATCCAACGTTCAGAGAAAATCCAGTCCTTTCCCATCTCAATATATCTTCACGCCTAACCAGATTCCGCCGTAGCAGCCGGTCTCAGATGGAGGTATCCCCCAAATTCCTCCGCCTCAAATGTCAGTTAACCATGTCTGAAACTACCCACCGCCACTGGTGCTATTCCAGAACCCCGACAATCAAGTTCGTGAAGATTAGCCGAATCTGTCCTCGCCAGAAGTTCAGAACAATCCACAGGCTCTGGGAACCTCAAATCAGAACTCTCAGGCTCCGGCAACCTCAAATCAGAACTCTCCGGCTCAAAGTCATTCGTCTTCTCAAGGGAACAATTCCCATCGTGAACCTGATCTCTCGGACGAAACACTACAGGATCTAAATGCCCTTCTGCGAGTGCCTGGCCGTGAGAGGTGGACAACTGTTCTCCATCTCGATCCTTTACCAAATACTAAATGGTAAGTATTTTCTTCGAGGAGACAGTTTTGTGAGCATAATAGCCTTCTGATTTGGGTTAGTAGCTTAGGCTCATATTGATAAGCTTAATTAATGTTTCATGTTGATGCAATTATGAGTATATGTTTGATTTATGTCTCTAACGCTTAATCTGATATCTTTAGGTTTACAATAGCTTAAAATCTGAAAGTTCTTTACTTCTCTAATTGTATTAACTCATTATGTCTCAACTTGTTATTGTTTCACTATTTTGGTTGACATTTGTCATGCTTAAAGTCATCATATTCACAAAGCATTTACTTGTATTCACTGACTAATTCTGTCAACTTGTTTACATGTGTTTGAAGGTTTACTCGAGACCCACTGACTCGGAGGGTCAAAAAGGTTCTTCAAAACAAATTCGATCGTCCCTACTATAATTGGTCATGTGTGCCTCGGGAGAAACGAGAATTATTACTCACTGAGTTATCGATACATATTTCTTTCCTATAGTATTGACATACAGGTTTAAAAGTTATATTTTGACTAATATTTAACTTCTCTCTTTCTTTTGTAGAAAACCCACACTTGGGATCCCTTGATAACTGGGACTGTGCAATTGCATTTTGAGGCGATCGCTTCAAAAAGGCTGAAGGACATAGTTAGCAGGGCGAGGACAAGTGGAGACCAACCAATATGGATAGAGGGCACACTCTGGGGCGTGATGCAAGAGAATTGGGAAACACCATAAGCAAAGACAAGGAGTGAAACATATTCTGCATGTCGTAACTCTGACAGTGATGGTCTAGGTCCTCACATCCACTTCGCAGGCCCTAAGTCTTATCAACAAATCCAAAAAGAATTGGTAAGTAATTTCAAATATCTGTTATTTCTTTTTGTAATACATTTGAAACTCTAAATTATTTCATAACCTTTCTCTTTTTTTTTCAAACATTGCAGGATAAGAAAGAGGGAAGAAAAGTCAGTTTTGGTGAGGTTTTCATCAAGACACATACAAAGCTAGATGGGACGTTTGTTGATAAGAAGGCAGAGAGAATCGTGAAAAGGTATTAGAAGAACGTGGAAGAGATGAGTGAGCTTCAGGAAAATCATTCATCTATTTCAGACGGCACATCACCACCTCAGGAGCTCACCGCAGATGAATACACGGCCATCTTTCTTCAGGTTATGTAACATTTGGTTACTTCAAGATTAATAGAATCTTGGATGCATCTGTTATCTACTTTATTGACACCTTCTCTCTTTCTTTTGGCAGTCCACTGAAAAGGATACACGAGGAAATCTATACGGAGTTGGGAGCCTCAAGAATACCCTTGGCAGCAGCAGCAGCCAACCAGCCCAGCCTTCGTTCACGTTTATAGAAGATCAACTGAAGGAGTGTAAACGGCAGATCGAAAAGCAGGCTGCTCTTAATGCTGAGATTGCTGCCCGAGAAGAACAGAATGCCCGACTTGTTGCAGCAAAAGGAGAGGATCGCCGAGTTATCCTTGGTCGAAAAGTATCTACGCCAAACTGATCCGCGCTACCTCGACTTTATGGCGACTCAGTCAGCTAATGCAACAACACACACGGTTCCTCTCAACACCACTCATCATGATCCATCAGTAACTCAATTACCTTAGGTTACTTATTCTCAGACTGTCATGAACTTGTCAATTTTCAGTTTATGTGCTGCTTAACTTGTTGAACTATTTGAATGCTTTTAAATGTTGGATATTATGTAGTCGGTAGTGCTTTTGAATGTGGAAAATATTTTGGTTTCCTGAATTTCTGAAGAAAATAATTCCAAACAGATTTTAAAATTGAAATACTAATAATATCCAAAACCATTTCTGTTTTAAGCTCACTGTGTAGTCGCTATGTAGTCGTTTAATTAGTCACCAAATTGTCATAAATCACTCGCCAAATAGTCAATATTCAAAAACCATTTCTATTTTTTTGCTCAATGTATAGTCGCTATTTAGTCGTTATATAGTCACCAAATCATCATAAATCAGTCGTCAAATAGTCACTATTTACTTAAGCGACTAATTAGCGACTACATGTTACAAGCCTATGTATACCTAACTTATTCGTAAGATAGTCGTTAAGTAGTTGCATAATTCTACGACTAATTAGCGACTACAGTATTTAGCGACTATTTATATACGACTACAGTAGTTAGTCGCCATTTAGTCGCATCATCCCATTTAGCGACTACTTAGCGACTAACTATGCAGTCGCATTTGACCTGTTTTCTTGTAGTGAGAGTTGGAGGGTAGAGGCTATCATTATACTAATCCAAAGTCATTTCCCTCTCAATTTCATGACAAAACACAATGTCATGAGGCTAACATTATACTAATCCAACAGGATTCCGACAACATAATATGATCCTATGCTTGCAACCTCCTATATGTTGCCATCATGTTCTTCTCACAACCCCTGAGAAATGAAAGAACTCTAGAGGTTAATCTACTGTTCTTGGGATTTCTTGTAACAAAGTTACAATCATCTCTCCAATAGCTGATTACCCAAGAGCACGGCAAGAAAGCTATTAACGGAAATGGATAGGCAGAGAATAGATGTGATTTGGGTTGTGTAGTGAGCCACTTCTCTCTCGTTGATGAATATATAACCCCAACCTTTTCTGTAACTGTAAAGAGTAATGCTTGCTATGATTGCCTTAAGAGCACCCAGGAAAATAGTGGAATTAGCCGTGGCTTGAGCTGCCCGAGGATTTCTAGCTCCTAGCTCGTTTGAGGCATATGTGCTATATATGACAAAAAATATTCAGAGATTAGATATATTTTACAAGAAAAGTTTAGATTCTTGTGAACAATTAGAAATCTATAGAACCTTGCGGCTGCTCCTATCGCATTCACCAGAACGTAATGCAAACCCGATGTTCTGAGGCTGCTCCATGATTTAAGTTAGAAAGATCACAAGCTTATTAAATGTTTGAATTTGTACAAAGTGATAGGTACATACCAAATGGATATCACCGATGTTTCGAGCTTTTAGTTTGGTAAGAGTCCAGACATTAGTAGTAGAAGCTCAAAGGACCACCATTCCAGGCTTTACTTACACCCCACACCGAAAAAAAAAGAAAAAAAAAACAACAACAGTAGAATGTAAGGATCCATTGAAGATCTGATCAAATCACGAAGCTCGTGGATGTGGATATTTAAGTTACCATATCATCATTGCAGAGGGGATCGCGAGGGCAATGAACTGCTTCATGCTCGAGAAGATTTCTTGCAAACGAAGATTCCTCATTTTGAGATGCAGAGCAGACTCTCTCATGAAAATCCAAAGCAAAAATACGTTGAGCCAATATGAAAAGCCGAAGGACAAAGCGGCGCCAACGATTCCAAATCGCATTTTATAAACAAGAAGCCAACAGAAGGGAATGTGAAAACAGATAGCTCCAAGAGAGCTCAAGAAGAGAGGAAGAACCAATCCTTGTCACTGGAAATACCGACTCAGAGGTTGAAGAAGAGCGAATCCAAATAAAGCCGGTATGAGCCAGATTGAGTATCTGCAAGCTAATTGAGAGATGAGAGGATCTTGATGGAAAAGCGCCAAGATTTTGTCCATGAAAACCCATAAAAGAGAGATTGAGAAACAAAAGAAGAGAAGACAGAGCATTGAGTTGTACGTGTATGAACCAATTTTTTCAAATTGTTGTGCTCCAAAAGCTTGATCACACAGTGTGTCTAACGCACCTGCCAACCCAACAAGGATGCTGAAGCCCGTAACATTGGTGAGGGAAGTGGCTATTGCCATGCCTGAGAGTGATAGCTCATCCAAATGACCTGTCATGACCATGGAAATGACTTGAAGAAGGAACTGAGAAACCTAAACTGCCACCATTGGAGCCGCCATGGAGCTCACCTTCTTCATCATCTCCGCTGACAAATAACTCGTTTTTCTGCAGATTTCTCATTCATGTTATCTTCTTCTTCTTCCTCCTTCCGCACCAACGAGAAATTCGTTTCCATCATCGTTCGGTTAGTCTACTAAAAATCGTATGATCAAAACATATTTAAAAACTTTCTAAACAAAGAAATAAATTAGACAAAAACCAACAAGGTCGTCTCCATTATAATAAACAGAGGACCGGTGAAATGTCGAGAACAGATAATAATAATAACTAAAAAAAGCTATTTTGGGTCAGAGATGTGATATGAGACTATGGTTAGGTTAATTAGGGTAGGGTTGGGACGTTTTAATTAATTAGTTTGATTCTCTAAAAGAGACTTGGGTTAAAGGGAAGCTTAGCTTAAATCTTTCTCTATTCTTATGCTAACAAAGGCTACGATTACGAGATCAAAAACGAAATCTTTGGCTCGTATGAAGATGTTTCTTAATTCCGTGACCGTCCTATTATGCTCATGTAAGAAAACTAATGACATTTCCTCTAATTTCTACACAAGTTTTGAAAATATTTTATACCCAAATTGCAAAATACACTATATGACAAGATTTCTTCTGTCCCCTATGAAGAAAGATCCTAGCTAGCCAGCACATACTATCAACAACCATATTTTGAAGCTTCTTTATCTTAGCAATGGTGTTTATGGTGTTCTACTATGAACATGTCGAAAGACCAATGTGACCATGTTGGCTTCCTCTGAATCAGGAACAATGATGTGAAGCCTCATCATCACCTTGTAGCGTTGAGGAACCTGAGCTCCGCTGTGCATACAAATCTCAACCACAGTCTGGGCTTTACCATAAAACCTCCTGAGACTTCCAGTAAGCAGATTTCCCTTAAGGTCTCTCACATGCCATACATAGTTTGGATGGAAGACTTCATCTACAAGAGCATCTTGCCATTCGTGCTTCCCATATCTCCATTGGTGTTTGAACTCTCTGCACAACTTCACACTATGTCCATATGGTACTACATGCACTTCAGAACAATAGCCGCATGCTTTCACCGTGAATTTCTTCATCAATTTCATCACCCCCAATCTCACCTTCTCGTAAGCATCCATTGTTTCATGTGCTATCTTAGGTATCTCCTCTGGTGTGGGAGGAGGATACCTTTCACGAGCACCAAGCGTGTCAAGCTCGGCTAGTGGAGATGATAATGATGATGATGTCTGAGGCATAGTAGGCTCTATAACATATCCACCATGATCGATCACTCTCTTCCCCATCATTCGGATTGGCTGTGTCCTTCTGCGACAAGGATACTCCGGGATGTCAACTCCAGCCTGAATAAATAGCTCAACAAGTGCTGGAATTCTTTCATAGTCAAACCGTGTTTCATGCTTAATGCGCCGCCCAAAAGGTTCATACATGTGATACGAATCAACAGGAACAAGAACATCATTGATAGTACCCTTGACCAATATGAATGAGAACCACGCCGCTGTGAATTTGTCGGACCATTGCAATCCCTAATATTGTGACCAGCATTAGCCACATGAACAGCTCCACATTCACTACAAGCAAAGACGGGAATAACATGGAGAAGCTGTGCTAAACCTTTAATCAACAACTTCCAGTTATCTATCACTTGATAAGCCACAGGAACAAGATTTGGAACTAGCAATCAATTTTTGGGAGTGTCTAACTGTTTCTCTATACCCATCTGAGCAGGTTTCTTATCTTTCCTAGACTCCTCTTGAATCTGCTTAAAACGAACAGTATAAGGTTTTTTCTTGTTCTTTGGTAAAATAGGAGGAAGATCCACATTCTGTGTAAACACATGCCGCTTCGGATTGAAACAAAAGACTTTTCCTAACCTCATTGAACACTCTCTTTTAGGGATTGAACGAGGAATCTGCATATAAAAGAAAAATCCAAACTTTACAACTTCAAGACTGGAATCATCAAGATCAAAGTTAGAGGAGATGAAATTAAACCTGAAAGCAAAGTGCATGATATGCTCAAATTATCCCTAGAGCTACTCTCTCAAATTAATTAAGAGATCACTGTAGTACTTAGGGGTCGAATCCACAGGGACTGTGTTACACAATAGGTTTTCAATTGTAAGATTATGCTAAACCAAATAGATTGTAAAGTAAACAAAAACAAATGCAGAAATAATAAATCGAGTTGTAAAACAATTAAAGAAAGCGTTAGACTCAGGGAATTCTCAGGAAATCAGGAATGATGAATGTAGGATTAGTCAGGATAAATCAGTCAATGTTCTAGAACTCAAACACGAATGTAAAGCTAACCAACTTCCGTTGTGAAAGCTTCTAAACCTAGAAACAGAATCCCAAATCCCTTTGTGAATTCTAGAGAATCTAAGTCTGCATTAAAATCAAGTTCAATATGTTCACAAGACCCTAAACCAAATTCCTTTGTGAATAGGAGTGTTGCTAATCAGAGATAGGTTCAAGCTATCAATCCTACTTCCGCAAAGACTAACAACCTAAGATCAAATTCAAGGTGATCAATCAAAAATAAGCAATAAGAACAATCTCAGATTAAGAACAATAAGATAGATATTCCTTAACTAATCAATCCATTCAATCAAACCATCAAACCTTTGTGAGAAACCCTAAATCTAACTAGTGAATTACTCAGACATAATCAAAGCAATAACACAAAAGATAAAAGAAGATATCATATTAATAGAGGGGCAATTGCTTTTTCTAGACCATTTGGTGGTCTTGAATGCAAAACTAGACCCCATATTCCTTTCTTGAGAAACATAACCACTAAGGGTAGTGAAATTACAGTTAACTCCACTAAGACCAAACAAAAAACAGAAGCCAAAATGACAGATGTACCCCGATAGAAGAGAAGTCAGCAGTATATGTCGATCTGGTTGATTACATATTTAAGTCTACTTCTTAATTAAAGTTTAAATTTTAATTAGAAAAATTATAAAAAATAATTTGATAAAACTATTGATCAAATAATAATCAAATAGACTTCCTGCATTGAAACAAAATATATTTACATATAAACAAGTCAATTTAAATAAGTACATGATGATTATGCAAAAATTATTGATTTAGAGAAGTCTGCCATATATGTCGTTCTGATTGATTACAAATTTAAGTCTACTCCTTAATTAAAGTTTAAATTTTAATTAAAAAAATTATAAAAAATAATTTGATAAAACTATTGATCAAATAATAACCATATAGACTTCCTGCATTGAAATAAAAAAAATTTACATATAAACGAATCAATTTAGGAATGTTGATTAGACTAAAATTATTTGATTTAGGATTTGATTAAATAGACTTCTCTGTAAAACTATTGATGGTTGACTTTATTTTGCCATCAACCATTAGTATGATATTCTTTTGATTTAACCGACAATTTATCTAAACCGATCGGTTTTCTCAGTTTGAAGGGTACACATATAAAAACCAAAAAACCCTAGATCTATTTCATTTTTCTCCGTCTACCAAACGAAAAAAATAGATCTGAACTCTCTCAACAGTAAAGCTCTTGCTTCGCCTCTCCAGAAGCCGTCAAGTCGAATGGTAAGACTCGCACCCTCTAGTCTGTATGACTTGTTTATCGTCGTTACTCAATTCTAACTCGATCCTTTTCTTTGAACCACCGCAGCACCACTCGAACCACCGGAAGCCACCGTCGTGCCAAGCCCGTGCCGCCGCGTGAGTCGTCTTCACTGGAGAGGTAACGTCGTGAGCTTAAGTCTGGATCTATGCCTCTGTTTTGGTTACAGTTTTCGAACCTTGAAGCTTATCAAACATGGCTTGAACTAGTCATTATTTTTAAGATGTATTTGATTTTAAATAGTCCATTTGTATTGTGAATGAGCAGCATTAACAAATCCATTGTTTCCTTCTTCTCAATTTATGTGTTTTATTAATTTAGCGGCGGCTCTTGTTGGAGGCTCTCTCTTGTCTCCGGCGACCTTGCCGGTAGCGTGAGAGGGCCTCTCAGGTCAGGTTAGTTCTTGCTCTTCATTGACGGACGCAGATCTGCATCAGAGGAAGAGGAGTTGCCCAGGTCTCGTTCGGATCTGAAGCTGCTTGAAGACGGCGGCGACAGTGAAGATCTGTGGATCGATGCAAGTGAGAGCTTGGTACTGTCCCACGACGGAAGTCAATCGGTGATTAGGTGGGTTTGCTCCGCGAGTCTAAGAGATCTCCGGCCGTGGATTTCAGACTCGGGAGATGGCGGGTCTCTTGGTTCTTAGATCTGATTGGCTAGGGTTTCGGGGACCGGACGAGTTGTTCAGGGCAGAAAACGGCGGATTGGACGGTGGATATGGGGAGGCGATCTGAGTGTCGAGGATGGGAAAACGGACGGTTGCCGTGGGGTTACGGCGACGCGAGTTGACAGATCCGGAAGGAGGAAGCTTTTAGCAGTCGGAGACGGAAACTCCGCCTGTTCAGACCTGTGATTGGAGACGTCCGGGACGGTTTCCTCCTTGTTTCCGCCGGAGAAGATGATTCAAGCGGAACTGTAAAAACCTCTTTACCAGCTACTTGTTTTCTAACCACATATAAATTTCGGCTGTATCATTTCTCACTAGTCTCTGATTTTCCGGTTTCTTTTGGGAATTTTCCGATGTTGTAGACACTGTTCCGATTGACCACCGGTGGTAGGTTGATTTTTATTAATATAATATGTTAAAAAAAAAAAAAAAAGAAATGCAAAGTTTGAAGAATTTTAATCAATTTGATCTCATACCAACAATTGCTGCTTATTTCAAGATGATGATGATACAGAGATTTAACGATTAAAACCAAAAGATAGAAAGAATCATAAGCAAATATAAAGTCACAACAACACTTAACCCACATCATTCCTCAATTTGAACCAACCACATCATTTCTTAGTACCACTTTTAGTTAAGTTCTGTAAAAAAGAACAAATTTAATGGTCGTAAAAACAGTTAAAGGAACTAAGACTGCCATCAAAACAATAGCAAAAAAGATAACCAATATAAAACAAAAGATCAAAAAAAATTAAAAAAATTAGAGTTTATACTTTATATATTTCCAGTAAAAGCCTATCTATATAATACCGACTTTACCTAGAAATCTAAATTGTTGACTTCAAACATAAGTCTACATCAATGGCCTAACTGCCTTCAAAATCTAAAAACCTTATTTCTCCATATGTGTAATACATAATAATGTCAAAAATATACAGAGGAAAGTAGACAACATATATAAAAGGATACACAAAGAAAATCTGAAAATTTGTTCATAAATTGACATAAAATTAGTATTCAAGCTTTTAAGACTTCTTGTAGAAATCCAACACGTAGACTTCTCACATACGTCTATCTATATGGCCTAACTGCCTTCAAAATCTAAAACATTTATTTCTCCATATGTGTAATACATAATCATGTAAAAACATACAGAGGCAAGTGTACAACATATAGCAAATGATAGACCAAGAAAATCTAAAAATTGTTTCATAAAATTACATAAAATTAGTTTTTAAACTTTTACGACTTCTTGCTGATGTCCAACTGGTAGACTTCGTTCAGCCAATACGAGTAGACAACAACATGAAGTCTATTTTGTGGTGGTCTAGTTTTGCAATAACAAATATCAAAGCAGACTGCCGAGAGAAGTCTACCTGTATGTTGACTTCTTGTGTCAGTCGGCTTTGTTATTTTTGTGGTCAGTTTTGCAACTAAATTCAAAGTGGTATGTTGACTTCAGATTGAAGTTTACTCTTGTGGTTATTTTTGCAATTGACTAATCCGTTGACTTTACAGTAGACTTCAACTTTATGAGTAGACTTCATATTACTGGCAACAACAACGTGTTGACTGCAGCGTGTCGTCAACTATAACGAGTAGAGTTCGTGTGGATTAGTTTTGCAATTGACCAGGTTTGACTTTCTGCAAATAGACTTCATCGGCTCGTCAACTTGTCGTTGACATCAGGAGAAGTCTATCGTGACTATTATTAGGGTTGACCAATATTATACAGTAGACTTCGCTCGGAAGTCGATTAATTAATTATACATTAATTTTAATTCAATAATAATCCGGTCAATGTTTTTACATTAAGTCAATTCCAAAAATGACCAAAGTAGAAGTCTACTCGGATAATTTACGAGAAGACTTTGTGGGTCAGTCATAACTAGAAAGTCAATAATTTGGTCAATTGCAAATATACACCTTAGCAGACTTATCCATTAAGTGTACTGCGGAAAGATTATAAAGAAGTCTACGTAGCAATTTTTGTTTTCAAATGAAATTCCGTAGACTGCGAAATGAAGTCTATGGCGCGAAACTCGATGAATTTTTAATTGCAAAACTGACCAGATAGCAGTAAACTAACAAATGAAGTCTACTTTCGCGGAACTAAATAGGAAAAAATCACAAAATCTACCGGAAATTTTTAGAATTCGGTGGTTGTTTGGCAATGTCAAGCACCGAGGACGTCGTCTTTAGTCACCACGGAAGAAACCCAACACCAATTTAATCACTATCCAAGAATCATGACATATAACAAGATGAATGCACTTGCAAATTTTCTTGGAGTAAAATGGAGAGGAGATGAAAGAAATTGAAGTTCTCATAGCATTGGGTGTTATTTAAGCTCACAATTTTGGGTTGTTGAAGCATTAAGAGCTTAAATTTTGGTTGTTCAAGGTTGTTGAAAAATTGATGGCGATGACACAACCGTAAATAAGTGAAGAAGATGGGGATATGAGTGTAATAAGCATTTTCACAAGAAATTCAAATAAATCAGAAATAATGGCATTTTTGTGAATACAATGAAGACATGAGGAGTTAATTGGGATAAAGTGGCAAATTATGGAGAGAGAAAAATAAGTGATTATATTTGCAATTGACTTTAATTTGGGGTCTACTTGTGAAAGCACCCCTATTAATAGATAAGGGTAAGAAATAACAGGGGTTCACAATCAGGACTTGAAGGATCAGGAACAGAATGATCTCCCCAAAGCTTTCTTCTCAAAACCTAAACACAAACTCTCAATATCTCTCTCTCTAAAAGTCTCAAGTAAACATAGGGTAAGAAAACTTGGATCCCTAAACACAAGGACGAAAAACACTATATATACAAGTCTCTGAACGTCTTAGGGCTTCTTTAGGTCGGTCTTTAGAATCCAAAACCGTCTAGGAAACGAATTGGGCTTCAAACTCGAACAGCTTCTGTTTTCAAATCACCTGTCGATCGACACAACTAATGCCTGTCGATCGACACTCATCGTATTTCTGGACAGAGAAGGCTGCAAATCTGCATTGTTCTTCAAATCTTCATTTTAAGCTCCAAATTGATCCTTTTTGATTCATTTGTTCCAAGCAAGCTCCAAACGTAGATTGACCTGTTTACATAGCAAAACACTACAAAAATACTAGAAAGACTCTAAAAACGACTCTTAAAACACATAGATGGAGGGTAAAATATGAGGTATATCAACTCCCCCAGACTTAGCTTTTGCTTGCCCTCAAGCAAAACAGAAACTAAACCTGTGGAAAGGGGTTTGAAAACGCGAAAACTCACCTTTGCCTTTAATGCATTGCCTTAGTCATTCGAACCAAATCCATATGCCTGACAGACAAGTCTAAAACGAACCACCATGTACTTCTCCGCGGAAATCACAATGAAACCAAGAAACTCCCAAATAATCTCCACGCATTCATCAAGAAAGCCTTCATTGCCTAAATCTCAATCAATGTAACCAATGCACCATAACCTTCTAGACTCATTCACTGTACTCTACCATCAAAACTCAACATATCCAACGCCGAATAACCTTACTCTCCCCCAGACTTATTCTTTTGCACACTTATGCTTATTCTTTTCTGTTCTTTTTTTACAAACCTCAGGGTGAAATAATGGATTTTCCGATAATAATTATCTATCCTTCTGACAACCCTGCGCTATCATTCCAAACAAGTGCAGAATAATGGGATCATAGATTCTCATCTACCCTCTAACTTGCAGGAAATCATCTCGTCTTTTATAAGCAATAAAACCATTTTTTTTTCTTAGACTAGGGGAAAGTGGTACCATTGTTTTCAAATCAAGCAATCAGGTATGAACAAAGAGTCAAGCTCTTAGAAACACTAACCACATCAATGAGGTGAAAGAATTAGTATGGATGGCTCAGGCCTTAGTGGATCCTGGTGGGATATTGGTTGCCTCCGGTTCACCGCTCAATCTTTGGATTTTTCATTAGTCGGAATCAGACTTAATTTGTAGCATTAATCAACCAGGCAAAACACGAAAGAAAAAGGATCATAGTGTTCAACAAAATTTTGACTCAATAAAACAAAAGACTTAAATGGTTAGTATAGATGGTTAGTAAGAAATCAAAAACCAAAACAAAGAAAAATACATCAGTATTTTCCTCCCCCAGACTTGAGAAACACTGTCCCCAGTGGTAAAAAGTCTTAGGTTTGGAAAAATAACTTGAATTGAAATTGAAGGAATTGTTTGCTAAGTTAGAATATGTTTACCCGTGACCTGTCGATCGACACGGGTTCAGTGTGTCGATCGACACACTGTCCGAGATCAGACAGTGCAGGGGCAAAATTTCTGCAAGGAATTGTTGAATTGGAGTTGATGTTTTCACACATGAGTTTCCCTGCTTAGAGCTGTGGAAAGACAATCAAACATCACGCAAAACATAATCCTGAATAGATAAGCATTAGTTCCAACAATAAGCAAACAAGATAGTGAAAAATCAAAACCAAAAAGAAAATTAATAGATTATAGAAAAACCAAACCAGTGGGTTGCCTCCCACTAAGCGCTTGTTTTCAGTCATAAGCTTGACTGTGTCGGATTCTCAGAGGTCAGGTGGATCAGAAGGTGGCAATGAATGCCTCTGAGATATTTGTCTCCTTATCCATGGTGGCTTATAAGCATTAGGTGCAGGAGATCGACCAAGGAATGTAGGGGTAGCAGAAGGGTGGAATGGATGTATGGGTGGGATACTTCGTTTTCCTGAAACATGATCAAAAGAGGAAACAAGCCCTCTACGAGAATCTCGTGGCTTGGTTAACGGCAAAGCAGTTTTTGAACCTTTGAAATTCTTATTGATGAATTTAGGAGGTGGAAGATTAGAATGCGCGTACCTTAGCTTTTCTCGAGGTATGGGGAGTGAAGGATGTATATCTCTCTGTTGTGGAACAGACCTCAGACTTGCATCTTTGAGAAAATCCTGTGAAACAGCTTGTTCAGGTAAATCTGGTTCAACTCGTCGGGGCTATCGATCGACACGAGGAACGTGTGTCGATCGACACATTGTTTCTTCAATCGCAACATCAGAACCTTTTCTGCAGCACAGCTCATTCGAATCTTCAGGTCTAGATGCTTGGTCACTCGAACTCAATTTGTCGACATACCCAGCAGTAATGTCGTCAGAGGTCACTACAGAGAAAGCCATACCATCAATGGTGGGTGCCTTTCTTAGCTTGTCCATGTCAAAGTCCATGACCACATCACCCAAATCAAGTTGCATTGTCCCTTTTTTCACATCTATCTTGGCACCAGCTGTAGCCAAGAAAGGTAGTCCTAAATCAAAGGATCAATGGGTTCACTAGCATATGTCATGACCACAAAATCGGTAGGAATCACGCAGCCTCCAACTTTGATTGGAACATCCTCTAAAATACCCTCTGGAAGCCGTCGGGATCGATCAGCAAGGAAAATGGAGATATTGGTCGGTTTGAAAACAGTCAACCCGAGTCGCAAAGCAACAGAGAGAGGCATCAAATTGATACCAGATCCAAGATCACAAAGAGAGTGTGAAAACCTCGCTGTGGAGATAGAGCAATCGAGTACAAAACGTCCTGGATCAGGTAACTTCTTCGGGAACTTTTTCTGAATTACCGCGCTAGCTTGTCCAGACACAATCATCTTCTCTTTCTTCTCCTTTGTCTTCTTAGGTGGCTTAGCCAAGATAGCCGCAGTGGTATCGCGTGTAAGCAAAGCTCCTTCTGCAGGAGTAAGACCGTTCAAGACCATTCGTTTAACCAAACGCTTCATTGTAGATGAAGTGTCATCGGTGCCACATTGTGGAAATTCGGTCTTAATCTTATCAAGCATAGCCTTACACTTCTCGTCTTCAATCTCCTTCTTGCATCTGTGGGATCTAGGATAAGGCACCTTAGGAGCATATTTGTTGGATTTCACGGATGGTGGAATCACAACATATGGTAGATCGTCTCTCGGGTCGTGTCGATCGACAGGGGCAGGAGTGTGTCGATCGACATGAAGCGCTGAAGGTAAGGGATAAGTAGAAGGTTGGCTTCGGTCTTCCGTCTGTTTTCCCGAGGCATGTCGATCGACACACTACCTCATTGGCTGGTTGCTCCCTTGAGAAATCCGAGCTTCAAGCTTCTGGACATAGTTGTGTACTTCTTCAATCTTCCCATTCAGAGTAGAATACACTGCATCAATCTTATGATTGATGTTTGTCGTGAGCTGTTGCTGACCATCCAAAAGCTTTGTGAACATGGCTTCTATTCGTGCATTATCCTTATCATGAGACGAGACTGCATTGCAATGCAGTTGATTTGGATCGGTTCTTCCTGGAAGGGAACTCTCTTGGCGTTTTATAGTCTCAGCAGTTTGAGTAGCTTGAACGTCGAGCTTTTTGACATGAATGGTGAGAGTCTCGATCTTGTCGTTCAAGTTGGTGTAGATGTTATCAATCTTGCCATTGAGAGTGACGGTGAGAGTTTGTTGACCCTTTAGCAGCTGCTCAAACATGGCCTTGGTGCTCTCATCGTTCTGAGGCGGAGGAGCTTGGTAAGAAGAGTTACCATAGTTCCTGGCGTAGCTAGTGTTGTTGTATCCTCCGTTTCCCTGCTGATTGCTGAACCTTTGTTCATGAAAACCTGCACCATTAACGTAGTTAACATCTTCATCGCCAACTTGTTGCTCCACTTGATCAGCAAAGTTGACCGATTTCTTTCCCATTAGCAATTTGGCAATCGTGTCAATCTTTGCATTCACAGCAGCAATCTCCTTTCCATTGTCACTCCCTGCTAGCTTCTTTCGCTCAAGATCAGCATTCTTGGTGCTATTGGCTTGTGACAAGTTTTCGATTAAGGTCAAAGCTTCAGCAGGGTATCTAGTGTTGAAATTGCCATTACTAGCAGCGTCAAGAGCCGTTTGGTGCCTCCAATCAATACCGCGATAGAAGATGCCCAAGAGTTGGACAGTGCTAAAGCCATGGTGCGGACAATCCTTTTGATAAGATCTAAAACGCACCCAAGAAGCTTTGAAAGCTTCAGCTGGTCCCTGGGAGAACGTAGAAATCTTCTTCCTCAGCTCTTCAGAACGCGCATCATCATAGAAGTTGCACAAAAATGCGTTCTTGGTTTCCTCCCAGGTAGTTAAAGAACCAGGCTCTAGGTTCTTCAACCATGCAGAGGCTTCTCCACTCAGTGAATGTGGGAAAAGCTTGCAGTGCAAGTAGTCGCTAGAGACTCCATTAGCTTTTATGCTACTTGCTAAGTCCTCGAAATTCTCTATGTGGTCCATAGGGTGCTCATTCGGTAGTCCAGAGAATGGGTGTTGTCCTACAAGAGAGTAAAAGGCTGGCTTCAAGTCGAAGTCATTCCTCTGGATGGTAGGAAGTCGAATGGCGGACCGGTTGGCATAGAAAAGATCTGGACGGTTGTACTCGGCAAGAGTTCGAGCGTTGTCAGCATTACCAGCACTCACTGGTTGTTGTCGGCCATCCTGTCGATCGACACGGCCAGGTGCCTGTCGATCGACACAATACGGGTTTTGAGGCAGGTTGCCTCCAGCTCCGACCTACTGCAGTGGAATGATTGCAGGTGGAAACGGATTGATGATTTGGCGGCCATCCTGTCGATCGACACGGCCAGTGAAATATCACAAACTTGGCCTGCCGTGTTTCTGTAGGTTCCATCAGCTTGACGAATTGGAGCGTCTTGTCCTTCCATCTCAGCTGATTGCTTGTTCTTTCTCCCTGAAACACACAAGAAAAATAAAGAAAAGCAAAGGTAGTTAAACTGAAAATAAAAAACTTAGACAAAATCCTAAACTGAGACCTAATGGTAGACAAACAGTCCCCGGCAGCGGCGCCAAAATTTGATATGCTCAAATTATCCCTAGAGCTACTCTCTCAAATTAAGAGATCACTATAGTACTTAGGGGTCGAATCCACAGGGACTGTGTTACACAATAGGTTTTCAATTGTAAGATTATGCTAAACCAAATAGATTGTAAAGTAAATAAAAACAATTGCAGAAATAATAAATCAAGTTGTAAAACAATTAGAGAAAGCGTTAGACTCAGGGAATTCTCAGGAAATCAGGAATGATGAATGTATGATTAGTCAGGATAAATCAGTCAATGTTCTAGAACTCAAACACGAATGTAAAGCTAACCAACTTCCGTTGTGAAAGCTGCTAAACCTAGAAACAGAATCCCAAATCCCTTTGTGAATTCTAGAGAATCTAAGTCTGCATTAAAATCAAGTTCAATATGTTCACAAGACTCTAAACCAAATTCCTTTGTGAATAGGAGTGTTGCTAATCAGAGATAGGTTCAAGCTATCAATCCTACTTCCGCAGAGACTAACAACCTAAGATCAAATTCAAGGTGATCAATCAAGAATAAGCTATAAGAACAATCTCAGATTAAGAACAATAAGAGAGATATTCCTTAACTAATCAATCCATTCAATCAAACCATCAAACCTTTGTGAGAAACCCTAAATCTAACTAGTGAATTACTCAGACATAATCAAAGCAATAACACAAAAGATAAAAGAAGATATCATATTAATAGATAAGGGTAAGAAATAACAGGGGTTCACAATCAGGACTTGAAGGATCAGGAACATAATGATCTCCCCAAAGCTTTCTTCTCAAAACCTAAACACAAACTCTCAATATCTCTCTCTCTAAAAGTCTCAAGTAAACTTAGGGTAAGAAAACTTGGATCCCTAAACACAAGGATGAAAAACACTATATATACAAGTCTCTGAACGTCTTATGGCTTCTTTAGGTCGGTCTTTAGAATCCAAAACCGTCTAGGAAACGAATTGGGCTTCAAACTCGAACAGCTTCTGTTTTCAAATCACCTGTCGATCGACACAACTAATGCCTATCGATCGACACTCATCGTATTTCTGGACAGAGAAGGCTGCAAATCTGCATTGTTCTTCAAATCTTCATTTTAAGCTCCAAATTGATCCTTTTTGATTCATTTGTTCCTAGCAAGCTCCAAACGTACATTGACCTGTTTACATAGCAAAACACTACAAAAATACTAGAAAGACTCTAAAAACGACTCTTAAAACACATAGATGGAGGGTAAAATATGAGGTATATCAGTGCATAAGAGCCTCTAGCTAAAAAATCAATTGGCTTTGGCTCTATGGTTTGAGGATAAACACCTCTACAGGAAGGCGAAACCATAAGCATGCTGAATTGCGAGGAATAAGCCAAAGCGACTTCTTTCACCGAACCCTGCAGTATTTAAGGAAACATATGAGGATTGATGAGGAATATCCAAAGAAGTGACAAGGTGTAGATCGTTTAGTCATTTCGTCGAACATGTGGTGTGCATGAAGGAAAAGAAAACGGAGAACAAGTAAGAAGAGATACACTGAATGAAAATTGAGAATATTTGAAACTGACTCCACTGTACTTCGTTGTCCGTATGTGAACTGGAGTTTAAGAGACCACGAAATCAGCTCAAACACGAATCTATCTCTTGTCGGGTGGTTTTATGTGAACTGGATTTTTCTCTTAAGATTTTTTTTATTATTTTTTCACCATATTTTTCTCTTAGATATGACACCATATGACATATACATGTGTCTTTAACGATTAACTAACTATTACTAATTTATTATTATTTTTTTAACTAATTTATAAGAAAGAATTTGTCTGATGGTAAAATTTATGCTTACAAAAAAAAAAGTTATTAAAAAAAAAACTTCAATAATTTAGGCTTATGATAATAATGTGTCAAATTGTTTTTGAAATAGTGTTAAAATAATTTTTTTGTTTCAATTTTGTGTACTATATACTATATTAGGACATGCGTATAAACAAACAAAATCAGATTCGATAAAATATTTATAAATTAATTAATATCAACTAATTATATCTCTTCAATAATTCAGGGTCAGGGTTTTTATTTAATTTAACGACCCGCCCTTTTTAACATCCCTAGCATCATCTATCTTGTTTTCTATATCGTCCTAAATACATGATGCAACGATGTTATAATTCATACACCAACTACCAACGATAGCTTGGTGACATCAATACACAAAATGCTGCGGCAAACTGGTGAGACTTTGTTTTAGTTTTATTGTATTGATTTTTAGGTAGATGATAATAATATCTCATGTTACTTTTGAAATATTGTTAAAATAATTTTTAGTTTCAATTTTTTTTCTAAAATATTTATTACGAACATTTTAAAAAAAAAATTATATATATTTTTCATGTGAACGTCTAATTTGTTATATAGTATACTAGAAAGTTTATATTCTAGATCCAAAATCATAATATTTAATATCAATATAATAAATTAGATGCTCATATAACAAATAATTTGTCTTTATTTTTTAGCTAAAAAAAACATGTTATGAAAAAATATTTTTTAACATCAACAAAAAAGAGTAACTTGTTATGAAAATATCACGTTTTAGGCAACAATTAGATAAAAATATTCCAAATATTAAGTCATATGATAGGATTTTACTTAATTGGTTTCCAATATTTTCCATCTCACGTAACCTAATCAATTTATAAATGACATGTTAAGGTAAATTTTTAACAAATACCACTTCTTCATGAACTTAAATATATCTCGAGTTAATTTTTGGTTCCATTTTTATCTAAACTTTGTTAAGGAAGCACCACCTTTCTTTTTAATCAAAAATTAAGGATTTCTAAATTTTAATTGCACATCAGTTCCAATTCATTAATGCATTCCATGTATTTTGCTAATAGTGTTGAAGTTCAAGATATATGACTTTAAAGATGCCGTTAGTGTTGCTGGTTTTATTGGCGACATGTTTGATTAGTCGCAGCATTCCTAATATCAACCCTAGCATTATACTCTCCAGTCTCCACAATCTTGCTTCCAAATAACTTATGTATAAAAAAATATTTGGTCGCTATCTATTGTCGTTGACGACAATGTTTCGAACATAACCATACCCATCATGCCAACAGAGAAAAGTGTTAGATCATTTTTTTTAAGTTTCAAGAGAAAGACTAAAGAGCTCTGCAATTAACGAAGTGGAAGAACTAATTATAATTAAAATATTAACATCCACAAGAAATGTTGTTTTTATTTTCGTTGCAAAAAAAAATGTTGCTCTTTCCCTCCCCCATTACTAATTTTTCTAAGTCACAAAATCCTACTCCTTCCCTTCTACTCTCTTTTACATCTCAATAAACATATTATCCTTAACACAAAACAAAACAAAAGTAAAAAAAAAAAGATTTCCTTGTTTGGTCCTAGACTCTCAATGGAATTGTAAGTACATGGCTAATAAATGTTTCAAATCTAATCCAAAAGAGAAGTCCAAATGCATTCAAAGGCCTCAAACTCCAACCTATAATCACTAACCCTCTTCACTGGCCATCTCAAATCACTACTCTCTTCAAACATCTCGTTACCATCATCTAAGACCGGAAAAAGAGATTCTGGTAAACTCCAATCAAGGGACGTTGAGATCATACTCTCCTTCATCCACGGGAACTCAAACACTCCCAAACTCTCCTCATTACTCCCACTTCTCTTCTCCTCCATCTTGTTTTCTACATTGTTGGCTCTCACATGTTGTCTCTTTTTGTTCTTCTTGGTATGTTCGTCAATTTTCTTGCGTTTATGGTTTGTAGATGAGCCCTCCATTGATCAAAGCGTGAGATGATGAGATCTTGAGTGAATTGAGAACTGAATTTATAAATGAGAATGAAAAGTGGCAGGGGACGGGAGAGAGTCACGCCTTTTTACCCGTATACATCTGTCATTTAGCATTTTAAAAGCAAACCAACCTAATCCTTTTGTGTTGTTTTCGTGTTTTCCTTCTTTTACGTTCTCATTTCTCTCTCTCCCAACCACACACGCAATGAAAAAATTTTTGAGATATCAAAGGATGAGGTGGACATTAAGAAACAAACGACTATTTTTAGCATTTCTTTTGTTTTACTCACTGTCTTTCAAACACTGCTCATCATTTATGATATTACTAATTGAAAATAGAACACAAATTATATATTCTATTTCCTATTAAATAAATGAAATTCACTAAATGAAATTTTTTAAATTGTGTTGCTACTTCCTTAACGTGATGTCCATTTCCTATTATTTATGCCAATCATCCTGACTTTTATCTATCTCTTTTTTTATAGATGAAAATTATGTTTCTTAGGGCCAATTTGCTCAATAACTATTTTGATAAAATATATATATATATATATATATTGCATATTGATTTAAAAAAAAATAAATAATTAACATGACAGATTGTGAAATAATTAACTAAGATAGAGTGTATGAGAGGCGAAGTAGCAAATGAGATAGAAAGAAAGAATTTAATTATTTTTTATTGGGAAGTTTACTAAAAAACCCCGTTTGAGCATGAGAATGACCAAAATAAAAGGGAAAGATTGAAACTTTTTTAATACCAGTGTGCCCTTGTATGCGTGTTGTAAGAAAAAACATATTACGAGAATGCCATTAATAAAGGCTGCCACGTAGGACGGTTTTGAGGGGAAAATATCCCGCCGAAAAAGGTTGTGTTACGATAGATTTGTGATATTTGATAGATTTATATGATAGAGTTGTTCGAATGGTAGAGTTAAAGAGTAGACTTGTTTATAGTAACGGTAGAGATAAAAATTGGAGTAGTGTTAACAAGAACGATAGAGTTATGTGATAGACTTTTACCCTTTAGCGGTAGATTAACTTTAACGAATAAGAGTTATTACGGAATAGTATTGTCAATGACAGTAGACTTACGTGACGCGACAGAGTAACTGGGTAGACTTCCATGTAGTTATAGTATACTTAATAGTTTCTGATAGAGTAACATCACAGACGTACAGTAAATGGTTACTGTAGATTTATGAGATTTGAAAACCCTAAAAATTTTGGAACTAGGTCACCGAAGATGGTACCCATCTTGATATGACGCATTTGCCCTTAAAAATTTATTGTAATTACAAGATAAACCTACGATGTTCTCGAGATATGTTCTTGAGGCCGCATTTTTTGAATCCACCCCCAAATTCGAAGACCTAATTAGTCAATTGGGGAAGAATGAGAGAGATTCATTTGGTATGTGGGGAATGGTATTTATCCGAAAATCTGTGGTACTTTTTTTATGATCCAACAAGGGCAGCTAGGGTTCTATGTGTGACTGCAGGGTTGTCGTATGCAGACCTTTTGGTAATGGTTTACGAGGAATACCGGTTGGAAAGCGACCCGAGATGGAGAATTAAGCTAAGTTATAAGCTGGAAAGGAAGACGCATCTGGATATTCCGCCGGTAGCTGTATGTAACCAACGCCAGTTTGAAATGTTTATCCGACAGTGCAAAGCGAAGGGCAGGAGAAAGCTATGTGTAGAGATAGAAGAAATCGAAGCGATTAAACCAAAAATTGTTGCTGAAGAACCACCTAATAAACGGTAGTGCAAATTGAAGGGCAAGAGAAAGCTATGTGTGGAGATAGAAGAAATCGAAGCGATTAAACCAAAAATTGATGTTGAACAATCACCTAATAAACTGCAGAAGAAAGATGACGAATATTACAAGATGAAGGCAGCTGGAAAAAAACCAGTTACAAGTGAATCCACTATGGACGAGGCAAATGGAGACGATGTGTATGGTGAGGATGATGAGGAGATAGATAGATTTGATTGTTGTGATGACAGTGATGGAGACAGCTCAGGTGATGAAGATTATTACCGTAGCGATTATATGGATAAAGATGAAGAAGGGGAAATTACAGATGATGAAGAAGAGGTCAAAGAGAAGGCGAAAGATGAAATTTGGTCAAGAAAAGAAACCAAATCTTCATCACCTCTCAAGAAGAATGCGTGTTGGAGTCCGAGAACAGAGTTCTTACCGGGGGCCATTATTGGTAGTAACGACTTTGCTGTTGGGCAAAAACACTACAAAAAAAGTCTACATTAATAGCACTTAAGGATAGCTCGATTTTCATTTTTGCTATCGAATATGAGTTTGTAATTTGGTTATTATATGATAGCATTTGATAAACGCTATCATAGAGTTTCAATAAGCGGGAGAGTGAAATCACTTATTCCGCCAAACACTTAGCCAAATTTGCTATAAAAAAAAAGACTTTACCCTTTTCTCATCACTTATCGCGACTCTCTTAAGTCTTAACAAACTAAACCCTAAGACTCTCTCGCCATCGCCGTCGAGCCAAATCCGTCAGAATATCTAGCCGTCGCCGCCCTCTGAAGTATCGCCGGACATAATCTCGGGATCTCGGCCTGATTTGAGCTCCAATTGAAGGTGATTTTATTCGACTCTCTCTCTTTCACTTCACCCAGTTGTCGAAATTTCTTAACCAAACTAATTTGTTCGCCATTCCAGCTGATTAAATCGCATTCGTCATCCTCTGAAGCACCGCGGGAGTTAATTTTGGCCGGATTTGAGCTCCAATCGAAGGTGATTTTTCTTCCTCATATGATTTATGTTTAACTGTTGTATACAATTTTAATTGGAGCTCAAATCTGTTTATGTGTTTCGATTCCCTGATGAAAATGGAACAATTCACAATCATTTTGAGACATGCAAGATATTTGCTTAAATCTCTTTATGTGTGTTTGATTTGGTCATATAAGTCTTGAACGATTTTGTTTAAGCGTAGTATGTGAACATTTGAAATGAAAGAACAGACATTTAGGTTATGTTTCTGATTTTAGAACATTTGTTTAATATCTTAGTTTTAGTTTTTGTATCCTAGCAAAGCTTCTCCACCATTTTTACATATAGGTGTTGTATCATATTTAAGAAGCTTAGTTAAATATCTGAGATATAGGTTGGATAGCCGAGTAAAACTTCTCCACCATTGTTGAACATGTTCTGATGATTATAGTTTGGTTATCTATATATATTGATGTTGCATTTTGGTTTTTATACTTACAAATTTTTATGAGTTTTGTTAATTGTTTTCCTATCGTTTCATTGTTTTTTGCAGGCAATTGTTCTCTGTTTTTCTCAAAGATGGTTTCTGCTTGTTGATGCATCTTATTGATCATTTATTGGCTCACTTTTAGAGTAACAGGATTTAGTTTGTACCTTAAGGTCAGGCTCTGGTTGATGAACATACCAAATCCACTTGAGTATCTTGTTAAAAATCTCGTAAAACATGCTATGAGTCTATTTAAGATATGAATTTGTTTTTGTGTATCCGAGCAAAGCTTCTCCACCATTTGGCATATAGGTTGTGTATCTAAGTTAAAAACATGTTTTGATGATTTTGGTTTTGTATATGAATTAGGCAAGTTTGAATATATATTTCGCTTTTATATGAGATCAAACAGTAATATGACTATGAAATCTTATACTCTTTCTCTACTTATGTTTTGCAGGTATTGATCAGTGCAATAAAAAAATTTTGAAGCTTTTCTTTATCTCCAATCACAGTAAAGGTTAATAGCTTCTTTCTTTGTCTCTTATGATGATTCTTTGTACTGCATGGTTCATTACTTTGACTATATAAATCGTTTTCAATATAAGATCAAACTATAATATGACTTTTAAAACTTATACTCTTTCTCTAATTATGTTTTGCAAGTGTTGCTGAGTGCACTAAAGGAATTTTGAAGCTTTTATTTATCTCTAATCACAGGCCAGGTTAATAGCTTCTTTCTTTGTCTCTAATGATGATTCTTTGTACTGCAGTTTCATTACTTTGACTATATAAATCGTTTTTAATATAAGATCAAAGTGTAATATGACTTTTAAAACTTATACTCTTTCTCTAATTATGTTTTGCAAGTGTTGCTGAGTGCACTAAAGGAATTTTGAAGCTTTTCTTTATCTCTAATCACAGGACAGGTTAATAGCTTCATTCTTTGTCTCTAATGATGATTCTTTGTGCATATTACCTTTGCTTAAGTTTCTCTCTAGCTCTAAAAGAACGTAGGTATATGATGCATAGTTCTCAGATTAATTCATCACATACTTATTCATTTATTCTTTTTTTGCAAGTGTTGCTGATTGCAATATTGGATAATTGAAGTTATTCTTCTCCTTTGCTGAAAACATACGACAGGTTAGTACAATGGCTTACATTGTTATGTTTTGTGTTTGATTTCTGATTTGTTTATAACATTATTGTGAATGTGTTTGTCTTGTTATTGTGGTTTAATTATGATTAGTTTTAAATGAACTGGTTATTGGCCTGAGATTTGTGTCTGAATTGTTATCTTTTTAAGTGTTTGATATATGATTCGTTTACTAAGTGTATTACTGTGAATGAGGTTTTCTTGTTATTGTGGTTAGTGGTCTGATTTATTTGTGTTTGAAATGTTTTAGAGTACAGAGTTATTTTTTGATGTGTCTGATTTTTTCAATAATTCTGTTCTTATATTATGTTAAGGATACTAAAGGTTTTAAATTCAGCTTATATCATATAATGCTGGATAAAGATTGGGTGCATCTTTCCAGGTAATAAATTTAATTATATATATGTTAAGTTTTCAATAGGGGTTTGTAGATTTTTTTTTTTCATTTTCATTTTTTTCATTCTTAAATGAAGAGCTGATCCAGCTTATCAAAGAGGGGCTAAAGATTTTGTACGAGTTGTGTCTGCTGCTTTGGTAGATGGTGATATGATTATCTGTCCTTGCATCGACTGTCGTAATATAGATCGTCACGTAGAAAGTGTTGTAGTTGACCATCTTGTTAGAAGGGGTATGGATGAGGATTATAAGCGGCAGTCTGATTGGTATCATCATGGAGAGTTAAATTCTGGGGTTGAAGGTGACAATAAATTCAGTCAAATGGATGAGATATATGGGCTATATCAAGCTACTGAATTCATGGATGACGATTTTGTTAGAGATGATGAACCTGATGAGACCGCAGATTGTGAGAACAAGAAAGAAGATGACTTCTTTGCAAAGCTTGCAGATGCTGCAACACCCTTATATCCAAGTTGTGTGAATCACAGTAAACTCTCGGCAATTGTGTCCCTATTCAGACTTAAGACACAAAATGGGTGGTCTGACAAGAGTTTCAATGATCTTTTGGAGACACTATCGGGGATGCTACAGAAGGACAATGTGCTACATACATTACTATATGATGTGAAGAAATTTTTTTAAGTCATTTGATATTGGCTATTAGAAGATTGATGCTTGTGTTAATGATTGCTGCTTATTCAGAAAGAAGTACAAGGATCTCGAGAATTGTCCTAAATGCAAAGCTTCTAGATGGAAGACGAACACGGTTAATGGTAAAGTAAAGAAAGGTGTTCCATAGAAAGTGTTACGCTACTTTCCTTTGCAGCTGAAGAAAGAAATGTGCGGCTTGGTCTTTCAACATATGGATTTAACCCATTTGACATGAAGAACAACAACTATAGTTGTTGGCCTGTTTTGCTAGTAAACTATAATTTACCACCAGACTTATGCATGAAGAAGGAGAACATCATGCTTACATTGTTGATAGCTGGACCACAACAGCTTGGTAATAGCATTGATGTATACTTAGAGCCACTCATAGATGATCTAATTCATCTGTGAAACAATGGAGAGATGACATATGATGCATTTAGTAAATCAACTTTTAATCTTAAGGCAATGCTGCTTTCGATGATTAGTGACTTCCCGGCTTATGGGAATCTTGCAGGCTGCAAAGTAAAGGGTCAGATGGCATGTCCATTATGTGGCAAAAATACAGAAAATTTGTGGTTGAAGTTCAGCATAAAACATGTGTATATGTGCCATCGGAAGAAACTGCCAGCAACGCATAATTTCAGATTAAAGAAGTCATGGTTTGATGGAAAAACTGAACCAGGGAGAAAGGGAAGAATATTGTCTAGAAAAGAAATTTCTCAAAACCTGAAAATTTTTAAAAATGACTTTGGAAATCTGAAACGATCTGGACGCAAGAGAAACAAGACTGAGTCTAATGGTATGGAGTCTGATGACCAGGAGTTATCAAGTGAGTCGGAAGATGATGAAGAAGATGAAGTAAATGTAGATGAGGATGAGTTATCAAGATGGAAGAAAAGGTCTATATTTTTCAAGTTACCGTATTGGGAGGTATGGATTATTAACTCTCATCAGTTTAAAAAGTATTTTGAATGATCTATTCTTTTTGTTAAGAAACAAGAGAGACAAGAGAAATCAAATCCTTCTGATGTGACAAGAACTGATGTGTGGGTGAGATCGCTTACTAGAAAGGATGGGACACCAATGAATACTGATGCAGCTGAAAAAATTGGTTTTCAGTATAGATTTAGATTATACAATTTTTTTTGATATGTAACTAAATTTGCAGAAAAAGGCAGCTGAACTTGTTAATTCTGTTGAAACAAATGAAGGACAAGATACACTTGTCGAACTATTAGGACCTGATAATCCCGGTCGAATGAGGGCAATGGGGAGAAATATGACTAAGACCAAATTAGCTTGTTTCCAAGTTAATCACAAGTGTCTGGTTGAAATGGAAAAGAATCAAATTCATCTCAAGGACATGGTTAATGAGCTAGAAAATAAACTTGGTAAACTGCAGAACCAGGTAATGCACTTTTGTATTTTTTGTACATTAAGCTGTTGGGTTGTAACATAAATTAAAAGTTAATATTTTTTCTGGCATGTCACAGGGACAAGAAATTGAAGTTGGTGAAAACTCTAGATCTGCTGCAAGGGAAAGTGATTAATAATCCATGAAATTGATTTCTTTATAACTATAAAGTCTGACTTGTTTTTTTCTACTCTAAATCTGCATAGAGTGTTAACAAAAAAGCACAACCAAAGTGTATTTTGATTGACTGGGCTGGTGATGATGCGAATGTTGCTGAGGGACGTATTATATCTACTGATCCAGAGGATGTTGTGAATGGGATTCGTTTAGGTCCTTTAGATTATAAAGTTTTGGATGAGAGTGCCACGGTACCAAAAGCATTCCTTTGGAGAAATGCTTTGGGAATGTCAACAATTGAAGAATCTGTTGGGCATATGATTGCATGGCCTGCCACGAAGTGTGTTAGTCTAGAACAGGGGGTTCAGGAAGAAGACATGGCACCACTAGTAAAGTTTCTAACTTGTTCATTAATTAATAAGTTTATACAGATTGTTGATGATTTAAAATACTGACATTGTTTTATGCGTTTAACAGGGCACAAGAGCCAATTCTTTGAACAAATGCAAACTACTTGATCTGTCTAACGATGATGTAGTTGTTGCTGAAGGCCGTTGGACCACGCAAGACACTACAAGAAAACAGGCGAGAAGCGACTACAATTGGCGACTACAACCGTAGTCGCCAAATTTAGCGACTATGTTGCTACTGAGTCGTGACCAACTAACGACTGCAACAGATTAGTCGCAAAATCAGTCGCTATTTGGCGACTAACATATTTAGTCACCAATATTAGCGACTACTTTGCGACTAAATTGGCAAGTAATTTGTATAGTCGCTAATTAGTCGCTCAATTGGCGACTACTTTGCGACTAATGTGGCGAGACGCAATATAGTCGCTAATGAGTCGCTAAATTGGCGACTACATAGCCACTTATTCGGCTAGTCGTAGGATAGTCGCGACTTAGTCGCAAACAAAAAAACACGTTTTTTCCATTTCGGGGTAGGTGTACCGGTATTTGGCGACTACTAGACATAGTCGCCAATGTAGTCACTATGTAGTCGCCAATGTACTCACTATGTAGTCGCCAATTTCTCTATATAAGGAACCACTCATCCATCTGTATTTCTCACACCAAACACAAGCGAAAAAAAACGAGGTTGAGAGAGAAGAAAAGAAACGAGGTTGAGAGAGTTTGAGAGGGCCGGGTTTGCCTAAAAAAAAAAAATTCTTTTTTTTTTTCAGAAAAAAAAAGTTTGAGAGGTTGAGAATATGTCAGGAAATTTTTGGGAGTGGATGTATAATAGGATCGATGAAGTGACGGGAAATTACTCGGAAGAATTTAGATTGGGGGTGGATCAGTTCCTGGAATTTGCAAGTAGCCAGACTTTTGCACAAGAAAATGGTGGTAAGTTTTTTTGCCCTTGTAGTAAGTGCAAAAATCATAAACGTGGACTGGGGAGTAAAATTTGCAATCATCTTTTTAGCTATGGGTTTATGCCAGATTATTATGTTTGGTATAAACATGGAGAAGAAATTAATATGGGTTTAGGAACAAGTACTTATGTTGATCCGACGTTAAATACTGGAAATCAATATGATCAAGTGGGTAATGTAGAAGATAGATATGTGGATATGGTGAATGATGCATTTCGTTATAATGATAGCTATGAGGATGGTAGTTATCAAAATGTAGAAGAACCGGTCTTAAACCATTCTCAGAAATTCTATGACTTATTAGAAGGTGCAAAAAATCCATTATATGATGGTTGTCGTGAAGGTCAGTCACAATTATCCTTAGCTGCTGACTTAATGCAAAGAAAGTCAGATTATAATATGAGTGAAAAGTCAGTGGATTCATTTTGCGAAATGTTCAATTATTATTTACCCGAAGGAAACAAGGCTACCGATTCACATTACGAGACAGAAAAATTGATGCGCAATCTAGGCCTCCCATATCATACAATTGATGTTTGTATAAACAATTGTATGATATACTGGAAAGAAGACGAAAAGGAAGACCAATGTCGGTTTTGCCGTGAAAAAAGATGGAAGCCGCGTAAAGACGATCGACGGAGAACGAAAGTACCATATAGTCGTATGTGGTATCTACCTATTGCTGACAGATTAAAGAGAATGTATCAGAGCCACAAGACTGCAGCTGCAATGAGATGGCATGCCGAGCACCAAGCAAAAGAGGGAGAAATGAGTCATCCTTCAAATGCGGCGGAATGGAAGTATTTTCAAGAACAAAATCCTCAATTTGCCGACGAACCCCGTAACGTGTACCTTGGATTATGTACCGATGGGTTCAATCCATTTGGGATGTCTCGTAATCATTCACTATGGCCCGTGATCTTGACTCCATATAATCTACCCCCTGGTATGTGCATGAATACCGAGTACTTGTTTCTGACCATTCTGAATTCTGGGCCAAATCATCCGCGAGGTAGTCTCGATATCTTCTTGCAACCTCTTATCGAGGAGTTAAAAGACTTATGGTCTACTGGAGTCGATGCATACGATGTGTCATTGGGTCAAAATTTTAATCTAAAAGCAGCGCTGATGTGGACGATAAGCGACTTTCCGGCGTATGGTATGTTATCTGGATGGCAAACCCACGGTAAATTGTCTTGTCCAATTTGCATGGAAGATACAAAGTCTTTTTATCTTCCCAATGGTAGGAAGACGTGTTGGTTTGATTGTCACCGAAGATTTCTTCCTGATGGTCATCCGTTGAGGAGAAATAAAAAAGATTTTCTAAAGGGAAAAGACGCCTCGAGAGAGTATCCACCTGAATCTTTGAATGGAGAACAAGTTTATTCAGAGCGGTTAGCTGGTGTAAATCCACCTAAAACCAAAGACGTTGGTGGAAATGGTCATGAAAAGAAGATGCATGGTTATGGCAAGCAACACAACTGGTACAAGAAAAGCATTTTGTGGGAGTTGTCGTACTGGAGAGACCTCAATCTTCGACATAATATTGATGTGATGCATACAGAGAAGAATTTTTTGGACAACATCTTAAACACTCTTATGCGTGTGAAGGGTAAATCAAAAGATAACATCATGTCAAGATTGGATATACAAAAATTTTGTTCCCGGCCACACTTACATGTTGATAGTACGGGTAAAGCACCTTTCCCATCCTACACATTGACAGATGAAGCCAGGACAAGATTGCTTGAATGTGTGAAACATTCGGTTAAGTTCCCTGATGGTTATTCGGCAAACTTAGCTAGTTGTGTGGATTTCGAAAATGGAAAGTTTTCAGGTATGAAAAGTCATGACTGTCATGTATTTATGGAGCGGTTACTTCCATTTATCTTTGCAGAACTCCTAGACCGGAATGTTCACCTTGCGTTATCAGGTGAGAATTGTATTACTTAAAGTATATATATAAATATATGGAATAATTATTGGTTTTTATAGAAATGACTAACTTGTAATTTATTTTGTAGGGGTTGGAGCATTTTTTCGAGACTTGTGTTCCAGAACTTTGAATAAAAGTCGCATTCAAGTTCTAAAACAGAACATTGTTTTGATCTTATGCAATTTAGAGAAGATCTTTCCACCATCATTTTTTGATGTGATGGAGCACCTACCTATACATCTCCCCTACGAAGCTGAATTAGGAGGCCCTGTCCAATATAGGTGGATGTATCCTTTTGAAAGGTTTTTCAAAAAGTTGAAAGGGAAAGCAAAGAACAAAAGATATGCAGCAGGATCAATTGTGCAATCATATATCAACGACGAGATTTCTTATTTTTCAGAGCACTACTTTGCCGCAAATATACGAACAAAATCCAGGTATAATATATATGTACAATTACTCCTACGACATGATATAACTTTTAATGTGAGAAATAACTTTCCTTTTGATCAGGTTAACAAGATTTGATGAAGGTGAAAGCCATGAATACCATGTCCCAGGTGTACCTTCTATATTTACTCACGTTGGTCGCCCAATTGGGGAAATGCATGAAATATGGCTTACTAAGCGAGACTATGAATGCGCACATGCGTATGTTTTACGAAATTGCGACTACTTTAAACCAATGGAGAGGTATATATAAATTGCAATATCTCAAATTACACCATGTTATATAACCCATTATTTATATTCAATGTATGTGATCTTGTATATATAGTATGTTCGAGGATTGTATTTCAGCACAATATCCAGAACTAACCGAGCAAGAACTCTCAACCAAAAGATCAGAAGAATATCATATATGGGTTAAAGATTATGTATGTGGTATTTAAAATCATTCTATCTATATATTATATATATGTTACTTAAATTTAACGAGGATTATATATATGCAGGTTAGTTATTGGAACGCCACGCATCCATTTCCTACATGGGTTAAAGAGATAGTTAATGGACCTATAAACAAGGCTAAAACATGGCCAATGTACTTTACAAGAGGTTATTTGTTTCATACCGAGAATCATGGCGCTGGAAGAAAGACATGTAACTACGGAGTATGTGTAAAAGGTGAAAATTACACGGATGCTTCTGATGCAGCGGATTTCTATGGAAGGTTAACTGATATCATAGAACTTCAGTATGAGGGGATGGTCAATCTGAGAATCACACTTTTTAAGTGTAAGTGGTATGACCCTGTTAACGGCACTCGGATGACCCATGGTGGTGTGGTAGATGTGCTTTCATCAAAAAAGTACAAGAAATACGAACCATTTATTCTAGGTATGTATATTTTTAATTATATTGATATATATATATATATATGACTAATATATTTATATATATTGTGTAATTTTAACATATTGAAATTGTAAACAGCCTCTCAAGCCCATCAAGTTTGTTATATTCCTTACCCATACATAAAAAAACCGAAGCATTTGTGGCTCAATGTTCTGAAAGTGAATCCGCGGGGAAACATTTCTGGAGAGTTTGAGAACAAAGAGCCAACACTTTTGCAAACAGAAAATGATGATGCAGTTTTGATGACTACAATTGAAGATATCGTAGTTGAACATTTGGAAGAGGGAGTAAACATAATAAATCTCGATTACGATGTCGGAGATGCCGAACCCGATGATGAATTCCGGTGTAACTTATCATCTTCGGATGATGAAGAGTCAGATGACGAAGAACCTTGCTAAGTGGTATGTATTATATATGAAAAAATTATAAATTACAATGTTTATGTAAAATTAAATAAATATGAAAAAAATTTCAACCTCAAAACCCATCTAAACCCATCTAGGCCCATCTTAAAATTTTGGCTAATTAAAATTAAAATTAAATTCTAGGCCCATCTAAGCCCATCTTATTTAAACCCTAATCCACTAAATTAACCCTTACCAACACTTAGCCAAATAAACGAAATTCTTCAACCCATCTCGCCTCCTTCTTCTTCTTCCCAACTAGCCGAAACCCTAATCTCCTCTCCTTCTTCTTCTTCCTTCGACGAACCCTAATCTCGGCTGCTTCTTCTTCCTTCGACAAACCCTAATCTCGTCTGCTTCTTCCTTCGACGAACCCTAATCTCGGCTGCTTCTTCTTCCTTCGACAAACCCTAATCTCGTCTGCTTCTTCTTCCGTCTCCTTCTTCATCGTCTCTCACTCTAAGCTCCACGGTTTGTTCTCTCTCTCCCTCACTCTCTCTCCAAGCTCCACGTTTTTAGAGACTCGCCAAGCTTTCTTTGAATCATTAGTGCTTTTAGACTCATAGCTTTACTGATTTTGATTTTTGTAATTGACTTGATGTTAAATCTGACGAAGATTTGAAAGGTGATTGAATTATTGTGTATCTCTTAATACTAAAGTAGAAAGTTGAACAAAAATCTTGTTACAGTTTGATGAATCTCTGTGCCGACCACACGATTACTTTCGTTTTGGGTTTGTTTCAGTTTTTCTTGCAAGTTTCTGTGTGGCTCATAGAATAGATTGACTCAAATGTGATTTCTTTTGATTCAATTATATGTATTTGCTTTGAATTTACCTACTTTCCGGTTCTTAAATCTGGAATAATTTGAACTCTTTAGAGCTCTTGTTTGCCTGAGGCTAGTGTTTAATCTGAAGTAATTCTAAGAAGGGATTAGGTTATTGTATCTGATAACTCATCTCATATGGTTTAATTGAGTATTTAGAACTTGAAACATGTTAGCTTCATTTAGTCATAGACATAATCTTTTCAATGATTCTCAATTTGGCAACAAAATGTGTTTACTGTCTCATGTTTGGTTCTCTTATCCCAGCAACACAGATCTTCACCAAATCGATTCGACGATGCAAACATCCAAGCAAGTAAAAAAGAGAAAGAATACACCCAACGCTGCTCAGAGAAAGAATGTAGCCAAGGTTCAGAAAAAAACCAGTCCTTTGCCGCCTCAATATATCCTCACGCCTAACCAGATTCCGCCGCAGCAGCCGGTCTCAGATGGAGGTATCCCCCAAATTCCTCCGCCTCAAATGTCAGTTAACCATGTCCGAAACTACCCACCGCCACTGGTGCTATTCCAGAACTCCAGCAATCAAGTTCGTGAAGAACAGCCGAATCTGTCCTCGCCAGAAGTTCAGAACAATCCACAGGCTCCGGGAACCTCAAATCAGAACTCTCAGGCTCCGGGAACCTCAAATCAGAACTCTCAGGCTCCGGGAACCTCAAATCAGAACTCTCAGGCTCCGGCAACCTCAAATCAGAACTCTCAGGCACCGGGAACCTCCATTCCGAACTCTCCGGCACACAGTCATCCGTCTTCTCAAGGGCACAATTTCAATCCTGAACCTGATCTCTCGGACGAAGCGATACGGGATCTAAATGTCCTTCTGCGAGTGCCTGGCCGTGAGAGGTGGACAACCGTTCTCCATCCCGATCCTTTACCAAATACTATGTGGTAAGTATTTTCTTCTAGGAGACAGTTTTGTGAGCATAATAGCCTTGTGCTTTGGGTTAGTAGCTTAGGCTCATATTGCTAAGCTTACTTAATGTTTCAGGTTGATGCAATTATGTGTATATGTTTGAGTTATGTCTCGAATGCTTAATCTGATATCTTTAGGTTTACAATAGCTTGAAATCTGAAAGTTCTTTATTCCTCTAATTGTATTAACTCATTCTGTCTCAACTTGTTATTGTTTCACTGTTTTGGTTGACATTTTTCATGGTTACTGTCATCATATTCACAAAGCATTTACTTGTATTCGGTAACTAATTCTGTCAACTTGTTTACATGTGTTTGGAGGTTTACTCGAGACTCACTGAGTCAGAGGGTAACAAAGGTTCTTCAAAACAAATTCGATCGTCCCTACTATAATTGGTCATGTGTGCCTCGGGAGAAACGAGAATTATATCTCACTGAGTTTGCGGTACAGATTTCTTTCCTATAGTATTGACATATATGTTTAAAAGTGATATTTTGACTAATATTTAACTTCTCTCTTTCTTTTGTAGAAAACCCACACTTGGGACCCCTTGATAACAGGGTCTGTGCAATGGCATTTCGAGGCGATCGCTTCAATAAGGCTGAAGGACATAGTTAGCAAGGTGAAGACAAATGGAGAGAAACCAACATGGATAGAGGACACACTCTGGGGCGTGATGCAAGAGTATTGGGAAACAGAAGAAGCAAAGGCAAGGAGTGAAACATATTCTACCAATCGTAACTCTGACCGTGATGGTCTAGGTCCTCATGTCCACTTCGCAGGCCCTAAGTCCTATCAACAAGTCCAAAAAGAATTGGTAAGTAATTTCATATATCTGTTATTTCTTTTTGTAATACATTTGAAACTCTAAATTATTTCATAACCTTTCTGTTTTTTCTCAAACATTGCAGGAAGAGAAAGAGGGAAGAAAAGTCAGTTTTGGTGAGGTTTTCATGAAGACACATACAAAGCCATATGGGACGTTTGTTGATAAGAAGGCAGAGAGAATCATGAAAAGGTATGAGAAGAAAGTGGAAGAGAAGATGATTGAGCTTCAGGAATCTATTTCAGACGGCACATCACCACCTCGGGAGCTCACCGCAGATGAATACACGGCCATCTTTCTTCAGGTTATGTAACATTTGGTTAGTTCTAGATTAATAGAGTCTTGGATGCATCTGTTATCTACTTTATTGACTCCTTCTCTCTTTCTTTTGGCAGTCCACTGAAAAGGATTCACGAGGAAATCTATACGGAGTTGGGAGCCTAAAGAAGACCCTTGACAGCAGCAGCAGCCAACCAGCCCAGTCTTCGTTCACGTTTATAGAAGACCAACTGAAGGAGTATAAACGGCAGATCGAAGAGCAGGCTGCTCTTAATGCTGAGATTGCTGCCCGAGAAGAACGGAATGCCCAACTTGTTGCTGAGCAAAAGGAGAGGATCGCTGAGTTATCCTTGGTCGAAAAGTATCTACGCCAAACTGATCCGCGCTACCTCGACTTTATGGCGACTGAGTCAGCTAATGCAACAACACACACGGTTCCTCCGAACACCACTCATCCTCTCAACACCACTCCTGATTCATAAGTAACTCAATTACATTCGGTTACTTATTCTCTAGACTCTCATGGACTTGTCAATTTTCAGTTTATGTGCTTAACTTGTTGAACTATTTGAATGCTTTTGAATGTTTTTTTTTTGGTGGGATGAATGCTTTTGAATGTTGGATATTATGTAATTGGTACTGCTTTTGAATGTTTGATATTTTGTATTTTTAATATTTCGGTTTCCTGAATTTCGGAAGAAAAAAAATTCAAAAAACAGGTTTTCAAATTGAAATATTAATAATATCGAAAACTATTTATGTTTTATTCTCACTGTGTAGTCGCTATGTAGTCGCTTAATTAGTCACCAAATTGTCGTAAATCAGTCGCCAAATAGTCACTAATCAAAACCACTTCTGTTTTTTGCTCACTGTATAGTCGCTATTTAGTCGTTATATAGTCACCAAAGCGTCGTAAATCAGTCGCCAAATAGTCGCTATATACTTAACAAGTAGTCGCAAAACAGTCGCAAACAATTAGCGACTAATTAGCGACTATATGTTACAAGCCCTAATTTAGTCGTAAGATAGTCGTTAAGTAGTCGCAGAAATTTCGCGACTAATTAGCGACTACAGTTAACGACAACATCATTCAGTCGCCACGTAGTCGCTAATTAGCGACTAATATAGCGACTATATTATTTAGCGACTATTTCTATTCGACTACAGTAGTTAGTCGCCAATTAGTCGCATAATCTAATTTAGCGACTAATTGGCGACTAAATATGCAGTCGCATTTTGCCTGTTTTCTTGTAGTGAGATCATAAAGCTTTGGTGAATGGACTTTCACTCGGACCAAAGGCTGTAAAAGTGTTTGTTGATGTGGTACATGAAGCCAATACATTCATATGGAGGCCTACAATGGATGTCACATACATAGAGGACTGTTTAATGTCCTTTGTAGCATGGCCTTTCAACAAAGTTGTCTTTGAAAACAACCCTGATGGAACATGTCAGTTATCTCATAATCTGAATTATGCATCTACTCAAACAGCTCCTGGAAAATCAGCATCAGCAGGTCAAAAATCCACAGCAACAGGTTCTAAATCGCAACCAGCTCATGGAAGAACAGGATCAGCAAGTAAAAAATCTTCAGCAACAGGTTCTAAGTCGCATATGCAACTAATCTCAGCATCATGTGAGAAATCTCCAACAACAATTCCAAAATCTAATGCAGTGGAAACTCAAACAGCTGCACAGTCTCCTCTTCGAAGATCTCCGGTAACTTAATTTATATGTTCTAAAGTTGATTATGGTTCTGTCTCATTTTACTGTAGTAATTGGTTAATATGTTCAACTTGTCAGCGGAAAAAAGGAGCTATAAAGGAAAATCAGAAGTGTATGTTACTGGATATTAAAGAAAGGATGCAGGTTGTTGCTGAAGGATGGGTGCTTTCAACTGATCCAGATAAACGTGTACACAGTGCTCCCTTGGGTCCTAATGCTGCGCAAGTTCGGGTAGATATAGTCTAGGTAGATGATGCAGCGGTTTGGAGGACATCAGATGAGATTGAGTATATGAAAGATGCACTTGGTTCATTTATCGCATGGCCAACTGATAATTTGGTCATGTATTGACTATCGTCCAACTGAGGTAAGTATTGTTTATTTTGATGCTTGTGTTTTTGATTTTTCAGGTACAAAACTGATATAAGACAATGTCCATTATTAATTGCAGGGGATGAAGCAACTTTGGTCCAGCTAGCTTAATTTAGGTTAAGACTAGTCTTTATGTATTTTGGATTCAGAATGTTTAATGTTTGGTATGTTGGATTTGGAATTGTTTTTGATATGTTGGATTTGGAATTGTTTTTGGTATGTTGGATTCGGAATTGTGTTTGGTATGATGCGGAAGTGTTTTAAGTATGTTGGAATGTTTTTGAGATGTTATAAATCGTTTCATTTTAAATTTACAGGTTATATATATATATATATATATATATATATAGTATTACATATGATAGCATGTTATATTTTTAAAGATAGCACTATGAAAACATAAATTAACGCAACAAATATTTGCTATTGTATAGTGATCTATCATAGCACCCAATTTGAATTATCAAAACAAATTGTAAAAATTCATAAATTGCTATGAACAACTAATTAATGGCATTAAATTATTGCTATGAAAAAGTAAATAATAACACTACTAAAGTGCTATTGTATATGAACATATTATAGCAGACAAAATTAATGCTATCGTAGGTGGGGCATCTACCATAGCTGCCGAGATCATAGCAGTTGTTATTTCGCTATGTATTACCTATGATAGCATATTTTCCGCGCTAAGAATGTAAGTTTTTCTTTTAGTGAAATATGATAGCAAAACTGCAATTGCGAGCAGATTGAAGATTCTATCAGTGATATAAAAGTTTGACTTCAAGGTCGTTAAATCTTACCCTGACTTGTATGTTGTGAAGTGTAGGGTTTCTGGATGTAAATGGAGAGTTCGAGCTGCAGTAGTGCAAACGTCTCCACTTTTGCAAATACGAAAATATCAAAGCCATCATACATGTTCTGTAACTGAACGTTCTAAAACTTCGAGGAAAGCAACCCCAGAAATACTTGGTGCCCTTTTTAGGGAGTTCGTTGGTAGTGTTGGAGCCGGGGTTTTGCCCAAACATGTTGAAGTTGGGCTGAGGAGAAGATATGGGATCATCTTAAGTGATTCAAACACTTATTTGTTGTTTTAAATACAAATTGCTAATTTCCTTGCCTTCTACGTAGGTTGACTATTGGAAATCACATCGTACTCTCAAGGCAGCGCGGATATTAAACAGGGGAACTCCTGAACAGGGGTATGAAGATCTACCCTCTTACTTAAACAGGATAAAAATATCAAATCCTGGGACCTATTCTAGGCTTGAAGTTGATGAATTAGATAGATTCAAGTATGTTTTCATTGCATTTGTTCACACACACACACTTTTGTTTGGAACGCACCAAACCAACGCAGTGATTCAATATATTATCAAAAGATTTATGTTTTACAAATGATCAATATATCTCTCTCACTCACAAACCTATTCTACCCTAGATTTGTCTCTAAGTGAAAGTACAAGCTTCCAAGAGTTTCTAACCTACGCTCACCCGCTCATGAACAATAGTAAAAACTCTCTCTAAGATTCTCTAAAAGTGTTAACGACGGCATATGGCCGTAACACCCTATTTATCTCCTCTGGTACGAAACCCTACTTGTTAGGATTTCGTAATCATCTAATTAGGTAAGATCTCGCACACGGAGATCATGCCTTAGTTTTCTTGTTGATAAAGATATTCTCTAAATCTTTCGCAGCCTCATCCTCTTCGAGTTTCCACGTCATCCGTCTGTCTTGACATTCTCCTGATTTGTAAGTTGCCACCAGCTTCCTATCTTCTATTCCAGTGATCTCCGAACAAGATGCTGTTCCACTGCATCATCAGTGACAAGTTTGCATAGTTGCTAAAAAACAATTCTAAACTCTGTTTCTGCTGTTTGTTCTTTCTTTTCTTCTCTATAATCATCTTTTGTTTGTCTCTCTTCTTCTAGTTTGTTGAAGAAAATTAGCACTCATTGGTCTCTTCTTGAAAAGGATCACAGTTTCTTGATTATAATAAATTAATGTCAACTAAGCACTCTACTTCATATAAAGAATATGTTCCACACTGAACCACATGCTCACCAATCAGTTTCTCCTGCAAATCAACAAAAACCACAAGGGTCTAGTAGAGGTTAACTTGTTCCACACGCTAACAAAATCCACTAAAGTAGGGTTGTAATGTTGATCAAATCATTTAATGGTTGTACAATGGGTATGTTACTTAATAACTTAGAAAAGAATTGTATTACTACAAACATACATAAAATTTCGATAGAAATAGGAATCTAATAAGTGCCAGAGGATATATTCACACACTTGTCTAACAATAATAAGGCATTGCATAATTTTTTACATGAGACATCAATTTTCTAACAACTTAATGCAACAAAAAAAACGATACCGTTTTTAAAATTCTTCTCCTAAAACAAAGATTTCATTCACTCACTATTCTGGGAAATAACTTGTCCGAACCGAAGAAAGAGTTGTGCATCTGAAGCACTCATGGAAGAACAATTGACAGAGTGAGGAGTCTTAAGATTCGCATACTCATCGACATAGCATGAACCAGTAAGCGTCGCCGATGTGTCCGTTGCAGCAGGTGGTTGTTCCGACAACATGAAGCTGCCTAGGACACGAGTCACCTGGTGCATTGTTGGTCGATCGTTCGGCTGTTTTTTGGTGCATAGGAGTGCCAGTTGGAAAACCTTCTTCACCACCGCGAGATCCTTACACGTCGATGTGATGTCGGGATCTGCCATTTCCATCACTGCATTGTTCCCAGTCTTTGACATTATCTGATTTGCAAGTGAATCATTAAAAACAAGATTAGAACCAAAAAAACAAAAAACCGAACCGAAATTTAGCAGATCAAAACTAAACAATCAGAGCAATTTATGTGAAATGTTACATCAAAACAGAAAATACTTCAACCAAGCGCAAAAATAAAGGGTGTTCAATTCGAATAAACAATTCGAACCAAACCAAACGAAAATAATCGAATCCAAATCCGAAACGAACCAAAAAAAAGAAGAACCGATCTATAACCGAAACTTCTTTGAATAAGGATAAAACCGAAATTCGAAAACCGAGAAATCTTAACAAAAACCAGACCGGAATCCAGATTGAACATTCTTCTTCCAAATAACATTTTCCCAAATTAAGTAAATGCAAAAACTAACTCTAATAACTTTTTTTATCCAAAACCAGACCAACCTAAAATAATTTGAAACAAAAGCTATTGATTTGACCAAAACAGAACAGCTGAGAGAGAGAGGCTAGAAGGGACAAACCAGATGGTGGAGATTGGATTCGTCATCAACGGCTTTCCTTCTGGTTAACAACTCAAGCAGCACTATTCCGTAACTATAGACATCCGATTTCTCGGTGAGCCGTGAAGTGCGTGCATATTCGGGGTCTATGTAACCAATCGTGCCCATCACGTAAGTTGAAGTATGTGACTTTGACACACAGAGGCTTTTCGCAATTCCAAAATCTGTCAAACGAGCCTCTAAGTCCTTGTCCAAGAGAATATTTGACGACTTCACGTCTCTGTGAATGATCCTTGGACTACAGTCATGGTGTAGATAAGCTAGTCCTTGTGCTGCACCATATGCTATTTTAAGCCGTGTGTCCCAATCAAGAGTTTTCTTCTTTGTAGGGCCTTTGCAAAAACACACAAGCAATGTTACTATATATTTTAAGATCAAATGAGTTTTCTATTTTGGGCGATGAGACTTACCGTGAAGAAGATCCCAGAGGCTGCCATTGTCCATGTAGTCATAGAACAAAAGACTGCCTAAGGGAGAGAGGGAATAGGCTTGAAGGCTCACAAGGTTTCTGTGTTTGATGCTACTTAGCATCTCGAGTTCAGTCTCAAACTGTTTTATTGACTGTGGGTTGTGAGAGTAAAGCCGCTTAATTGCAACCGGTTTGCAGTTCTTTAAGACACATTTATATACAGTGCTTGATGCTCCATGCCCAATGATGTACTTCTCACTTAGATTCTCTGTCATTCTCATGATATCTTCGTAGACATGGAGTGCCATGTTCATATGAAGGATGACAAGCTTCGGGGTCGAATAAGTTACTGATGTCACCACAAAATTTCAGGATTAGCTATTGGATTACAACAATGGAGGTGAAAAACATTGAGAAAGAAATTTGGCATGTAAACCTGGTTTGTCAAGTGATCCATCAAGAAAAGGAGGAGGATTGTGTGGTCGACAAGCTGCTATTAGAACCATAAGAAGGATCACAAGTCCCCCAATAGCTATCCCAAGAATAGCTGCTCTTGAGATTGACACTGTAGATGAAAGAAGGATAGAAACATAAGCTTCTTTTCTCTTATCTTTTGGTAATTGAAGTTTCTAGAAGAGCGTAATCACCTCGTACAGTTGGACGAGAAACATGACAAGGAGAGTTTAGCCAACTACCGCAAAGACCGGGATTGCCAATGAAGCTTTAGAAGAAACCAAAAGAGATATAACATAGCTATGGTCAAATGTTAGCCAACAAAACAAAATGCAGAATACAAAAAAATCCTATAAATTACCATACCTGTCTGACGAAAATCTTGAGAAGTTATTGCTCTTAGGAATATCGCCTACTAGATTGTTGTGAGATACATTCCTATTACAAAATAGTTAAATATCGCACAGTTAAATTCTTAGCACAAGATGAACACAGACACAAAAAGTGTTTCAGAACCGATGGTGTCTACTTACAATACAGTAAGACTGAAGCATTTAGCTAATGAATCCACATTACCAGTCAAGTTATTATTTTCCAGTCTCCTGCAATTTGAAAAAAAAAAACACAACATTAGATAGATCACCAACCGAATATCCTGGATTACACATTAGTGACCGCATTGATCTGAACCCCGTGCCAACCCCGGTACGTTTTTCTCTTGTATAGATGTCATTTACACATACGTTCTATCTTCAAATCTTATAAAAAACTGAATAAATTTCTCAATGGAAGAAGTAAGAGGAAGATTGCTTACAGCAAAACAATATTCTGCAGTTGGTTAAGCTCTTCCGGGATTGAGCCTGAGATATTATTATTCGAAAGATCTCTGCAACCAAGAGAGACAAAGAATATAGATTCAGAACAGTAATATGAAAGATGGAAGAACTCTAACAAAGTAAATAGAAAAGACTTATTACATCTCCATGATGCTTCTTAGATTTCCAAAGTCGCCTGGAACTACACCTGTTATATGGTTTCTGCTCAAGTTCCTATAACAAGAAAGCCGATTGTCAACAACCATTCATAGTTGACTCTAAGAAAACACAAAAGTGGAGGTGTTATGGATGCTCACATCTTGAGAAGATGCTCTAAATCACCGAGGGAAGAAGGAATGATGCCATTTATCTTGTTGTTGGAAAGATCCCTTTTGAAAGTCACAGAGAAAAATAAATAACCATAGGACAAGCCACATATGAAGATGTATACTTTGCAGAAAACAAGAAACACTTACAATGTATCTAAGTTGCCGATACGAGATAGCTCAACTGGGATTGGACCTTTGATGTTGTTGCTGGACAGATTACTGGTTGAACCCATAAATCAAAGACAACCAAAACTCAGGAGTTAATGGCTTTAATATCGAGAAACAAAAGCTGCGGAACTATGTCTCATGTAAGATATCAGAAAGATTAACTAGAACCATTTAAAAGATTTTAAGCAGGAATACTTACAGGTAAGTCATGCTCTCTAGCTTTTGAAAAGCTCGGGGTATGGTGCCGCTAAACTTGTTCCCATGAACATTTCTACAGTTACAATAATGAGAAACAAAATCATATAGAAGCAACAATCTTGCAAATTCCAGTGTGAAGTTTTAAGAGAAAGAGCTACGTACAAGCTGTTTAGATTTGTACAGGAGCTCAAATGATCAGGTATTGGTCCTTCAAGATCATTGTTGGCCACATTCCTATATGTAAATAGTTCACATCAATATTAAAACATCAAAACATGTCAAGCATAGGTAGAAATACTTACAGATCAAACAAGTCAGTAAGTTTCCCAAGCTCCGGTGGTATATGACCTGTAAGATGATTATCATTGAGCTCCCTGCAAAATTTTGTACAAATAGTTTATAATGAAACACAAGTTAATAGTAACTGTATGCGAAAAAGAGAAGTTAGGAGAAGGTTGGTCGTACAGATAATGGAGTTTTGACATGTTTCCAAGCTCTGGTGGAATAGAACCAGTCAGCTTGTTACTGTGCAAATACCTAGAGATAAAGCCAAAATTGAAATCACTATCATTTACATGGTATAAGGAAGAGAATATGAAGGTGAAGAATTACAATTTCTCTGTGAAAGTCAAGTTTCCCAGAATTGGAGGGATTGGTCCACTCAACAAGTTGCCACTTAGATCTCTGTATACAAAAAAAAAATGGAACTTTTAGGTTCATGGAAATGTAAAAACTAGCTCGTTGATTAGAGGAGAAGTACTTACAACACTGCAAGAGCTTGCATGAGACCAATCACTGATGGAATCTTCCCGGACAGCTGATTGCCTTGCAATGATCTATAATGAGAAATAATCTTCTTTTAAAGATTTGCACAGATTGGGACAATATGGTAACAGCAGAGAGACAAGGACTAACAATGTTGCAACTTGCAGGAAGCCGATGTCGAAAGGGATCTCACCAGTTAGCTGATTGTAGGACAAGTCCCTGGGATCATCATAAGAAAATCAATTAAGGAAAGTTTCCTAAGTAGCCAAACTACAGTAAGGATATGTAGAAGCAGAGAGAGAGGAACATACAAAACCTGGAAGGCAGTGCAATTTCCTATCGTCTCAGGGATACTACCCGTCAAACTGTTGTTTCTCACGTCACTGATTAGATACAGACAAATTCAGAGATGTCCCATTTAAAAATGGACTCATCAGATGTGCAAGAAGAGATTCATTGACTTACAAATACCATAGACCAGTCAGCTGACATAAATCTGGAGATATGTTACCCACCAAGTTGTTTCCTCGCAACCCACTGCTCATCAGATTACAACAATTAGCACCAGACATGAAGAGACATTGAAAAACACTTCAAAAACATGGACACTTACAGATACTGAAGAACTTCATTCCAGTATATAAGTCTTGGTATCTCACCACTAAGTTTATTCTGTGCCAGGTCCCTGCAATTTGTCACAGCCAATCGAAATTTCGCATTTATGATCATCTAAATAGCTAAAACATGTAAAAGCATCAGAGGGAACATACAGAATTTTCATGTTTGGAATCTGAGAAAGCGTTGAAGGAATCGGTCCTATCAATTGATTATTCTTCAAGATCCTGGACAAAAGTAAAAAATTTATATTCCACATTGTGAGTATATTCACCAAGTCAAAAAACACTTAGTAGTAGACTGACTAGAAACTTACAGTTGCTCAAGTTGCTTCAACTTCGAAATCGAAAACGGTATGTCACCACTTAATTCATTGAAAGACAAGTCCCTGAATAAACAACATGAATACACTTCATCCACTGAACTTCTAAGAAACAAAATTAATGGTAGTAACACTTATCACTGTTCTTACAAGTTTTGTAAAGAAGAACATTCACCAATCTCATCAGGGATTTGCCCAGATAATCGATTACCTCGAAGATCACTACATTAGAAAACCAGAAGAAAATAAGTCACACACACACACACAAAAAAAGGTAGATACTTTATCACAAGCTACAGTGAATGTTGAAAGTAGTTACATGGATAAGAGACTCTTGAGGTCTCCAATAGCAGGTGAGATTTCTCCATCAAGATTCAAATCTGACAAATTACTACACAACATAGAAACACACAAAACAAATTACAACTTTTTCCACAACACCACCAAAAATCAAAATCCCTGTTATAAACTTAAAAAAAAAAAATGTTATGAAACTTACAGAGCAACAACATTGAAGGTGACATTTTCACAAGTCACACCTCTCCAATAACAATAGTCTGAAGAAGATGAGCCTGTCCAGGCATAAAGAACATTGTTCACATCTTTGAATGACTTCTTAATCTCCAGCAACGTTGCTCCTTTATTTGATTTTTAGGATATTTTATTAACACACGCATATAAACAAAAAACAAAAACAAATATTTGTCAGTTCTTGAGAAAACAAAATAAAAAGTCCTTTAAAAAAAAAATTCAACTTCCAAGAAAATCATAAACTCAAACCCTAATTTATTCTAAGCTTCTTTAAATTCTTCTATAGAATACCCACAAAGTCAAAAAATCATTACAAAAAGCAAAAAATAAAAAATAACAAGTACCCAGATCTCATTTCCACCACAAAACCCCTTAAAAAAACTTCAAAATCAAATTTTTTTAGTTTCTTTCACTTAAAAAATACATTTTCTTGCTCAAGCCAAAGAAGAAATCTTCAAGCTTTATAAATAGTGAACTTAAAAGAAACATGCATTAGTAATTTAGTATAATAACTTACCATCTTCTGAATTTACAGTAGTCCCAAAGCTCAAACAAATGATAAAACCAAGAAAGACTAAATCACCAAACAGAACCATTTCTTAAGTTTTAATAATTACTAAAAGCTTAAGTCTCCATGAAGAAGAAGAAGAAGAAACAGAGGATAGAGAAGAGAACCGACATTAGATTTTTCTTTTTATGATTTCAGAAAGAGACTCTAACCCAAAAATTTGTTGTTGTTTTTTTTCTATTTAGATATATATAAATTTTTGTTTATTTTTTACCGAGAAATTAAAAAAAAAGTCTTGATTTTTTATTGTTACATCACATCCATTTCTCTGGCGCAAAATTTACAGTGGTTTCATTGAGTGCTCAGACGACAGAAACACAGACTGAGATAGAGATGGAGAGAGAGAAAGATAATAGAGAGAGTCTTTAAATGTGGTTTAAAGAGAGGAAATTGTACAAATGTAGGGACTGTTGTAAGAAGAGAGACGAAGGAAGAAGAATTATTTGAGGGAAGGAGGAGGATAAAGTTAAAAACCTCATCATCTTTTATCTCTCTGCTGCCAGAGTTCTGAAGCTTTGCAGAAGAGAGAGAGTGAGTGAGTGAGTGAGAGACGTCCTTTGTGTTTTTGTATATTTTGTTATGAGGGTAAAAAGGTCATAAATGTTGAAGGAACATGTTCATGGCAGTGGTGAGTGAATAAAGGAGGTCGCTTTCGTTGCCAATACTTACGAGTCTTTGTCTCTCTCTGGCTGTTTTTACAGATGACCCATATCAATAAATCATATCATGGGTAGTTTTGTAATTTCATTTTTTTTGTGATTTAATGTCACTTTGCTTACATTTTACCGTGTTCTTCTTACATAGTGAATGTGTGTAATTCGATTGCTACAGTTATTAATCAGAGTTCACCAAAAATTTTGTGTGTTTTTTTTTTTTTTTTTACCAAAAAAATTTGTTGAAGTTTCACTTATATACTTATATGATCATTATTTTAGTTACATAGTGAATGTGTTGTTGGACCGGTTATTTACTAAAAGCTAACCGGGCTTAGGCTTAGTAAATCAATGTGTGAAAAGAAATGAAGAGAAAGGTTTGGTTGGGCTCAAATTAGAGGTCTGGTGGATCTCGGGTCGGGTTGAATAAGAGCCAAAATTGATCTCAGCTTTGTCATCTCGGTGATGAGATCCATCGTTTTACGATTCCTTGATACTTTGGATTTGTTGAGAAGATTATTGCCTCATCATCACTCATCTCTTTTGCATTTGTATTTGACGTAGTTGATTGATTTCAAACTCAAACATATCCTAGACCTATATATAATCAAACGATTGAGGTCATTTTCTACAAAAATGAAAAAGAAAAAAAAAATTGTTCACATACAATAGAAACTTCGGCAAGATCTAACAGTTGCATTGATTAGTCACTTTATGTCTTATATCAATTATCACTTTATCAGATAAAGACGAGTTCATCTTAGCAATTAAATTTTTTGACAAAGATCTAAACAGTTGCATTGATTAGTCACTTCATGTCTTATATCAACTATCACCTTATCAGAATAATAGGAGTCGATTTTAGTTGGTGATTTTTATTTATGAAGATATAACTGTCCCATTGACTTGTTACTTCATAACTTATATCAATAATCACCTTATCCAAAAAAAGACAAGTCCATTTTAGTTGTTAAATTTCGTTTTACCAAAATCTAACGGTTACATTGATTAGTTATTTTATATCTTATTATGTTAGCATTCCATTGAAAATAATTAAGTACAATATTTGAAGTTAAAACGTTGGATTGGATAATTTTTTTTTCTTTTTCTTGTCACTAAAAAATTTCTTATTACCTTAGATCACCTCCTAATATGCAATTACTATAAAGAAATATAAAACATGTAATAAAATTCAAAAAATGACATTAATGTATATATTTTCTCAAAATATAACTGTTATATTGATTAGTTATTTTATATTTTATTATTTTAACATTCCATTGAAAAAAATTAAGCACAGTTTAAAACGTTGAATTAGAGATTTTTTTTTGTTTTTTCTTGTCATTAAAAAATTTCTTATCACCTTAGATCATCTCGTAATATGCAACTACTATAAAGAAATTATAAAACATGCAATAAAATTAAAAAAATGAAAATAATTTATATATTTTTTTTTTAAAATATAACTACTATATTGATTAGTTATTTTATATATTATTATTTTAGCATTCCATTGAAAAGAATTAAACACAGTTAAAATGTTGGATTGGAAATTTTTTGTTTTCTCTTGTCATTAAAAAATTTCTTATCACCTTAGATCATCTTGTAATATGCAACTACTATAAAAAAAATTATAAAACATGCAATAAAATTTAAAAAAATGGCAAAAATGTATATATTTTAATAACTTAAAAAGACTTTATAGTATGTGCATCAGTGCATAGCCATTAGTAATTTAGTCCATGAGTGATAAGATGACTCTGGTATTATCCCGAATGACATCACTTCACGCCACGGCTACGAGCCTCCCACTTCGCCACTATTCGAACCGCACAAAGCTAACATGCGCTGCTGCTACATTCTCACCTCCGCCATGGAAACAGAGCCGCCGAGTTATCTCCATCTCCTTCTTCCTCTCCCCCCTCCTCCTCATCCCTAACGGTACACAAATCTCTCTTCAATTTCACCAATTCAATCCTCAATTTCACTAATTCGACACTCAATATTACTAATTGCACACTCAATTTCACGAAATTCGATTAAATTTCACTAACTCTAGTTTCGTTCTGATCTCGAATTTGTATGTTGATGATCAGATGCCATAGCTGGTAGCTTAATCGATAAGTACGTCAAGAGGTAAGTAAATTTGAAAAAAAAAATTGAATTGTCTACAAAATCGTCTCCGATGATTAGATTCTTGAAATGTAATTACAAATTTTAGTCTATTGTTTTGTGATATTATCTATTAACTTAAAACCAGTTTTTGAATAGGAAGAAACTTGATCCACTTGAAGCATATGTACCACCAGTGATACTAGCTCAGTTACAAATCAAGGATCTTGGTAACTTTTCTTTGTTTTAGTTACACATTTGTTCTTAAAACACTTTTTTTGGTACAATGCTAACATTATGTTTATTAATGATGTTGGAGAGGAGTTTTTGAATGTGGAGAAACCTGAATTCGAGGCGTGTAGACGACAATTACGGTCTGGTCCTGCTAGCTCTCTACGTGTTAACATTCGAGCTGTAAGTGTAAAGCTCACTTGTTCAAGTTAACATCTTCTTCTTTTTTTTGCTTCGGTTCGATAATAATATGTATAGTTCAAACTCTCTCAGGTTGCTCAATATGCTTCAGATGATGGTTTTTCAAAAACTGCGACTGATGATGTTGATCGATGTTTAAGGTACCGATATTTCTCGGTTTTTGTTTTAAATTTACAGACCGAATGATGATGACCTTGTGTGTGTGATTTATGTGGGGGTAAATAGAGCATTGGAAGAATTGGATTCGTTGTTTCTACGTGCGTCGAGGAAAGATTCAAATGCAACTGTTAAATTGATGAAGTCACAGCTTGGAACAGCGTTAACCGCTCTGGACAGGTAATATTGTATATACAAGCATACACAGCGCATGCATACTGGTAAAACATTTGCTAACCGGACAGCAATTTGCAGCCTTCTACAAACAGTTCCTTCTCAAGTGCTTGATAAAGGGAAAGCTATGGTGGAAGTCTACAGATCAGCATCCGACCAAGATTCCGATGTTTCAGACTCCTCTGAGATAAAGCAGCTCCAGTCCATACTGTGAGTGAGGTCACGGGACTGTCACTATCCAAAAACATTTGTTGTTGATGTTACAACATTAGTATCCAACTCTTCTGATTCTGTGTATGATCCTGTATTGTTAACCTCAATTGGTGAAGGAAATATAATATCTGCACATATTTAAAACCCGGACAACGTGCTGCTAATGTAAGTGTCTCCGATACAAGCAGACCAGTAGGCGACATGACATGATCCACATGCACTTAGTTACTGGTGCAGCAATACACAAAAGGTTTTACCAATAAATCAGAACCGATTTTAGCGTAAAAAAGCATACTTGATGAAAGAGATCTTGAACAGTTAAGAATGCAAGAAGAGGCATATGATACAAGACCAACAAAATCACATCCAAATATGATTACACAACAAAGTAACCAATAGTAGGAAATATAAGGTTAGGTAAAGATTCATCACAGCTACAAAACCGTTCGGATATTTTGGGACATGGACACTGAATTACTGTGACTGTTACTTAGTTTTTACCACTTGTGACTGACTCTCTTTACCTCTAGTTGTTGTTATTATAGATTTTGATATCCTGCCATTGAGTAACATTGAGTAAAATCTTACAAAGATTTGTTTATATCAGTAATTTAGTATCATGTTGAACTCTAATACTGAATTTGTATTGTGTCTATTATTATAGGAAATATAGAATGTTAAGAACTACCTAACATCTCCAACTTTTTTGATAATGAAATGTAAAACTTCCCTGTGTGATTTCTGCACTAAATATCAAATAAAAAAGTAGGCATGTGATCGAGAATGAAGTCTGAAATAACATTTATTCTAAGTATTGTCATTACTTGATGATGATCACGATCTTTACTTCAAAATATGCGAAGAGATTCCAATGCTTGTACAAGATGTACCGTCCGAAGTTGTCACCAAGAAGTCTGTTTTGTTCCTTTGCTTTTCAACGTTATAGATACTAGCATTTCTGCAGTGCACTGTACTTGTTGATCCATTTGAGCTTAAAAATCAGAATGGTACAAACAAACCAAACTTGAATGAGTATTGGGTGTTCGACAAAGTGGACATTCTTGCTTCTCATTGCACCATTCCATAATGCAGCTCCTGCACATGAAAAATGACTCTCAAAACATGGGCGCAATGTGCCGGTGTCAATTTTGGATCTTAGGTTCGGCAGTTCAAGTAAATGTTTATTGCCGATACAAAAGTTCATCTTATCAAAGCAGTTTCAACCAATGGACATCAAGAGATATTGATATCCTTCGGACTAGATATGCAATTAAGGAAGAGGAAGGTTTGTTACCAACAAAACACATGACCACAAGGAGTCGCTGTCGGGTGCTGACGATTGCTTAAGCAGAGAGTGCATTTCCCTACTGCCTGCAACCAGAGTACATAACATCACAAATTTTAACAAGTGATTTCATCAATATGAGAGAAAAATAGGTTAATATATAATAGTATAGTCCCAAAATAGGATAATAACTTAAATTATAACCTCGTCTCAGTAGGAACCATATGTAGAACCAGTCAAGTGGCCATCTACTCTATCAGATATCATGAGACTAAAACCACTATTTTGTTTTACTAATTACATTCAGAAAAAATAAATAACCTTCACACAAAGGGCATTATTTTGTTAAGAGTTCTGTGTCTCTCTTCCAAGTATTTACTTTTTCAAACAATGATCAGTATTCAAGATATTAGCTATTTCACAGTAACAGAAGTTTCTAAGTTGTTTATAAATATATTGTACCTCCAAAGTTGAAGATGAATCGGAGGTAGACCAGTTTCCTTTTTCAGCTTCTGAAGTTATCAACTTTCCATCTTCGCTTAAAACAGGTAACCCTCTCCCTGCAAGAACAATACCAAAACTATACTATGGTAAAAGTGAAATAGGTGATGGATAAGAAGCTAACTATTTCAGCCTTTGTTACCATCTTCCTTTCTAGAAAACTTTTACTGTGATGCCCACTTAAACAATGATTTATTGACATTTTAATACTGACAATCTAACGTATAATCCTTCACGAATATCCTTAATGTTGGGAGGTACCCTAAAAAATCTAGTAATGTCTAGAGCATTAACGTTCAAAATCGAGGATATAAAAGCCAGACCTCCTGAAGTTTGATAAGATCCTATAGACGCCTGCTGAACTGAGCTTGTGATAGATGACAAATTACTCCGACGCAAGCCCTCAGCAGCAAGGATGCACAATTGGATTAGAAGGAAAACCCCAAGAATTTGGTATCTGCACAGCAAGACTTAAGGGAGTTCAGTTAACTCTGTGATAGTAAAAGTCAAGAGTTGAAAGCGGAAGAAGGCAGAAAAATCATTACCTAGGTCTCTGATTCAGTTGCTTTCCTATGAAAACATAACGAACACCGGATGCACGTTTTGATATATGATAATACAGACCTGAAAAAACAAATGAAGATTACTAGTACAGAACATTAAAATAAAAGTCTGCACAGGCTCAAATTGAGCATGTGTTATATATCACCTTCGAAGTAGAAGAGCATCAAATTGGCACGGAGAACCAGTTGCAAGACTTCACGGGCAACAGGGAGAACCTACAAAGCACAACCTTGAATAAAATATTTGCTAGCGATAAAATAACTTAACCACGAGAATTAAAACCTGAGGGGTATACATTACCACAGGCCATCTCTGAATTGATCGATGCCACAATCTCTTAATTCTATCTTTTAACCTAGATACTACAGAAGCTGAAGTTTCAATTTGAGATGAAGATGAAAGATCGATCATTCTTGCTGAGTGGAAATGACTCCCACTCTCTAGGGGACTATCACCAAAAAACTCATCAGACTCATCAAAGGTGACCGCTTGCGTGGCAGCTCGAGTGCTGCAAACAATTATATTAATTTTAGAGATACTTCACTTGCAAGAGTCAAATCTTTCATCGTAAACAACAATAAGAAAGGAGACAAAACCTAATTCTCTCTGCAATATATGGAACTGCAGTCTGGTACAATATGAACAAAGCACGTCTAGCTGGTGTAGGAGAGAGTCCATAAGGTCCTGCAACCTAAATTACATCATTCTTCATCAGCAAAAAAAAAAAACAATCTTTCCAACAAAAACTTCAAAGGGAGCATTCGTGATACAGAAAAAAGCAGCACAATCTATCTATTGATAAAGAAGATCTTCATCTAATACCAAACTTAAATGGCTTGTTCTCCTAGGAAGAAAAACCAACTAGAATATCAAGAACATAGCCTCATACGGCAAAATGGGTTTTTCCATACTGAAACCTATTTAATTTGTTCTTCATCAGAAACGACCAATCTTCCAAAGTAGAACTTGAAAGGGAGCATTGTAGATACCGAACAAAACAGCACAATCGATCTATTGACAGGAAAATCTTCGACTAATACGGGACTTAAATGGTTTGTTCTCCTAGAGATATAAAAATAACTAGAATATCGAGAGCATAGCTTCATAAAAAAAAAGGGGTTTGTCCATGAGGTCCTGAAACCTAAATGAAATTGTTCATCATCAGCAAGAAAACCAATCTTTCCTACTTAAGACTTCAAAGGGAGCATTGTAGATAAAGAACAAAAACAACACAATCTATCTACTGATAAGAAAATCTTCGTCTAATACCGAACTTTAAATAGCTTGTTCTCCTAGGGATAACAACTAGAATATCGAGAACATAGCCTCATAAAGAAAAATGGGTTTGTCCATAGGGTCCTGAAACCTAAATTAAATCGTTCTTCATCAGCAAAAAACCAATCTTTCCAACTAAAACTTCAAAGGGAACATTGTAGATACAGAACAAAAACAACACAATCTATCTATTGATTAGAAAATCTTCGTCTAATACCGAACTTTCAATGGCATGTTTCTCCAAGAGATTAAAAAACAACTAAAATATCGAAAAAATAGCATCAAAAGGCAAAATAGGTTTGTGTAAGATTGAGTAAAGCAATAAAACCTGTATAATGTCACAATACTCTTCTCCTAAAGTTTGTTGTCCTGAACCTGTTGTAAGAACATAGTAAAGCATTTGCCCAAGAAGCTTCATCTGAACAAAAAAATGAAAACAAACAACACAAAAGCTCTAATCACAAATCTCATGTAAACTCTGAGTTAAGTCCAAGAAACTGTATATTACCTCCTTTTGGTAAGCTAGAGCGATTCTTGTACCTAACAATGATCAACAATTAGTGCTTAATTTTGATAAACCATTGCAATTTTGAAGATAATTAGTACCGAAAAGGTGTCGAAAGGCGTCACGGCAAGCTTCGTGGATGAAAGAAGCGTATTGATCGTCTTTCTCAGCAGCTCTCATAATCTCCGGCTGAGCTGCTAGAGGAAATTGCCTGATTCCGCCGTGAAACCCGCTCGAACCGGGTTCATCTTGACCCGGACCCGAATCGCCACTTAGCCTCATCGTGTTCTCGTGTGGTTGTTTAGTGGATCGATGAAGGCCCGAAGGATGTTTTATTCGGCTTTGATATTTTCCAAATCAAAGAAAGAAAAAATATTTGCCACATTTATTAATAATTTTATTTAAATGTGGGCAATTCTCATAAACAAAATGAGTTTATTTTTAAAAAATAATATTTAATAATATATATATTTTTATAAAAATACTACAAAATTAAAATTAAATTTTTAACTTTCAAAATTAAACTCTAAATCCTTATCACTAATTCCTATCTTGTAAAAACTATACCCTAAATGTAAAATAGTTAATGCAAACCCAAAAATTTAATTTGTACACTATTGAAAATTAATTTTTGTGTTTATTGTTTTTATAGAAAACAAAACTTTTAATGGTATTTTTAAAAATTTATTCTGATAATAGTTTTTTTGGAAAAAAACAAATTGAAAATATGGTATCTCGAGGAATTTTTCTTTAAATTTTCTTAATTAAATATATACGAAAAATATATCTAATAAATTATAACTAAATTAATAACCTGACTTACGCTCGGTGAAATATTTATTAAATTGTTATTTGTTATTGTATGAAATAGTTAAATTTATAACTGTTTTTAGTTCTTTAAGTATAATGTATATGAATTAGACCGTGTTCGAACTTAGGTTTTAACCGCAGTTTTAACAATAGATACATGGGGTGCTTTCAAAACTAACCACCAAAATAAAGTCAATTGCAAATATAACCACTTATTTTTCTTTGTGCATAATTTGCCACTTTATCCCAATTAACTCCTCATGTCTTCATTGTATTCACAAAAATGCCATTATTTCTGATTTATTTGAATTTCTTGTGAAAATGCTTATTACACTCATATCCTCATTTTCTTCACTTATTTACGGTTATGCCATCGCCATCAATTTTTCAACAACCTTGAACAACCAAAATTTAAGCTCTTAATGCTTCAACAACCCGAAATTGTGAGCTTAAATAACACCCAATGCTATGAGAACTTCAATTTCTTTCATCTCCTCTCCATTTTACTCCAATAACATTTGCAAGTGCATTCATCTTGTTATATGTCGTGATTCTTGGATAGTGATTAAATTGGTGTTGGGTTTCTTCCGTGGTGACTAAAGACGACGTCCTCGGTGCTTGACATTGCCAAACAACCACCGAATTCTAAAAATTTCCGGTAGATTTTATGATTTTTTCCTATTTAGTTCCGCGAAAGTAGACTTCATTTGTTAGTTTACTGCTATCTGGTCAGTTTTGCAATTAAAAACTCATCGATTTTCGAGCCGTAGACTTCATTTCGCTGTCTACGGAATTTCATTTGAAAACAAAAATTGCTACGTAGACTTCTTTATTATCTTCCCGCTGTATACTTAATTGATAAGTCTACTAAGGTGTATAGTTGCAATTGACCAAAATCTTGACTTTCTAGTTATGACTGACCTCCGAAGTCTACTCGTGAATTATCCGGGTAGACTTCCACTTTGGTCATTTTTGGAATTGACTTAATGTAAAAACATTGACCGGATTATTATTGAATTAAAATTAATGTAAAATTAATTAGTAGACTGCCGAGAGAAGTCTACTATTCATTGTTGGTCAACCCTAATAATAGCCACGGTAGACTTCTACTGATGTCAACTACACGTTGACATCACGGTGAAGTCTACTGGAAGCAAGTCAAACTTGGTCAATTGCAAAACTAATCCACACGAAGTCTACTCGTTGTAGTTGACGACACGATGAAGTCAACACGTTATCGTTGACAGTAATATGAAGTCTACTCGTTAAGTCATAAAGTCAACGGTGTGGTCAATTGCAAAAATAACAACAGGAGACGACAAAAGAAGTTAACTTGGGAACTTCATTTTGAAGTCAACATACCATTTTGAATTTAATTGCAAAACTGACCAAAAAATAACAAAGACGACCAACACAAGAAGTCAACATCATGGTAGACTTCTCTCGGCAGTCGGCTTTGATAAATGTTATTGCAAAACTAGACCACCACAAATTAGACTTCACGTTGTTGTCTACTCGTATTGGCTGAAAGAAGTCTACCCATTAGACATCAGAAAGAAGTCTTAAAAGTTTAAAAACTAGTTTTATGTAAATTTATGAAACAATTTTCAGATTTTCTTGGTCTATCCTTTGATATATGTTGTCTACTTGCCTCTGTATGTTTTTGACATGATTATGTATTACACATATGGAGAAATAAGGTTTTTAGATTTTGAAGGCAGTTAGGCCATTGATGTAGACTTATTTTTGAAGTCAACAAATTAGATTTCTAGGTGAAGTCGGTATTATATAGATAAGCTTTTACTGAAAATATATAAAGTATAAACTCTGATTTTTTTGTGTATGGCCTTCGCATATGTAATGTACTTGCATCTGTATATTTTTTTCATGATAATATATTATACTTTTGGATCAGTCAAGTTTTTGGTTTTCTTTGGCAGTTAGGTCATTGGTTTTAGACTTAACTAAATGGTGGTACTAAGGAATGATGTGGTTGGTTCAAATTGAGGAATGATGTGGGTAAGTGTTGTTGTGACTTTATATTTGCTCATGATTCTTCTAACTTTGCATTTCGCAAGCAAAAGAATGAAAATTCAATTATAACCGCAGTCTCGTACGATTTGATTTCGCTTATGTCCAAACGATATCCCAAAACATTTCAGACACAGTGTTAAAAAAGATACCACAAAACTCAACAAAGATAATAATGTCATTGGATTATACAGACACCAGAATATTTTCTTCTAGAATTTACAAGAACCAGGAAAAATCTCGAATTTTATTTTGTTTTAAATTAAAAATGGCAACATCTATGGATTTTTACAGTAGCCAAACGTTTTAGCCTACGATAAGGCGGCGTATAAGCTGCACGGTGATTTTGCCCGGCTTAATTTCCCTAACCTCCGTCATAACGGATCTAACATCGGTGAGTATCAACCTCTTCAGTCCTGCGCATAAAGCCGAGGAGACTTTGCTGAGTGCTCCATCCATTGACTACTAGATTCATTGGTAAACACTCCATTTGATGGTTCTACAATACGAGCCAGCAAGTCTGTTATTCACAAACATCAATGGATACTAGATTCATTGGTAAACACTCAAATCAAAACTATTTGAACTAATTGGTGAAGTCACTCGAATGGAGAAGACAAAGATAAACAGTAAATCTTTATAAAACAATCCTTTTAAGTTGGTAGAGAACCTTTATGCTGCGATTTTGCGTTCCTTGACCTCACGAACTCATAAATCCACAAAATAAATATTTGTTTCTTTACCAGCTCAACAAATTTGCTAATAAAAACCCCCAAATTGAATGAAGAAGAAAATGAAAAAAGCAGATAGATTTAAGAAAGAAGCATAATAAGCTAATTGATGAAGCAACGAGTGAAATGAGCGAGAGAGAGATAAAAGTGCCTCACACGGAGAAAGAAGCTTTTAATGTTTCTATCTCCAAGACGACAGATTTATATATATGTGACGGAGGGAGTTAAATCTAATTCGTGTTCAGATCTGACGGAGGGAGTTAAATCGGAGGATTACTCTTGCGCCGGATCTTCGCCGCCGTCAACGGAGAGCTACGGATCTGGTTTTACTTGATGGCTCCAAAGACGGAGTGGACGGCACGGCGAGGTGGGTCTGTACAGTTCAAGCCATGTTTGATAAGCTTCAAGGTTCGAAAACTGAAACCAAAACAGAGGCATAGATCCAGACTTAAGCTCACGACGTTACCTCTCCGGTGAAGACGACTCACGCGGCAGCACGGGCTTGGCACGACGGTGGCTTCCGGTGGTTCGAGTGGTGATGCGGTGGTTCAAAGAAAAGGATCGAGTTAGAATTGAGTAACAACGACAAACAAGGCATACAGACTAGAGGGTGCGAGTCTTACCGTTCGACTTGACGGCTTCGGGAGAGGTGAAGCAAGAGCTTTACTGTTGAGAGAGTTCAGATCTATTTTTTTTGTTTGGTTGACGGAGAAAAATGAAATAGATCTAGGGTTTTTTGGTTTTTATATGTGTATATTTTAAACCGAGAAAACCGATCGGTTTAGATAAATTGTCGGTTAAATCAAGAGAATATCATACTAATGGTTGATGGCAAAATAAAGTCAACCACCAATAGTTTACAGAGAAGTCTACTTAATCAAACCCTAAATCAAATAATTTTACTCTAATCAACATTCCTAAATTGATTCGTTCATATGTAAATTTATTTTATTTCAATGCAGGAAGTCTATATGGTTATTATTTGATCAATAGTTTTATCAAATTATTTTTTATAATTTTTTTAATTAAAATTTAAACTTTAATTAATGAGTAGACTTAAATTTGTAATCAATCAGAACGACATATATGGCAGACTTCTCTAAATCAATAATTTTATCCTAATCATCATGTACTTGTTTAAATTGACTTGTTTATATGTAAATATATTTTTTTCCAATGCAGGAAGTCTATGTGGTTATTATTTGATCAATAGTTTTATCAAATTATTTTTTATAATTTTTCTAATTAAAATTTAAACTTTAATTAAGGAGTAGACTTAAAAATGTAATCAACCAGATCGACATATACTGCTGACTTCTCTTCTATCGGGGTATATATGTCATTTTGGCTTCTGTTTTTTGTTTGGTCTTAGGGGAGTCAACTGTAATTTCACTACCCTTAGTGGTTATGTTTCTCAAGAAAGGAATATAGGGTCTAGTTTTGCATTCAAGACCACCAAATGGTCTAAAAAAAGCAATTGCCCCTAGATACATTATAGAGATCTTTTTTCTTTTTTAATGCTGAATAGTTCATTTGATATCATATCAAAAAATACAATCGAGAGTACTATGTTCCTTACAAACCAGCAGGAGCTAGAAACAGAGCAATAAAAGTAAACATATGAAGTGTAAAAACTAATAGAGAAAAGAACCGCCAATGAAAACAAGTCTTATGGCGCAGAAGATTCCGATAATAAGAGATGTCGGAGCCAAGAGGGGCTACTTCTTGAGATGTATGATGGGTATCTATGCTCTCTGGTAACACTAGTTGCAATGGCTATAGCCGGTAGATTTCTTGAGTTGTCTGTATGTTCCAGAGACCATTCCTCAAAACCATGGAGTGAATGTAAATTTCTGAAGATCAGAGGGGCGAGAAGAGGTACTGAATGAGGATGCATAAATGCATATCGAACCGCAGATGATGAGGCCTGAAAGATAACTTTGGTAATCCGCATATCCCTTAGAGATTCCACTGCCCATAAGAAGCTTAGTAAATCATTTTCCAGAGAAGATGAGATGTGGGAATAGGACATGCGACTATGATAAAGTGTCACTCCAAGATGGTTACGTGCAATCCATGACACACCGCTGTTTTCTTGGTTATTAATCCATGATGATCCAATGTTGCATTTAAGCGTACCAAAAGGGGGGGGGGGCTTAGCCCATTTCTTCATTGGTTCGTTGGGCATAGAGGCATAAGCTGGTTCGCCAGGTACGTGGTGATGTAGTTCAGACCAAATCCTAAAATCTTCAATAGCTTTTGACACCACCGCTGAGGGTTCCTCTCGACGCTGTTCAAAGCAAAGGTAGTTGCGCGACTTCCAAATTTGCCAAAGAAGCCAAGGGAAGGCTTTACAAACGCTATGTTGTTCCTTAGCTCTCCACGTTGTAGAGATGAGGTGGTGGAGATTGAGAAAAACAGAGGATGGCGAGAAGCCTGCATGCGGCATAGGAACGAGGAGCGTTGCCACACCTCGCGAGCAAACCTACATGTAAAGAGAAGATGACATATAGTTTCTTGTGCAGCACCACACAAAGGACAAGTGGCATCAACTAGGATGCATCTAGAGCGCAATCTTTCCTTTACTACTAAGGCACCAGATAATGCTCTCCAAAGGAAATGCCTCAACTTGGGAGTAGTTTTTGTTTTCCACAGTCTAGACCAAATCGTCTTCTCAATAGGCGGCTAAGTACGAGAAACAAGGGATTGAAGGGTCTGGATAGTCTCAAGCAATTGGTAGCCACTCTTAGACAAGTATGACCCATTCTTAGTAAATCCCCAAATTCGAGAATCTGCAGCCAAAGGGTTAATTTTGTTGTTGAGAATCAGGGCTGGATCTTCCCTTGTAGTCATTTGGCGTACCAGATCGATATTCCATCTTCTAGAAATAGGGTTGATTAGGTGCGAAACATTTAAGGACAGATTAACATTTGATCCTAGGCGATAATTAGGAGGCCGAGGCACCTTGTCAAGGATCCAATTATCCACCCATAGCCGAGTTGATGAGCCATCACCAACTGAGTTGATTAAGCCTTTCTTCAATAGGTCTTTGCCATGGAGAATGCTTCGCCATGCATAGGAGGGTCTAGATCCCGGCCTACTATCTAGAAAAACCTCATTAGGGAAGTATCTCTGTTTGAGGATCTGAGCTAAGAGGGAGGAAGGGTTGTCCCAAATCCTCCATGCTTGATTTCCCAACAATGATTGGTTAAACTTTTTAATCTCATGGAAACCTAATCCACCTTCATGATTTGGTTTACATAGTTTTTGCCAAGCGATCCAAGAAATCTTCCTTTTATTGTCTCCGGTACTCCACCAATACTCAATCATCGCTGAAGTGAGCTTGGAGATGACGGTTTTCGGTAGCTTGAAGCAAGACATAGCGTAAATCGGTAGAGCTAAAGCTACTGACTTGACGAGTATTTCTTTGCCACAATGTGATAGAGATTTGGCAAACCAACCCTTGAGACGCCCATGGAGCTTCTCTTTGATAAAGTCCAGCAACTTTATCTTTGATCTGCTGAAACATTTGGGTAAACCAAGATAAGACCCGTCTCCACCAATTTGGTCAATGCCTAAAGCAGCCTTTACTTCTTCTCTAACCGTCACAGGGACGCGAGAACCAAAGATAATGGAAGACTTAGCTTTATTAATCATCTTACCCGAAGCATCTTCATACAATTTTAGACATTTTGTGATCTTACAAGCCTCTTCTTTGGATGCTATACACAATAGAAGGCTATCGTCTGCAAATAGGAGGTGATGAACAGATGGACCTGGGCTGGAAAGATTAATCCCATGGAGTTTGCCGGAACTTTCAGAGAAATTAAGGCAACTCACCAAAGCATTTGCACAAAGAATGAAGAGGAAGGGTGAGAGAGGATCCCCTTGACGAATACCTCTTTCCGGGCGAATGAAACCATGGGAACGACCATTTAGTAGGACCGAATAGGAAACATAGGATACACAAGACATGATCCAGTTGATCCAGACTCTATCAAACCCTAACTTGTCCAACAAAACCTCCAGGAAGCACCACTCCACGCGATCATAAGCTTTCGACATATCAGTTTTGATCGCCATGAATTCCTGAGAGACACGAGGGATAGTGCGCAATCCATGAACCATCTCGTGGGCAATGAGGATGTTATCCGATATTAATCTCCCAGAAACAAAGGCTCCTTGCATCGCCGAGATAAGACCCGGTAGGATGCGTTTTAATCTCTCGCAAAGAATCTTTGAGATGATCTTATATTGGACAGATTATAAACTGATAGGACGCATATTATGAATTCTTGTCGGCTTAGGGATCTTTGGGATAAGACTGAGTTGAGTGTGGTTCCAGCCTTCTGGCAAAAACGACGAGAGAAAGAAATTTTGAATCTCATCGCTTACAGCTTGCCCAACGATATGCCAATACTTTTGGTAAAAGAGGCATGTGAGTCCATCGTCACCTGGAGCACTACCACTCTTGATACTAAACGCTGCACGTTTAATTTCTTCCATCGTCACCGGTGCTACAAGCTCTGCATTCATAACTGGTGTAACACGACTTGAGAGGCCTTGGAAAATGGAATCTAGGTCGTGAGGGTTCGAACTCATGAAGAGATCTCGAAAATATTCCCATGCGATGTGTCCCTTAGCACCTTCAGAGAAGTGTTCATTGCCATCATCATCCTGAAGCATTAATACTATGTTCTGCATTTTCTTCCCTTTGACACCGTTGTGAAAGAACTTGGTGTTAAGATCACCAGGCCTTAACCACTCCTCCCTACACTTTTGTCGCCAGAAATCTTCCTCCTCTTTAAGAGCTGATGCCAAAGCAGATTTAATTTGATACAGATTCTTGGGATTTGGCCGAAGCTTACTAATTTCAGCTTCAAGTGATGCTTGTAGTCGCAATATTTTATCCCGAGAATTGACATCAGAGCTCTTTTTCCACTTTTCCATCTCACGTCTACACTTTGTAATCCGCTCCATGAGTGGCATACAAGTATCATCATCCACTGCCCAGCCGAGTTTAACAATTTCCTCAAACCGTTCTCTGGAGATCAGCCGCTTGTCAAAGTAGAACCTCCCATTGGAGGCATTATTTATCTCATTTGTAAAGCAGATGCGCAAGGGGCGGTGATCTGAAGCCCACATGGCTAAATACTCGGTGTTAGCTCGAGGGAAGAGATTGAACCATTTGTCGTTACCGAAACTACGGTCAAGCCGACATTGTACCCAGACATTATCTCGCCAACCACCCCAAGAGAAGGGGTTACCTGAGCTCTTTTGTTCTTTAATTTTGCAGTTCTCAACCATGTTTCTAAAACCCCAAAAAGAAGATTCACTTCGTAATGGACCCCCTTTTTCTCCTCATTTGTAAGAAGCTCATTAAAGTCACCAGTTAGCAGCCAAGCTTCGTCTCTCGCTAAACCCATAACAGAAAGGCGATCCCATATTTCTTGTCTCTTAGCTCTTACAGGATCACCATAAACCAGAGTAAGGAAGAACTTCACCGAACCAAGAGCAGCTTTGAGGTTGATGATTCTCTTATCCTTACCTAAAACTTCAACAGTATAACAACTCTTCCACATTATAGAGATTTTTCGATACATTCGAGAAGTGGTATAAATGATGTCCAACTTTGTAATTAATGAAATTAATTTTAAAAATGGTAATAATAAAAGATGATGACAAATACATTTTGAGTGATCACTTTCTATATTTTATTATCTATTATTTTGCTATATTGTAATTTCGGTGATTGACTTTTGTAACTCTGTCGACACTATATACGACCCTATATACGAATTCTAAGGGGTCTTTATTAGTTCATTGGTTTGTAAATTTATATAGGATTTAATAATCTTTATTAATTTTGAAATTAACACATTTGTATTTTCAAATAACAAGTTTTACCCAAAAATTTGAATCCTTCTATTTTTCACTTTCAAATCCATTAAACAAATAACATAACATTTTAACTAGTGTTTATAAATCGTAGAACCAATAGTACATGATTTTGATAAAGATTTTAAAATCAATGATTATATAACACATTATTTTTCTTTGAATTTCCAAATCTATTAAAATCCATGAACCAATAAACCCCCTATATAATTGTTCCAAAATTTGTTCCCCAAGATTTATTTAAGTCTTCTTTCGTTTTAGCCATTGTTACAAAATCACGAACATGCCATAGATAACGCTCATAGCCTTGAATGGAATTTATTAAAGCCGTGGAGATGAGTGTGAGATAGTGAGAACCAAATAGAAAATTATGCTTATAATCGTTACATGAATGTAACATATCATTTTTCATCATCTAAATTCGACGGCATTAGTACCAAACTAAACTCAAGAATATTAGAGTTGTCGCTAGATAATATAATATGACTAATATTGGTATGTAACAAAACGATACTCGTAAGAGGAACCACAATTGTTCAAGAGGCCATAACTTATATTTGACATGGCATATCAAAGAGAAGATACAACTACTAAACCATATATAATTAAAACAAACAAAATTCAAGAACACCAGAGCTATTCTCATTTATCTAGAGAATACAATATTAAAAATGCAGTTCTTTAACAGAAAGCCACTCATAAAAAGAAAAATACTTGTTCACGAATTCATAGTCTAAGGACCACAATACCTAAACATGGACTTGACAAGGCAAAGAATAGATGCAAACCAACAAACTGTTTTTATCGTTTTTCATTATTTGCTCAATAATAATAAATCATAAATTATTAAAACAAAATACCTTAAACATTTGAATTTTGAATAAATAGAACAACACCTAGATGGTGATGATGATGATGATGATGTGATCATCAACATCATCATCATCGTCGTCATCATAATCATAATCTAATGACTTAGATCTTGAGCTTGGATGAAGTTGTGGAAGACTTAAACATGATCTTCTGTGAGTTGTACCTTTTTGGCATCATGCATTGTCGGTGTTACCTGAAACATGAGAATTTTAACTGCACTAATAACACATTGCAACAACCAATAGATATACCACAAGTATGTGATCTTAGAATAATTGGAACAATCCAACAACCTAGACAAAGCTCAAAATTGCAACCACAAAACCTTAGATGATGAAAAATGCTTCCCAAAGACAGTTAGGTCCATTTTCTATATTGAAAATATTACAAAAGAGAGAGTTCAAGACATAATATACAACGCTAAAGATCAAAACTTTAAGGTTCAAAATTTCTTTCCAAGAGATAGAAGAATTATTCATCAAACTGATAATAAACTAGAGAGATATACAAGACTTAAATGATTAACCTCTTCTTCTCCATTTTCCATTTCTTAAGGTTCAGTTTTGAGTTTTCTTTTCTTGGTCTCCTGATCAATCCACTTTAAGTTGTTTATAAGGTGGAGGATAAATGGAGGTTAGGCTTATCAATATATGGATAGCTTTTTCTTAAAAATTTACTAATCTATTCAGCTATTGGTTATCATGCATTAAGTAAGAACCGCGCATCGCCGTCACCCGATAAATTTTAGATTTTTTTTAGGTAAATTAATATAAATGTAATTTCTAGTGTTTAAATTTCTATATAATTTGGTTGGATTAATCATAAAGATTCTAATTTACACTTGTAAGATATGGTTTACATTTTTGTTATTATAGGCCTTTACATTTAATATTGGGTAGAGTTAATTGGCACATCTCTACTATATCATATGTTAATTTTCTTTGCTTATTGCAGCAAAGAATATCCCACAAAATCAAATTACTCCAAATTTTCTTGTACAACCATATCTTATAAGTGTAAATTGTAATATTTATGATTAATTCAGCCTAATTATATAGAAATTTAAACACTAGAAATTACATTTATATTAAATTACCTACAAAAAAAGAAAATCTAATTTTTTCGTGTGGTGGCGATGTGCGGTTCTTACTTAGTGATTACCAATAGGTGAATAGATTAGTAAATTTTTAAGAAAAGCCTATCCATTTATTGATAAGCCTAAACTCCATTTATTCTCCACCTTATAAACAACATAAAGTGGATTGATCAAGAGACTAACAAAAGAACTCAAAACTGAACCATGAAAAGTGGAAAATGGAGAAGAAGATGTTAATTGTGTAAGTCTTGTATATCTCTTTAGTTTGTTATTAGTTTGATGAGTGATTCCTCTGTCTCTTGGAAAGAAATCTTGAAATTTTAAACAGAACATTAAAGGTTCGATCTCTTTAGCTTTGTATACTATGTCTTGAACTCTTTCTTTTGTAATATTTTCAATATGGAAAATGGATCTAACTGTATGTGGGAAGCTTTTCATCATCTAAGGTTTTGTGGCTGCAATTTTGAGTTTTGTCTAGGTTGTTGGAGTGTTCCAATTCTTCGAAGATCACATACTTGTGGTATATCTATTGTTGGTTCCCATGTGTTATTAGTGCTAGTTCAAATCTCATGTTTTAGGTAATGATGCCAAAAAGGTGCAACTCACAGAGGATCTGTTGGAGCTTCCAACAACATCATCGAAGCTCAAGATGCAAGTCATTTGATGATGATTATGATGATGATGATAATGATGATGATGATGATGATATTGATGATGATGATGTCATTATCATCGTCGTCGTCGCCGTCATCATCATCCATTTGTTGTTCTATTTTTTCAAAATTCAAATGTTTAAGGTTTTTTGTCTTAATAATTTATGATTTATTATTATTGTGCAAATCATGAAAACGAGAAAAACAACTTGTTGGTTTGCATATATTCTCTGCCATGTCAAGTCCATGATTAAGTATTGTGGTAATTAAACTATGGCCGTGAGTGGAGACATTGAAGTTGCGGTATTCAAGGCGGATTTACCAATACCGCATTTAAGTCACCAATCAGAAGTTTAAATGGGAATTTGCGTTTTTTTTTTTTTAAAAAAAATTCTCAAATTCGCGGAATTATCCCGTGGATAATAGCACGGACCGCGATTCAAAATGACAACAGCTTTTACCCTGCGGTTTTTCCGAAAAACGCACCCAACCAATGGATAATACTAATTTATTTTTTATTTAAATATGAAAATAATCAGTATATATACTTATTACAACTCAAGCATCCTTAAATCTCCTTCTTCCTTGCAAGTCTATTTTCACAATTTGCTTAGAAAATTCCGATCACATCTTCCAACTTCCATCTTCATTTTCAGGTTAGCATTTTAATTAATTGTATTTGTTATATATATAGTGTACTAGTAAATAATCTAATGTAAAATCAATGTTATATTAACTTAAATAATTAATAAATATAATTTGTATATTAACATATTGATTTAAAATTTAATGTTTAAGTTGGAAAAAAAAAGCAAACTAAAATTTATTAATTATGCAGCAAATAATATTATTGTAAATTCTAGATAATTATTATAAGAAGTGAAGTATGTTGTGTCATTTAATTTCTCTGTTCATAAAATTTTTTGTTTAACCAAACAAATTTATAACTTTAAATAAATGATCTTGGAAGTGGTTACTCTAATATTTTGTGTAATTTTTAACAAGTGATGCAACCATGTTCATCATTTGTTATTATTGAAGTTAATTTGTTCAATTTTTTAAAAATGAAATTAAATTTGATGTTAATATTTAAATAGTTGATGACAACTAATATTAACTATTTTGTTATTTTTAAGAAATAATTATGAGATTTATATTATTTATGAGTAACCGATGATGATAAGAATGAGTTTCTTTTAGATTAATAATTCTAAAATTATTAACAAGTATATTGTTTTAAATCATTTTCGAGAATACAAAATATTTTTTCAATATCTATTAAAACTTTATTAGGGTTTTACTAAGAATTATTATAAAAGTGGTCATTTCAAAAAGGAAAAAAAAATCATAAATAAAACCAAATTAATATAATTATCGATTATACAAAAAAAAAATTAGTGATATATATTTGGGTTATGACTAAAATATCTGCAAGTTTAAGTGTTTTGAAATATTTTCAAAAACAAAAATTTGATCGTGTGATATAATATTTTCAAAAAATTCTGAAATATTTTGTTTTTGCTTGTTTTTGCTGATTTTAAAAAGTCCAAAAGATTTATATAATCACATACAAAATAAATTCGAGTTGTTATAAAAATCGTGGGTTAGTTGAAAAGATTAGATTTAGTAGTGTAGAAAATATTTTTTTTTTAATTATTTTAAGAACTAAAACAATTGTTAATACAAAATTACACAAAATAATAAAAGATGAGAAAAAAAAAATCGGCTTTAAATATTAAATTCAAAATCTTCATTAAACCAAAAAGTTTATGTTTATGATTTTGATTAAAATTTACTTTTACATTTTTAAAAATCAAATAATAATAAAATCAGAAAACACTTTTACTAAATAACAATATATAAACATATAACGAATATTTGTATAACCGTTTTTATAATGAGAGTTTGGCAAAAATTCATTATTGAGTTTTATCATGTAGAAAATAACAAACTCAAAAGTAATTAATTGTTCGACTTTATTGAATGTAGATATGTCTAATCGTCGACGGAACACAAATCCTTCAAGACGAACATATTCGACTCAGCCCACCGAAAATTCAACTCTTCCCACGGAAACGACAATACGGGTACATTAAAATTTTTTTTCTATTTAAAATTATTGTTTAACCAAAAAAATAACATTGTATTCCCGAAATTTGTAGAACAAAGACAAGTACAAATGGACATACATACAAGAAAAAACATTAATTCAATTGTTCGACGAAGCAATTGCCATGAATAATTACACACTCAAGCATCCTACTGGTATCGGTAGAGAGTATATGGTTGACAAGTTCAATAAAGCATTCAACATGAATATAACTTACAGTTTTTTCAAAAACAAGCTTGATGAATTCAAAAAAAGTTACAAGAGGTGGAAAGCTCTTACGCACAAAACAGGCATCACGGTTGATTCTGATACATCTACGATACATGCATCTGACGCATGGTGGACAGACCAAGAGTTTGTAAGTACATCAAATCTTTGTAATAATCAATTATGTTTCAAAATTTTGGTATCAAGTATCTAATTGATTTTTAAATTCCAGGGATGCAAATTAACAAAAAGCTTCAACCGAAAACCGCCAGAGTTTTGGGACGTGATGCAACGATGTCTCAAATTACATGATGTTCAATCACAATCTCAACATTCTGCTCGTCAAAGAAGAGAACAATTGATCCACGAGCATGGAGTTGATGAAGAAGGTCATGATTACTCAGACAGTGATAGTGGTAACGTGGCACAAACCGAAGTTCCTGAAACGCAAGAAGAAGAAGAAGTGTATCGTGTTACCATTGATGATGCTGAAATATTCCAACATTCTGCTGGTAGAAGCCAACAACAAGGTAGGCAAAATTTTCAGTCAACCGCTAGACGTGGAAGTACTACACAAAGATCTGGAGGAAGCTCACGAGTTTCTACTGGAAGTGGTTCACGAGGAAGTCGAAGACGACAATCCTTTGAAACAACAATACAAGACAGCATCTCTGGCTTTAGAGAATTCCAACGACAGAGTTTGCAACAACTTCGTCCTGGTGCTTTTGACCAAGACGATTACGATGAATTTAAAAAGGCGGAAGCGATATTTATCGCGTTAGATCTTCCCAAACACACTAGATTTTATTGGGCATGCATTAATGCACTTAAGGAGCTAGTATTTTGGCGTAAGTATTTCATTGATATAGCTGCAAGCATCGACGAGGATAAGATACAGCTGTTAGAAAATATGACTGGTGTTTCACGCAACAACCAAGATGTGCCAAAACAGTTAGGTTCATGCCATTCATTTGGGAGTCCACATTCAGGAGGTATATCATCTGGAAGTCCATCCTCTGTGGGTAATAATTTGGGAGGCCAAAATTCACCCGGTTTTTGGGGTCCCATTTATCCACAGTGGGGAACACCACCAAACGTTGCACAATGGGGAACACCACCAAATGCTCCACAGTGGGGAACACCACCAAATGCACAGTGGGGAACACCACCAAATGCTCCACAGTGGAGAACACCACCAAATGCACAGTGGGGAACACCACCAAATGTTTCACAGTGGGAAACACCACCTAATGCTCCACAGTGGCCTCAAACACAAAATTTTCAACAAGGTGGTTCAAGCGGAACGACTCCAACAACTGTTCAATATGGATTTTCAGTTGGAGGCCAAGGAGATGGTGCGACAATAGAAACTTCACCGATCATTCAACCAACATCGTCATCCGGTCTCGGTTTCACAAATTATTTTGAAACTGGCCAAATGCCACAAACACCTAGACCAGGAGGTCTTTTCAATATTTGGGGAACTCCGCAAGGATCCAATGAAAGTCAGCAACGTGATGTAGGAGATGAAGAATAGTTTGTGTTAATTGTGGTTTCTCAAGCTCTCTTATGTTTTGAAATGATTTATGTTTTTTTTTAGTATAATGTTAAATTTTATTTAATTTATGTTTGTAAAATAATCCATGTCTAATGAAATTTATATTTTGTATTGAATTTCAGGCATTTCGTATCTGTCAGTTGCGATCACAAGACCTTAACAATCTAAGTTATGAAGAAAGAATTGAACTGTGGAATTTAGAAAATGAACAATTTGAAGAGTTAGTAATTCAACCAGCTTTGAATTATTATGACCGATATTTTCAAAGAGCACCAGTCCAAACTGATAGAGGTTTGGGATGGAGAAATATATGGCGTCGACTACAGCAAGATGATGCTGCTTGTCTTCAGTTACTAAGGATGTCACTTCCATGTTTCACAACATTGTGTAATATGTTGCAAACAAATTATGGTCTTCAGCCAACATTGAATATAAGTATTGAAGAAAGTGTTGCGATGTTTCTACGAATATGTGGGCACAATGAAGTTCAGAGAGATGTTGGTTTAAGATTTGGACGAAATCAAGAGACAGTGCAGAGAAAGTTTAGAGAAGTTCTTACGGCAACTGAATTATTAGCATGTGATTATATTAGAACTCCAACAAGACAAGAACTTTATCGAATTCCAGAAAGACTTCAGGTTGACCGAAGATATTGGCCATATTTTAGTGGATTCGTTGGAGCAATGGATGGGACTCATGTATGTGTAAAAGTAAAGCCTGAGTTACAGGGAATGTATTGGAATCGACACGATAATGCATCATTGAACATCATGGCAATATGTGATTTGAATATGTTATTCACATATATTTGGAATGGAGCACCAGGTTCATGCCACGATACAGCTGTTCTGCAAATAGCACAACAAAGTGATTCAGAGTTTCCTTTGCCTCCGTTAGAGAAGTATTACCTGGTTGATTCTGGTTACCCAAACAAACAAGGATTTCTAGCTCCTTATAGATCGTCACGAAATCGAGTTGTGAGATATCATATGTCTCAATTCTATTCTGGTCCTCCTCCTAGAAACAAACATGAACTGTTTAACCAATGTCACGCATCTTTACGTTCTGTTATCGAGAGAACTTTTGGAGTTTGGAAAAAAAAATGGAGGATTCTTTCTGATTTTCCAAGATATAATGTTCATGTTCAAAAAAGAGTGGTAATGGCTACAGTGGGATTACATAATTTCATCAGAATTTCAAACTTCCCAGATGCAGATTTTGCAGATGTAATGACAGAGACAAATATAAACAACAGAGAGGTTGATCATGATTTAGATGACATAGAAGCAACAGAGATATCAGATGGAGAACATATGGCACAAATAAGAGACAATATTGCAAATATGTTATGGGAAAATCAAAGTAATAGATAATGTTTTTTTAATGTGTTGTATTTTTTTGTGATGAAATTAGTCAACATATTTAACAATATGTACGTTACAAAATTAAATTTATATTTTGATCAATTTTTGTATTAGTGGTTTATAAATATTTATTATTGTTTATTTATTAAAAAAATAACAATTAATTATTTATTTATATATATATATATTTAATCTATAATCCGCATCGCAAATAGTTTTTTTCACCAATCAAACATTATTCAATACCGCTTATTTTGTAAAAACCGCACTTGTCCCGCAAATATATTTCTCCCGCACGTACCGCACTTGAACCGTACCGCACTGTAATACCGCACTTCTCCCGTACCGCAAAACGCAGTTACCATTCGGAGCCTATGACTTTTTGAACAAGTATTTTTCGTTTTATGAGTGGCTTTCTGTTAAATAATTGTACCATAAATATTTTTTAACTAAATTTAAGTAGATTCTCCGATTAAAAAAAAAAAGACCTCGCTTTTTCTCTTGGGCACAAATATCGAAGGTCTGTTCTAGATCTAGTTTTTCGACGCCGACAAAGATTCCGATCGCCGGCATCGGGATACATTCCGTTCAGTCTTTCTTCGTTTCAAGCTTTCTCCCCTCATTTTTCTTTTGCTGAATTTCTTTTTTTACCAATTTATTTTCCCTCTTCCAACTCTCTCGAACTCTCTCAAACCTTATGCCCCAAACGCTTTACCAACAATCAACGGAGAGGTAGAGGCCGGCGAACTCCCTCCCCCACCTCAACAACGAGCTACAAAAAGCGGATCTATCAAAATCCGATAATTCCCTCGAAGTAAACTGTTCATTACCCATGAAGAATCCTCACAATGGACTTTGTTGATGGCAGAGATCTCCCTTTTGGACCATCAGATGAGCCATGCCCAATGGAGTCGTCAACGGCGCACAACGTATCTTCTTTCTGGGAATCATCTTTAAGTAGGGAAAAAACTAAGTTTCATGGGGGCTCTTCTTCGATCTCTGACCACGACCATAGCCGACTCCTGTCTATTCGACCATCACCGGAGATGGACTCGCCGTCGCAAGCATCCATGCCATCCTTGACCATCCGCCGCATCCTTTTCCTATATTGGCCAACAAAACTAAAGCTAGGGTTTCATCTGGCGGGCATACTGAACAAATTAGACCCATCAACATCTATGAAGTCCAAGACCATCAGGAAAGATCCAGCTCTTAATGCACCAAAGCCCAGGTCTCGTCCATTAACTCTTTTGTCAAGTTTTAATCAACATTTGTGTCGCTTTCAACATATCCCTGGCCGAAGACTCCGGTTGAGAGAGAAACCACTTTCAATATTAGGACTTTGCAATAATGTTTTGAGAATTTTGGTACTAGTTTCATCTTTGGTCATGTTTTATGAATCCAAAAGCTTGAAGATCTCTATAATTTATTGTTCCCAATTCCAATATGTCGGAATGTTGATTATGGTCATGGAAGTTTTATGCCCAATTTTCATCCTAGGACCTTCTTATCCTATGATTTCAAGCACCTCCCAAGCTTCTCCAAGCTACATCACTCCCAAAATCTGGAACCAGTACTCCCAAGAAGTTTTCGATGGTCATAGGAGAGATCTCAACCCTCTGATTTGTGATTTAAAGCAATCTTCACCCGATTATGCTGAAGCACTTCTTCAGGTAGATTTTCTAGCGTCAGTGAGAAGTCCAACTTGGCCTCGTTTATCAACATGACCTCGTCTTTTGGCAGTGACCATCTTTTCGTCCATCGATTCGCCGGTGGAAGACCTTTCAACTAACCGTGAACTCACATGTGTCAGAATGTTTTATAGGCTTTGTCTCAAAGCTCTCATGAAATTTATATTGATTAATCTTATTTATCACTTTATGCAACTAGGGAATGCCTCTCTTAGTTATGTTTTAATTTTGGTGATCTTTGAATCATCTCTCTTTGTACTTGGTTGATTTGAATGAATGAGAACAGGTGTTTGCACCCAAAAAAAAAATCTTTGATTTCCCACTAAAACAAACTGAAATCGGATAAACTAAAGTTTGCTCGAATCAGTTTCAATTGAATCATAAGTTATGCATCGCTTAGAAGCAAATGAAGCATTGCTTTTATACCATACTATATATGCAAAAAATGGGCCAATTACAAATATTTTAACTTTGGTTCCAAAGTATTAAGGGGGGATTATTGGTAAATCATTTTTTTAAAGATTTATAAAATTTTGAAAATATGTTGTTATTGGTTCATGAATTCTTAAATTCTATTCAAAATATCTTATTATTCAAAAAGTCTAACAATTATTGATTCTCTAATTCTTTTAAAATCTATTGTTATTGGGATATGGATACATTTTTATTCAGTAACAATTATTATGAAAATTCTTTCACAACCAAAATTTTGTTTGTTGTTGAAATTTGTTTTTTTTTGTTTTAAAACAAACGCAATAAAACAAAATTTAATGACAAATCAATCATATGGAAAAAATGAAACAAGATCTATATATATATATATATAGATATATGTATAATACAATTCTAGAATAAAAACGTAGAAATACTTATCACATATGCTCTTGGGAGAGAAAAATAATGGATGATAAAAAAAAGTTGAGTGTTCTTCTATCCACTTAAAAAAAATATTTTTGCAAAAAAAAAAATACAACAAAAATTTTCCATATAAACATAAAGAGACATTTACTTTACAAATAAAAGTTCTGAAAAGAGTTAATAAAATTCCATAAAAGTCCACTAAAATTCATATAATTCATTGGTAATAATCCATAGCAATTTTTAAAACTTTTAAAATCTTCAAATTCTACACAAATTAACTTACCAATAAGCCCCCCGGCCCTAAATATATAAATTTTGTTTTTCTATGGTAAATATAAATATTTGAATATTAGTGAAAAACACTTTTTTCATATATTGTAACTGAAATACTGATACATTTGTCCAATATAAATTCTTTTTTTTTGGTAACCAAATATTTATTCTTTAAATTTTTTATATATATTTAAATTATAATTTACCAAACCTACTTTTTTTTATCTTTTGATGTAAAAATCTCATATATCAATCCTAAACGACTAACACTTTTTAAAAAAATACAAAAAACATTCCAGATAAAAAAGAGGATGATTAAGTCACAATAACAGCATGAGCCAAAAAAAAATATTCAAATGTTAAAAGTTGGTATGAAACATAATAAATATAAAAATTTTAAATTTATTATTATTACGACGTACCTTTTGAATGCAAAACTGATTTGGAGCTTCCATAATGTTTTTTTGTGTTCCACAATAACGTTGGAAACCCTATATATAGATCAAAGAAAAGTTATATTAAATAAAAAAAAATCAAAAACACATTAAACAAAATCGTGTAAAGTACTAGATCTATTGGAGATAAAACGTTAACATACTCTTTTTTTATAAATGAAATACCAATTAAAAATAAATATGAATATTGTCATCATAAAATTATAAATTTAAGAAAAGTTAGAAAAAATATTATTAAATTAATATGTCTTTTTAATTCTCCAAATTCTTTAAACATAGAGATTGACAAGATTTTTTCCATGGTAAATAGGATTTTGCAATAAAATTTTGGTAGTGACAAAACTTTTTCTTTTAACTGAAATACCGAGTTACCCATTAACAATAAACAATATGATATACATAGAATATATATCTTCTTTAAAGTTTAAATGATTTTTTTATCAAACATGATTTTCTAAAAGCTCTTTTGATTTCAAGATCATGAATCAAATCTTTTTTTAAAACATATTTAGATCGGCAAGCCTCGATCCGTAGCTAATCCCTACTATGCGGGGTAAAGTGACTTAGTGGAGTCTAATCTCCAATGAAAAAGGTAGAGTCAATTGGACTTAACAATTTGCCTAAAGACACTTCCCCAATATCATGAATCAAATCTTAAAAAATGATTTTTTTAACAAAAAAACAAATTATAAAAGAATAAGAAAAGATATAATCACAATGATTACATGAGTACAAACATCTATTCAAAAATATTTGAGACCGAATGAATAAAGAATATTAAAACTCATATTTATCAAAACATACCTTTGAATGTATAATTGATTTCGAAATAACATGTTTGATTCGATCAAATCTTATTCTTACAAATCTGAAATGTTTGTTTTTAAGTAGATGCGGCGGAACTGGAACTGAAAGAAACATAAATTTCTAAAACCTTATATATGGAACAAAGGTTAACCTAGATAAAAGAAAGTTTGGTCCATAAAAACTAAAAGCCCAACAAAACGTTTTTGGGCTTTTCATTAAATTTACATTAATTTTTCTAATTTTTAGCTTTTATTTATGCTACGATTTAATTTTTTGGCCCATACTTTTGTTTTATTCTTTAAAAATAGGCCTCTTAAGCTTCTTTTTTTCTTTGAAAATAAATTTCATTAACCGGAATAAGAGTTGTGTGGTTTATCGACCGTTAAAACTGGTCAAAGCCAATCCGGTACTATAGAAGTTACCAGTGGCGGAGGTAGAAATTTTTTTTATTGGGGTCACAATATATATAACAAAAAATAACACTAAATTATAAACAATTTTTTTAATATAATTTTTAGCCTAATTTTCTAAAAAAATTATGTGGCCTAAATTATTAATATAGATTTTGGTTTAATTTAAAGGGGCAAATATATTTTTAGTTGGAGAATTTGAGTTCGAATATTTTTTCTAAATAAAATGTGGGTTTACGTTAGATTTATAGGAGTCAATCTAATATTTTAAATGGGGTCAATATTACAATTCATTAAAAAAACATAATGGAAAATTAAATTTTGTTGGGGTCAGTTGACCCACTCCATCTCAAGTGCCTCTGCCCCTGGAAGTTACAATGGTTTTGCGCACCGAGGTCGGAATGAGAGGGAGAATGCATCAAACTCCTCTTATAATGTTGTATAAAATAGAAAATATTGATTCTAGTGAATTTAATGTGTCATATATGGTTTACTACTGTTTAATGTAAATAAAATACTAATATTAAAAAATAAGAAAAAAGTTCAAAGGAATTGAAAAATTGATATAACCTTATGATTTTCTGAAGTATAGGTGTTTATTTAATAAATATGGCTCATCATGAATCTGATTATAAATCTAAAATGGACGAAAAAATCTTATCACTTTATTGTTTATCACAAAAAGGAAAAATTATTCGAGTTCAGGTTTTGAAATACCAAAATTTTAACCCCATTCGGATAGTGTAAAATTTCGGTTCGGTATCAGTCCGGGGTTAGTAACAACTACTAAACCCGGTTAAATCCGGTTATACTTGTAAGTACAGTGTTCTTGAAGCCCTAAACGGCTCTTGAACCAATTGATTAATCCCAAATCATTTCATCCTTGATTATAGCTACTGCTACTAAGCACAACTACGAGGCTTATCACTAAAAGTTATCTCATGTTTTGGATTTGAGTAAGAGAATGGAGAATAACATGAACTGACAAACTAATAATAACACTTTTTATTTTGAAGCAAAGAGTTACAGATGTTGTTTTTACACTGTCCTATTCTTCTTTCTATGTAACAATTTTCAACTTTTGAATCTTTAAGCTAACATTTTATTTTACAAAGCATATAATATATCCTCTTGCACTTTTATGAATGTTGTTCTTTATAAATAATCAAAGAAACTCATCATGTTGTTAAAACCCATTCTTCTCTCATTATCTTTACAAGCTCATTGCTCTCGCTGAGCCTACTCTTTCATCAACCTGCAAAAATTACACCCCATCATGTTTCAGTGAACCATCATGTCCAAGTGAAGACATAAGTAGCGAGTAGTAAAGAGCTTCTGAGATCACACCAAACCAAGTCTGAGATCTTCTTGAAGGGAAGAGCTTCTTCTGATGCCCACCACTGATCTTGTATTAGCCTAACAATGACGTACACAAAGCACAGTATCAGTCATCTTCATGAAGCTTACACACAAGAGCAACCAAATATACACAACATGTAACATGAGGACTGACTTGACAAGTAATCACTAGAAAGCAAAATAAATACTTGATTCACCCCTCACATGTGCTTTGAAGAGAAGATTATTGCTCTACCACTCCTCTTCTGTCGAGGATAAACTGTTTTAAGAAAGCATATCGAGGTAGCTTTTGTCCAATCTCCCATCATGCAACATATTAGTGACCAAGCCAATGCTTGAAGCATCTCCAGAAAACCCACAACTCCTCATTTCTTTGATGAGTTCTGCTGATGCGGCTTTGTTACCATTTCTAAGATGTGCCTTGATTAGCGTATTATATGTACAGTCATTTGGGAGAGTCCCATCTTCTTTCATTTTTCTAAACAAAGCATCTGCTTCCTGCTCTAAACCTTTCCCACAAAATCCTGAGATCATTATAGTGTATGTTATAACATCAAGCTTTACTCCTTTGAGGCTGAGACTACAAAATAATTCCCACCCATCTTCCACCTTCCCAGCCTTGCACATCCCTTCAATCATAATATTATATGTGACAATATTAAGTTCTATTTCAGTCTTTTGCAAATCCTCAAATATGACCAATGCTATCTCTAGTTTCCCATTATTACAAAGACCATCTAACAAAATGTTGTATGTCATGATACAGCGAGGCACGCCACCAGAAACCATCTCTTTGAATACTTTTTGGGCATTATCACAATCTCCAGCTTCAAAAAAACCATGAATAAGAGTGTTGTAAGTGACTGTGTTGCCAACCAATCCTCTTTGAGACATCTCGCGGAAGAGTTCCATTCCATCCTCAACTCTCTTAGACTTACAAAATCCATTTATGAGAGTACTATATGTCACTACATTTGGGTAACAATCCTTGCTAATCATCAAATCAAACATCTGTTTTGCGTCCTCTAGCCGATCATGAATGCAAAACCCGTTGATCAATGAACTGTAAGTGAAAGTATCAGGAGCTATAGACCTTTGGAACATTTCCTTGTACAATTTTTCAGCCTCTAAAAGCTTCCCCTCTTTCGCAAATGCATCGATCAATGCATTGAACGTAACTACATTAGGAGTTATTTTTCTCTTGATCATATCGCTTAGTAGTCGAGAGGCATCACTCCATCTTCCGTAATTACAAAGGCAGATTATGAGGGAGTTATAAGTAACCACATCTGGTTTGATTCCTTTGTTGTCCATTTCATCAAATAAGTCAAGTGCATCATTCACTTGTCTGTATTTGCAAAGACCATCAATGACTGTGTTGTAGATAACAACATTGGCCTCTATTTTCCCTCCTTCCATCTTCTTGACCAGATTTAAAGCCAAATCGATATCACCTCTCTTACATAGTCCATTTACAACCGCACCATAAGTAACCAGATTTGGTTGGCATCCTTTCGCAACCATCCGTTCAACTAAAGCCACCGCTTCAGAACCTCTTTCGTGGAGAAAAAGTCCATGGATTAGCGTCGTAAACGTGACAGTATCAGGTTGATATCCCATTCCCACCATTTGATCAAGCAAATCTACAGCCTCAGATATCCTCTTACCATAACAATACCCATTGAGAAGCGAGTTAAGCGTGACAATGCTAGGCTCATATCCAAGTTTCAACATCTTCCCAAGAATAGCCAAAGCAAAAGAGAGTTGAGAGCAACGGCAGAAACAGTTAATGAAAATACTGTAAGTATAAAGATTATGTGAAATCCCCAGATTTTGCATCTGCTCACCCAGAGAGATGACAACATCATACTTCTTCATCTTAGCAATGGCACTCAACAATTTACTGAACTCAATAATTGAAGGAGAAGGACGAGAATTGACCATTTCACTGAACAAACCAATTGCATCATCTAGCTTAATATCGTGTAGCTTATTTCTCAATATCTCTCTGTAATCATCACTGCTACTAGCGAAAGATCGTCCCAAGCAACACATTCCGCAGAGATTAAAGGAAGAAGGAGCAATTCGAGGATTACCTTTCCCCTGGAGATTCCGGTGAACAAATCTCCTCGCCGTCGAAATCGATCTCCTCATCGTCGTCCCGATTTGGCTTCAGCTGATTTGACTTCTTTCTCAATCTCAGTCTCACTCGGGGATTGAGTTATGCAAACCGGTGGCGTTCTGGTTTAGAACTTGTTACTAAACCGGGTTTACTAACGCATCGTTTATACCGAATTTAGTTTGAGAATTAGCTTTCACCAAAGAGCAGGAGCAGTTTCAAAAAAAAACATGATTATGATCGCTTAATCAGAATTAGATATGTCTCATTCGATTTAATTAATCAGTAATTCAAAATTTTATACTATTTGGCATATACTCTCTCCATAAAACTAATTGATGTTTTTATTAGTAAATTCGTAAAAATCCCAAAAATTATATGTAAGAATCGTAGTTGTTTAGACCTAATCTATGGACTAACGGGACTTTCATGAAATATATATTTTGGGCAGGCATGGACATTCGGGTCTTTAATTGTGTTTGGTTCGGAGACAATTCGGGTTCAGGTTTGAAATACTAAGGCCATATTTAACGGTATATTTCCAAAAATATATCTTAAAATTCATTAATTATTAAAATAATATAATTGGGCTCCACATTCCACCACTTTTCTCTTCCACTCTCTCTACATTAGAGCATCCACAAGCCACATCATCAATATACTCACAAAAAGCTTCTTATACAAGAAGCTTCTTCAGCAAATGTACCAACTGTTTCAATACTTTTGCATTTTTTAATTGGGCCAACATGTCCAAACATATGCCGTTAAATATGGCTTAAGAGCATCCTTAATGGGGTATGTTTGAGTATAAATCTTAGAGTAATTTTAATAATATAATAAGCTACCACACAAAAGCTTTTCCTGACAAATGAAATTGTTTTTTTCTTTGCCAAAATTCTCACCCATTCACGTAAGGCCACGTGACAATAAGACTCTTCAGCAAAACATCTTGCATAAGACTCGGGTATGGATTATCTCTGCACTGTTTCACTTTTTTTCTAATTTTTTATTAATTGGGCCTAAGACCCATTCGAGTATTGCGATAATGGTGGTCTAAGGGGGTGTATTGGAATGGGTTTTTTAGAAGAGTTTAGTTTTTTTTATTAAAATTCCCTGTTATTCAATAAGGGGGGTGTATTGAACTGAGTATTTAAAGTGATTTGAATTCTAATAAGATTTTAGATGATTTTAATGGTTTTGGGTGATTTTAAAGAAGTTGTTATGATTTTGTATTAAAATCTCATACAATTCCACCTAAAACCATGAGATTTGGGTATTTGTATTTTTAACTAGGAAACTCTCCTAAAATCCCCTAAAATCTCCTGCAGACATTAAAATCCCAATACTTAAAACATTTTCAATAACAGTGGATTTGATATGATTTTAACAAATTCTTGTTTGAATAAAAGAGAATTTTAAATGATTTTAAGTGACTTTACATAAATCTCATGTTCAATAACACCAGATTTGAGAAGACATTTTAAAATCTCTGTTTGAATAACAGAGGATTTTAAGAAAGTCTCAAAATCTCTTAAAATCCAAAGTTCAATACACCCCCGAGTGATTTCTAAATCTTTAATCAAATCCTATGTTATTGAATATAGAATTTATCCAAAATACTTCAAAATGACTTAAAATCCCTTGTTATTCAATTTATGATTTGTAAAAAGGGTCTCTTACTCACATGGGCTACAATTTATGTGATATGACGAGAACCATACAAAACTTTTTTTTATTACTGTCATATTTCGCCCATAATTTTAATACCCAGCGTGCCCCTGTTACATGTTATAAGAAAAAACGTAATTACAAGGAATGCCATTACTTTTCAGAAAAAACGCGCTGCCACGTCAGATACCGCTGACGTGTATTAATGAACTCAGCCGCAGCATCAAGTGACGGCAGAGTTACGTTATATTACGGCTGGTTTAAATAAAATGGCTGAGTTGTGAATACACGGCTGACTTACACGTATAACCCATCCAGTGGTTTCCGCTGACTTACTAGAATGTGTCTGACTTATAGGACATCGGCTGACTTACGAGAATAACCCAGCTATACGTTATGGCTGATTTATATACCGATGGTTGAGTTGTCAACAATTTGCTGGTTACTTCTGAGTTAACTTTCGCTGGTTGGCTGAGTTTTCTTTTCCTCATGGCTGATTTACGTTTTTAATGAAAACTCGGCCAAAATTACAGCTGACTTATTTGCGAAAGATTAATTACTACCATAGTATGCTTTGACAACTGACTTACTTACGTTACGGCTGAATTACATATTTTCATCTGAGTTACGACATTAAACGGCTGAATTTGGCAGCAGAGTTTTCCTTTATTAATTACTGAAATAGCATTCATCTTACGGCCGACTTAAAATTTGTCTGATGGCTAGGTTAAGACAATTTATTTACTTGTTCTTCTGGTGGCTGATTTGCACATGACATCAGTGACGTGGATGCATATTTCCACGTCATCATCATCAAGAGAAATACGAAACGTCGTCTTCTTACAATCTCATATCTGTTGTTCCTTCACTCTTGTTCTTTACATCAACAGAGATCCAATTCGTCATCCTCTTCCTCTTTCTTCTTGATTTTCGTTCACCCTTTTCCAATATATGATGGATTCGGTTCCGGTAATTGTAGTCTCGAGTAATTGGGTAAAGAAACACAAATTTGTATTTAACCCCGATCATCGAGGGTCTAGATTTGAGCAGCTACATGCAACAACAAAGATAGGCGATCTTGAAAATTTGGTTCTCGATGACTACGGACTCAATGAGTTGAGCCATCGGGTAAAGCTGAGCTACATGTTATCGAAAAAGGCTACGAAAAATAGGTCTCCTGGTACTCCACCAATTTATTTATCCAACGATCGGCAGCTGATATCTTTTATAAGCCTAATCAAAGTCGAGAGTCTACCACTCTTTGCGGAGTTTACGGATCTGTGCGAAATTAGTCGGACAGAGGGATCGAGAGGGCAAATGAAACGACAAATCAGTCCTGATTCAACATTAGACTCAATATTTCATGGTGTATGCATTGATTATAGTGAAAACCACTACGAAAAAGACGATGAAGCTGCCAAAAAAGCGAATGTATCTGACGGAGAAGCAGACGACGAAGAAGAAGATGATGAATTTTCAAGCCGATTTGATGTTTTTGACGATTCCGACGGTGACTCACCAAATCTGACTCCAAAGAAGAGTCCTCACAAGAATGAGACAAGCGGATCAAAAGGGAATTCGGCAGCTGTAACGACCGGATCAATAGAGAATTCGGTAGCTGTAACGACCGGCGCAAAAGGGAATTCGGAAACATTAAGTTTGGAGATGTCTTCCCTACGCCTAGCTGTAGGACAACGATATAGGATCAAAGATGCGTTTGAGCTTGTAGTGAAACTTCTTGCAGTAAGGGAAAGATTTGATTTTTGGGTACCAACATCAAATAAGAATGTAGTGGTTATCAAATGCTGGTTGAAAGATTGTCTTTGGAAAGTTCGTGCATCTAGGAAGGAGGGGGATGAGCCAGATTTTTATGTTCGTATATACGATTCGGAACACACATGTTATGTGACGGAACGTTCTGATCGATCGCGACAATCAACATATAAAATTCTGGGAGATCTTTACAGAGACTATCTTGGTGACGTTGGTCCGTCCGTTAAACCTAAAAGCGTCGGAGTACTCATAAATAAGATATTTGGTATAAAGGTAAGAGATTCATGGCTGACTTATTGCTGTATTATAGTTACATTATGGCAGATTTATTATATATACATATGGCTGAATTATAGTTACTTTATTGTGGAGTTATGTATATATTTCGGCTGATTTATTACTATGCTGGTCTCAACAGATGGATTACTGGAAGTCATATAGGACGCTAAGGCACGCAAGGATGCTCGATCAGGGGACTCCTGAGCGTAGTTTGATGAGTCTTATTTTTATCGTTTTTAGTCTATGTTTTAGGATTGTATTTTGAGTCAACTAACCTATATTAGATAGATATTAGGACTATTTGCTTTGATTAGTGATTTACAGGTCTACAAGGAGAATATTGGAAAAGAAAGGATTTTGGATCAAATAAGAGTGCAAATGGGCTAAGTATGAAGAAGTCGACCAATCGTGAAGAAATGAAGGAGGATCGACCGATCCACACCAAGGATCGATCGATCCATGAAGAATTGCGACCCACGGTCGAAGAGGCGGCAGAACCAACCAACCAAGCCCATGGACCGTTCGATCCAATCAAAGGCCTTGGCCCAAGACGAAAAGACGGTCAAGAGGCAAGCGGGGATCGATCGATCCTCGGTGTGGATCGGTCGATCCCCGCTTGCCTCTTCTCCAAGATTTTCCATTTTTCGTTTTTTCCATTTTCTCTCTTGTTTTCCTTTTGCGGCCTCTCTCCCTTTACTATATAAAGAGGGCTCGCCTCTTGTAAATATATACAATTCATTCTCTCCCTTTTAGAGTTTGTAAGAGATTCACATCTCAATACACTCTTAGTTTTATTTTAAAGATGTTTCTTTTTAGTTCCATCTTTGTTTCTATTTTTATGCTTGAGTAGTTTCCTTATTAGGTTAGGGTTTCTCTGAAGGGATGTGATCGATTATTAGGTTGTTAGTTTGAGAATTTAATTTATAGTTCTTTTCCTATTGTTGTTCTTAATGCTTAGGGCTTGAGTAGCTAACTTGTTCTAAGATCTTAGGTGATGTTTAGTCGCTGGAACCAACACTAGGGGAGCAAGATTTCATAACTTGGCAAGCGCAAAGCTCTCGTTTGATATCTTGTGAACATATCGATCTTGTTATTAATGCTAGTTTTAATTAGGGAAGCCTAGCGTAAAGCGTTCTCTAAATATTGCTAAGTAGGTATTGGCGTGAGAATCGATGTACCTTACCATTGTGAATTGAGTTCTAGAACGTATCTTAATATTTCCTGTTAATTGACTTAATTGTTTTGTCACATCATGGATGGTCTCCCTATGCCTAATACTTCTTTTATTATTGTTTGCTTATTTATTTCTATCATTAGGTTGTTAGAAAAACTCTTACTTATTTTGTCTTAGCTTAATTTAATCTATTGATTTAAAGTGTATCTTTGGTCTCTGTGGATTCGACCCTAAAGTACTACTATGATTACCGTTTTGATCCGGTATAGTGTATGATAGGTTTTTATTTGTTCATCCGTTTAGGAAAAGATCAAATTGGCGCCGTTGCCGGGGACCAATAGATACCTTTAGAGATTTAGAATTGAATTTAGTCTAAGATTTTTATTTTCTGCATTATACTAATTATTTTGTTTCTGTTTTTGACTTCAGGTGCATGCAATTGAGAAGCCACAAGGTTACCAATTTAGTTGCACTCTCTAACGAAGAACTAGGCCGTTTGGAACGAAGAAGAAAAGCCAACTACGAATCAGTTGAGATGAATCCTCAAGATGTGCAACCAGAAGGAGCTAATCCACCTGTTCTTCCCGCTGCTGAAAGAGGGAACAATCCTCCACATGTCCAAGCTGCTGCTGCCGGACCGGTCGGTCTAATTCTTGGACCGAACGATCCTCGTGTTGCCAGACCGATCGATCTACCACCTGGACCGATCGATCCTCTTGCTGCTGCACGTGCTGCTCGTACCCTTGGCGAGCAAGACACACCGGACCGATTCTATGCTAATAGGTCTGCGCTTCGTCCTCCAAACCCCACTCGTCAGGACTATGAGATCAAGTATAGCTTGATCAACCTCGTCCAAAACCGTTGCTTTAACGGCTTGCCCACGGAGAACCCGATGGACCACATCGAGGCTTTTGAAGCATTGTGCAATACGATGAAAGCCAATGGAGTACCCTACGACTATCTGAGGCTGACGTTGTTCAAATTCTCACATGCGGATAAGGCGTTGCGATGGCTTAAGATGTTGGAGCCCGGTTCCATAACCACTTGGGAAGAGTGTCGAGCTAAGTTCCTCAACCACTTCTACACGAAAGCCCGATCAGCACGTATGAGGAACCAAATTGTTGCCTTTAAGCAAAGGGCTATTGAGACTTTCAATGAAGCTTGGGAACGATTCAAAGAATACGTGAAGGACTGCCCCCATCACGGTTACACTCAAGAAAGCCTCATGACCACTTTCTATGGCGGTATTGACACCCAATACCAAATGGCTCTTGACACGGCAAGCAAGGGAGACTTTTCAACCAACACGGTGGCACAAGCGACATCACTTATCGAAAATTTGGTACGGAGCAATAGTGACCACGCTCTGCAGTATGACCGGTCGGTTAAGGTGAAAGCAATTGAGACTGATGCGCTTAAGGACCTCACGCAGAAGGTGAACCTTCTTCTTGAGCGTGAACAACAACCGGTGCAAGTTTGTGGAGGAGAAGAAGATGAAGTTTTGGAAGAGCTTAACTACGTTGGAGGTTATCGTGGTGGTTTCAATCCTAACTACCGGAACCATCCCAATCTGTCATATCGCAGCAACAACGTGGAGAATCCCCAAGACATGGTGTATCCCCCACGCCAACAAGCGAAGCCGTCGGGATTCACTAACTACCCGCCAAAACCGGCAGCTCCTCAGGATAACAAGCTGGAGACGATGATGCACTCTCTAATTGAGAGTCACCAAAAGAGTGCATATGAGATTAATGCTAAGATCGATGGGATGTATGGTGATCTAAATGGGAAGTTCACCTCTTTGGCGACAAGGGTTGATTCATTAGACAAAAGGGTTTCATCCATGGCCTCTAGCTCCAAAGGGAAAGAAGCTTGCAATGCTGTCATGACTCATTTTGGAGTTAATGCAAGTTTCAAGACCGGTGCATTTGGTGGTATCTCGGGTTTTCAGAAGCCAGGATCGACCGATCTCCTACCCAGATCGACCGATCCTCCTGTTGGTTTCACTCTGTTGACCCGAGAGGTCAGATCGACCGATCCTACCTCAGATCGATCGATCCGTGCGGCTGTTCCAGGCGTTTTCGATTCGTCTTCAAGGGAGAATGATGCGCACTTCATTGCTAAGGGTGATGTACTTCTCTACAAGCCTCAGAGCCCTTATCCAGTGGTGCCTAAGACCAGGATTGATGAGACGAAGTATAACCGATTCAAGAGCATCATTGGTGAGTTGACTAAAGAAGCTACGTTCTCCGAAGCTTTAGGAGATCTCCCGTTCTTGAAGAAGATCTGCAAGGATGTCATTGATGGCACTGAAGATGCTGCAGAAGTCGATGCTTATTTGGCTAAGCGGAAGGAGGCTAGAGTTCCAAAGCTTGTCAAAGTGAAGAAACTTGAAGATCCGGGCAAGTTTGTGGTGCCATGTTCGATTGATGGAGAAGTCTTTACTAATTCCCTGTGTGATTCGGGATCAAGCGTGAATGTCATGTCAATGGCAACCGTCCGTAGGCTTGATCTCCAAGGGATGGAGACCTCTAAGTGCTCATTGAAGTTTGCGAATGCGTCCACAACAACCCCTCAAGGCTTCATAGGAGATGTGGAAGTGCGCATTGGCAACCACATAGTGCCCACTGATTTCCATGTCGTGGAAATGAGTGGAGGATCCGAAACTCCTCTTATCTTGGGACGCGCTTTCTTGACCACGGTTGGAGCCGTGTTTGACCTCGAAGAACCCAAGATGACTTTCACTAAGATCGACAAGGATGTGGCCTATTACTCGGTGCTTGAAGAAAATCGTTTGGGATCTAACTTTGCCGATGTGTTCGTTGTGATGAAGAGGACGTCTCGCAAGCATGTAAATCGCCAATGGCCTTATCCAAAAGTCAAGAGGAATTGTACTTGCAATCCTCCATGTTTTCCCGCCGACGAGAATCAAGAAGAGATGAGAGATGAGATTCATCCACATGATCTCAACATGTTCGAGATGCGAGTGAAGATGGTGTCGGATGACTATAGTTTTGACGAAGCTTGGTTCAAGTATCCTTGTTTGCAAAAGTGCTTTTGGAGAAGTAGAGAACCATTCTATGCCATCGAAGCTCACTTTTATAGGGCACGAGAAAGAAACACGGAGAGGAGATGCCTTCCTAAGATGGAAGATCCCGGATGCTTCGTAATCCCATGTGCTATCAATGGTACTTTGGTTTACAATTGCCTTTGCGACTCCGGAGCCAGAACATGTGTGATCCCCACCGCCATCGCTTCTCGATGTGGAATCACCGATTGCTATCCATCCACTTCAAATCTTTACATGGCTGACGAGTCCATAGTGGTGCCAAGAGGAGAACTCCGCAACGAGATGGTGCGCATTGGAGATGTGTACGTCCCCATGGACTGTTATGTTTTGAGCTTTTGGTTTTTGTTTCTTTTGATTTTTAAGTTTAAGACTATTTGAGGATATTTAATTAGTGGATCAATGAATTCCTAAGTGTTTCAGGAATAGGTTCTAGACGCATTAAGATGCAAATTTTTGGCGATCAGACACTTAGGACCGATCGATCCGATGTGGAGATCGATCGGTCTGGCCTAGAAAACGAACCGAGGGACAGAAGCCTCGGGATCGACCGATCTATATCAGGGATCGATCGATCCCGACCCAGGTATTTCGAAAAAAAAATAGGTTTTCCGGCTTAAATCGGTTTGTAACTCGATTTAAACCGGTTTAAACCGGTTTTTGGGCCAATATATCGATGGAGATCGAGCCCTCTCTCTCCTCCATCGATCCCCAACCTCCATAGCTCTCTCTCTCTAGAAACTTCAATCCTCTCTATCTCTCTCAATTCTCCATTGTTTTTATTGATTCTTGGTGCTAAATCACACTATTTTTCGAGCCCTAGCTGATCCCCCTACACCCAATTCGTTTAAACCAAGGTACTGAGTTCGAGCTTTGTAATCCTTTGGAATTAGGGTGTTAGAGCTTTGTAATCCTTTGGAATTAGGTTGAATTAAGTTGTTGGGAGTGCTATAGGGTTGTTAATTTCTCTGTTTTGAAATGCATTTGATTTGGTTGTGAGAAACTTGAAAATTTTGTGTGATAAGTCTTAGAAATTCGATTTTAGGAGTTTAGAAATGCAAATTGATGGATTGAGAGAGACGATTGAGTTCGAAAGAGTGCTAATTGCTGATTGCATGTGTTTAAAGCCATTACATGTATCGATTTTTCTGTTTTGCATTTCGCGAGTGCGATAGAATTTTCGATTTTATGTTTAATTGGATGTTGTTGTTTGCGTTGCACTGCTTGTTCACATAAGTTTCTAAAATCATTTTGATTTTTGTTAAACTTTGTGAATTGTTCTAATTTCGATTTGAGTGTTTTCTATTTGCAGGAAATGGCTCCTAGACAAAGACGCAGCTGCAAAGAACCGATCACCGGAGAAAGAGAGTGGACCACCAAGAACCACAAAGACACCACCGCGCTCCGAGCTTGCAAGTTTGAGCCCACACGGTTCCTGGAGACCGATGTCCTGAGTGCGCTGGGCATCCTTGATGATGTCTTAGCTTTTCTGCGCAACGCCGGTTTTGGCAGCTTCCATGAGAAGCAATGGCCCCTATTCCCTGATGCCGCAGCTTAGTTCCTAGCCACAGTGGAGCTCCATTTCTCGACGGATCCACTTGATGCTACCGACGGGTTTATCTCCTTCTTCCTCGCCAAGAAACCCTTTACCATCACGCTTAGCCAGCTCTGCGATCTTTATGGCTTTCCGAGGAGGGAGAAGGCCAAGTTTGATGGAGTCACTGATGATTCTGATTTCTGGCAGACCTTTGGGTCTGGTGACTATGTCTCGCGGGGTGCCAAGCAGGCACTGATCCGCAGTCCGGTGCTCTGCCTCGCTGTTCGATTCATGAGTAGTACCATTTTTGCCCGCGCGGAGATGAGTACTCTGAAGCTACCAGAGCTCGCCATGTGCTTCTATGGGCTCCACCCGTTCATCACCGATCCTGCCTCGGCAAACTACAACAAGACGCATCGCGTCAACTTCGCCGCTTTGCTCTGCCAGGAGTTCATCCAGGTGCGCAACAACGCCCTTCGATCCTCAAAGAAGGTCATCACCATTGGTAGTATGGTGACCCCCATTATGGCTTTATGCGGTTTTGGTATCACGCGCCCCTTACCGGAAAACAAGGCGCGATTCATTGATCGGGAGCACCTCTACGCGAGCGAGATTCTCATCCGCCACTCGCTAGTCTACCGCTTCCAGGGTTCTGACGGGGTTTACAGGTACATTCGCCTGCCCCGCATTGATTTTGTTGGGAATGTCCTGAAATCATTCCTGTACTTACTCTAGACATAGTTGTTTGTCGAGATTAGACATTCATTTGATACTAGGTAATCATGACGCTTTGCTAGAAGCCGCTCATGACATGTGAGTTATGAACTCATTGCTAGTATCATTTGATCCTACAGGGTCACACACCTAAGCGAACAGGATGCACTTAAGCAAGGAACGTGTATTGAGGGAAGGTGTCGATCGATACCACTTTAGGCAGTATCGATCGATACCAGGCGCGGACCGAAATAGAGATTTCGGCCCAATGACTTAATTCGTTCGGGCTTGGCCCGCGAACAATTAGGTCTTGTCCCGTGCCTATATATAGGATATGAGGCACGAGATTTTACATAACCTTAGTCGCCTCCTCTCCAGAAAACACAGGTTTCCTCTGCAAGATCTGATTCCAGGCACTAGCATCCCTGCAGATTCCTGTTCGTGTGAGTGTGGACTACAGTAGAGGCGCAGCACGTGAGGCGCTTCCAGATCTCTGAATACCTGACCCTATTCCGCTGCAAATCTCCAGGTATATCTGAGATCTCTATGATTCATTGTTTACAAACCCTAGATCCTAAGCTTCAGGAATTCTGTAGGTCGTTTAATAGAGATTAATCTGTTAGAAACCTGTAGAAATTCCTTCAGTGGTATCAGAGCCTTAGGGTTTTACCTTTGAATCACCTAAAAGCATGTATTTGAATTAGAGAATTCGGATTTAGGATGCTTATTAGATTGAAGTTTTCTGTGAAATTTGTTTCTACTGAAAATCGTCGAACTAGGTTTCGTGGTGTCGATCGACACCATAACGATGGTATCGATCGACACGTTAATAAAATAATTAGGTTTCGATCCAAAGATCGAAGTTGATGGATCGAATTCCCGAAACCTAATGGTGTCGATCGACACAAACAGAGTTGTGTCGATCGACACGACTTTGCGAATGGTTAGTCGGTTCAATTGGATTGAACCGGTTATCATGCTTGGTCGAAATCGATTTAAACTGGCTGATTGCGGTTTGGCGCGATTTGGTTGGTGTCGATCGACACAAATGTTGTATCGATCGACTGACCGGTTATCGATACGGTTCAATTTGATTGACCGGTTATCGATCCAGATCAATTGGATTGACTGGTTATCGTAAATCGATTTGGTTGGTTGAGTATCGATCGATACCAATAAGGTAGTATCGATCGACACTAACCAATTGTCGAAATTGGTTCGGTTGGTTATCGAAACTGGTTCAATTGGATTGATCAGTTGTCGAAGACCGGTTATAGCAGAAGAGTGTTGATCGATACTAGTATCGATACACTGTGCAAATTCTGGGTTAGCGAACCCGAGATCACATAACCGAACCAGATTTCACCAACTCCTTAGAATAATTAAAACTTAATAAAGATTAATTGTTTTGATAAAATCTAAGCCTTCTTGAGTACATATATGATATGTGTCAAGATTAAAAGTTCAGTTCCTCAAACTAAATATCAAGTTTTCTTGATGTCTTCCCAAATCTAGTCAACTGTCAAGACTCGTTTCACTGCGTGATAGGCTTGCAGTGCAAGGTATCTGCAGTTACATGAGTAAGGCAGTAGGTAATAGGGCTGATGGGCTTGCAGTGCATGACATCAGCTATTACATGATTGATAGACTTGGTTGACTTGAGTGGGCTATCAGAAGTTCTGGGCCCATAGACATCAGGTGGACAAGACATAAGATGTCTTATCCACAACCAAGAGTCATATTGGATATGATTAGCAAAGTGTTGCTTACCTAGATAGCTGAGATTTGGGTGACGGCCAGTGGCCCACTCAAGTTTTGGTGAAGTATGGGTCTTGGATCATTATATTCATTTGAGGAAACATTGTTTTGAATATAATGTGAGTTTTCTTAATTGTTAAGATTTCTCGTTTCCTGAACATCATAACTAAACCATTTTATTTTGATTTCTAGTTATGTCTAAAACCCCTCATCAGAACTCTTTCTCGTTGCGATCCGTCCTTGAGAAGGACAAGCTAAATGGATCCAACTTCCTTGATTGGTATCGGAACTTGAGAATTGTTCTCAAGCAGGAGAGAAAGGACTATGTCCTTGAGAAAGTTCTCCCCGAGAAACTAAGGTCCAATGCCTCACATGCAGTATATGATGCTTGGAATAAGCATTACTATGATGTGGTCGATGTGCGTTGTCTGATGTTGGCTACCATGGACTCGGACTTGCAGAAGCAATATGAGAACGTGGCGTCGCCCATCGAGATAATCACTAGCCTGAAAGCGATGTTTCAGGAGCAGGTTCGAACTGAGAGATACCAGACGGTTAAATCTTTAGTTGAATGCAAGCTACCAAAGGATTCACCAGTAAGTCCTCACGTCATAAAGATGACGGGTTATATAGATAACCTGAGGAGACTGGATTATCCTATGAGCCATGAGTTGGCTACTGACATCATTCTGCAGTCACTGCCGTCAAGCTATGATCAGTTTGTTGTGAACTATAACATGAACAAGTTGACGAAGACGTTGACTGAGCTGCATAGTATGCTCAAGACAGCTGAGCATGACATCAAAAATGGCAAAAGGTTTGAAAAACCTGGAAAGGACAAGGGTAGAGGCAAGGCCGTCCAGATTGTGAATCAGGACAAGCCTGTGTCTTCTTGTAAGCCCAAGTCTGGCCTAACCGATGTTGAGAAGTGCCAGTACTGTGAGGAGCCAGGGCATTGGAAGAGAAATTGCAAGAGATTCTTGGAAGATGCACAAGAGATTGAGAAGATGTACGGGACTTCTTCTCAAGGTATTTGTGTTATGGAAGTAAATGTTACTACTTCAAGTTCTACCTCGTGGGTATAAGATACCAGTTGTGGGGCTGATATTTGTATAAATATGCAGGCACGAAGCAACAGTAGAACGTTGGAGAAGGGACAAGTGGAATTACAGGTCGGGAATGAAGCAAGAGTTGCTGCATTGGCCGTAGGAAAATTCCATTTATAGTCGCCTTCAGGCTTGGTTTTAAGAATAGAATAATTGCTACTTTGTACCTGTTATGAACAGAGACGTCATTTCATTTTCTTGTAAGGATATGAATGATATTCATTTTGATTAAAGACAAATGTTGTTCTGTTGATCTTAATGAAATGTTCTATGGTAGCACCCCATTAGAGAATGGGTTTTATGTCTTAAACTAATCTATGCCTGTCTATAACATAAATACAAATCGTTCTCTGGCAGTGTCGTTTGGGCTACAGCGGATTCAGAAGCTCCATAGTGATGGGCTTGGGCTCACTTGATTGTGAATCATATGAGAAAATTGAATCATGCTTATTGGGCTAAATGACTAAGGCCCCTTTTGACAAATCAAATGAAAGGGCCTGTAACTCATTGGGCCTTATACATAGAGATGTATGCAGCCCGATGAGCACCAGTGCTAGAGAAAAACTTTCAGTACTTCATTACCTTCGCTGATAAGATCAGTAGGTATGAATATGTCCATATGATGAGACACAAATAGGAACCCTTTGAAAGGTTCAAGGAGTTCCAGAATGAAGTACAGAATCAAATTGGCTAAAGTATTAGAACTTCTCGATTGGATCGCGGAGGAGAATACTTAAGCCAAATGTTAAGTGATTATCTGAGAGAGTGTGAAATAGTTTCACAGCTCACCCCTTCTGGAACGCCCCAATGGAATGGAGGTTCCGAGAGGAGAAATTGAACCTTATTGGATATGGTTCGATTAATGATGAGTCACACATATCTTCCATTATCCCTTTTGGGAAACGCTATAGAAACGTTTGCGTTTACACTAAAAGGTTCCATCAGAATCAGTTATAAAGACAACACATGAGATGTGGATTGGAAATGTTCCAAGACTGTCTTTACTGAAATTTTGGGGTTGTGAGGCCTATGTAAAATGTTTACGATAAGATGAGCTCACACCCAAATCCAATAATGCTAATTCGTTGGTTGTCTTAAGGAAATCAAGGCTTACTACTTCTACGACCGTTCTGAGAACAAAAAGTTTGTTGCTAAGAACTATGTTTTCTTGTGAGAGATTGTCTTTCCAAGAAGAACAGTGGGAGTAAAAGTAGAACTCGAAAACGTTCGAGAATCACAGGATGGTATCGATCGACACTAAGGTAGTATCGATCGATAGTAGGCTTTCACCGAAGAAGTAAAGCAGTAAATGGATCTACAAAGAGTTGTAGAACCTATACTTGTGGTGCCTAAAGTTCGCAGATCCGGAAGGATACGCCAAGATTCCGAGAAATAGGGATTTCTCGTGATCAATTGTCATGACTTGTTGATCATTGACAGTGACGAGACTGCAAATTTTGAAGAAGCAATGTTGGACCCGGACTCCGAAAAGTGGTTTGGAGCCGCTAGATCCGAGATGGGAATATCCAGATATTCAAAGCAAGGTTGGTCGCTGAAGGTCTCAAGAAAATTCATAGTATGACTATGAAGAGACCTACTCCCCAGTCACTATGCTTAAAACCATTCGGATTCTCCTAGCAACTGCCGTTTATCATGGTGATGAAATTTGGCAAATGGATGTGAAAACAGTTTTCCTTAAAGGAATTCTGAAAAAAGGATGTGTACGTGACACAACCTGAGAGTTTCACTGATCCAAATAACGCTGGGAAGGAATGCAAGCTTCATTGATCCATGTATGGATTGAAGCAAGCATCACGGAGTTGAAATAATCGTTTTGATGAAATGGTCAAAAGAGTTTGACTTCATCAGGAACGAAAAGGAACCGTGTGTTTACAAGAAGACTAGTGGGAGCGTAGTTGCATTTCTCGTAATGTATGTAGATGACATACTTCTTCTCGGAAATGACGTTCCGTTGTTTTAGTCTCTTGAGACTTGGCTCGGAAGTTATTTTTCCAATAAAAGACATGGGAGAAGCCGCATGAATTCTTGGAATAAGAATCTATAGAGATAGGTTGGGTAAGCTAATTGGATCGTGTCAAGATGCTTATAGTGATAAGGTCTTGGACAGATTCAGTATGCATGATTCCAAGAAAGGCCTTCGATGTCTAATGGCATTAATCTTGGCGAGACGCAGTGTCTTTAGACACTGGCTGAGCAAGAATGTTTGAATAGGAATCCCATGCGTATGCAGTGGAACCTATCATAAATGCCATGACCTGAACTCGTCCAGATGTTGTTTAAAGTGTTAAGCATGACGAGTAGATATCAACATGATCCATGTGAAAGTCACTGGACAGTTACCAAGAATAGTCCCAAGTATTTGAGGAATACTAAGAATTGGAGCTTGGTGAACTGAGGAAGTAATGGTCTCTGTTGAGACTGGTTAGACGGACAAAGACGATTTCCGGTTGGAAACTGGTTATGTCTTATGTCTATAAAGCGGCGCGTTTTGTTTGAATGGGTTCCAAGCAGAACACCGCAGCCTCTCCCACGACCTAAGCATAAATTTCACCCTTTTTGCTGTAGGTATTTGAGATATTAAGATATGATCTTGATTCTAGTGGGAGTTGTAATGGTTTGAGCTATGTTATGATGTTCATGTAGACATACTTTGGTTATGTCATGATGAAATTGTTTCATATATTATTTGATTATAAGATAATTGAATAATAGTCCCAAAGTAATTTATGGCATTTTATAGGTCATCAAGTTGAGGACTTGATCATGGAACCCTATAAGTGATAAATGACATAGATTACATTTGTCCCTGGTCAAGGTTGTTAAAGTGGGACACTGACAACCGCGTGAGACTGGTATGTGAGTTGACTGATGACTAAGTTTCATGGAGTCATTAATAAGGGTATTAAAGTCAATCACATAGATATGTGTTAGAGAACACAGGATCGGACATGACCCGCTAATGAGAACTCTACAGGATATTTATATAAGTGTCATGAGAGGTTCTCATTACGACTATAGAGTATAGTCTTTAGACCTGAGTTCATCATGATTTCTTGCATATGAATTGGTCCGCTTTGACTGTGTCAAACGTCAACCGTAACAGGTGGCTATAAAGGCATTGATTGGGTGTATCATGAAGTGTGTGTAGGAACAGGGATGGAACAAGATGGGATTTGTCCCTCCTATATAACAGGAGATAAATATCTCAGGGCCCATCGGAGATTTGATACTGAGAAATGCGTGGCCGCGCTCAAACGAGGTGAATGTCAGTCGTTTGTCTTATCAGTATAAATCAGAGTTCGATGAACATGATATTGGTTGAATAAGGGTGACACGGTTCTTGCCTTATGCCATATCAAGATATAGCGACGAAGGGATTATGGGAATAGATGATTCTAGTACAAGTGGGAGATTGTTGGGAATGTCCTGAAATCATTCCTGTACTTACTCTAGACATAGTTGTTTGTCGAGATTAGACATTCATTTGATACTAGGTAATCATGACGCTTTGCTAGAAGCCGCTCATGACATGTGAGTTATGAACTCATTGCTAGTATCATTTGATCCTACAGGGTCACACACCTAAGCGAACAGGATGCACATAAGCAAGGAACGTGTATTGAGGGAAGGTGTCGATCGATACCACTTTAGGCAGTATCGATCGATACCAGGCGCGGACCGAAATAGAGATTTCGGCCCAATGACTTAATTCGTTCGGGCTTGGCCCGCGAACAATTAGGTCTTGTCCCGTGCCTATATATAGGATATGAGGCACGAGATTTTACATAACCTTAGTCGCCTCCTCTCCAGAAAACACAGGTTTCCTCTGCAAGATCTGATTCCAGGCACTAGCATCCCTGCAGATTCCAGTTCGTGTGAGTGTGGACTATAGTAGAGGCGCAGCACGTGAGGCGCTTCCAGATCTCTGAATACCTGACCCTATTCCGCTGCAAATCTCCAGGTATATCTGAGATCTCTATGATTCATTGTTTACAAACCCTAGATCCTAGGCTTCAGGAATTCTGTAGGTCGTTTAATAGAGATTAATCTGGTAAAAACCTGTAGAAATTCCTTCAGATTTGACATCTCTTGCTATTCCAGGCAACATTGCCTTTGATTCGCCTGCTGGGGCGCTTTGCGAGAGACCTATCCCGCCAAAGACTAGTGGTGTCCGAAGAGCAGCACGCACCCGACGCATTGATGAGGCTGGCCCTTCTGAGCCTTCTGCATCTCAGCCACAGCCATTTCAGCCATTCTCCGGCCAGATACCTCCATTTGAGCTTGACGTGAGCGCTTACATCGCTACAGATCCACCGGAGCCGACTACAGAGGTGGAGCGTTGGGTCTGCGAGACGACCAAGAAGAACAACACCCTGCTGACGAAGATTGCTTCTTGGCTTTGCTGCGTTGAACCACCACCACCGCCGCCTCCACGCGAGCCTACTCCTGTAAACGAGGCTGATCCTGAGGTCGATGCCTTTGCTCGCATTTCTGCTGTCCGCAATGATGATGAGGAGTACTCTTCAGACCCTCCTGGCCGCTCCCTTACATGGCACTCATTGTCTAGCCATGATGATTCAGAGACTAGCGTGCAGGATGACTTCCGTATCCGCACCAGGCGGAAGGCCGGCGTTCGAGACACTCCACCGTCTCATTAGATCCCTCTTCACTGGTTCTATCCTCTGTACTATATTTTTCGTTTCCTTTTAAACTTATGTATTTGGATTTGTGTTACTAACGGTAGGATCGACCGATCTCCCTTCGGGATCGATCGATCCGTTCATGTTTTCTGACATTGTTTTTCTTATGAGTTGCATCTTTCTTTCTTTGATTTTTCTTCCACACCGGGACGGTGTGAAGTAAGTCTGGGGGGATATTGTGACTATTGTGCTAACATTTTTTATTTTGTGTCGTTTTATTGAGTCAAAATGGTTTGGAACTTGAAACTTCTTTTGTGAAATCGTGTGTTCGTACTAATATCTTCTGCTATCCATCATGACTATCTTTTTGAAGAGCCGAAGATTGGAACGCCATTAGCCGAACAACTCACCAGAAGTCCCTATCTCTTGGAAATCCGATTGACCTGGCGTTAACTCCACCCTTGATAAGACGTTAATTGGACTTAATCTTCTCAACTTGGGGCTTGGTATACATCGAACGCGACCTCTGACTCAAGCTCTCCAAGACGCGCATAACTTCGAAAAAGTATGGATTCCCCTCTCTTCTCCTGAAAAAGAAAAAGAAGAAAAAGAGAAAAAGAAAAGAAAAGGGATGTGGTAAACAAAGAAGTGGGTCGAGGGATGTGTGGTTACCCCCTTGCATACTTCGGACTCATGAAAACCAACCCCGGGCTAAAACAGAAAAGAGAAAAGGAGATCGATAGAAAAAAATAAAATGATACCTTAGAAAAGTAGGGAGAAATCGATCCCATGAAGAAAAAGGGAAGAGAAGGAAAGGAACCATAAGAAGAATGTCTTGGAAGCTAGAAGAAGGTAAGCGTCTACGCGATCTTTGATCGATACTCCCTCGTTGAGACCACACGCTTATAAAGAATGAATGTAGGGAGTCAACAATGGAGACTTTGGAGCTTCCTTGAGATCTCGGGACACTAGTACGGGGAGTTGCTAAGTTCATGGTTAGTACATGTTGTAAGCTCAATCCTTTGAGTGATGGATTCACGGAAGATGTACGAAGATTCTCGAGAAGTTGTAAGTTCCCGTTTTCAAACCTTTCTCTTTAAGATATGTCTTTTTGATTGTTCTTGCTTGAGGACAAGCAAAGATTCAAGTCTGGGGGAATTGATGAGTCTTATTTTTATCGTTTTTAGTCTATGTTTTAGGATTGTATTTTGAGTCAACTAACCTATATTAGATAGATATTAGGACTATTTGCTTTGATTAGTGATTTACAGGTCTACAAGGAGAATATTGGAAAAGAAAGGATTTTGAATCAAATAAGAGTGCAAATGGGCTAAGTATGAAGAAGTCGACCAATCGTGAAGAAATGAAGAAGGATCGACCGATCCACACCAAGGATCGATCGATCCATGAAGAATTGCGACCCACGGTCGAAGAGGCGGCAGAACCAACCAACCAAGCCCATGGACCGTTCGATCCAATCAAAGGCCTTGGCCCAAGACGAAAAGACGGTGGGATCGACCGATCCACACCGAGGATCGATCGATCCCCGCTTGCCTCTTCTCCAAGATTTTCCATTTTTCGTTTTTTCCATTTTCTCTCTTGTTTTCCTTTTGCGGCCTCTCTCCCTTTACTATATAAAGAGGGGCTCGCCTCTTGTAAATATATACAATTCATTCTCTCCCTTTTAGAGTTTGTAAGAGATTCACATCTCAATACACTCTTAGTTTTATTTTAAAGATGTTTCTTTTTAGTTCCATCTTTGTTTCTATTTTTATGCTTGAGTAGTTTCCTTATTAGGCTAGGGTTTCTCTGAAGGGATGTGATCGATTATTAGGTTGTTAGTTTGGGAATTTAATTTATAGTTCTTTTCCTATTGTTGTTCTTAATGCTTAGGGTTTGAGTAGCTAACTTGTTCTAAGATCTTAGGTGATGTTTAGTCGCTGGAACCAACACTAGGGGAGCAAGATTTCATAACTTGGCAAGCGCAAAGCTCTCGTTTGATATCTTGTGAACATATCGATCTTGTTATTAATGCTAGTTTTAATTAGGGAAGCCTAGCGTAAAGCGTTCTCTAAATATTGCTAAGTAGGTATTGGCGTGAGAATCGATGTACCTTACCATTGTGAATTGAGTTCTAGAACGTATCTTAATATTTCCTGTTAATTGACTTAATTGTTTTATCACATCCTGGATGGTCTCCCTATGCCTAATACTTCTTTTATTATTGTTTGCTTATTTATTTCTATCGTTAGGTTGTTAGAAAAACTCTGACTTATTTTGGCTTAGCTTAATTTAATCTATTGATTTAAAGTGTATCTTTGGTCTCTGTGGATTCGACCCTAAAGTACTACTATGATTACCGTTTTGATCCGGTATAGTGTATGATAGGTTTTTATTTGTTCATCCGTTTAGGAAAAGATCATAGTTTCCAAGAATTGCCTTCTTATCTATACATGATAAAACGGGCAAATCCGGGTACATTCGCAAAACTCCAAATTGATCAGTTTGGAAGATTCAGATATGTGTTCCTTTCTTTTGGTGCGAGTGTTGCTGGGTTTAAATTCATGCGCAAAGTTATTGTTGTCGACGGTACGTTTCTCCATGGTAGTTACAAAGGGACGCTCCTAACAGCCCTAGCTCAGGATGGTAATTTTCAGATTTTCCCGATAGCTTTCGCTGTTGTTGACATCGAAAATGATGAGTCTTGGCGGTGGTTTTTTACGCAACTCAAAGTTGTTATTCCTGACGATCGAAATCATGCTATAATATCGGACATACATAAGTCAATAGGAAAAGCAATTCGCGAGGTGTATCCGTCGGCTTCTCGTGGGATTTGCACTTACCATCTGTATAAGAATATTTTGGTGAAATTCAAAGGAAAACATATGTTCCCTCTGGTGAAAAAGGCGGCAAGGTGTTTTAAGCAGTCTGATTTCGATGAGGCGTTCAATGAAATTGCAGTGTCTCATCCTGAACTGCATGGATACCTCGAAAGAGCTAATGTCAGACTGTGGGCGCGTGTTCATTTCCCGGGTAACAGATACAATTTAATGACTTCGAATATAGCGGAATCAATGAACAATGCACTGGCAGGTGCTAGAGGTCTTCCCATAGTTCGACTGTTAGAAGAAATTCGGCTTATGATGACTAGATGGTTTGCTGAACGGAGAGAGGATGCAACCTCGGAGCACACAACGCTCTCACGCGGTGTTGAAAAACTTTTACAGGTAACTCAGCTGTAATCGGTTACATAAGTCAGACATTATTTTCATAAATCAGCCTTAACATTATTTGTTAATTTTTTCTCTACTAGGGACGTGTATCCGCAACAAGGCTTTTTCAAGTACAACCGGTTGATTCTTCACGTGTACATGTCTCACTTGGAACCCTATCTTCGCTGCATGTTGTAAATTTTACTGTAAATCATTGCACTTGCCATCGTTTCGACCTCGAGAAAATACCATGCAACCATGCAATCACAGCTGGAGAGAAGATGGGTGTGTCTCGTATAGGGATGTGCAGTCCTTACTACACGACTGGCTATTTGGTTAGAGCGTACGACGATACAATCATGCCTCCAGATATGGCGATATCTGTTCCTCAAGCTATAATTAACCAACCGTGCCTACCTCCGATTGTTGTAAACCCGCCAGGAAGGCCCAAGAAAATTAGGATTAAATCATCGTTGGAAGTTGCTATTGGAAATAAACGCCCTAGAAAGGCACACGCATGTTCTCGATGTCAACAAGCTGGGCACAATTCAACGACTTGTCCAGCGTAGAAATGTTGGGATGTTCATGTTCATTCGTGACATTATTAATTTATAATGCTTCAATATGTTTATTTCTGTTTATGGTTGAGTTATTATAACGACCTTACCGATTTAACATATTTGTAGTTTTACATTATGTCTGATTTAATTCTATGATAATGGCTTCAGAAATTCTATTTTGCTTTGGCTGAGTTAATTATCGATTTGGCTGAGTTAACGCATAATCAAAATACAGAATACACGACCGGCTGAGTTATTTGTTAAAACATCCACCATATACCATTGTCAAAAACAAATAACTTAGTAAGGAAGGAACTAGAATACAACATCAGAATACATAAACTACTAGGAATTAAAATACATTAAACTACGTAATATCGTTCTTCATTCATCGTCCGACGGGGGTCCTACCCCAAATTCTTCATAACTCGAACTCTGTCACCTTCCATGCTTGCTTCACCTCACCCGCTATATGTAACTCCTTGTCCACCTTACGGATCTCTTCGTCGATGTCAAAATCTGGCTTCTTAACTCTCTCTAACAGATTTCGTTCCGCTAGCTTCTGGATGAATGTTTTATCCACCTCGTGTGCTTCTTCCCTCTCTCTAATTACTGCTTTTATGATATATATTACATTTTGCAACTTTTGTACTTCGCTCATCTCCTTCACACGACCATTTGCAACAAGCTTGTTCTTCTTTGAACCAGAACCATAACCACAACCGGATGCGTCCATTTTTCACAGTTGATGTATTGCCTGAAACGAAAACGGGTTTGAAGATGAGTTTTGATATATCATGGTTTTTAGGGATTTTAACCATGATATTACTATCTATCTATCTATGTTTTTGGTGTTTTTCTAGTATTTCCTTGTGATTTCAGGTAAATTAGTGTTTGGAGCTACTTAGGAGCAATTGTGGATTATTTGGAGCTTATTGGAGCTTTTAGGAGCATATGGAGATTAGTACCAGAGAAGACAGATTCGGAGGCCCAACTGAGCCCACCAGGACTTGGTGTCGATCGATACCATCCTTGGTGTGTCGATCGACACGTTGTGACGGACCAGAAGCTGTCTCGAGTTTTCGAAGCCCAAACTTTCCCGAAGTCTCCAATAGAAGCCCAACACGATTTTGCTCGTCTTTACATAGAGTTTTAGGGTTTTGTAACAGACACCACGTTTTTGCTGAGACAATTCAGAGAGAGAGAGCTTTAGGTTGTTTTTGAGAGATTTTTGGGGAGATTGATTCCTTCTGCTTCAGTTGTAATCTTGAACCCCTGTTTTGATATTGATACCTTTATGTTCTCTTATCTATTCATGATGTTTTCTTCTCTGATTATGTCTGAGTAGTTTGCTTGTTAGATCTAGGGTTTCTTACAAAGGATTTTGATGGTTTATTGAGTTATCTGTGCTAGATTAGGATTCTATATCTTTAGATGTTCTTCACCATAGGTTGTTCTTCATACTGATTTCTAGCCTGATCATCTAGACTTCTGATTTTAGGATTGTTGATTGACACGACAGTGTAATTGAATTCCTGAAAGAACCTAGGGTGAGCAAAAGATTTATCTGCAAAGAAATTTGGTTTAAGTCTTTTGTGAACAAATCAAACTTGAATTAAAAGCTGGTTAGATTCTTAGGATCTGCAAAGACATTTGATTTCCTAGTTTCTTAACTTAGATAATTTTCGCAACGACAGTTGGTTAATTATACTTCTGTGATTTGAGTTCTAGAACCGTTCTTCATCTGAATCCTGATTGTTTGATAACTTAATTTTTCCTGATTTTTCCTGAGAATACCTGAGATCTAACGTTTGTCTTTAATTGATCACAACTTAGATTTATTTTCCTGCATTGATTTCTTTAATAATTAATCTTTTCTGCTTAGCATTAATCCGATTTAAATTGCCTATTGTGTATCTAGAGTCTCTGTGGTTCGACCCCTAAGTACTGCAATTGATCTCTTAATTTGAGAGAGCAGCTCAGGGTAAATTTGAGCAACATCAAATTTTGGCGCCGTTGCCGGGGACTCTTTTGATTACCATTAGGTTTTTAATTAGGATTTTGTCTAAGCAATTTTTGGTTTTGTTTTACTGCGTTTGTTTTTCTTCTTTTTCTTGTGTGTTTCAGGTGTCACCTAATCACATGATCAGGAATAAGTGGAAAACATGAACGTGAGTAGGGGCAGCTTCAACTTCACGAACAACTACGAAGCTCGCTTCCACCGATCCCCCTCTCCACCCAGCCACTTCAGCTTCACAGGAAACTATGATGCTGACATTTACCATTTTTCCCCTCCACCAACACCAAAGAGCAGGATCATGTCTACCTGCGATCGGATTCTTGAAAGTCAGAGGGAGATGTGCGAAGTTTGGGTACCACCAGATGAACGCTCACCTAGACAAGCTGAGAACTCCCACATGAATGCTTGCCATGCTGTTTTGGCAAGAGAAAAAGATGAAGTCAGGAGAACTGAGCAAACTGCTATCGAATCTATGCTCAGAAAAATTTTGGAAGGTCAGCAGCAGCTCACAGTGGACTTAAATGCCAAGATTGACGAGGTTTCCACTGATATGAACGGGAAGATTGAAGCAGTGTACGCCCATGTGCAGCAGCTCGAAGATCGAATTTCTCATATTCATCAGGTCAAGAAGTTAGTGTCGTTCAACACAAATAAAGGGCATCGATCGACACCAGTGGCAATCTCTGAAACGTCGAGACCAGACGGAGCTTTATCGACCAAAGTCGAAGCAACCAGCTCGACACCAGATACAAGTGTCGATCGACACAACAACATGGGTATCGATCGACACTCAGGACGAGCAGAACTACCTTATCTCGTTATTCCACCATCAGTTCCCTATAAGCCTAAGGTTCCATATCCAAAGGCTAGGACCAGCAAGAAAGAGATGGAAGAGATGAGATGCAAGGCCATGATGAACAAGATCAAGAAGGAACTTCCAGAGGATGAGAAACTTGATACTTCTCCTTCTATGCAGAGACTTGTGAAGAGAATGGTACAGGATGAGTTAACTCCTGAACAAGATGCTTTGCTTACACGGGACATCAGTGCCATTTGTATAAGCCTTGCACCAAAGAAGAAGACAGAGAAGAAGGACAAGGTGATTGTCTCTGAACAGGTTGGCGCAGTAGTTCAGAAAAGACTTCCAGAGAAGTTACCTGATCCAGGAAGCTTTGTTTTAAACTGCTCTATCTTCGAGGAGCGATTTCGTCATTCTCTATGTGATCTTGGATCCGGTGTCAACCTGATGCCTCTCTCTGTTGCTTTAAGACTTGGGATGACTGTTTTCAAGCCAAGCAGGATGGCCATTCTCTTTGCTGATCGATCTCAACGATTGCATGTGGGTATTTTAGAGGATGTTCCATTGAAAGTTGGCGGTTGCATTATTCCTACAGATTTTGTGGTCTTGGAATATGCTAGAGAACCCACAGATCCTTTGCTTTTGGGACGCCCTTTCTTAGCTACAGCAGGTGCCAACATTGATGTGAGGACTGGCAAGATGAAACTTGACTTGGGTGATGTGGTCATGGAGTTTGACATGAAGGAGCTGAGACAGAGACCAACGATTGATGGTAAAGCCTTCTCTGTGGAGACATTAGACGACATTACGGCTGGGTATGTCGATAAATTGGATTCTAGTGAGCAAGCTTCCGAGCTTGAGGATTGGAGTGGCGATCATCTTTTCAGAATTAGGGACCAGGAAGAGGTTCTAATCAGGGATTATGATGATGTGTTTGTATTGGAAACACAAATTGCTGAGCAGAATTGCAGAAAACATTCGGATACACTGATTGCAGAGTCAGTGTCGATCGACACTACCAGCTGTGTCGATCGACACCCTAGACGAGCTGAACCAAATTTGCCTGCGAATGCTATTTCTCGGGATGTCATTAATGCTGCAAGTCAAAAAGCTGCTCCAAAACAGAAAGCTTCACCTCCCTCACTTCCTAAACATCGGGAAAAGCAAAGGTACACATCTTCTTTACCCACATCTTCTCCTATCATCAATAAGGATTTCAATGGTACAAAAATTGTTTTGCAGTTAACCAAGCCACGAGATTCTCGTAGAGGGCTTGTTTCTTCTTTTGATGATTGTGCAGGTAAACGAAGTATCCCACCCATAGTTGAATCCCGCCCTGCTTCAGTTTCTCTTTTCCTTGGAAAGCCTCATGCACTGAATGCTTATGCACCGCCATGGATGAGGAGACTTTCTTCCCGGAAGTATACTTTGCAGACTTCTGATCCACCTCACACTTGAGCCCCGACACAGTCAAGCTAATGACTGAAAACAAGCGCTTAGTGGGAGGCAACCCACTGGTTTGATTTTTCTTTTTCTTCTTTTGTGGTTTTCTTTCTTAATTTTAAGATTTGTTTTCTTCTTTTCACTTGGTTGATTTTTGTTTCAACTTATGGATTATTTATGGCTTTTGCAGTTTTTACTTTGTGTTTGATTGTTTTCTACAGCTCTGCTTAGGAATCATGTGTGAAAACTCAAAGGAAAACTCAGCAATTGCAGACTTCTGCTCAGAAATCGTATACCAAATACGTAGTGTCGATCGACACCACTATTTGTGTATCGATCGACACCACCCCGTCAAGCAGGTTCTTCGTTTCAAAAATCCTAAGTTCAATAATTTTCAATTCTTTTTATTTTTTTATTTTCTTTCCAATCCTATGGCTTGGCAACACTGAGGACAGTGTTACTTAAGTCTGGGGGAGGAAAATACTGACGTATTTTTCTTTGTTTTGGTTTTGATTTTTGATTTTTACTAACACTTTGAGTCTTTTTCTTTTGTTTTATTGAGTCAAAATCTGTTTGGAAACAATGATCCTTTTACTTTTGTCCATTGCCTGGTTGATTTATGCTGCAGATAAAGTCTGAATTCGACTAATGAAAAATCCAATGATTGAGCGATGAACCGGATGCAACCAATTTCCCATCAGAATTCACTAAAACCGGAGCCACCATTCTAATTCTTTCACCTCATTGATGTGGTTAGTGTTTCTAAGGACTTGACTCTTTGTTCATACCTGATAGCTTACGTTGAAAACAATGGTACCACTTTCCCCTAGTCTAAGAAAAGAAAAAATAGAGTTCTATTGCTTGTAAAAAGACGAGATGATTTCCTGCGAGTTAGAAGGGTAGATGCGAATCGATGATCCCTCTATTATGCTCTAAGCTTGGAATGATCGTATTGGGTTGTTAGAAGGGTAGATAATTTATTATCAATAATCCCATTATTTCACCCTGAGTTTAAAAAAAAAAAAAAAGGAATAAAGAACAAGTGTGTAAAAGAATAAGTCTGGGGGAGAGTAAGGTTATTCTGCGTTGGATATGTTGAGTTTTGATGGTAGAGTACAGTGAATGAGTCTAGAAGGTTCTGGTGCATTGACTACATTGATTGAAACCCAGTGATGATGGCTTTCTTGATGAATGTGTGGAGATGTTTTGGGAGTTTCTTTGATTTATTGTGATTTCAGCGGAGAAGTACATGGTGGTTAGTCTTTAGACTTTTCTGTTAGGCATGTGGATTGGTTCGAAATGACTAAGGCATTGTACTTAAGGCAAAGGTGAGTTTCCTGTTTTCAAACTTCTTTCTACAGGTTTAGTTTCTGTTTTGCTTGAGGGCAAGCAAAGGCTAAGTCTGGGGGAGTTGATATATCATGGTTTTTAGGGATTTTAATCATGATATTACTATCTATCTATCTATCTATGTTTTTGGTGTTTTTCTAGTATTTCCTTGTGATTTCAGGTAAATTAGTGTTTGGAGCTACTTAGGAGCAATTGTGGATTATTTGGAGCTTATTGGAGCTTTTAGGAGCATATGGAGATTAGTACCAGAGAAGACAGATTCGGAGGCCCAACTGAGCCCACCAGGACTTGGTGTCGATCGATACCATCCTTGGTGTGTCGATCGACACGTTGTGACGGACCAGAAGCTGTCTCGAGTTTTCGAAGCCCAAACTTTCCCGAAGTCTCCAATAGAAGCCCAACACGATTTTGCTCGTCTTTACATAGAGTTTTAGGGTTTTGTAACAGACACCACGTTTTTGCTGAGATAATTCAGAGAGAGAGAGCTTTAGGTTGTTTTTGAGAGATTTTTGGGGAGATTGATTCCTTCTGCTTCAGTTGTAATCTTGAACCCCTGTTTTGATATTGATACCTTTATGTTCTCTTATCTATTCATGATGTTTTCTTCTCTGATTATGTCTGAGTAGTTTGCTTGTTAGATCTAGGGTTTCTCACAAAGGATTTTGATGGTTTATTGAGTTATCTGTGCTAGATTAGGATTCTATATCTTTAGATGTTCTTCACCATAGGTTGTTCTTCATACTGATTTCTAGCCTGATCATCTAGACTTCTGATTTTAGGATTGTTGATTGACACGACAGTGTAATTGAATTCCTGAAAGAACCTAGGGTGAGCAAAAGATTTATCTGCAAAGAAATTTAGTTTAAGTCTTTTGTGAACAAATCAAACTTGAATTAAAAGCTGGTTAGATTCTTAGGATCTGCAAAGACATTTGATTTCCTAGTTTCTTAACTTAGATAATTTTCGCAACGACAGTTGGTTAATTATACTTCTGTGATTTGAGTTCTAGAACCGTTCTTCATCTGAATCCTGATTGTTTGATAATTTAATTTTTCCTGATTTTTCCTGAGAATACCTGAGATCTAACGTTTGTCTTTAATTGATCACAACTTAGATTTATTTTCCTGCATTGATTTCTTTAATAATTAATCTTTTCTGCTTAGCATTAATCCGATTTAAATTGCCTATTGTGTATCTAGAGTCTCTGTGGTTCGACCCCTAAGTACTGCAATTGATCTCTTAATTTGAGAGAGCAGCTCAGGGTAAATTTGAGCAACATCAAGTTTGACGAAAATGGGTTTGAAAATGAGTTTGTAAGACGGTTTAGTGCACGGAAGAGAGCAAAAATCAGAAATAATAGTTTCGTTTCTATCGACTATTAATTATATAGAGATTGACTAAGACGCTTCCAGAACGATGCGACGTTTCGGATGCATCGATTGGGAAAAGAGAAAATCAATAACTTTAAGCGCCTATATTACCTTTTCGTATATCGTGTTTCCAATTTTGTCAATATTCTCATTATTAGTTTATGAAATAATCAATTTTTATTTAATCGTTTTATTATCTTTTTAGTATTATTTCAATTTTCTCATATACATCATCGTCGGATGAATTAGTCATATTTTATTCGGATGTGACTTTTTTATTGTCAATAAATCAACCATTAAACTAAATATAACTCAGCTTAAATTATAACTCAGTCACAATTCTTCAATAAATCAGCCATAATGGTATATTAAGTCAGACGACAATGTCATAACTCATATACATTTCAGTAAGAGATATGGTTAAGAAATGTTATGTGATAGGTTGTCTGCGACTTATTTATTTACCAGGAAAAGGTGTACATGGTTACAGCTATATGTAACTTCCATCATGAGTCTATAAGTCTATTCGCTATAATTACTGTCTATTTGCTATAATTACTCAAGATTTGCATCGCTTGGGAAAAGAGAAAATCAAGAAGCTGGTGTATTTTTTTTGTCTACGAAGAGACGATTTGTATTTGTCGCTTATTTTCAAAAAAGCGCTCCTGAGGAAACGCAACAATACGGGTATACGTATATTAAATTCAGTAATTATCACGTTTTTTGCAATATTTTAATTCATAATAATGCAAACATCCGAAAAAAAAACAATTTATCAATTTCGTATTCTAGTGCACATATGTTATGGTCGCGTTATATTCTGGTTAAATCATTAAAAATAAAGTTGTATAGTATTAACATAAGTATTACATACTTAAGATTATTGATATATCAGTTAAATCAGCCGTAAAATCATAGTAACTCAGCCGTAATATGTAGTTTTGACTTCAAACATTATAGAACTTTAATGTAAGAACAAATAACTAAGGAACGAACCAGAATACAACATCGTCTTACTAATTTGTCATTGTCCTTGGCAAAATACATAAACTACTAGGAATTAAAAAACAGTTTACCACGTAATCGCGTTCTTCATTTGTCATTTGAGCTTGTCTCATCCGGGGGTTCGTACCCCAATTTATCACACTGGAAATATGTCCTCTTGAAGGCGTGCTTCTCCACATCGGCTATAGCTAACTCAAATTCGACCGTACGGATCTCTTCGTCGATGTTAAACTCAGACTTCTTCATTCTCTCTAACAGATCACGTTCCGCTTGCTTCTGGAGGAATGTTTATCCAACTCGTGTGCTTCTTCATTCTCTCTAATTATGGTTTGCAGTTTATTGATTATCGACTTCATCTTTCGTCTTTCTTCCAATATCTGCACACATCCATCATTGAATCTCTTGTTTAAACCAGAAACAGAATCGGATGCATCCATTTTTTCACAGTTGATGTATTGCCGGAAACGGAAATGGGTTTGTAAAAGGAAAGAGAAAATATGAGAGATGATAGATTCGTTTCTATATATACAGAATGCAAAAAGATGATTAAAGAGCGATGTGACGTCTTTATTTTAACATTATTATTATTATTAAATATATTTATTTATTTTTAGTAAATCAGCCTTACACATATTATAACTCAGCCGGCAAATTATAACTAAGTCATCATACTTCAACAGATCAGCCACAATGGGTGTAATAAGTCATAAAATAATATCATAACTCATTCATTATTATTTATTTTTTTCTTAATTGGTATTTAATACATTAAGTCGCAACGTTCGATCATGCTTCTCCACCGTTATATAAGTCTCGCTTGGAGACTTTGTAACCATCCAGAATACGAAGGGTTTTCACGTCTACACCATGAGAGATCGTTTGCATGGCGATAACCAACGATCCGTCCGCCAAAAAAGAGAATCAGATTTGCATACTTTGAACATCACGTCTCTTCTTGATGATCTTGTTATTACTATGTTGCTACAAATCATGCAGACTGGTTTCCGGTTCTTTTGTCGTGCTAAGGCGACATGCAGGTGCTTTAGAGATCTTGCAAACTCGACGTTACTCCACAGAAGTGTGGATTTCTATTTCATGCGGGTACCTTGGCCGCAGCATCCGCCTCCGATGTATTTCAAGCAGCGTTGTCTCGCACATAACAACCCATCGGCTCTGTTGATAAAGGGAGTTAATGATTACTTCTTCACGGCCGATGAGACGGAGGGTCTGAGGATGATACAACAAGCTGCTGCGGTTCATTGGGAGCCTGCTATCTACATCTACTCTATGATGGTCAAAAGTATTTTCAGTCTTGAAGGTATCAGGCGTCGTGATTTTCAGTTAACCAGGGAATCGGCAAAAAGGCTTCGTGATAACATCTTCGATCGGAATACTTTTAACTTAAGACAGCAACCTTCTTGCGTGTTAAAAGAGATAAGGGATGGGGTTGACTTCTTATATGTGGTTAAATGTCGGTGTGCAGTGCACAATCCATGGGTTTACTGGTGGAACGAGGGTTTTAAAATTGGGATACTGTGTGACTCATGCTTCTGGAAGATGGAGGTCTTGTTATTCTGCAAGTATATAGATCACCACTTTCCCTTGTGGTATCCTATATTCTCAGATAAGAGTATAGAGGTTAGAGAATGAGTGATTGATATTCGTGTGTTTTATTATCTGTTTAATAGTCTGAAAACGGCTGAGTTAACACATATTCGTATAAATTATGTCTGATATAACGAAAATTCATTTGAAATATGGCGGAGTTATAACTAAAGGCTGAGTTAAAATATAATCATTTGAATTTTGGCTGATTTACTCTTCTCTGTATTACGTCTGCAGAGTTACTCTGTTTTTACGGCAGAGTACTCTGTTTTACGGCTGCTTTTTTTCTTTATTAATTAACAGATACGATACCATTGCAATGGAAACAACATAAACATAAACAGCATCCCATTTTACCAAGTTTAACAAACATCGAAACAATAATAGCCGTCGTACAACATTGCGTTTGTTTCCTTTTGCTTTACCAGCTACTAGATAAGCAATGACAATCGTCAGAAAACAGTGCCAGACATTTATCAAACAGTAGTAGCTTAAGCACCCACCAATTTATAAGACTTAGGGACTGAAAGAACATCATCAAACATTATAGAACTATAATAATATACGAACACGTAGGTTATGAAATCAAAATAGAACATCGTCTTACTACTGATACGGTACCAAAATACAACAACATCGTCTACGAATTAAAAAGCATTAAAAACTCGATCTGCGTAATTCAGTAGTCATCCGCACATCAATACCCCAATTTATCCCAATTCATCTCTGTCACCTTGAAAGCTTCCTTCTCCCTACCCGCCATCTTCACCTCCTCACGCGCCAGACGGATCTCGTCCTCCAGGTTAATTCCAAATTTCTCCATTCTTGCTAACAGATCAAGTTCCGCTATCTTCTTATGGTATATGATATCTAACCGGTGTGCTTCTTCTCTCTCCCTCATTGTTGATTTCACCATATTGATTATCGCTTTGAACCTTATTTCTTGTTCCACAATCTCCACCCCCACATCATGTTCATACTTTCTTTTCTTCGAACCAGAACTAGAACCGGAACCGGATGCTGCCATGGATAACACTTGATGAATTGTATGAACCGAAAATAGGTTGATAAAAGGGTTTTAATGTATGAAAGATAGAAGATAAGTATGAGAGAAGATAGCTTTGTTACTTATAAGTATAGTAGGTTTTCGGCTTATAAGTCCACACCGTAATTATTAATGAAGATTTGCATCCCTTGGGAAACGAGAAAATCAATAGCTTTAACCGCCTATAATACTTTCCGTATATCGAGTATATAACAGTTTGTCTCTACTCTCATTAAAATATTCTCAATATTATAATCAATTTGTATTTAATCGGTTTATTGTTTTGTTAATAATAACTCAGACGGAAAATTATATCTAATTAACAATACTTCAATAAATCAGCCACATTAGGATTGTTGAGTTATTAAAACGTCGTAGTGGAATTTCATTTATAATTTTCGTATTTTTTTACATTACGATTGCTTTACTGATCTTTAAAAATCAATAAAAATAAAGTTATATATTAAAATTATTATTACGTGTTACTGTGGTAACGCAATCATCACGATTGGGAAAAAATGGATAAAGTGGTTTAGCTGAGTTATCACATCATCACATTTTGATTAGTAGTTAAATTTAGTGTAATTCACAAAATAATTCAAAGAAATTCAAAATTTCGAATTCTTTTTTACACACATACATTACGACTGAGTTATCTTCTCTTTACGACTGAGTTGTATAATAAATCATTATTAGAAAATAACTTTTTTACACACATATATTACATTTCCTATTCTGAGTTATCATAAATTATATCTAAGTCACATTACTCCCGTAGATCAGCCATCATGTTTGTACAAAGTCAGCTGACAATATCATATCTCAGCCGTTTTGTATAATTTGGACTTCAAACATTATATAACTTTTATCTACCAATAAAACATTATATAACTTTAATAATATACGAACAAATATCTTAGCAATCGCCTTACTACTTATGTGGCACCAAAATTAAAAATCTTTAAAAACTCGATCTGCGTACTTCAGTAGTCATCCGTAGATCCATACCCCAATTTATCCCAATTGATCGGGTGCACCATGAAAGCATCCTTCTCCTCACTAGCCTCCTTCAACTCCTTGTCCACCATACGGATCTCTTCTTTGAGGTTAAAGCCAGGCTCCTCCATTTTTGCTAACAGATCACGCTCCGCTTGCTTCTCACGGTACGTGATATCCAACCAGTGTGCTTGTTCTATCTCCCTTATTGATTTTTTCACGAAATAGATTATCGATTTGAACTTTTTTTCTTGTTCCCACCACATCTTCACACTCGTGTCATCATCTGGAACATACTTTCTCTTGTTCGAATCAGAACCAGATCTGGAACCGGATGCGGCCATTGTACCACTTGATTAAATGAATGAAACGGAAATAGGTTGAAAGGATTTTGATTTATTGGAAGATTAACGATATGAGATATACAAGGTTTGTTTATACTGATTATATAAATATATAGAGAACGAAAAGATGCTTTCAAAACGATACGACGTTTCGCATGCAACGTTTATTGTCGTTACTCTTTACGAGAATTGATAAATAAGTTTTTTCGTAATAATTACTGAAGATTCGCATCGCTTGGAAAAAGAGAAAATCAATAGCTTTTATCGCCTAGACTAAAATATTCTCACTAGTGCAATGGCTGAGGTATTATAACGAAAGGCTGAGTTACATCATAATAATTTGTTGTTTGGCTGATTTACTCTGCTCTGTTTTTACGGTTGCTGAGTAACTCTGTTTTCACGGTTGAGTACTCTGTTTTACGGCCGATTTATTTTGTTAAATTACAACCCATTTAATAAGAAACAACATAAACATAAACATAAATTGCAAACCATGTAAACAAGTTTAACAAACATTGAAACACTAATAGCCAAGAAACAACATTGAATTTGTTTCCTTAGCTTTACCAGCTAGTATGTAAGCAATGCAAATCGTCAGAAAAAAAAGCCAGACAAAACACACTTTCAACCACACTTTGCACTTGCCGATTTCAATTTTACTCACCTTTACATCATATCGCAGTTCGTGTAAAGCAGCACTTACCTCTGACTTAGCGTTTGTGATATCATTTACCAAAATTTCCAGTTTTGGTAATGCATCTTCAACCTCTTCATACACCGCATCCTCAACCCACTTAAATAAGTGACCCTATTTCATAACAAATAAACGAGATTGAATAAAGCAAAAATAACATACATAAACATCAAGAAAACCAAAATAATATACTTACATCTTTTTTATTTGTCCACTCCTTTGGATCTTTCTTACTTTCGCAACGGAAGAACGGTCTGCCAGGATTGTCTTGAGTTTTCGCTGTAAAAATCGTAACACCTAATCCACACACACACTTCGATGGAAATCCACGGTCACTGAGTACGACTGATGACTCTGAACAAGAACTCATTTTTTAGTTGCGACGAATAGAAAAATCGAATAAATTAAGAAATAAGAACTTAGATGGTTTGGGATTTATTTTTAAGTGGATAGTGAAGATTTGTTTCGGTATGAGTCAATTTATCTTCGTCGTTTCATTACGTGTCTATCCGCATAGTCAATTCAGTAATTATCAGGTTTGTACAGCTGTTAAATAGTACTAGCAATGTTTAATTCAAAAAAATAAAAAAAATCCAAAATTCAAAATTTCTAATATCGTGTATATGGGGAAACGCAACCCATCATTACGTGTCTTCTAGTCGCATAGTAATTTCAGTAATCATCACGTTTGTTCAGTACTTAAATTAAGTTTATTTTACAAAAGAATTCAAAAAAATTCAAAAATTCGCATTCTTTTTTGCACATACATTACGACCGAGTTATCTTCTCTTTACGGCTGAGTGTTATGGTTATGGTTTAGGGTTTAGGGTTTGTGTCATATCGTTCTGCATGATGAGTTTGAAAATGCACAAACATGACGTAATTTCACGGTCTTTATCAGATAAAGGCCATATAAACTCGTTGTTTACATGAAAAGTTAAAAAAAATTCACATTTACTGCATTCGAGTTTTAGCTGAGTTATCATAAATACACGGCTGACTTATCGTAAATCGAAAAAATTGAGATAACGTATTTAGGAATCGACTAACATATGTTAGAGAACATAATGTTTGGAGAACTAAATGTTCGACCTCGGGATTTGTGGAGCAGATCGAGTTTTCGTTTGGGGAAGAGTTGTTTTTTTTCTTTTTTTTTTTAACAATATTTTTTTTATTAATTATTCTTTTCGTTGAGGAAAAGCGTGTATATGGGGAAACGCAACCCACCATTACGTGTCTTCTAGCCGCATAGTAATTTCAGTAATCATCACGTTTGTTCAGTACTTAAACTAAGTTTAATTTACAAAAGAATTCAAAAAAATTCAAAAATTCGCATTCTTTTTTACACACATACAGTACGACTGAGTTATCGTCTCTTTACGGCTGAGTTGTATAATAAATCATTATTGGAAAATAACCTTTTTACATATATTTAAAACAACTAACAATTAACATAAATATTTACTTTCAGATTAGTGACAGTATATTAGCATCCCATTCACAATTTTTTAAAAAATTTAAAAAAGGGTTAACTCTGTCTAAGTAACGCTTAAAGGGTATGACAATGTATGGTTTAGGGTTTAGGGTTTAGGGTTTGTGTCATATCGTTCCGCATGATGAGTTTGAAAATGCACAAACATGACGTAATTTCACGGTCTTTATCAGATCAAGGCCATATAAACTCGTTGTTTACATGAAAAGATAAAAAAAATTCAAATTTACTGCATTCGAGGTTTAGCTGAGTTATCATAAATACACGGCTGACTTATCGTAAATCGAAAAAATTGAGATAACGTATTTAGGAATCGACTAACATACGTTAGAGAACATAATGTTTAGAGAACTAAATGTTCGACCTCGGGATTTGTGGAGCAGATCGAGTTTTCGTTTCGGGAGGAGCTGTTTTTATTCTTTTTTTTTTTTACAATATTTTTTTATTAATTATTCTTTTTATTTGGGGAAAAGCGTTTATATGGGGAAAAGCAACCCACCATTACGTGTCTGCTAGCCGCATAGTAATTTCAGTAATCATCACGTTTGTTCAGTACTTAAACTAAGTTTAATTTACAAAAGAATTCAAAAAAATTCAAAAATTCGCATTATTTTTTACACACATACAGTACGACTGAGTTATCGTCTCTTTACGACTGAGTTGTATAATAAATCATTATTGGAAAATAACTTTTTTACATATATTTAAAACAACTAACAATTAACATAAATATTTACTTTCAGATTACTGACAGTATATTAGCATCCCATTCACAATTTTTTAAAAAATTTAAAAAAGGGTTAACTCTGTCTAAGTAACGCTTAAAGGGTATGACAATGTATAGTTTAGGGTTTAGGGTTTAGGGTTTGTGTCATATCGTTCCGCATGATGAGTTTGAAAATGCACAAACATGACATAATTTCACGGTCTTTATCAGATCAAGGCCATATAAACTCGTTGTTTACATGAAAAGTTAAAAAAAATTCACATTTACTGCATTCGAGGTTAACAATTTAAGCTGAGTTATCACAAATACACGGCTGACTTATCATAAATCGAAAAAATTGAGATAACGTATTCAGGAATCGTGTGTTTTTTTTTAAACGAATTTTTTTTTGGTTTCAATTACTCTTTTCTTTGCAGGAAAGCGTGTTTATGGGGAAAGGCAACCCATCATTACGTGTCTATCCGCGAAGTAAATTCAGTAATTATCACGTTTGTACAGACGTTAAATAGTAAAGTTTGATTAAAAAAATTCAAAATTCAAAATTTCGAATTCAACACAAACATTGCGACTGAATTATATGGTTTCGACTGAGTTATTTTCTTCTTTTTTTTTTTTTTTTTTGAATTATTCTCATAATCATTTGTGAAGATACATGGTAAACTAAATTACTTAAACAAATAGATTATTATCGCTAGAAAAACAAAAACCGCAACAACCACATTCTTCAACTCCTTAGCTATTACATCCCTCTTTTTGTCAATCATCGCCTTGACCCTAAGTAACTCATTATCGTTTTGAGTTTGGAGATCATGGAGGTGAGCAATCGCGTCTCTATGGACAGTAAGAGTTTCACGCATTTCATTCATAGTAGGATACTCATGAATTTCTTGTCTTAACTTTGTTAATTCCTCCATCATTGCTTCATCCCACCATTTCGAAATGTGATATCCCCCATCCTACACATACATATTGAAAACAAAATTTAACAATTAATTCGTAAATTGAACCGTATAAAAATTCGACCAAAACATTGAACAACTTACAAATCTTTCTTGACATGTGTAAAAGAGTCTTCCGGGATTCGGATTTGTCATGGAAGATTCAAGCAGTGCCCTTCCACCACAGAAACAAACAATAGGGATCCCATAATCAGCATCATCAAATTCAATAGGATCTAGGTTGGGCAACAAAAAGTAGAGTAATCTAGTATATAAATAGAGAGAAAAAAGACGGAATACGAAAGGTTGCGTATAATATATAGTATCACATAGCGGCTGCATTATAATGTTATTTTAAATCAATTATAATTTGTATTTTAACTTTATTATTATTTTGAGATATTTAGATATTAAAACTCACATATAATATATTCGTGGTTTGAGAGATTTAATATAACGAACCGGCTGAGTTATTGTATAATTATCCGCTAGTATGTTGACGTCATGGCTGAGGTACGAACAAATTCATTCGTTGTTTGGCTGGTTCATTTTGGCGACATGGCTGATTTCTCATAATCATTTGTGAAAAGACATGGGTGAACTAACACACTTGTTTATTATCCGATAATCGGAAATAAAATACAATAAGTTTTCAAAAATAACCGTATTCAGCAAACATGTCAGACAAATCTGTCCACACTTTCATATTCATCCATTTCTGCTTATCATCCAAACGTCTCAATATGAACATGATATCAGTCATCTGCATTTTGTATACTTGTCGAGCCAGCTTGTTAAACTGCGTCCACACCGTTAAAGTATGTCTCGGATCCCACGTGTATTTACGCTACAAAAAAAAAATATATTCATAAGAGTCAAAATAAGTTTTTAGTTTGCTTAATAACAAATATCGGTAGCTTACCGCGAGTGTGAGAAACCATTTTTTCTTGTAATGGAATGGAATCAAGCGATATGCCGACCACGCATGCTCCCAATTGTTTTTCAGAATATCCTCGAAGGCGCAATATAGTGTGCAATCGAAACCACTACCAGGGTTTAGAACGGAAAGTTTATCACGACCAGCAGCGTTTAGGATCGCTTCAACCTCTTTGTCAAACTGACAGTTTATGTAGGGAACAATGTCCATGGCGAGAAGAAGATGTAACACAGATATAAATAGAGAGAATTATATACAATATGAGACAGGGAGAATAAGATCAAATATGATATGAAAAATTATGGTAATCTAATATAAATAGGGAAAAAACAGAGAGAAAGTCGAAAGGTTACGTTTGTTAAACCCAAATTTCGCGCCAATTTTCCGTTTCACGGAACACGAAAAGGTACGTTTGATATCACATATCGGCTGAGTTATATCACATAGCGGCTTCATGCGTGAGATATATTTATAACTAATCGGCTGAGTCATGTATAATAATTCGCTAGTATGTTGACGTCATGGCTGAGGTACGAAAAATGCATTTTTTCTTGTAATGGAAAAATATCGGTAGCTTACCGCGAGTGTGAGAAACAATTTTTTCTTGTAATGGAATGGAATCAAGCGATATGCCGACCACGCATGCTCCCAATTGTTTTTCAGAATATCCTCGAAGGCGCAATATAGTGTGCAATCGAAACCACTACCAGGGTTTAGAACGGAAAGTTTATCACGACCAGCAGCGTTTAGGATCGCTTCAACCTCTTTGTCAAACTGACAGTTTATGGAGGGAACAATGTCCATGGCGAGAAGAAGATATAACACAGATATAAATAGAGAGAATTATATACAATATGAGACAGGGAGAATAAGATCGAATATGATATGAAAAATTATGGTAATCTAATATAAATAGGGAAAAAACAGAGAGAAAGTCGAAAGGTTACGTTTGTTAAACCCAAATTTCGCGCCAATTTTCCGTTTCACGGAAGACGGAAAGGTACGTTTGATATCACATATCGGCTGAGTTATATCACATAGCGGCTTCATTCGTGAGATATATTTATAACTAATCGGCTGAGTCATGTATAATAATTCGCTAGTATGTTGACGACATGGCTGAGGTACGAAAAATGCATTTCGTGGTTTGGCGGTAAATTTCCTTTCAACTGAAGACGAAAGGTTGCGTATATATCACCATATTGCTGAATTATACTGTTAAATGCTTGACCAAAATGTCATGTAATTGAAAATAAAGTACAATAAAGTACAATAAAAGGATGCGTCCATTTTTTTTTTTAAAATCTAAATCCATAAAAAGGTAATAGAAATCTGTCCACACTTGCTCATTCATCCAGTCGGGCTTATCGGCAAATTTCTGATATGTCCGAACAAGCGAACGAATCTCTTCTCCGTATACTTCTCGAACTACCAAATTAAACTGATTCCACACCGTAAAAGTATGTCTCGGATCCCACGTGTATTGACGCTACTCATCATAAAAATAAAAATAAAAAAATATATATAAGAGTTAAAATACGTTTTTAATCTGCATAATATCAAGGGAAATATCGGTGCTTGCTTACCGCGAGTGTTAAAAACCATTGTTTCCTATAATGGAATGGAATGTAGCGAGAAGTCGGCCACGCATGCACCCAATTGTCTTGCAGGATACCTCTAAATGCGCAATATAGTTTGAAATCGAACTCTTTAAACGTGTCTGAGGTTTTGTCAAAATTGATACCAAAACCACTACCAGGGTTTAGAACGGAGAGATTCTCACGATCAGCAGCGTATAGGATCGCTTTAACATCTCCGTGAAACTGACTTTTGATTTGAGGAACAACTTCCATGTCGATAAGAAGATGTAACAGAAAGAAATAGACAAAATGACAAACAATATGAGGGTAATCTGATATAAATAGAGAAAATACGGAGAAGAATGCGAAAGGTTACATTTATTAACTGATGGTTTCGCGCCGCCAAAGTTTGTTAACCTTTGTTTTGGCGGCAAATATCTGAGTTATATTGTTAACTAATGTACTAATAACGCTTCATGGCTAATTTATCGATTCATTGTGGCTGGGTTATATTGTTCATTGATTTATTAATAATACTTCATGGCTGATTCATAAATGCATTGCTGCTGCTGGCTGAGTTATATCTAATGTCCACAAAATAAACATTCCTAGAAATAAAACATAAAATTACATAGAAAATTGTCTGCCTCCTTAGTCAATAAATCCCGTGTAAATCTTTGGTTCCTCCGCCAGTATATTTGCTGCCATCTTAAGCCGTAAACCCTGAATGTTCGCATCACTAAGGCCATCGAAAGCAACACCAAGGGCGAGACATTCAATGTATTTTAGCGCATATACACCGTAGTCTCCGGGATCCTCGTTTTGAGGCACATTCTTTGGACTCTTCCATCTCAAAGTAAACGGCTTGTTGCTATAAAGTCGTGAGGAGTAGGAGGAAGAAAGTGAATCGTTCAGCATGTACGGAATCATTTCCCTAAACGGCCTACAAGCTTCAAGAACTTGTGATTTCTTCTCCGGATCATATATGCTATCGTAGCAATCAATGTGGCCACGAACCAGGTCCACGTCCAGCGCCAACCAATGATTACCTCCGGATTGTACAACGAAATACACATGAAAAACATCACTCATCCACGTCATCTTAGTCTGTTGATCCTCCGGATACAAACCTTTAACTACAGATTCATAGTTGGTCTGGTTAAACTTGAATTTCTTAGGTCTCATTTTGAACTGAGGATATTCCATGACCATGCCAGTGGTGAAGAACTGATCTACAAACGCAATGCCTTTGGTATGATATGGGCAGGGTTCTGTAATCAACCTACGTCTGAGGACTCTCTGGTACGCAGCGATATGCTGAAATAAAAAAAGCATAACTCAGTCATAATGTTTAATACGTCTATCTCAGCCGTAACGTATAAAATTAATAATATAACTCAGCCGAAATAAATTACAAGTCAGCACAACTCAGTTGTTGCCCCCCTATATTAATTCGGAAAATTATAACTCAGCCATAATGAATAATAAGTCATTTAATAACTCAGTTGTTACGAATAATAACTCAGAGAATAACTCAGCCGTAAAACTTACACTTTCGTTCAGCCATCCCCACGTTTTGTCTGTGGCGGGCCACGACTTTCGCGGGGTAACCATGATCCTATAGAACTCACGAGGGTCGTCACGATTTCCCAATTTGATGCCCCTGACAGATAAACAGAAGTCAACATGTTAAAACAACATTGTTAACAAGAAGCTGTAATTAACAAATTAATGAACAAGATCATACCTCATTGTTGATTTTATGTGTTCATTAAGTTTCTTTAATCTATCCGGATCAGCAGGTGAAAAAGGATCATATATTGCGGATGAAGCTTCACAGTGCTTCCTCATGCATGTCAGTCCGTCGTCTCTAATAATAGGAAAAACACATGTTGGCTTATCTTTTAGTTTACTCGTATCTTTCCCCTTAACAAACAGCTTAACACTCTGATTCCTGATATCACTTATCAATTTAAGCCTTATCTGTTCATCGTTATCATCATCCTCAGACTCAGGTATCATGGCGTCTTCAACTATGGACTCTTCTACTTCTTCATCATCAGTGTCTTCTTCATCATCAGCTTTTTCATCATCAGCTTTTTCACCAAGTATCTTCTGCGGTTCATCATCACCAGCTTTTTTAGAAACTGCTTCAGCAGCAAAACTATTCAGCGCATCATCAGCTGATGTCAACTCTTCTTCATTCCCCTCTAGATTGCCAATGATTTTTTTCACATTATCAGGCTTTCTACCTTTAGGAGGTCTTCCCCTACCCCTCGGTTTCCCCTCCAATGCTTGTTTATCCTTTAAAGCTTTATTGGCATCTGCTTTTTCATCAGCAGCCACATTATCAACATTAGCTTTTACATCAGCCACATCATCAGCGTTAACTGATTCACCAGCTATATTATTCAGCGCATCATCACCATCATCTTTTACATCAGCCACATCATCAGATGATGTCAACTCTTCTTCATCATCTTCTTCATTCCCCTCTGGATTGACAATGAATTTGTTCACATTATCAGCCTTCTTTTTAGGTCTTCCCCTAGGCCTTTTTTCCGGATTCTCCTCCAATGCTTGTTTATCCTTTAAAGCTTTATTGGCATCTGCTTTTGCTTTTTTGGACTCTTTGTCATTTATTGTCTTTGTCTTCTTATTTCTCAAATTCACAGGAGACCGCACCAAATGAGCAGGCTTCTTCTTCTTCTTACCATCATCTTTCGCAACAACCACCTCAACGAGACTATCAATATCACCCACTTCCATATTCGTATTCAGGTTCTGAACATTCTCAAGACTTTTGGCATCCTTCCCCTGTATAAACATTACGAATAAAATAATATAACTCAGTCATAATGGATTTTTAATTCAGCCGATATAATGATAAATCAGTCGTTGGTATGGCACGGTTAGCTTACCAGAGGATGACTACTTGCAGATTTCATAGGTGGCGGTGGACCTTTTCCCTCAGTGGTAGCTTTGACGGGACCTTTTGCCTCAGTGGATGCGGATGATTTTTGAGCAGCCATCAGATTCTGTATACGGAAAAGGTTTGAATCTTTCCACTTGTTCAAGTCTGTCAATTCACTCTCCACCTTCTCTAGCCGTAAAGACATGCAGTTAATGATTGTATCAAGATTATCAAATCTTGTTCTGAAATTATCCACCATATCCATAATGAGTTTTCTAAGCGACACATTATCTGCCTTCTCATTACAAAACTGCAACACATACACGAAAAAACGCATAAGCAAGCTAACCAAACATTAAATATCACACAATATACAATATCAATTACCTTTGGTTGATCATTCTTATTCCCGACAGATTCATCAAAATCAACATCCTTATCCTTCTCCTGCAAGCTTTTATGCTTCTTTTTGGGATGTTGAGAATCATCCTTATCATCTGGTTTTTTCTTCTTCTTATTCTTCTTCACATTCTCAGGCATCTTCTTGTCCCAAAAGCCTGAGACAAACTTTTCATCAGCTATGTCTTCGATCAGATTATCAAGTTCTGGGTCTTCTGGTTCATCATGCCACTCAGGATATAGCTCTCTAGCATTTTCAATCATATGCCTTACACGCACCTAAAACATCAGATATAATAAACAATAATCATCATAAACCATAACTCAACCATCAATAAACCACAACTCAGTCACAGTAATCCATAACTCAGTCACATCCAATTATAACTCAGCTATCAATTAACAATAATTCAACCATCAATGACTCATAATAATTATAACTCAGTTTAAATCTTACCTTTCTATTTTTTTCGATTTCTTCATCAATGACCGAATCCAACTCTCTTCGTGTGCGGCTTCCCTGCCATCGCAACAGCGGACTCATATCCCCGTCGGATTGTTTACCAAACAGTTCTCCAAAGCATGTGATAGATTCATAAGCCCATACTTGTAATGCGTACAGCAGACCGTTGACGGTGTACGTCCTTCCGGTAGGATTAATGGTCTTGATAGACCCAACAAGAGACTGAAATGCTACCCGACCCCATGGATAATTATTCAAGGCTTCATCATCAAAAACTCTTTTAGCAGATTCGAACGGTATTCTAGAGTTGTGATGAAGTCCATGGATACCAATTGCTAATAAGAACAACCGTCCCATCCATTTACGCTTAATGTCTTCTGGTGGCCATGCCCAACATTTATCTAATTCATTAATAAGCTCATCTAAAGTGGGACCTTCTCCAGCAGGCACATTCAACTCTCTGAAAAACGATCTGTAATCAGCTTCAGGTTCAAATTGCTCTGTAGGCAACGGATATGTGGTCAAACCCGTGACATGCTCAAACTCATTCAACCCAAATCTGATAGGTTGACCACCAATGAGAAACCAAACCTCTTTCTTCCTTACTCTTAACTGTCTGCATAGAAGGTAGTGGACAATTTTACCAGACCATACAATGGTTTTCTCAAAGATTTTGGCTGCTATTCCAGTTGGGTGCTCCTTAATTTCATTCCACACAGTTTCACCAACGGATACTCTGAATATAGCTATATGTTTGATACCACTGTGGTTAATAGCTTTATTATCCAGATTAGACTGTCCTTCCGCATACAGTCTTGGAGGGTAATTCCTTGGTTCATCCTCCATCTGATAAAAAGATTACATGAAACAGAGTATAGTTACATCAAACAGAGTATAAATCACAACTCAGCCACAAATTAGCCCTAACACAACTAGTGACTCAGTCGTAATAAACCAGACGCCAAATCCAGTAGATCTATCAAATCAGCTACAACGACGGCGGAAATCAGCCGTAATAATAACCGATTAAAAGCCACATATACTAATATAAACCACAAATTAGCCCTAACACAACTCGTAACTCAGTCGTAATAACCAGACACCAAATCCAGTAGATCTATCAAATCAGCCACACCGACGGCGGAAATCAGCCGTAATAATCACTGATAACAACTCTTAATATCACCGCTATATGTTTCATATAACAGTTTAAACTCAAAGAGAGATATTCGAACTTACCGAGAGTGATGAAAGCAGAGATTTTTACGCAATCAATGGAAGATGAAGAAACCCACTCGAGTTCGTTGAAAATGAGACGAAATGCGACGGAGAACCGGCCGCAAAAGACGAAATTTTGGTCGACTTAGGGTTTACTGTTCGAAATCGCCGGAAAGAGAAGAGAGACTTTTTTTTTCTCGCCGTGAACAGTTGCAAAAAATGGACTCTTGAGTTTCCCTTCCCTCTGTTTTGAGAATTGAAGTTTTTGTCGACGTGGGATTACAATTAATGACGTGGATTATGCTAATTTCTTTTAATTCATTTTGTAGTTAAAACCAAAAAAAAATTAATCAAGGGTGTTAATAGTAATTTTACAGGGACGAAAAACATATGAGTTATTTTCAAAAAATGTATCATACGATAGCAATAAACCCACTTTTGTAGACCATCTAAGTTCTTATTTCATTTTCTAATCTTGCTCAAAACTGAAGCGCTTAAGAATTTTTCATAACTGCTTGTGCTTTAGTCAAATGTTTTTTTTTTTTTTTTTTTGTTAATCCAGGGGTAGATCCCAGACCACCACAGTCCAGACTAATCCCCTGGGCCCAGTCAGGCCGCAGGCCAGCTTCACCTGGGAGGGTTTTCCCTGGGCCTTTGGCCCAGTGCCCGCGTTAGGTGTCCAGAGGAGGCATTGTAGTTTACGCGTGGGGGGGGGGGGGGAATCGAACCCGGATGGTGGTTGCCACCACGGGCTTGTCCTGCCACTTGGACTACCTCATCCGGACGCTTTAGTCAAATGTTCTTTACTCCGATTTTGGTATAGTATTGTTTGTTTTTCGGCTTCTTCATATTAGTTGGCTAAACAGGTGATAAATGTTGAAAATTTAATACATAACAACAGAGTTAATTTCATATACCAATAACAATATTAATCAGGTTCATAAATTGCTATATCGAAATCTCTATATAATGTCATAATTTTTGGAAATTTTAATCAAGTTGATACCAAAAATATGTTCCACACACTTCATATTCAATTCCACATTGAGTTATTTGCCTGTACTACGTACGGGCCTAAGACGAGTACTTATATATATTAGCTATAGAATAAATTTAATGTTAAAAATTGTTATTAATAACATAAATCCAATACGTAAATTTTAAATTGCTAAAGTAAAAGTACAGATCAAAATGTTCAAAATAAGAAAATTTGATCACCATCTTAATTTTGATTCCTTTAAAACTCCATCGAACAAACTACCTTAAATTATGTATACTTGAGATAAGAATCCTCTTCGTAAAAGGAGGATGATTTGTTTTCAAGACTAGGTTAGTATTGTTTTACAAGATGATAAGTTGTTTATCTAGGTGCCTTTGTTTGAATATGCGTAAGGCGAACATATATTCAGCTTCTTTAGTATCCTCGACACATCATATGTCGCAATAAGATAAATAATTTAATAACCGTTTATTTTCCTACTTTTAGAAACCCTAGGGAAAAAAAAGCATTGTAACTAAACAACATGATGAAAATAATTTAATAACCGTTTCATTGGACAGCCTTGCCTTCTCAATTTGGTCCACACCTCTAAACTCTTTGTGAACATCATAGTCGTCGAACTCATCCTGTCATCTCCAAAACCACATGCTTTGAAGAATGGCCTTACCAAGAAAACAAAATGTTTCTTTTATCAATAGGTATGCATAATAAGCATTCTGCTCTTAATCAAGATACTCTCAAGTAACATCACAGAGGCAAAGGCGATACCTTTCATGCTGCAAGCAGAGAGCTGCTATGTCATAGATGTCTCTGCTTGTGAGATTCCTATTGAAACACACCGAGAGAGTTACTCAGCACAAGAAAGAAAAAATAAAGGTTTTTTTTTACGCAGAACCGTTTTTCAATCAAGATCAAACAAGTTAAACCTAATGATTCGGTTAAAAATCAGTTTACCAATCCCCATCCGTTGTAGCAAAGGTAAAACCTGGAAGACATTGAAACCAAATCACATGACACTACACAACCTGTTGTTAAACATGTGCTTTAGAATAAAAAGTGATAGAAGCGGTCAAGCCATGATCAGAATAAGCACGACCGAACCCAACAAGCTGGCCATTTGAAGGAGTGAAAGGCAACACATCTTGAAACGAATCTGAAGGATACAAAGAAGAAGAGAAAATTTCGTCTTATGTGTTGTGAGATTTGCATAAGACAGAGACAACAACAATCAATTTTGGGATTCATTCCTTGCTCTCTCACAGACTTACTTATATGATGGGGAAGCCGAGATGGTTTCAAGTATTGACAGAGGAAGATTTCGATGGTTATTGATCGTAGGTCAAATAATAAACCTAAATATGCAAACTACCGGATCAAAGACGGCAGTCAATTGTAGCACTTTAGGGTCGAATCCACAGGGACCAATAAGTTACACTACGAATTTATGGGATTAAAGTTAAGCTAAGACAAAATAGAATAAGAGTTTGATTTCTAACAACCTAACGAGAAACAAGCAAACAATAATAAAGAAATATTAGGCATAGGAAAACCATCCGGGATGTGACAAAACAATTAAATCGATTAACAGGAAATATTAAGATATGCTCTAGAACTCAATTCACAATGATAAGGTAAGTCGCTCTCGTACAAATACCTACTTAGCAATACTATTTAGAGAACGCTTTCGCTAGGCTTCCCTAAGTAAAACTAGCATTAATAACAAGATCGATATGTTCACAAGATATCAAAACAAGAGCTTTCGCGTGCCAAGCTATGAAATCTTGCTCGTCTAATGTTGATTCCAGCAACTAAACACACTCTCGTGCCCAGATTAGTCGCCTAGAATCTTAGAACAAGTTAGCTACTCAAGCCCTAAGCATTAAGAACAACATTAGAAGAAGAACTATAAAATAAATTCTCAAACTAACAACCTAATAATAGATCACATCCCTTCAGAATAACCCTAGCCTAATAAGGAAACTACTTAAGCATAGAAACTAAAAAGAAAGCTATTAATAAGGCTACAGCTCTCAAAAGAGAGAGCCACTGCTCTGAAAAGGTGTGTTTGATTACAAGGTCGAGCCCTCCTTATATAGGAAAAGGGGAGAGCAACAAAAGGAAACAAAAGAAATGGAAAGTCTTGGAGAGGAGGCAAAAGAGGCGGTGGACCGGTCGATCCATGGACCGGATCGATCGGTCCTTCATCTTCATGGGCTTGGGCCAAAATTCTTCATAGGATCGATCGATCCAAGTGTGGATCGGTCGATCCCAACTCTCGTCCGCGTCGGCTTCGTCAGCAGGTTGACATGTCTTCAGTAAATCGGCCATAACTCTTGATTGCACCGTTGGATTTCCTTCAAACCATTTGGATATGAAATCTAACTCCCTTAGCTATCTTTTGTCAAAATCTTAGCAAGATCCAACGGTGGGAAGGTCTTCGTCTGAGGCCATACTTCTGACGGGTCTGCTGGACTCTGCATCTTTAAATGTATATTTGCATCCAAACTGGTCCAAAACTCTTCCTTTTGCAATATTTGCTTCTCAGACCTGAAATACACTAAGTAAAGCATATAGTCCTATATTCCATCTAATATAAGTTAGTTGACTCAATATACAAACCTAAATCCTATATAGAAAACGGTAATTTTGGGACTCATCAATTCCCCCAGACTTGAATCTTTGCTTGTCCTCAAGCAACAACAATCCGAAATACAAATCTTAAAGGGAAAGGTTTGAAAACAGGAACTTGCAACTTCTCGAGAATCTTCGTACATCTTCCGTGAATCCATCATTCAAAGGATTGAGCTTACAACATGTACTAACCATTGGCTTAGCAACTCTCCGTACTGATATCCCGAGATCTCAAGTAAGCTCCAAAATCTCCTTTGTTGACTCCCTACATTCATTTCTTTACAAGCATGCGGTCTCAACGAGGGAGTATCGATCAAAGATCGCGTAGACGCTTACCTTCCTCTAGCTTCCAAGACATTCTTCTTATGGTTCCTTTCCTCCTCTTCTCTTTTTCTTCATGAGATCGATTTCTCTCTACTTTTCTAGGGTATCATTTTATTTTTTCTATCGATCTCCTTTTCTCTTTTTCTCTTTAGCCCGGGGTTGGTTTTCATGAGTCCGAAGTATGCAAGGGGGTAACCACACATCCCTCGGCCCACTTCTTTGTTTACCACATCCCTTTTCTTTTCTTTTCTCTTCTTTTTCTTTTTTAGAGAGGGGGGAACCATACTTTTTCGAAGTTATGCGCGTCTTAGAGAGCTTGAATTAGAGGTCGCGTTCGATGTATACCAAGCCCCAAGTTGAGAAGATTAAGTCCAAATTAACGTCTTGTCATGGGTGGAGTCAACGCTAGGTCAATCGGATTTCCAAGAGATAGGGACTTCTGGTGAGTTGTTCGGCTAATGGCATTCCGATCTTTAGCTCTTCAAAAGGATAGTCATGACGGATAGTAGAAGATATTAGTACGAACACACGATTCACAAAAGAAGTTCCAAGATCCAACCATTTTGACTCAATAAAACGACTCAAATAAAAATAAAAATGTTAGTGCAAATGGTCACATTTCTCCCCCAGACTTACTTCACACCGTCCCGGTGTGTAAGATAAAACCAAAGGAAGAATTGATACTGATAACTAAAGATAGTGATAATATACATATAATAAAATCAAAAGCTAAAAGAAAAGGATAGAAAAACCAGTGATCAAACGTTTGGTGTGTCTGAACAACGTGACATGAGTCCAATACTGCTAGGAGCAGGGGATCTATCGGTCTTCGCGAGGGACCGGTCGGTCTAGACTTCGATGGTCGTGGACTTTGTCAATCGCCAGGGGATCGATCGATCTGTCGACAGGATCGATCGGTCTCTAGTATCTGGAACAAAAAGTTTCGCATCTTCTGCGTTTAGTACCTGTTCCTGAAAACACTTAACACCGGACGTGATTTCACCGTAATAAAATCCTAAAAACAAAACCAAAAATAAAGAAAAACAAAAGAGAAAGACAAGTATGTACGAACTCAGTGGGCTGCCTCCCATAAGCGCTTATTTTAAAGTCGTTAGCTTGATTGTGCTTTCAGGCAGCAAGTGTGGCAGAATGAAAATCCGCTTCAAAGCAAGCTCTCGCCTGGTGCGAATGCGGAAGTCCTGCGGAAAGCTAGACTCCGAGCTCGTGTGGCTAGGTGTGGAAAGCCAAGTATGAGAGCGAACTCCTCACCATCCTCAGCTTGCATAGGAGACACTTCAGCTGATGCATCGTCTTCCGGGTCTGTCTCGTGTACCGGTGCCGGTGGTGGAGTGGGCGCGCGTGGGGGTGGTGGTGCAACGCAGCAGAGCCATGATGCAATCCGAGTCAGCAAGAAGTTCTTCTGTTTGGTCGTATTTTAGACCTATTGCTCAAACTCCGAGTTCGGCTCCTTCGGTGGCTCCATGGCGACGTACTCGCTCATATCGAAGTGGAATGGACGCAAGTGAGAGGAGGAGTAGTGCTGAAACGTGGTGGCTGAGAAGCAGGAGGCTGAGAAGGGCCAGCCTCATCAAGATCTCCGGTGCGTGCTACTCTCCGGATGCCACTAGTCGTAGGTGGAATTGGTCTCTCGCTAGCGTACAAGTGCACCCGATCAATGAATCGCGCCTTATGCTCCGGTGGAGGATGCGCGATGGTGAAACGGCAATATGTGATGATGGGAGTCACCAAGCTACCAATGAGAATCACTTTCTTCGAGACCGAAGTGCATTGTTGCGCACCTGGATGAACTCCTGGACATCATTGAGAATGTCCATCGCGACCAAGATATCGGTTTGTAGAAACCGAGTAGGCTCGAACTTTTAGGCTTGTAGCGCAACGATGTCATCTCGATCCTTGCGTGTCCACTCTCGCTCTCCGGTAGCTGATTCCTGTCCGCTGCGTCGTCTAGGAGCCATTGTCCTGGGTTGGGATCGATCGATCTCTGGTGTAGATCGGTCGGTCGTGTCAGCTGGATCTTCTCGGATCGCTTGTCTCTCTTCCTGACCTTCTCGGATCGCTTCTTAGAAGAATGAGTGTCTCCATCCAGGACTTCGTTGACATCATTCTCATCACGAAGGTCTCCTACCAGCATGACATCCACCGTCTTCTCATTGTCTATGGTGAGACAAGAGCCATATTGCATAGCTTCGTTTGAAGGGGTTCTGTCGTAGAAGATTTTCTCATCGATGTTAGAGAAGGCGATCCTCTTATTAGGTAGATCCACAACGGCACCCACTGTTGCAAGGAAGGGTCTCCCAAGAATCAATGGTACGACATAACCTTTGGTCATCTCAACGACATGAAAATTGGTGGAAACTAAGCAACTTCCAATGCGAACATCTAAGTTTTGAATCAAGCCATCTGGAGTTATGGTGGAAGCATCCGCAAACTTGAGAGGTACCTCTCCATCAATTGAACACGAGACAACAAACTGCCCAGGATCTTCTAGCTTCGACACCTTAGTGAGCTTCGAGGTGAGAGTATCCCTTCGTTCCGCTAAGAATGCACTAATCTCTTCAAAGTCTTCTTTTCCAGCAACAACATCAAGAAGAATCTTTCGGACGAATGGTAACCGCTCCAGAGCTTTGGAGAATGGAAGAACATCAATTATCGTGCGGGTTACCTCTTTGAAGCGATTGTTCGTCTTAGCATTAGGTTGCGTCTTAGAGTTACGCTGATAAGGACTCTTGGACTTGGAAGGGACCACATCAGTCTGAGTAATAACATGGGTGCCGATATCATTCGAAAACAGGTCAAGAATTCCTGATTTCGCAGTGGGGACCGATCGATCTGAAGGAGGATCGGTCGGTCCTGACGCTCTGGTCAGTAAGTCATCATCGCCCAGGAGATCGATCGATCTAGGAGTGGATCGATCGGTCCTTCTTCTTTGTCGATCCGGACTTGTTGGGTTGCCGCAGTATGAAGCTTCGCCTTGGCTCCAGCATGAGCCGTAATAGTGTACAAGTCAGAGAAGACTCTAAGACCTCCGATTTGAGCCTCGGAACTTGCAGCATATGACAAGATCGATCGGTCTAAAGCATAGACCAGTCGATCTATTGTGCAGATCGGGACTGATTGCTGGTTGTGTTAGATCGATCGATCGTTGTGCTGGATCGATCGGTCTTGAGCTTCTTCGAAGGCTTGTACATCTTCAATCGCTCTTGGAATCGTGATTGCATTGTAGAACTCTTTAGGATTAGAGCAAGACGCAATCTGAGACGCCCTCGTGTCAAGAGAATCAACACGAGAAGATAAACTCTCAATTTCTTCATTGAGCTCGATGTGCATGCTCTCCATCTTCTCATTTAAGTCGTGTGCATCCACAAGACTTCTCGGGCCTCCACAAAACGTCTCGGCGTCCGTAAACCCTAGCTCGGCGGCGGCTAGGGATTCTTCTTTTTATTTTTTATTTTATTTATTTTTTTTTTTTTGCGAAAAGAGAAAAACCCTAATAATAACCTGCAAAAAGAGAAAAACACTAATTAGTAAAAATAAAATAAAAAATCTTAGACTAAACCCTAATCTTAAACTCGTAGGCAAGCATTATTGGTCCCCGGCAACGGCGCCAATTTGATCGTAGGTCAAATAATAAACCTAAATATGCAAACTACCAGATCAAAGACGGCAGTCAATTGTAGCACTTTAGGGTCGAATCCACAGGGACCAATAAGTTACACTACGAATTTATGGGATTAAAGTTAAGCTAAGACAAAATAGAATAAGAGTTTGATTTCTAACAACCTAACGAGAAACAAGCAAACAATAATAAAGAAATATTAGGCATAGGAAAACCATCCGGGATGTGACAAAACAATTAAATCGATTAACAGGAAATATTAAGATATGTTCTAGAACTCAATTCACAATGATAAGGTAAGTCGCTCTTGCACAAATACCTACTTAGCAATACTATTTAGAGAACGCTTTCGCTAGGCTTCCCTAAGTAAAACTAGCATTAATAACAAGATCGATATGTTCACAAGATATCAAAACAAGAGCTTTCGCGTGCCAAGCTATGACATCTTGCTCGTCTAATGTTGATTCCAGCAACTAAACACACTCTCGTGCCCAGATTAGTCGCCTAGAATCTTAGAACAAGTTAGCTACTCAAGCCCTAAGCATTAAGAACAACATTAGAAGAAGAACTATAAAATAAATTCTCAAACTAACAACCTAATAATCGATCACATCCCTTCAGAATAACCCTAGCTTAATAAGGAAACTACTTAAGCATAGAAACTAAAAAGAAACCTATAAAATAAAACTATAAAAATATTAATAAAACTTGGGGAGAGCTACAGCTCTCAAAAGAGAGAGCCACTGCTCTGAAAAGGTGTGTTTGATTACAAGGTCGAGCCCTCCTTATATAGGAAAAGAGGAGAGCAACAAAAGGAAACAAAAGAAATTGAAAGTCTTGGAGAGGAGGCAAAAGAGGCGGTGGACCGGTCGATCCATAGACCGGATCGATCGGTCCTTCATCTTCATGGGCTTGGGCCGAAATTCTTCATAGGATCGATCGATCCAAGTGTGGATCGGTCGATCCCAACTCTCGTCCGCGTCGGCTTCGTCAGCAGGTTGACATGTCTTCAGTAAATCGGCCATAACTCTTGATTGCACCGTTGGATTTCCTTCAAAACACTTGGAGATGAAAGCTAACTCCCTTAGCTATCTTATGTCAAAATCTTAGCAAACTCCAACGGTGGGAAGGTCTTCGTCTGAGGCCATACTTCGGACGGGTCTGCTGGACTCTGCATCTTTAAATGTATATTTGCATCCAAACTGGTCCAAAACTCTTCCTTTTGCAATATTTGCTTCTCAGACCTGAAATACACTAAGTAAAGCATATAGTCCTATATTCTATCTAATATAAGTTAGTTGACTCAATATACAAACCTAAATCCCATATAGAAAACAGTTATTTTGGGACTCATCAGTTATTGCCAAAAGCATAGTTGTGGTTTGCGGAAAAACATATTCATGATTGAGTCCTGCGACGTCGTTTGCCAGCAGGGCATAGATCCACGCCATATTCAACCCCATGTTAAATTATGTTCTTCACATATTTAATCCAATTTACCTAAATCATTAAATTTGCATATTTGAATTTAATGCAGGTGACGACCTTGTTTGATGTTAACGCCTTTCGACTGGAACAAATCTCTAAAATCTTTGATTGTTCCCAAATACAAGTAACATAATTATACAAGTACCTCATATCGAAATTCTTAAAACAGGTACTGATTGATTGATATATGTTTTTTTAAAAACAGAATAATGGTTGCATAGGAGAGGAGGAGCTGATGGCATTGAGGCCATGGAGGGGCTGTGAAAGTTCTAAAGATGGGTGCAAAAACCATGTCCGTGGGACTTTCAAATTCTAGTCTTTCACATGCAAGGTGGAACATGTTTTGGAACATGAAGGTGATTTGTCCAGCATCTCTAGAACTTGGTCGCATGATGATTCAGCAGAACAAGCTGGTGATTTATCAAATCATCCTTGTGGAGATCCAGAGAGAATCGTTCCATTCAAGAAGAGGTCTCGAAGAAGAAAAGAGTTTTATGACAGTGATGAAGACCCCTATGGATACATGTACATAGCAATATATCTGTGTATTCTTGTTCTATCATATACTGATTTTTTTCACTTACAAATCTACTCAGACCTCGCATGCGTAGAGACCAGTCTTAGCTAGAGCCAGAGGTCGGTGTCTAGGATGCTCAAAGATGAAGTTCATTACAAACCTGGAATTGGGCAATGTTTTGTGAACCTTTTTGGAAATTTTCAGTTGCTTTCTTTGGTTTTTTTACATTGACTAATGACATTTGGACTTTGCATATATATACCGAGATAAGAGGAATCAATATATTCTCTTACAAAGTCATAATGTTAAGCATCCAATCCATCAACTTCTTAGTCTGAAATTTTCTCTATGAATGATTCTCTGTTGTGTCTCAATTAAGGTTTCATTGGACAGCCTTGCCTTCTCAATTTGGTTCACGCCTCTACACTCTTTGTGAACATCATAGTCGTCGAACTCATCCTGTCATCTCCAAAACCACATGCTTTGAAGAATGGCCTTACCAAGAAAACAAAATGTTTCTTTTATCAATAGGTATGCATAATAAGCATTATGCTCTTAATCAAGATACTCTCAAGTAACATCACAGAGGCAAAGGCGATACTTGTTATGCTCCAAGCAGAGAGCTGCTATGTCGTAGATGTCTCTGCTTGTGAGGTTCCTATTGAAACACACAGAGAGAGTTACTCAGCACAGGAAAGACAAAATAAAGGTTTTTTTTACGCATAACCGTTTTTCAATCAAGATCAAAATAGTTAAATCTGATGATTTGGTTAAAATCAGTTTACCAATCCCCATCCGTTGTAGCGAAGGTAAAACCTGGAAGACATTGAAACTAAATAACATTACACTACACAACCTGTTGTTAAACATGTGCTTTAGAATAAAAAGTACTATTAGATCGTGGATAGAAGCGGTCAAGCCATGATCAGAATAAGTACGACCAAACCCAACAAGCGTGTCATTTGAAGGAGTGAGAGGCAACACATCTTGAAACGAATCTGAAGGATACAAAGAAGAAGAGAAAATTTCTTCTTCTGTGTTGTTAGATTTGTAGAAGACAGAGACAACAACAATCAATTTTGGGATTCATTGTTTGCTCTCTCACAGACTAACTTATATGATGGGGAAGCCGAGATGGTTTCAAGTATTGACAGAGCATAGTTGTGGCTTGTGGAAAAACAATATTCAGGTTTGAGTCCTGCGACGTCGTTGGCCAGCAGGGCATAGATCCACGCCATATTCAACCCCATGTTAAAGTATGTTCTTCACATATTTAATCCAATTTACCTAAATCATTAAATTTGCATATTTGAATTTAATGCAGGTGACAACCTTGTTTGATGTTAACGCCTTTTGACTGGAACAAATCTCTAAAATCTTTGATTGTTCCCAAATACAAGTAACATAATTATACAAGTACTTCATATCGAAATTCTTAAAACAGGTACTGATTGATTGATATATGTTTTTTTTAAAACAGAATAATGGTTGCATAGGAGAGGAGGAGCTGATAGCTTTGAGGCCATGGAGGGGCTGTGAAAGTTCTAAAGATGGGTGCAAAAAACCATGTCCGTGGGACTTTCAAATTCTGCACTTTCACATGCAAGGTGGAACATGTTTTGGAACATGAAGGTGATTTGTCCAGCATCTCTAGAACTTGGTCACATGATGATTCAGCAGAACAAGGTGGTGATTTATCAAATCATCCTTGTGGAGATCCAGAGAGAATCGTTCCATTCAAGAAGAGGTCTCGAAGAAGAACATAGTTTTATGACAGTGATGAAGACCCCTACGGATACATGTACATAGCAATATATCTGTGTATTCTTGTTCTATCATATACTAATTTTTTTCACTTACAAATCAACTCAGACCTCGCATGCGTAGAGACCAGTCTTAGCTAGAGCCAGAGGTCGGTGTCTAGGATGCTCAAAGATGAAGTTCATTACAAACCTGGAATTGGGCAATGTTTTGTGAACCTTTTTGGAAACTTTCAGTTGCTTTCTTTGGTTCTTTTACATTAACTAATGACATTTAGACTTTGCATATATATACCGAGATAAGAGGAATCAATATATTCTCTTACAAAGTCATAATGTTAAGCATCCAATCCATCAACTTCTTAGTCTGAAATTTTCTCTATGAATGATTCTCTGTTGTGTCTCAATTAAGGTTTCATTGGATAGCCTTGTCTTCTCAATTTGGTTCACGCCTCTAAACTCTTTGTGAACATCATAGTCGTCGAACTCATCCTGTCATCTCCAAAACCACATGCTTTGAAGAATGGCCTTACCAAGAAAACAATATGTTTCTTTTATCAATAGGTATGCATAATAAGCATTATGCTCTTACTCAAGATACTCTCAAGTAACATCACAGAGGCAAAGGCGATACCTTTCATGCTGCAAGCAGAGAGCTGCTATGTCATAGTTGTCTCTGCTTGTGAGATTCCTATTGAAACACACAGAGAGAGTTACTCAGCACAGGAAAGACAAAATAAAGGGTTTTTTTTACGCAGAACCGTTTTTCAATCAAGATCAAACAAGTTAAACCTGATGATTCGGTTAAAAATCAGTTTACCAATCCCCATCCGTTGTAGCGAAGGTAAAACCTGGTAGACATTGAAACCAAATAACATTACACTACACAACCTGTTATTAAACATGTGCTTTAGAATAAAAAATACCATTAGATCGTGGATAGAAGCGGTCAAGCCATGATCAGAATAAGCACGACCGAACCCAACAAGCGTGCCATTTGAAGGAGTAAGAGGCAACACATATTGAAACGAATCTGAAGGATACAAAGAAGAAGAGAAAATTTCTCCTTCTGTGTTGTGAGATTTTGATGTGTGAATTGTTTTCACCTAAACTAACTGCAAGTGCACAGTGTACAGATGTAGTATGAAAGGTTATCGATCCCACAGAGAATCTTGGGTCGACTACAGATCCATTTAAGAGCTTGTCAATGCAAAACATAATCAGAATAATAAATAAAACTAAACCTAGACTAACATGAATGGAACACATGATCTATCACTAATAAAAACGCAGGCAATAACTCTTGACTATCAATGCTAAAAACACAGGAAATAGGGAATAATGGGCTTGATGGATTCAACACTTTATCTGTTACAAGAGATAGTGAACTCAAACGACAGAGGTAATAGAAAGTCCCTCCCGGATAGCTATCTACCTATGAGGTTCAGAGGCATAACCCAAATATCTTTGGAGAATATAACATCGATTCATGCATTAAGATCAGATTTGATTGTTCATAGTTTAATTAAATCGAAATATCTTTTGATTATATTGAAACTACCTATTAAAAGTTATTTTCGGGTTTCGCTAAACCACTCCCGCGAGATTAGCTATTCCTAAGATCAAAGTTCTAAGTGATCAATTCAAAACCTTGTGTGTGTGTTACAACTAAAATAGAAAATCCATCTTGAAAACTTCATTTAATGTGTATTAGAATCCATAGCTATGCATTGTCCCTAAGCCATGCAGCTAAACTACTCAGACATAACTAAAGAAACCATAACAATAGCTAAATAACTCATAAATCAAATCAATCTTTGAGGGGCAGACACACACAGGTCGTGGCCTCCTCTTCAGTACTCAAAACAACAAAGAAAACTCAAGCAAACCTCAACAGCAGGCTTCTCAAGGCAAATTAGGGCTTCTTCTTCTCTTTCGGGATCCGGCGGCTCCAGCTTCTTCTCCAAGGGTGGCTGCTCTTTCTTCTACACAAGGTTACGACTCCATAGATCCTAAAACATGTATATATAGTCTCCAGGTCGTGGGTAGGGTTGCACCTCCTCAAATGATAGGTTTGGCTTTAGTTAAGACAAAACGGGCTGGGCCTTGTATTCTGATCTGTCTGACCCATCTTCACCAAAACTTTAATAACTTGAGCTACGGGCCTCCTTTTGATCCAATTCCAACGCCACGTGAAAGCTGACTTCCATGGCTTCAATTTGGCATAAGATTTGACTATATTCCCTTTTAAGTAGGTCGGTCATCCAATAGGAAACTTTTGACCTTCTATTTCTGTCCATCTTTCCTCTTTTGGCAGTTTTGCTCCAAATCTTTTTATTTCAGCTTCTTTTGCTCCTAATTGCCTTTTGCTTGTAAAACCTATGTAAATGACTAAAACACACTAGAAAGACTCGATAAAAACCATGTAATTGTGGTATAAAAACCGGTAAAATCCACAGTACATCAACTCCCCCAGACTTAAACCTTGCTTGTCCTCAAGCAAATACAAATGATTGCTGGTGGTTTTGAAAACTAAGAAACTCATGAGAACTCCATCATCAGTCTTTTCATAAAAATAAATAAATTAGCAAACCACATAAGACAAAAACTAACCATTGTCAAGACCACCATATACTTCCCTTATTGCTTAGCAACTTCCCAGATTCACACCACAGCCTCCAAATCAATCCATCCAAGACCTTCGTCGCATCTTCCTACATCACAGAAATACTGCCCAAGGAACAAGTTCCTTCCCTTTCCAATACCAAGTTAAATAAATCCTCCAACCAAAGCTTTTCCCTCTCCCCAGACTTATTACTTAAGATAGATTAAAAAGCCTTAAAATAAATAAATAAATAGATGATAGATGAGATTAAAGCAGGTATTATTGGCCATGAACTCGGATGACCGCACCCTTGCTTTAACTCTCCCTTTGGACACCAGAAATGAGCAGGTATTGTTGGTTATGAACTAGGACAACCTCACCCTTACTCAATTCCATTCCTAAAGAGATAAAAACTTCCTCCTTTTTCTTTTCTTTTCGATTTTCTTCTTTTTTGTTTAGATTTTCTTAAAATAGTAAATTGATAAAATAAAAGCCATGTCTATTAGGGAGAGTTAGAAACCTTAATCTTATGGATAAACTTATAATAGCATTAGACGAGGTCTGATTTCTATAATGAAAAAGTTAATAGCTCAGGCTTACTTGAACTTCATTTTCTGGAAACATGGGTTACTCCAGTAGGTTGATCTGCTCCAAGGTTTTCTATTAGTCATAGACTTATGATTAATCCTTGTGATAGTGTTCATTGTCGGTCCTGCTGATGTGGCTTGTGTCCTAGTTATAATCATCGTTTCCCATACGGTTTTGACTAAATAAAAACAACTTGAAAATCCAAGTTAAAAAGCTCAAAAGAAAAATTGAAAAACATTGAAAAAGATTTGGGGAAAAATTCAGCAGAAAAACTTAAGATCATCAACAAGTAGATTCATCAGCAACAGATATACATCCCCCCAGACTTAAATTACACCGTCCCGGTGTAACAACTAGGAAAAGGATGGTGAAAGAACAATGATGAAAGAATAATTAAAAACCGAAAATAAAATTACCAATTTGAAAAGCTCAGAGTCGATCGACTGTCTTAATAGTCGGCCGACTATTCCTTCGGTCAGACCTAATTTTGTTTATTTTCTTCCATCTTCCGCCTGTAAAAACCCAAAAACAAAAGTAAAAAGCACCTAATAATAGAAAAAGAAAACTTACCACTGGGTTGCCGCCCAGCCAGCGCTTCTTTAAAGTCAATAACTAGACTACGGCGGCCAATATTTGTAGGCAGTGTCTCCTTTGTTGAGGAGCATGATAATTCCATTGCTATTGCAGCAGCAGTGTAGTGGTGCTTGACTCCTTGCCTAATTGCAGTGAACTTCTCGCCATTCTTGTTAATCAAACACCAGCCAATGTGGTTGAACTTTGTTGAGCTTGAGCTTCTTTGACAGTAGAATGTTCCGGACCAACTGGATTGTAACTCCCTGGGAAATACCCTGTGACAAGAAAGTTAGACAATAACACCAGCCAATATGTTGAATGTCTCTGAGAATAATCTTCTTGTCATGCTGCTGTATGGTCCTTATATCTTCAAGCTCCATAAGTGGAATCCCTTCTCAGTGGTGGATGGGCACCAAAGGTATAGAAAAATACCTGTATATCAAATCTAAAACGGACAAACCAATTGTGGAAATGGATAGAGCACAAAAATCCACATGAAATCGCCTCAAGAATCGTTCAATTCGGATAAGAATCGAGGGAGATATGAGGGTTTAAAGTTTCAGCTCGGGTCTGTCGGTTCAGAGTCGGCCGACTCTGGGAAAAGTCGGTCGACTCGGGCCTTATGAGATCATAAAAACCACGTTTTCTGCTCCTTTATGTCCTAAGGACCTCAAAAATCAAAAAACATGAAAGTAAAAGCATAAAATAAAAAGAAAAACAACATACCAGTGGGTTGCCTCCCACTCAGCGCTTGTTTTGAGTCATTAGCTTGACTGTGGATGGATGAAGCATGTCAAGGCGGTCTCGGTCCATTGGAATACACAGCATAGGCATCTACATCATAGTGCTTCACAGTAGACAAGTGTCTCTCCTTCCTTGCAAGTGTTTCCTTTGTCCCTTTCAGCTCTTTATCAGCACTGGTGCTCCTTTTAGCATCTTTTCTCAGCAAAGCTCGTCTCATCCATGGTGGTTTATATGTGTTGTGCGCAGGGGGTCTACCAAGGAATGTAAGTAATGTACCAGGGTGGGTTGTGTGATTGGGCGGGACTTCATGTACTCCTTTTGTCGTACCAATAGAGAAACATCGGATTCCTGGCATTGGTGGAGGTTGTTGAAGTGTGATGTTTGGAGCTTTCTGCTTTGTAGCAGTTGCTGGTTCTTTGAAATTGGTTGTTAACTCAGGTTGAGCTATCACCTCTTCTTCTTCTCCAGGATTAAACACTTCATCCTCCTCGATTTCAGTTGTTGATACCTCATAATGAAGCTCTTTGTCGCCAATTCTGACACTCAGCATTACGCTTCCCGGTACTTCTAGCTTCTCCGATATTCTGCTTTTAAGAACAGCAGTACACTTCATATAAATGAAATCCAATGCACCATAAAAACTAACCTCATTAGCAAACATGTTGTCGACAATGATGTTCACACACGGCGAATCCCGAAATTCGGTAACCGATGAAATTGTTCGACTTATCCTCCAATTCAGATCATTGCTCGTATCAACAGATGCAAGATAGGGTGGTACGTTCATGTAGACACATTCATGAAGCTTCAGCTCTCGGTATTCTGCTTCTGGTGCCTTCAGTCGGTCGACTTCTGGCATGAGTCGGTCGACTTGCTGTGAGTCGGTCGACTGTATTGAAAAGTCGGTCGACTTTTCATTCTGCAGAGTTTCAAATTCGTCCTCTTCTTCAAGCTCAATGATTTCCTTGGTCTCTGGATCAATCCCGTAGTTTGGGACACGGATATCTCCACTCCTAGTCTTGATAACGACGCAGCTTTCTCTTGGGTCATGATAAGGTCTTCTCGGAAGAATATCTTGTTGTGCTTCTTGTGTCCAAGCTGGTGTTGTGTAATCCTCTTCAAACTCGCTGTAGGTATTGTCATGGTAGTGATATCTTGGTTCCTCATACCCAGCTCTTCTAGTATAGCTCATGTTCACCATTGAATTGGCTTGTTCATTGAAGTAGACCGCCTTCTTCTTCTTCTTATCTTTCAACAGCAGTTGTTCCATCATTCTCTTTAGCTCGTTGATCTCCTCTTGGATGGTCTCTTGTTCGTCCTCCTCTGGCTTGGCCTCATTAGCGCTGCTGCTCTTGGAATAAGTCTCAATGATCTTGAAAGCTTTGGCATGATTCTGGTCCATAAGGTTTCCTCCACTTATTGAGTCGAGTGCGCGCTTGTGGTCTCCTTCTAGCCCTCCAAAGAATGTCTTTATGATATATGGCTCGCTGAATCCATGATGTAGGCACTCCATCAGGTAATGAGTGTATCTCATCCAAGCGTCATTAAAGGTTTCTCTCTTCTCTTGCAAAAATGTGGAGATCTGCCTTCTCATCTTGTCTGATCTTCCCTCGTCAAAGAATTTGTTTATGAACTCCTTCTTGAGTCCTTCCCAGCTTTTCAGTGAACCTGGTTTCAAATGTTTGAACCATATAAGTGCTTTGTGTTCAAGTGAGTGAGGAAATAACTTACAGCACATCCATCCTTTTGAGTCTTCTTCAGTATTGATGCTATCTACAAGGTCCTCAAGTTTCTCAATGTGATCCATTGGATTCTCGCTTTCCTCTCCATGATACGCCTCGTTTTTCACCAAAAGTATTGTGCTGGTCTTCAGTTTGCAGCCCTTTCTCTCAACAGATGACAAGTCAATTGGTGTCTTCTTTATGAATGAATCATACGGTGTGAGCTCATCCTCCAGGTTCCGGATTATTCCTCCATCTCCTTCTAGTCTATTTCCTTCTCGATCCAGCCGGTTGCCTTCTTCATCTACCCTTTCTCCTCTAGCATTGAGAAGGGTCTCTGGTTTCTTCTCTTTCTCCGCTGGATTGTGTTCATCTTCTTCTTCTCGTGAGGAGTTTTGAAGAGTCGGTCGACTTTTAGAAACAGTCGACCGACTATTGAGTCGATCCACATGCATCGAGTTGTCTTCCTCCTCTTGTTCTTCGTCTGAGATTATGCTATTTGCCGGTCGATCTTGTGATGAAGTCACCCGACTGTAGCCCTTATCTTCACACTCCGAGTTGTCTTCCTCTTTGTTCCTTGTGAGATCACAGTGATTGAGCCTCTTGGACGTCTTTCCTGGACTTCCTTCATTAGCTTCAAGACCTCTGGACACGTCTCCTGGATCAATTATCTCTCCTTCCTCCCTCTTCTTCTCCTTCTCGCGTCTTGCTTCTGGAAAAGTGCGGGAAGTCGGTCGACTTTTTGGAGAGTTGGTCGACTTTTCAGCGAGTCGGTCGACTTTTTGGAAAGTCGGCCGACTGTTGGTACGTTTCACCAAATTTTCTTGATTTCTTCTCTCCTTTATGGAAGTATTAGTAATAGGTTCCAACAAACACCTGCAACACCAAAGAGAAACACACAGAAACCGCAAAAACATAGATAGAAACGAAAACAAGCTCTTAAAATCATAATCTGAAGTTAACACCGAAGATTCCCCGGCAACGGCGCCAGAAAACTTGATGTGTGAATTGTTTTCACCTAAACTAACTGCAAGTGCACAGTGTACAGATGTAGTATGAAAGGTTATCGATCCCACAGAGAATCTTGGGTCGACTACAGATCCATTTTAGAGCTTGTCAATGCAAAACATAATCAGAATAATAAATAAAACTAAACCTAGATTAACATGAATGGAACACATGATCTATCACTAATAAAAATGCAGGCAGTAACTCAAGACTATCAATGCTAAAAACGCAGGCAATAGGGAATACTGGGCTTGATGGATTCAACACTTTATCTGTTACAAGGGATAGTGAACTCAAAAGACAAAGATTATAGAAAGTCCCTCCCAGATAGCTATCTACCTATGAGGTTCAGAAGCATAACCCAAATAGCTTTGGAGAATATAACATCGATTCATGCATTAAGATCAGATTTGATTGTTCATAGTTTAATTAAATCGAAATATCATTTGATTATATTGAAATTACTACCTATTAAAAGTTATTTTCGGGTTTCGCTAAACCACTCCCGCGAGATTAGCTATTCCTAAGATCAAAGTTCTAAGTGATCAATTCAAAACCTTGTGTGTGTTACAACTAAAATAGAAAATCCATCTTGAAAACTTCATTTAAAGTGTATTAGAATCCATAGCTATGCATTGTCTCTAAGCCATGCAGCTAAACTACTCAGACATAACTAAAGAAACCATAACAATAGCTAAATAACTCATAAATCAAACCAATCTTTGAGGGACAGACACACACAGGTCGTCGCCTCCTTTTCAGTACTCAAAACAACAAAGAAAACTCAAGCAAACCTCAACAGCAGGCTTCTCAAGGCAAATTAGGGCTTCTTCTTCTCTTTCAGGATCCGGCGGCTCTAGCTTCTTCTCCAAGGGTGGCTGCTCTTTCTTCTGCACAAGGTTACGACTTCATAGCTCCTAAAACATGTATATATAGTCTCCAGGTCGTGGCTAGGGTTGCACCTCCTCAAATGATAGGTTGGGCTTCAGTTAAGACAAAACGGGCTGGGCCTTGTATTCTGATCTGTCTGACCCATCTTCACCAAAACTTTAATAACTTGAGCTACGGGCCTCCTTTTGATCTAATTCCAACGCCACGTGAAAGCTGACTTCCAGGGCTTCCAATAGGAAACTTTTGACCTTCCATTTGACTATATTCCCTTTTAAGTAGGTCGGTCATCCAATAGGAAACTTTTGACCTTCCATTTCTGTCCAGCTTTCCTCTTTTGGCAGTTTTGCTCCAAATCTTCTTATTTCAGCTCCTTTTGCTCATAATTGCCTTTTTCTTGTAAAACCTATTTAAATGACTAAAACACACTAGAAATACTCGATAAAACCATGTAATTGTGGTATAAAAACCGGTAAAATCCACAGTACATCAGATTTGCAGAAGACAGAGACAACAACAATCAATTTTGGGATTCATTCCTTGCTCTCTCACATACTTACTTATATGATGGGGAAGTCGAGATGGTTTCAAGTATTGACAGAGGAAGATTTCGATGGACATTGCCAAAAGCATAGTTGTGATTTGCGGAAAAACATATTCAGGTTTGAGTCCTGCGACGTCGTTTGCCAGCAGGGCATAGTTCCACGCCATATTCAACCCCATGTTAAAGTAGGTTCTTCACATATTTAATCCACTTTACCTAAATCATTAAATTTGCATATTTGAATTTAATGCAGGTGACGACCTTGTTTGATGTTAACGCCTTTCGATTGGAACAAATCTCTAAAATCTTTGATTGTTCCCAAATGCAAGTAATAGAATTATACAAGTACCTCATATCGAAATTCTTAAAACAAGTACTGATTGATTGCTATATGTTTTTTTTAAAACAGAATAATGGTTGCATAGGAGAGGAGGAGCTGATAGAATTGAGGCCATGGAGGGTCTGTGAAAGTTCTAAAAAGGGTGCAAAAACCATGTCTGTGGGACTTCCAAGTTCTGCTCTTTCATTTCCAAGGTGGAACATGTTTTGGAACATGAAGGTGATTTGTACAGCATCTCTAGAACTTGGTCGCATGTTGATTCAACAGAACAAGGTGGTGATTTATCAAATCATCCTTGTGGAGATCCAGAGAGAATCGTTCCATTCAAGAGGAGGTCTCGAAGAAGAACAGAGTTTTATGACAATGATGAAGACCCCTATGGATACAGGTACATAGCAATATATCTGTGTATTCTTGTTCTATCATATACTGATTTTTTTCACTTACAAATCTACTCAGACCTCGCATGCGTAGAGACCAGTCTTAGCTAGAGCCAGAGGTCGGTGTCTAGGATGCTCAAAGATGAAGTTCATTACAAACCTGGAATTGGGCAATGTTTTGTGAACCTTTTTGGAAATTTTCAGTTGCTTTCTTTGGTTCTTTTACATTGACTAATGACATTTAGACTTTGCATATATATACCGAGATAAGAGGAATCAATATATTCTCTTACAAAGTCATAATGTTAAACATCCAATCCATCAGCTTCTTAGTCTGGAATTTTCTCTATGAATTATTCTCTGTTGTGTCTCAATTAAGGTTTCATTAGACAGCCTTGCCTTCTCAATTTGGTTCACGCCTCTAAACTCTTTGTGAACATCATAGTCGTCGAACTCATCCTGTCATCTCCAAAACCACAAGCTTTGAAGAATGGCCTTACCAAGAAAACAAATTGTTTCTTTTATCAATAGGTATGCATAATAAGCATTATGCTCTTAATCAAGATACTCTCAAGTAACATCACAGAGGCAAAGGCGATACCTTTCATGCTCCAAGCAGAGAGCTGCTATGTCATAGATGTCTCTGCTTGTGAGATTCCTATTGAAACACACATAGAGAGTTACTCAGCACATGAAAGACAAAATAAAGATTTTTTTTACACATAACCGTTTTTCAATCAAGATCAAACATGTTAAACCTGATGATTCGGTTAACAATCAGTTTACCAATCCCCATCCGTTGTAGCGAAGGTAAAACCTGGAAGATGATCGCAGGTCAAATAATAAACCTAAATATGCAAACTACCGGATCAGATACGGTAATCAGTTGTAGCACTTTAGGGTCGAATCCACAGAGACCGATAAGTTACACTACGAATCTATGGGATTAAAGTTAAGCTAAGAAAGAAATAGATATTGGTTTTTCTAGGTTAAACAAGAAATAAAAGATAAATAAATAATAAAATAAAAACATTTGACATAGGGTATTCTTCCAGGATGCGACAAAGCAGTTAAATGGGAATATTTAAGAACCGTTCTTGAACTCAATTCACTAAGGTATAGGTAAATCACTGTCGTGCAGATACCTAACTAAACAGTACGATACTAGAAAACAGCTGTCGCGTGATCCTAATAAAGTAAAGCAAGCATTAACAAGCAAATGGTCACATTCCTCCCCCAAACTTACTTCACACCGTCCCGGTGTGTAAGAAAAAACCAAAGGAAGAATTGAAACCGACAACAAAAGATAATTATAATATACATATAATAAAATCAAAAGCTAAAAGAAAAGGATAGAAAAACCAGTGATCAAACGTTTGGTGTGTACGGACAATGTGACATGAGTCCTAATGCTGCTAGGAGCAGGGGATCGATCGGTCTTCGCGAGGGACCGGTCGGTCTGGATCTTCTATGGTCTCGGACTTGTCAATTTCCAGGGGATCGATCGATCTGTCGACAGGATCGATCGGTCTCCAGTGTCTGGAACAAAAAGTTTCGCATCTTCTGCGTTTAGTACCTATTCCTGAAAACACTCAACACCGGACGTGATTTCACCGTAATAAAAATCCTAAAAATAAAACCAAAAATAAAGAAAAACAAAAAAGGAAGAGAAAGTATGTACAAACTCAATGGGTTGCCTCCCATAAGCGCTTTTTTAAAGTCGTTAGCTTGACTCTGGTTTCAGGCAGCAAGTGTGGCAGAATGAAAATCCGCTTCAAAGCAAGCTCTCGCCTGTTGCGAATGCGGAAGTCCTGCGGAAAGCTAGACTCCGAGCTCGTGTGGCTAGGTGTGGAAAGCCAAGTATGAGAGCAAAGAGACGGGTTTGGAGAAAACTCCTCATCATCCTCAGCTCGCATAGGAGACACTTCAGCTGATGCATCGTCCTCGGGTCTGTCTCGTGTACCAGTGCCGGTGGTGGAGTGGGCTAACGTGGAGGTGGGGGTGGTGGTGTAACGCAGCAGAGTTCGGCTCCTTCGGTGGCTCCATGGCGACGTACTCGCTCATATCGAAGTGAAATGGACGCAACTGAGAGGAGTATTGCTGAAACGGTGATGGCTGAGAAGCCGGAGGTTGAGAAGGGTCAGCCTCATCATGATGTCCGGTGCGTGCTACTCTCCGGATGCCACTAGTCGTAGGTGGAATTAGTCTCTCGTAAAGCGCCCCAGCAGGCGGATTGAAGCGAATGCTCCCTGGTGTAGCGAGAGATGTGAACTCAGAGCGGGGCAGGCGAATGTACTTGTAAAGCCCATCATGACCATGGAAACGGTAGACCAGTGCATGGTGGATAAGGATCTTGCTAGCGTACAAGTGCACCCGATCAATGAATCGCGCCTTATGCTCCGGTGGGGGATGTGCGATGGTGAAACAGCAATACGGGATGATGGGAGTCACCAAGCTACCAATTAGAATCACTTTCTTCGAGACCGAAGCGCGTTGTTGTGCACCGAAATAAACTCCTGAACATCATTGAGAATTTCCATCGCGACCAAGATATCGGTTTATAGAAACCGAGTAGGCTAGAACTTGTAGGCTTGTAGCACGACGGTGTCATCTTGATCCTTGCGTTTCCACTCTCGCTCTCCGGTGGCTGGTTCCTGTCTGCTGCGTCGTCTAGGAGCAATTGTCCTGGGTTGGGATCGATCGATCTCTGGTGTAGATCGGTCGATCTCGAGGCTTCTGTTCCTCGATGCAGATTCATGTCAGACCGATCGGTCGTGTCAGCTGGACCGATCGGTCTTGACTAACTGGAATGCGAAATTTTCGCATCTTCTGCGTTTAGAACCTATTCCAGTTGTACTCAAAGTCAGAACCGTGCTCAGCATACCATCCATTGCTTCTTGGCATTTCTCTCTAAACTCCGGAGTGAGGATGACTTTAACTTTAGATAAAAGCTTTGACCTTCCTTTGCACTTTACCTTATACTCAATGGTCTCTCCAACACATCTTTGTGTTACCAAAGCGATATGAGAATCGTCCATCACGCTCTCAATCTTTGCCTTGTCTCTCTTCTTGACCCTCTTGGATCGCTTCTTAGAAGAATGAGTGTCTCCATCCAGGACTTCGTTGACATCATTCTCATTACCAAGGTCTCCTACTGGCATGACATGATGCGCTCGATCATACTCCGGACAATGATTTCTTAGTGAGCTTCGGGGTGAGAGTATCCCTTCGTTCCGCTAAGAATGCACTAATCTCTTCAAAGTCTTCTTTTCTAGCAACAACATCACGAAGAATCTTTCGGATGAATGGTAACCGCTCCAGAGCTTTGGAGAATGGAAGAACATCAATTATCTTGCGGGTTACCTCTTTGAAGCGTTTGTACGTCTTAGCATCAGGTTGCACCTTAGAAACGCGTGGATAAGGATGCTTTGGCTTGTAAGGAACCACAACAGCTCTAGCAACTACATGCGTACCGACATCATTCGAAAACAGGTCAGGAATTCCTGATTTCACAGTGCAGACCGATCGATCTGAAGGAGGATCGGTCGGTCCTGACCCTCTGGTCAGTACGGCATCGTCATACAGCGGACCGATCGGTCTAGGAGTGGGACCGGTCGGTCCTTCTTTGTTTTCGATCAAAACTTGTTGGGTTGCTGCAGTAAGAAGCTTCTCCTTAGCTCCAGCGTGAGCCGTAATTGCGGACAAGTTAGAGAAAACCGCATCACCTCCAATCTTCAGCCCTGGAATCGGCAACAGGTGAAGGGATCGATCGGTCTATAGGATGGACCGATCGATCTGTAGTGCATATCAGGACTAATCGATGGATGTGTCGGATCGATCGATCGTTGTGCTGGATCGATCGATCCTAAGTTTCTTCGAAGGCTTGTACATCTTCAATCTCACTTTGAATCGTGATTGCATTGCAGAACTCTTTAGGATTAGAGCAAGACGCAATCTCAGATACCCGCACGTTAAAAGAATTAACACGGGAAGCAAACTCTCAATCTTTCCATTCAGCTCGATGTACATGCTTTCCATCTTCTCATTCAAGTCGTGTGCTTCCACAAGACATCTCGGTCTCCACAAAACATCTCGGCGTCCGTAAACCCTAGCTCGGCGGCGACTTTTTTTTTTTTTTTTTTTTTGTTTTTTTTTGTTTTTTTTTGGTACCTGCAAAAATAGAAAAACAAAACCCTAATTAGTAAAAATAAAATAAAAAATCTTAGACTAAACCCTAATCTTAAACTCGTAGGCAAGCATTATTGGTCCCCGGCAACGGCGCCAATTTGATCGCAGGTCAAATAATAAACCTAAATATGCAAACTACCGGATCAGATACGGTAATCAGTTGTAGCACTTTAGGGTCGAATCCACAGAGACCGATAAGTTACACTACGAATCTATGGGATTAAAGTTAAGCTAAGAAAGAAATAGATATTGGTTTTTCTAGGTTAAACAAGAAATAAAAGATAAATAAATAATAAAATAAAAACATTAGACATAGGGTATTCTTCCAGGATGCGACAAAGCAGTTACATGGGAATATTTAAGAACCGTTCTTGAACTCAATTCACTAAGGTATAGGTAAATCACTGTCGTGCAGATACCTAACTAAACAGTACGATACTAGAAAACAGCTGTCGCGTGATCCTAATAAAGTAAAGCAAGCATTAACAAGCAAGATTGATATGTTCACAAGGTGCCACGACTACAACTGTCGTTGGCCATGGATCACCTTGCTCACCTATGTATGTCAGGTGACTAACCGCACTGTCGTGTCTTAATTAATCAACCTAAAATCTAGAACGAGGTGATCAGTCTAATTCTAGCATTAAGAACAACTATAGATGAAGAACCATAAAGATAAATTCCCAAACTAACAACCTAATGAATTACTCACATCCTTTCCGAAACCCTAAACCTAATAAGCTAACTAATCGACCATAGAAACAAGAACAAAGACGAACACAAAAGGAAACATCTTTATTAAAGAATCTAAACCTAAAAAGAAAGCTATAAAATAAATATAAAAGGAAACTAAAATAAAAACTAGGAGAGAGCTACAGCTCTCAAAAGAGAGAGCCACTGCTCTAAAAAGATGTGTGAAATACAATGGGCGAGCCCTCCTTTTATAGGGGTAAGGAGGTGCAACAAAGGAAACAAAAGAAATGGAAAAACTTGGAGAGGAGGCAAAAGAGGCGGTGGACCGGTCGATCCATGGGCCAGATCGATCGGTCCTCATCTTCATGGGCTTTGGGCCGAAATTCTTCACAGGATCGATCGATCCAAGTGTGGATCGATCGATCCCAACTCTCCTCCGCGTCGGCTTCGTCAGCAGGTTGACATGTCTTCAGTAAATCGGCCATAACTCTTGATTGCACCGTTGGATTTCCTTCAAACCACTTGGAGATGAAAGCTAACTCTCTTAGCTATCTTGTGTTAAAATATTAGCAAGATCCAACGGTGGGAAGATCTTCGTCTGAGGCCATACTTCTAATGGGTCTGCTGGACTCTGCATCTTTCAATGTATATTTGCCTCCAAAATGATCCAAAACTCTTCCTTTTCCAATATTTGCTTCTCAGACCTGAAATACACTAAGTAAAGCAAAGAGTCCTAATATCTATCTAATATAAGTTAGTTGACTCAATATACAAACCTAAATCCTATATAGAAAACGGTAAAAATGGGACTCATCAGAAGACATTGAAACCAAATAACATTACACTACACAACCTGTTGTTAAACATGTGCTTTAGAATAAAAAGTACCATTAGATCGTGGATAGAAGCGCTCAAGCCATGATCAAAATAAGCACGACCGAACCCAACAAGCTGGCCATTTAAAGGAGTGAGAGGCAACACATCTTGAAACGAATCTGAAGGATACACTACAAGAAATATGAGTATTGGTAGCAGTTCACGGTAGCACTAATTCGCAAACTGCTACTAAAAGTGCAAAAATCGGATCACAACTCTATCGTAGCATTGGATTCGCGTTAGGAAAGATTTTCGTTAGGCGGGAAGGAAAAAATTGACAAAAATCCAATTTGTTGCCAAATTTTTACATCCGTAGCACATTAAGCGCCAAACATTTCACAAAAAAAGCATTTTGGCACCAAAATATTTTGGTTTTTGGCGGAATGAATTTTTTTTGCCTAAGTCATTTGCTCACTTAACAAAATAACTCATTCAATTCAACCGACCCAAAGAAAAACACATCAATTTTTTTTCCCCCAACTCTCTTCATCCTCCATCTCCAAGCTTCTTTCTTGATCCTCCACCTCCGACCTTGTAAGACCGCGAAAAACGAGATAGAAACACAAATAAATCTTTGATCAAAACCGATTAAGGAAAGACTTAAATAAAACAATCCGAATCCGAGATATGATCTCTTTCCTTAATCCAAACAATCTCCCGCAGTGAAACAGTGTATGAGATTGATGAATCCCAGGATAGGACGGATAACTAAACCGTATCGTTACACTCGAATACGGAGTCCAACGAACGTTAGTAACTACGATATACTCTTGAGACTACTTACTTTGAGAGAGAGTAGGAGAGAGAGAGTTGCGAAATTTTTCTGTGTAAAATCGCGTAAAGAATGAGAGAGACGGAAGACTCGAATTTATGGTCACACGAGAAGATATGCGCGTCCGCAATATCCTGCACGTGCACGCAAATCGAGGGAGGTTGGGAGCGTGGTGGATAGCGACATAAGACTCGGTCATGGGCGAGATTTCCTCCTTCCGTTTTGGCATTTCAATTTTTCGAAATAATGATTCGAATTTAATTATGCAAATGATTTATCTTAGGCCCAAATAATGTGACAAAATGTTGCATAAAATGTAACATAAAGTCCATAAAAACTTGGCCCAAAAAGAACAATCTTTGTGGGCCTAAAGGCCCACATTCACCAAGACCCAAGACCGAAGCCCCAAGCCCGTGCCCGAGCCCGGCTCGGCTCGGCACGGCACGGCAGCGGCGGCGCCGCGCGCGCGCGCGTGTGTGTTTTTGCATAATGGCCATCCATCTCCATCTCCATGGTCTCCTCTCCCAATTGCTAGTGAACCTTGTAGTAAGTGTATCACTATATATACAAGAGGAAGAATTTCCAAACTTCCAATGTGGGACAAATGCACATTTGTCTTTTTAAGCTCTCTAAGCAACCCACTTTGGACTTCAATTTCTCATTCAATATAACTTCAATTTTGACATGTAAATACACTATCTTATAGTGCTCATTACAAGGAATCCAATGACTCCAAGATCCGGTCATTCCGGTAACGGAGTTCACCGGAAAGTTGCCGGAAAATTGACCAAAAGTCAACTAGTCAAAAATGAGTTCCAACAATCCCCCACATGAATAGAATTGACTCTAAACATCTGAGACTAATACTGACTCTATAACCTAAACTTACGACAGACTCGACTTTTCAAGAGTATATGCGAAAAATTAGTTGTGTCTGAAATGGTAGCATGTTTCAGCCTTGAACCACTCATTGTTAATATATGTCGGATTTACTTAGCCAGGAGGTGAACATGATGTCTTGAACCACCTGGATGTTTATGTAAACCTAGACAACAGGTACAACCCAACTTCTTTTTCTCGTAGAACCAAGTTCTCTATTGTGTTCATTTTGGCCCTGAACTTTTCCTGGGTTATCATGAGTGAACTTAGGGAAGATAGCCTATCCTTCATTCCCTTAGAAACGGCCTAATTTCACACTCACTAGGTGATACGCCATTAGCATTTGTTTTTAGAAGTCTCCTGTAAAACTCCACGAATATCTCAAAGCTATGGGCTTTAATCATTAAAAGCGATGCTTATCCTTTACACATATAGGAAGCACTGTATTTTTCATCTAAGGAACTGGGCCTGTAACTAAAAGTTTTACAGTGCTCCATACAGATTCTATTTGATTTAGTTTTCCCTTTGAACCTACATCTTGGGATCTCCAGTCATATAGGTGGGGTTTCCATCAAATGTCCTCTTAATTTGTAGGCTTTAAGCCCATTCCTCTCGATGATTTTACAACTTGATCTCGAGCCAAACCTTTAGTAAATGGATCCGCTAGGTTATCGGCTGATTTGATATAATCTAGTGTAATCACACCAGTAGAGATCAAGTGCCTAATGGTTTTATGTCGCCTTCTGATATGACGAGACTTTCCATTATAGAGATTACTCTGTACTCGGGCGATAGCTGCTTGACTATCACAGTGTACACGTATTGCTGGCACAGGTTTCTCCCACATTGGAATATCTTCCAAAAACTTTCGAAGCCATTCTGCTTCTTCTGCGGCTTTGTCTAAAGCTATAAACTCAGACTCCATGGTTGATCGGGCCAATAGAGTTTGTTTCGCAGATTTCCATGATACCGCTGCACCTCCTAGTGTAAAGACGTATCCACTTGTGGATTTCGAGTTTTTGGAATCAGCTATCCAGTTAGCGTCAGTGTATCCTTCCAAAACTGCAGGTTCTTTCCCATAGTGCAGCCCATAACTTTTGGTGTATCTTAAGTAATTTAAGACTCTTGTTATGGCTTTCCAGTGTTTATGACCTGGATTACTGGTGTAGCGACTTAAGACATTTACTGCATGCGCTAAATCGGGTCTAATACAATTGGTTAAGTACATTAGACTTCCGATCAGCCGAGCGTACTCTACCTGTGACACCGCTTCACCGGAGTTTTTGGTCAAGTGAAGTTGTGGATCTACAGGAGTTTTTGCAATCCCATTTGAGTAGTTTTTGAACCTCTCAAGTATTTTCTCAGCGTAGTGAGTTTGAGACAGTGTAATCCCGTCAGCAGTTCTAGTGAGCTTAATCTCTAGAATGACATCTGCAAGACCCATGTCTTTCATGTCGAATGCTCCATTGAGCAAATTCTTGGTTTGCTGGATTATTTCTTTATTACTACCCATGATGAGCATGTCATCCACGTACAAACATAACAAAATATACCCACTAGGAGTACATTTGATATAAATGCACTTGTCACATTCGTTAATGCTGAAACCATTTGACATCATTACATTGTCAAATTTTTCATGCCATTGTTTTGGAGCTTGTTTAAGTCCATATAGTGACTTCACAAGTCTACAGACTTTGTGTTCTTGTCCTGGGATTACAAACCCTTCGGGTTGTTTCATATATATTTCCTTTTCTAAATCACCATTTAGAAAGGCGGTTTTACCATCCATTTGATGAATTTCCAAATCTCTTAATGCTGCTATTCCGACTAGCATTCTGATGGAAGTTATTCTCGTTACTGGAGAATAGGTGTCAAAGAAGTCCAAACCTTCTTTTTGTCGGAATCCTTGCACCACAAGTCTTGCCTTGTACTTATCAATTGAACCATCAGTTAACAATTTTTGTTTGAATATCCATCTACACCCTAGTGCTTTGAACCCTTCAGGTAAATCGGTTATTTCCCATGTATGATTTTGCATAATGGAATCGATCTCACTATTAACGGCTTCCTTCCAAGAAGGTGCGTCTGGTGTAGACATGGCTTCAGAATATGTTCTCGGTTGTTTCTCACAGAGAAGAATCATCAAGAACTCTTCACCATATGTTTTTTCCTTACGAGCTCTTTTGCTGCGTCTAGGTTCATCTTCTGCTTCAATCGCTAAGGTTTTTGGCCCGCTAGCATTGTTTGCAGAAGTGCTTGCGTTTTCCTCTTCATGAGGGCGTTTCGAAGTTTGTTTATCCTTACATGGAAAAATATTTTCGAAAAACGACGCATTTCTTGATTCCATGATTGTATTGACTTGCATATCCGAGATATCTGATTTGTGTACCAGAAATCGGTAAGCACTACTATTGTGTGCATATCCGAGAAAAATACAATCCACGGTTTTCGGTCCGATTGTGACCTTCTTAGGAGGTGGCACTGCGACTTTTGCTAGGCACCCCCACACTTTCAGGTATTTGTATGCTGGTACTTTACCTGTCCAAAGTTCATGTGGCGTATTGCCAGTTATTTTGTGCGGAATTTTGTTGAGGATATGATTTGCGGTTAGCAATGCTTCCCCCCACAGATTCTGGGGTAACCCAGATTCCTGCAACATAGCATTCATCATTTCTTTCAGAGTTTGGTTTTTTCGTTCCGCAACTCCGTTAGATTCAGGTGAGCAGGAGCAGTCGTTTGATGTATAATGCCTTTTTCTTGGCAGAATGCATTAAACGGACCATTATATTCGCCTCCCCTGTCACTCATGATTATCTTGATGGTTTTTGAGAGTTGGTTTTCAACTTCGAGTTTAAATTCCTTGAATTTCTCCAACACCTCATCTTTACTACGTAGTAAGTATACGTAGCAGTATTTTGTGCAATCATCTATGAAAGTTACAAAATACTTTTTACCACCTCTAGTTTGTATAAATTTTAAATCGCACAAGTCTGTGTGGATTAAACCTAGGGGTTCGGTATTTCTCTCAACATGTGGAGATGGTGTTTTTGTGAGTTTCGCTTGTACGCATACTTCACATTTTTCTTTGCTTATTTTGCATTTAGGGATTAGGTTCAAATTAATTAACCGTTGAATAGATTTATAATTCACATGTCCTAACCATTCATGCCAAGTATCAAAAGACTCAACCAAATAAGCAAAAGAAGTTTTACATCATCTTTTTTGAGAATGGTCTGAACACACATTTTGATCAGACCATCCTTAACAAAACCTCTACCAATTTGCACACCATTCTTCTTAAGGATCAGCTGGTCAGACACGAAATTGATAGCAAATCCGGCCTTGCTCATCAGAGTCCCAGAGATTAGATTCTTCCTCATGTCCGGAACATGCTTCACGTTGTTGAGAGTGACAGCCATCCCAGATGTCATCTTCAGGACCACCTTTCCGGTGCCTTCAATGTCGGAGCGAGAGACGTTCCCCATCATCAGACTTTCAGAACTCTTCAGCTTCTGATATGTGCTAAACATGTCTCTGTCAGCACATATGTGAGTAGTGGCTCCAGTGTCGTACCACCACTCCTTAGGTTTTCCCTCAGGGAGCACCACATTTGCTTCAGTGACCACCGCACACAGGTCTGCTTCAGTCAAATTGGCTTGATTATTCCCCTTAGCTTTGCTGCGACATTCTGATGCCTTGTGACCCTTCTTGCCACAATGGTTGCACGATCCAGCAAATCGCTTGGTTTCACCTTGCTTTTTAAAGCTAGTGGAGGATTGAGGTGCCATTTTCTTGGTAGGCCCATTAGGCTTGTTAGGCCCATTAGGCCTGTTAGCCCCATTAGCCTTTTAATTCACTAAATTGACTCGTTCTGTAGAAACGTTTATGAAAACGTTCTCAGAATTGTCTACAGAAATCGCTTTGAAAGCGTTTGTAAATTCGTTTTTAGATCGCTTGGATCGAGTACGAAAGCGTTTCGTGAAACTGCTGAAAAGCCTTCACTGAAACCGTTTATGAACGTGTAAGAGAACGTTTTGCGAACTGCCAAAGGCCTTCACTAAAATCGTTTCCCACTTGTAAGCGAATACGGTTTAGTAAACGATCCGCGTAATCGCTATAAGCGTTAGCAGAAGCCGTTTAATAACGTTTTTAAAAAACCTTTCAAAATCCGTATGAAATCAGTTTTGAAAAAACTTTTGCGTTTCTAAATTCGTGATAAAGCGAGTAGCAAGAAACGAATTTTGTTTGGATTAAGACTGTAAGACCACGAAAAACGAGATAGAAACACAAATAAATCTGTGATCAAAACCGATTAAGGAAAGACTTAAATAAAACAATCCGAACCGAGATATGATCTCTTTCCTTAATCCAAACAATCTCCCGCAGTGAAACGGTGTATGAGATTGATGAATCCCAGGATAGGACGGATAACTAAACCGTATCGTTACACTCGAATACGGAGTCCAACGAACGTTAGTAACTACGATATACTCTTGAGACTACTTACTTTGAGAGAGAGTGGGAGAGAGAGAGTTGCGAAATTTTTCTGTGTAAAATCGCGTAAAGAATGAGAGAGACGGAAGACTCGAATTTATGGTCACACGAGAAGATATGCGCGTCCGCAATATCTTGCACGTGCACGCAAATCGAGGGAGGTTGGGAGCGTGGTGGATAGCGACGGAAGACTCGGTCATGGGCGAGATTTCCTCCTTCCGTTTTAGCATTTCGATTTTTCGAAATAATGATTCGAATTTAATTATGCAAATGATTTATCTTACGCTCAAATAATGTGACAAAATGTTGCATAAAATGTAACATAAAGTCCATAAAAACTTGGCCCAAAAAGAACAATCTTTGTGGGCCTAAAGGCCCACATTCACCAAGACCCAAGACCGAAGCCCCAAGCCCGAGCCCGAGCTCGGCTCGGCTCGGCACGGCACGGCGGCGGCGGCGCGCGCACGCGCGTGTGTTTTTGCATAATGGCCATCCATCTCCATCTCCATGGTCTCCTCTCCCAATTGCTAGTGAACCTTGTAGTAAGTGTATCACTATATATACAAGAGGAAGAATTTCCAAACTTCCAATGTGGGACAAATGCACATTTGTCTTTTTAAGCTCTCTAAGCAACCCACTTTGGACTTCAATTTCTCATTCAATATAACTTCAATTTTGACATGTAAATACACTATCTTATAGTGCTCATTACAAGGAATCCAATGACTCCAAGATCCGGTCATTCCGGTAACGGAGTTCACCGGAAAGTTGCCGGAAAATTGACCAAAAGTCAACTAGTCAAAAATGAGTTCCAACAGACCTTGCCTTCCTCCTCTCTTCCTCCTCCGTGTCTGCACCCATTCCATCTCAATCCTCCGACGCTTCTCTCAGAAACCCCAAACCCTAGTCGATACGAACCCTAGATGTATCGCGATATTTTCAGATTCACGGTGCAGCTTGTTTTGGAGACCGGCTTCGATTGGAAGGTTCATCTCGAAGTCTCAGGCGAGTGGTTTGTATCTCCATCGTCGTTGTTTATCCGACTTTGTCGTCGTTTGTATTTACATCGCTGTCGTTTTATCCGACTCCGCCATTCCTCCATCGCCGCCACTCAAATCTGAATCCGCTGTTTATACCCTAAGGTGAGTTCCTCTCCTCTCTTAATATTTTCTTGGTCTTTGCTGGTTGTTGTTAACGGGAACAACCAATTTCACTTGGTTCTACTGGCGTGTGGTGTTAAGTCGGCTGTCGGGATTCAAGTATGAGGGGATTCAAGTCAGAAGCAATAAGGTTTGATTTTGTATATAAATCTACAATGTCCTTATCAATAACTCATGTTGGTGGTTTAATGGTTCCTTACACGTTTTTTGTCCCTCTCAGCAGCAAGGTTTTTGTTTTGGCTTTGTGGAATTCGAAACATCTAGCGGAAAGCAGTGTGCCCTCGAGGTAAAACTATAGCCTTTGATCTTATATCATGCCTTTTTCCCCTTGTAGCTCTCCTTGTAGAAATGCGTTCTTCACATCCATTTGCCACAATTCCCAATCCAAGTTAACGGCCAAAGAAAGTACCACTTTCACCGTATGTTGTTTTGCTACCGGAGCAAATGTCTCTCGATAATCATCACCATACGTTTGTGTAAACCCTCTTGCCACTAGTCTTGCTTTGTATCTTTCTATGTCTCCATTACTCTTGTACTTGATAGTGAACACCCATTTAGAACTCACACACTTCTTTCCTTTTGGTAGCTCTTCTTCATCCCATGTATGGTTCCTTAACATGGCTTGCACCTCATCTTCAACCGCATTGTCCCATTCCTTGATTCCCTTAGCTTCCTCATACCTATGTGGGACAAACTCCACATCTAACTTGCTAAGAAAAGCTTTATGTTCCTCGGGTAAAAGGTCAATCGAACATGTCGCTTGAATTGGATGAGCCACGGCTTGGCAATTGTAGTAGCCACAGTTAGATAGAGATTTCCTCTCTTTTGCTCCTTCTCGGGTTGTCTCTAGTATAGATAGGGTCTTGTGTTGTTGGTGGAGCTTGATATGCCTCATCATTACTTGAAGATTCAATGACTTCTCCTTCACTAGATGGACTCTTCTCTCCCACTTCTTCACTAGACCTCTCTTCTCTATCACTTTATTGCTGATTTTCCGAAGCTTCTTGTGGTATATCATTATCACTCTCTTGAGCTTCCCTAGAAATTTCATTTGGTATGACCACTCTTTCTTCTTGTCGAGAGCTTCCACTACTCAAATGCTCAAGAATATGTCGAAGACTTCTAGCCCTATCCGAAGCTGAATTTGGCAAGTCCTTAACACCTTCCCAACTCTTCTCTCTGAAATAAGCCTCATCTTCCATAAACTTTACATCCCTAGACACATAGTATCTATTTGTGACCGGATCGTAGCACTTATAGGCTTTTTGCGTTGTTGAGTATCCAATGAATACACACTTAGTGCTTTTCGGCTCTAGCTTGTTCCTTAAGTCACCTGGGACAAAAACAAAACACACACTCCCAAATACCTTTAAATGATCAATGTTAGGACTTTGGTTATTCAAAACTTGAAAAGGAGATTGATCATTAAGGATACGGGTCGGTATTCGGTTTATGAGATAACATGAGGTCAACACCGCATCTCCCCAAAACCTCTTTGGCATGTGTTTTCAAACAACATAGCTCTTGCCACCTCCATTAGATGTCGGTTCTTCCTTTCGGCAACACCATTTTGTTGGGGGTTGTATGGGCAGCTCGTTTGATGTAGAATTCCACATTTTTCCAAGTGTGTTTTGAGTCTTGTGCTCGTGTATTCCCCTCCATTATCTGTTCTAAAGATCTTAATATTGGCATTAAAATGATTAGTCACATAATTTTGGAAGTTTATAAATGCATCATAAACTCTATCTTTGGATGGAAGTAAAGTTACCCAAATATACTTTGATTTCTCATCTATAAATGTGACAAAATATTTATGATTATCTCTAGATGCACAAGGTGAGGTCCAAACATCATAATGCACAAGGTCAAAGCATTTTTCATAGATAGTATTCGATTTAGGAAAGACTACTTTGCAATGTTTTCCTAAGATGCATGCTTCACATTTAGCGCAATCGTAAGAAAAACCCGGTAAAAGCAAATTCAAAGCTCTAGAGTGCGGATGGCCAAGTCTATTGTGCCATAATACAACCGAAGTTTGAACATTGTTTGCAATTAAAGAAGAAACAACATTATTAGAGATAGAGTTAAGAGAAGTGTCTTCAAGCACATAGAGGTCATCTTTCATACCACCTTGTCCGAACACATTACCACTCTTAATATCCTGCAATTTTACATCATTAGGACTGAAAATAACAAGGCAATTTAAATCTCTAGTAGTCTTCTTAACTGATAGCAAATTAGAGGTAAACTTTGGCATGAAAAACGCACTAGACCGTTTGCTAAACAGGTTTATACTTCCTATTCCTTCAATCGGAACGTTGTGACCATTCGCTACTTTAACACTCCCTAAGGCCGGTTTAATGTTCTCTAACAACTTAGGATTACTTATCATATGGTGAGGAGCTCCTGAGTCTAAAACCAATGAATTTGAATCATGAGAGTTAGAGGTAAAGAGAGAGATACCGCCGGGATTGATTTTGGATGCGATTGAGTGAATGAGAGCTTCGAGGTCGGCCTTGTTCATCACGATCGTTTCTTTAGCTTGAGATGATGATCCACAGCCTTTGTCTTGAACCATAGCTTGAAGCGCCTTCTCTTGTTGACCATACTGAACAATAGCTCTCTCCTCATTCTCTTGTCCACCATCACTTGCATTAGCCACATTCGCTTTCGGCTTTAGGTTCTTGAACTTCTCCAGCTTCAAGTGGGGGTGTAGAATCCAGCATTCGTCTTTGGCATGGCCCTTCTTGTTACAATGCTCACAAACCAACGCCTTCTTGTCTTTATGTTTCACCAAGCCCGCTTTGTTTGCCGTTGGAAGATTCTCGCCTTTAGTCCCGAACAACCCTTGTGACCCGAACTCCTTTTGAATCTTGGCACACACTTGTTCCAAGGTTGGAACTTTATCATCCCTTAGAATGTGTTGTATCACCTCTTTGTAGCTTGGATTAAGCGTCATCAATAACCCAAACACACGGTCTTGCTCTCGGCGATCCTTTAGTGTTTGTGCTTCGGTAGTGAAAGGCCTAAGCATCTCTAGTTCAGCAACTAGAGACCTATACTTCCCAATGTGAGTATTGAAGTCGCTATCCTCTTGAGTTAAACCTCCAAGTGCTCTCTTAATCTCATAGACCCGAGTGAGATTCGACTCATTTCCAAACACATTCGCTAGAGTATCCCAAAGCTCTTTGGATGTTTCACAATATGAGTAGCCTTCCAAGAGTGAAGCTTCAAGAGAACAATGGAGAGCACTCAGAACCGTCAAGTCTTCTTGCGTCCAAGTCTCCTGCACCAAGCTCTCTTCCACCGCTTTCGCCTCGTCATAGGTCTTCTCTATGTATTTTGTGAGCTTTCTCCCACCTAATACATTTGTAGTTGTTCTCTTCCATAAAAGGTAGTTGTTTCCGCTTAACACAACCGGAAATTTCAGATCTTTGTAAGCCTTGCTTACGTCTTGAACCACAAGTGCCATCTTGTAAGAGTAAAGATGTGATTCTGAACCGTTCTCAACCCAAAACCCAAGTAAAGCTTCGACCTTTAGCGATAAAGCTTCGACCTTTAGTGATAAAACCGACTGATCTACCTAGAAAACCTTTGAAACACTTCAAAGATAACCCAAATCTTGTCAACCGAACACTCACCAAAGATTTAAGAAACTCTAACCCAAGAATCGTTACACAAAACTCAGAAATGGAAGAACTTTGTGTTCGCACACCAAAGATTCGAACTAAAAGAGAAAGAAAACGCTGAGATTAAAGAAGAAAGATTTAAGAATCGAATGCTTGCTCTGATACCATGTAAATATTTAAGAATCTAAGTACGAAGAATGGAGAGATTCATGTTGAAAGATTGAGAGAAAAGGGATTAAATTTCATGAGACAAAGTTACAAATGAGTCTAGGCGGCTACACGGTTTATATAGAGGTTTCACTAGGTTTGAATGGGTATGAACAATGACACAAAATCATCCTCATTCATCCTAGTGAGTCACCATGTGATTTTAGCCTTTATACAGCTCATCAAACGGTCACAAGAGGAAGAAGACGAACGCGTAGAGCTCACGAATGGATAAGGTGGTCTCCCGCGTCCGTACGGTCAACATGACCGTTGCTTCCCTTTCCCTTTTATTCAAACCCGTGGCTTATCTCTCAAGTAACTATATTTGACACTTACTTATTACTTAAGTAGTATCAAATATCATCTTGATCAATAATAGTTGTCTCTGCTTGTGAGATTCCTATTGAAACACACAGAGAGAGTTACTCAGCATAGGAAAGACAAAATAAAGGTTTTTTTTTTACGCAGAACCGTTTTTCAATCAAGATCAAACAAGTTAAACCTGATGATTCGGTTAACAATCAGTTTACCAATCCCCATCCGTTGTAGCAAAGGTAAAACCTGGAAGACATTGAAACCAAATCACATTACACTACACAACATGTTGTTAAACATGTGCTTTAGAATAAAAAGTACCATTAGATCGTGGATAGAAGCGGTCAAGCCATGATCAGAATAAGCACGACCTAACCCAACAAGCTGGCCATTTGAAGGAGTGAGAGGCAACACATCTTGAAACGAATATGAAGGATACAAAGAAGAAGAGAAAATTTCTTCTTCTGTGTTGTGAGATTTGCAGAAGACAGAGGAGGAGCAGAGGTTATGGGTAGCAGAGATGGCCAGAATTAGCAACTTCATGCGATCTAATGAACCGGCGTATTTGGACTTCATTGCTAAACATGCGGAGGATGCAACGACCACAACCACTCTGCCACCACCACCTCCACCTCCACCAACAGCTCCACAATCAGCTCCATATTCTTCCTAGGTTACTAACTTACTATCCCTTGATTTTTTCTCAAGAACATGATTTTATTTTTTTTTGCTTTGTTTATACAACTCCTTAGTGTAGGAGTTTGGAATTGTATATATTGAACATGGTTGGATTTTATGTTTTAATGTGTTATGTTGTTATGTTTTTATGTTTTGATGTGTATGGAAATGGTTTTATTGTCAAAACAGGAAACTATTTATAAATTTGAGAAATATTTGGTCACAATCTAGTCCTCACTTAGTTGCAACATGGTAACAAATTAGTTGCCTTTTAGTTACAGAGTTTTACCAATTTCGATTAAAAATGACAAATTAGTCGCTTTATAGTCGCCAAATTAGTCACAAATTAGTAACCAAGTAGTCCCAAAGTCCCAACCATATATGTAAACCAATCCCCGACATAGTCGCTTAATAGTCTCCAATTTAGTCACCAATTAGTAGCGAAATAGACGCTTAATCTGAACCATAAATAAATTCCTGTCCAAATATAGTCGCTTAATGGTCGTCAATCTAGACCCATATTAGTCGTCACTTAGTGCCAATAATTTTACAATTAAGGTATCTTCGAGGTTACATTAGTCCTTAGGTAGTCGCTCTTTTGGAATGCAATCATCGCCAATTAGTCACTAATTTTTGTGACTAGTCAGAGACAATGTTACGACTATGCATTTTTAATCGTTACTTAGTCGCTAAATGGCGACTAAATTAGGGACTACCTGAAAGGGCGACTACAAAAAGACGACTACAACTTTTAGTCGCTAATTAGTCGCAACATGTAATTTAGCGACTATGTGGTGACTAAAAGTACAGTCGCCTTTTCCCGGTTTTGGTGTAGTGTTCTAAATAAGAACCACTTTTCTTACCACTTGTCGTGTTCCCAAACTTGAAGATTGAACGCCCCACCTTGGCCGCAAAGTAGTAAGTCCCTTGCTGATTGGAACCACTAGATTTGACATTGAAGAGCTTATGGAATTCCTTGACTCCAAAGCGATTGTGGGTCTCCTTCGACTTCACCCAAACCATAACTAGGTTGTGGATCCAGCTTGGCATAACATGAGCGGGCACGAGTCCGACATGGTTCAAGATATCTGAAATCACTTTGGGGATTGGAAACGTCAACCCAAACTTAAGGAAGAAGGGTACGTAAGCGCATGAATAGTGCCGAGGAGGGTTCTCCGAAGAATCTTCAGCGCCATGAAGCATGAGATCCTCGTAAGGGGTCTCGCAGAGCTTGGAGATGTTCTTCAAATCTCCACTGGTGGCGGTACTCAGGAAATGAATCCCAAAAGCATTTGGAAGAGCGAGAGACCAACATGGTCTAATTTAGGATTCAGGTTGGCTCCAGCAGCCTCAGCTTCTCTAGCGGCTTGGAAACTAAACCTGCTCGTAGTAGTAGACATTCTGGAAGATCGAGAGAGAAGAAAGTTTCACCGAAACAAAGAAAGATATTTTTACTAAAGAAGGATATGGAAAAAAGTTCATGGATGACAGTTCATGGAGGGTGAAGATTGAGTAAATATATGGCCAGAATTACTTCGAGAATTGAACAAAAGTTATAAAAATGAACAGTCTCAGCTTGTGAGTAGTCATATCTCGTGGCGAGCTCTCCCTAGGTACGCAACCCTTTTGACTTCACATTTATGACATCATAAATCGAGGATAGTGAAATCTCAGCCATAGCACGAATCTCGAGATTGTATGACCACTTCCTTATTAACACATCATTAAGGATGATGGGGGCTATTTTTTGGGCCTAAATCCAACACCTGAGATCCAGCCCACGAAGACAATCTCATTAAACATAACTAAATCATACTCGACCCATAGAATTGAGCAAGGAGATTATCGAGGTTGCACATATGTCATCAGACGAGTCAAAGAGGGTTAAAGAACATTAAAGGCCAAGAATCAAGTTGGACAATCAATACCATATTTACATTTATATTATCAAAATAAGTATAATTTATGGTCTCATCAATTACGAGTTCAGCTAGTACAAATATACTAACTAAGACAACTTTGTAAACTAGTTGAATATCAATAGGATACACATAACACTTTGAAAATTTCTCAGGTTCATTGTTCTTAATATTCAACCTAAAAGCTCAAAATCCAAGTAGTGATATTTAGCACTCACAATAACTTAAGCACTTATGGATTTGTCTCTTGTGGGTCGGTCTTTACCCAATTGTGGGTCTATATACCCCTACATTGTGTGGGTTTGTCTGCGTCTTTAAGTGAGATGTTTGTATCCTGGTGGGTTAACTTTCGATTGTATTAAGTAAGGCTGGGATTTCATTTTTTCGGTTCAGGTAGGTTCATTTGATTTTCAACCGAAATAATTGATTTCTTATCTGGTAGTTGTTGGGCTTTTCAAGCCCATGTCCAACTTTCCACTAGTATGATATTTTCCGCTTATGGCCACTTGCCCTCACGAATTTGTCTTTGGGCTCCTTCCCAAAAAGCATCATACTAGTTGGAGTTGAACATGACTTATATACTAGACAATCCTTGTCTAAACTTCCAATGTGGGATATTGTTTGTATCCCAACAATCTTCTTTTCTATAGAATTAGATAATTCCTAATTCTATTCGAAGTTTATCCAATAGTAGTTTGGTTATTTTTGTTTTTAACTTTTACTAAACTAAACCAAGTTTTTTTTTAATTATTTTTTTTGTTGAAACTCGGGTAACCTCGGCTTCGGTTAGGTTATTAGGTTGGTAAAGGTACTAAATCATGACATTCTCCAAATTGGAGAATTCAGAATTTTGGAAAATTCTCAATTCTGCAGTTACCATTCGACACACATCAATTCTCAATTCTCATTTTTTGTAGAATTGTACATATAGACTTGGCATTCAGATACTTCGATTCCGTTAGTTGATTGTTCGATTTATTCGGTTTACAAAAAGTTACCAATAGATTCATTGTTTTTGTTTGGTTTGATTCGTTGGCGATTAGGATGTAAATAATAAGATCTAATCATTTGTATATAACAAAAATCATATTTCAATATTAAAAATAAAAGTAAGAAAAGTTATGGTTAGCTTTGTTCAATTTAGTTCGGTTTAATCTAACAAAATGTATAAAATATTGAACCAATCGGTTAGCTTAGTTTGAAGGTTTTGAAAACCACACTTAATCAATTAGTGGAAATACCACCGAAAAATTTGGATTAATTGAAATATTAATGAGAACAAGAAACAATATTTTAAAGAAAAAAGTATATTAATGTTTTTCTTTTTAAATTTAAATTATTTTACAAGATTCAACAAAAAATCATCAAAAATTCAAACAAATTCTGCAATTCAGCAAGATTCAATTCAACGGTTACCATTTAAGTTTTAAGTTCAGCAATTCTTAGTTTTTAATTCTGCAAAATTCTGCGGTTACTATTTAGATCCAAAGTTTCGTCTACCGAAACTGGATTCAATATTTTTAAAATAGTTGGATCGCCCAAAACTTTAGTAATAATAAGTCTCTCAGCCAAAAATGTTATTATTTCCCTATAGGCCCAAATTGAAACATGTCGTCTCATTAAGAGTCGCGGAAGAAAGAAAAGGAATCAACACCCTAAAAGACACAAGGTCTCTCCAGGGGCTGACATGTCAGCTTTTTGGAGTGTTCTGGGAGTGACACGTCATTTAAAATTAATACCCAATCAGAACATAACGATTAATACAACTCACTTTTATTATCCAGTAATATTCATCTCTTCTTCCACGTCACTCTCTCTTTCACTAAAATTTTTTCAATGACTCAACCTAATTGTGTTTGTTTGCTTTTAATAGGCCCAGCCCAATGAACCAGGAAAAAAAAAATAGCAGCAATGGCGACATCTGTTGCGACTCTATCTTCTTCTCCTCCACTTACTCTACCTCTCTCATCATCTCGCTCTTCCTTCTTCTCCAATCGCTTCACAGTGACATCTCGACCAAAAACTCGGACTTTGGTTGCTATTCGACCGAGAATCCGCCAGAACCAACGAGAAAGCCACTGACTTGTAATGCCCTGTTTGGTCTCGGTGTTCCTGACCTTGCTGTAATTTCTGGTTTTCCTGCGTTGCTTTTTGGACCTAAGAAGCTTCCTGAGATTGGTAAAAGTATTGGCAAAACCGTCAAAACCTTTCAACAGGTTTAAATTCTGAAATTTCAGTTTTTCATGCTTTAAATTTTGATAATCGAATTAAAGAATATATGAAAAGTTCGTGTTTTTTGTAATTGAAATTGATGTAAAAATGGGTTTTAAGGAGGAATGTGTTTTTGGGGTTTTTAGTTTTTTATTGCTTAGTTATTGTTTGAATTTTTGTCTGGATTTGTGTTAAATTGATAAGAACACTCAGAAAGTTTTGTAATTCTTGGTTTAGCTGCTGTGATTTGATGGCTAAAAGAGGGAAATTTATGCAATTGTGGAGTTTCTTTGTCTCAATTGATGTGAAAAGCTTTGTTGATTGTAGTTGGAATTGATGTATTAAGGTTAATGAAGTTTGTGTCTCTATCGATCTTTAGCTTTCACTTGTTTTAATGTTTCCCATTCGGATATGTCTGGTTATTATTGCCTTCTACTTTGTAACCATATAGAGTATTGAATGAAAGAAGAACTTGTTTGACAAAAATATTGTGGATTTGTGAGAAATTGATAAGAACACTCGAGAAAGATTGGAAATTGAGTCGGTATAGAGGATAGATCAAGAATCAAACATTCATGTAGTTGGAATTGATGTAAAATGAATATGTTTTTGGGAAATTTTATGCTTTAGTTGTGATGAATTGATAAGAACACTCAAGAAAGATTGGAAATTGAGTCGGTATAGAGTATAAATCAAGAATCAAACATCATGTGCTTCTAAACAACACAGTTCATTGATAACTTTGATGTATTGTATAAGATCAGAACATGTTTTTATGTTGGTTAATCTGACAATGTAATCTCTTTTCAAAAACCGATGACACGGGTTGCTTGTAATTTGGTTATACATGTTTCAAGTTTTTAGGTCGAAATTTCGTATATCGTTTTGTGATAATAGAGGCAATATTACAGATCTTAAAGGTTAGATTGATCAAAAAAATTATGGTGTCAAATAACAAAATCTATGAATTGGGTGATTTTAGATTTCCAAAAAGTGAGGCAAGAATTTCGTGATATGAAACTTTTTAAGGGCTGTGTCATGTTTAGGAGAAGTAGATAAAGAAAGATTTGATTTTGTCTGACTTTCTCAAATTGAATTTTGACCAAGCTTTGTGGGTTTTGATTCGCAGTTTTCTTTACTATTATTGATTCTAACTCTTGGCGGCTTTTACTTGCAGATTCGTTACAATCTTATGTATCATTAACTTGATAAATTACGTGGATCGTGGAGTGATCGCGGGTAATGGTGTTAACGGAACCTCAAAAACATGTGATCCCAAGGGGGTTTGCTCAGCAGGAACTGGAATTCAGAAAGAAGGATTGTGCAATGGCAAAAGACTGCTTGTTACGCGTCTCGGTGAAAAAGTCCTTGAAGCAGAAATTTTAGTTGGAACAAATGTCGGGAAGAAAATCGTAATACCAAGGATAATTATGACAACTGCAGACACATATTGTCCTTACAAGATGAGAAGGCGACAATTTCCAATTAGAGTTTGTTACACGATGACAATCAACAAAAGTCAAGGACAAAGTCTAGAAAATGTTGGGATTTATCTACCAAAGCCAGTATTCAGCCACGGTCAGCTATACGTCGCACTATCTAGGGTTACTTCTAAAAAAAGGATTACGCATTTGGAGTGAGCAAACAACCAAAGACAAAACCGAGACGGTGAAGAATGTCGTTTACAAAAGATCTTCAACAACCTTCAGTACACATGTAATTTCAAAATAGACAAACGATTAAAAAAAATAGATATAGTAAACTAATGAACCTTTAAACAAATATGCAGGTGACCAATATTCAGATTCAACTGGAATGCAATCTACGGAATAAGGCTGTTGGCAACAACCAATGATGAGATTCTGTTATATATTCAGAAAAATGATATAAGGATTTCAACAAGATTAGTTGCAATGTCTATGATAGATGCGTTTATGTCAATGGTATGATTGGTAATTTGGAGGCTAATTATGGGCAACTTGAGAAATCTAATGTTGGCTTTGGAAAGAGAGAAAAGGATACACAAAAATATATTGGTTTAACGTTGGTTTAAAAATATATACACAAAAATAATAATTATGTGATAAATAAACCTGAGAAGCTAACTCTAATTTGTTCAGGTAAGATATGCAAATGAACAATTCATATATAATATGGTGTAAACAAAAAATAAACATCAGAGGTAATACAAAAAAAAAGTCAAAATAAAAACCATAAATAAATATTATACAAAAAAACAACAATATAATATACACAACAAACTAAACATTAAAAAAAATGTAATAAAAAAAAACCCGCGACATCGCGCGGGTATCTATCTAGTCTATACTAATAAAAGAGGGTTCTCTAAGCCTCTAAGGGGGTCCACATCAGATTTTACAGAAATCATCTAGAGATGACCACGTGGCACTATTATTATCTCTTTCTCTGGATCGTACTTTCGATTTCTTAAAACAAAATATATAATCAAACGTAAGTTGAAGCGACGAGCACTGATGATAGGTATCTTTTTTTTTGGTAAAAGGTTAAATTTATACCATTTTCGATTTTTGACAGAAAATACAGAGAAAACGAAGAAGGCAGAAAGACCGAAAAAGCTACAACTCTAAACTACGAAACGACAAAGAACGACAGGGAAATTACAACGAAATTAACCATCAAGTTCGAAGAAGAAACATCGATTCCGAACCGCAAAGTCCGGACATTTGCGTGGTTGCCACAGTTCCAAGGAACTCGAATCCTCATCGTTGTTGCCACGAGCGAACTCTACTGAAGCCAGACTTCAAAACCTCAGGACGAAGAGACACTTACAGCTTCTCCGAGGACTAACGCAAAAACGGAACTGCTAGGATGGATTTAGACACATTCGCGGCACGAGATTCGTGCAATGCTTAAAGAGAAAGATACCTATCATTATTATTATTATTATCTATCGCTCATGATAGGTATCTTTCTCTTTAAGCATTGCACGAATCTCAGATTTCCGAATCGTCTTCTCTCTCTCTGATTTTTTACTGGTTTTGATTCTCAGATTGAAAGTCAGAGGCTTTGCGCGAGAATCACAGGCTTTGGGTTGCTCTTTCTCGAGACGAGATCGAAGAAGATTTGTTCAGCATGAGTGGAAACAGGCCATCTCGCCGGCCACGGAAGAGGACTAAAACATTGCAGAAATATCTCGATGTAAGTCACCAGGTGTTCGACGAATTGCCTCACTCAAACTTTTTGAACAAGATTATGTTTTTAGTCTCTTAATTTCTTGGCAATTCAATGTCTGTGATTGTAGGTCATTTTCCCTGGATTGTGTCTTGTGGGGATGAATGTTGATTGCTTCAGAGTATCCAATTCTCCGGTTAAGGTCTGTGCGCATTAGCTTTGATCAATTCAGTGTTTTGCTTGATTAAAGCTTAGATCATACTTACCCTTTGGCTACATTGATCGGTAGATTGTATGAACTTGATGAAAGTCCAGACCTTTGGTGCTATTAAAGATGATATGAAGTTTCAATATTATTATGCTTACAAAAATACATAAAACCAACATTTGGAGGGCTAATTAGCTTTGTGTAATCTAATGGTATTGCTGTTTTATGTTGTCATTCAATGACAAGTAGCCCGTAACAGCGATTGTATTCCATTTGCAGCGATGATCGGGTGCAAAAGAGTATTTTGGTGAAGAAGAAAGGTGAAGTCATCTCCCAAATTGAAACTTTTCATTTTCATGAATATGGTAACATTGTGATATATTATCCATTTCGCTTGATCTTTTGAGGTTTGTGCTTAAGTTGTTGGGATCTTAGTTTGTTGTTTGCGATTAGGTTGGTAAGGCTGCTGGAAAGAAATGGAAATCGATGACTGAAAAAGTGAGTTTTTTTGTTGTAATTTTTGTGTTATATGGTTGATTCAATCTTAGAGATCTGTTTACTCAATTTCTTGAATGAAACAGGATAAAGAGCCTTTTGTAGCAAAAGAAAACACCAAAAAGACTGAATATCACATGACTATGCAACATCATAACATGGAACTGGTAATCAAATTTTTCTACTTTTTGGTTTTGTATCTTGCTTCTTTTGACAAATAATGTTATGTTTTTTTTTGTCAGGCTAATGGAACCAAGACAACTGAAGATAAGTCTAAGTCCGAAGTCAACGATGAGGAAAATGGAGGAAGTGAAGAGGTTTGGCTTTAATGTGTTTTGAGTTATGGTTTGCAGCTAAATTAATGTGTAGCTTAGGTTTAGATTAGATCTGGTTTAGTTTTCTTAAGTTTTCATTAGAGTGTTGTTTAGAGTCTCTTTGTTTCAACAGGAATGTTAAAGCTTAATATTTTGAATCCTTTTCGCATTACTTTTGCTATTATTCAAACCTACGAAGGAATTTTCAATTCAGACCCTCTAACTTGAAATACGGAGCGTTCAAATCCAATATAGGGATTCGAAAATGAAACATTGTACATGAGATTGATCATGAATTTGTACCAAGTTCATATAGCTATGATTTTCTTAACTTCAAGTTTCAGCTTTTCTTTAGGACTTTTCTAATCATCTGTTTATTGCCACATGACAGGAAAATCCATCAGAGAAGGATATGATGAAGATCATGAACAAGTAGAGAGTGATGCTAATTTGTTTGATGGGAGTTTAGATGTGTTGGGGTTTGGTCCATTGATTCCTACTGAGAGCGAGAGATCCTTGATGGAAAGAGTTAGACATGAACTCAAACAGGTAATAACCAAGTCTAATCAACAACTTATTCTTTTTTGATATTTTATTAGACCCAAATACTTATGGTTTTCGAAGACTTGTGACTTATGAATTAAGTAGTAGTATATGGATTGAAACTTTGATTTGTGGAAAAAGGGTTACAAGGAGAAAATAGTAGACATAAGAGAAGAGATACTAAGGAAGAGAAGAGCTGGATAATTACCAGGAGATACTACCTCTGTTTTCAAAGCATGGTGGCAATCTCATTCCAAATGGCCTTACCCTACTGTGAGTTCTCTCTCTTTCTCTTTCACTCATCTGAAATCTCTTTTTTAACTTCTTCCATTTACTCAGGGAGCATATCAAATTATTGATTTTCCAGGAGGAAGATATAAAAGGCGAGGTTGGTGCAGGAGACAGGTTTGCAGCTAAAGTAGATAAACAATTGGTTCATTAACCATAGAAAGAGGAATTGGCATATCAATCCATCTTCTTCCACTGTCTTGAAGAACAAACGCAAAAGGTATTATATACTTTTGTTCCTAAAAAACATTAACCTAAAACTTATCGATTGGACTCAAGGTCTGAAACTTTTTTTAGATGAAAGCAATGCAGGTGACAATGGCGGAAGAGAGCGGTTCACGTAGAACAAACAAATAAGTGAACTGGGAGGTGGAAGATGGGATTCGATTGTAGGTTTTAGGGGTTAAAGTTGAGAAATTGACGAAGGAGGAGTTGGGTTAAATAGAGAGGGGACAATATTAGAAAGTAACTCTTTGTGCAATTATATAGTACGTAGTTTGGTTATGTGATGCCCATATATTTATTAAGTAGTACACAAACAAAAAAAAAAGATGAAAAATGGTTATGTTGGCTTGTCTGCATGAGTTTTAATATAACCATTGTAATATAACCTGTTTTACAGTATCTGTAATGGAGAACCCAAGCTAATGGTTTAAAAGAATTACTTCAGGTAACTACTTTACTGAAAGCTGACCTTTCTAATAAATGTATTTACATTTGTATGAGCTTTTTTATGGACTAAGCTTATGTCCAAGAACGAAGACCACAAGGAGTAATAGAAAAGTGAAATTCAGAGATGGGATGTTTACTTCTGTGCTTTTGCAATCACATTCTAAAGTAGTCAACATTGCAGGCATCTAAGGTGGGCAACAAGGTCAAGTTGAAAATACGAGCAGGTGATAATAAAGCTGCACATTTTGAGGGTGGAAGTGGGGAGAGTCATCAGTCCGATCAGGGTTTCTTTGATGCTGCTTTCTCTGACCGGAGGGACGATGCAGCGACAACTGGTGCCAGCACACCTAGGGGGGATTTTGTCCAATCTTCTTTTGGTGTATTCTTACGTAGCGATGATAAGTCTTCTTCAAAGCCCTCCAGAGATTCCAGTGATGAAAATGATGGAAACTCTGTTAGCCCTAAAACGCTTACCTCAAAAGCTGAAGAGTGGATGACAAAGAAAGGATTGTCATGGCCATAGAAAGGGAGTGAAAGGCAAGGTTTGGAAGGAAGGCGCGGTCAGTCTGTGTGGTCTTGGGTGCAGAATTAACAACAAAAAGAACAGGCTTATCAAAGTAATTCTATCAACAGTGTCAAGTCTGAAAGCCAGGCATGTGAAAGTATTAAGGCTTCCAGTAACAATCATATGGGGTATTGTACTTCCTCTGTTAACGTGAACAGCACTAGCAGTACTAGCAGCTGTGAAAGTACCAGTAGCAGTGTTATGAACAAGGTCCATATGGATTGTGACTGCTTGGATTATGAAATCTTATGGGAGGATTTAACATATGCAGTGGAAGTCTCTTCCGTTTGCTGGAGAGGAACACGTCAAAACTGGATTGGAGGCGACGTATCCATATGGCCTCGGACATTGTGAGTTAGTCACACATGATTTTCAGTTGTGTGACCATTTGATAATTGCATACCCATTGTTTTCTAAGTAAAAGCTGCTCTATTTTGGTTCTTGCTTGCATCTGTTTAGCATATCGTTCTTTTCCTTTCTTTGATTCAATTACTGTATCTCTTCTACAATTACATATAAAAACAAATAAAACTATAAACAAACAATATTCACAAATCAAGAACTAAGGGTTTGTAATTCTTAAACTTATTTCTTAAGTTAATAAAATTAAAAATATATTTCAAAACTAAATTTATGAAATCAAATACTTTTAAGAATCATATGATGATATAAATAATAATAATAAAAAAATTTATACGATGATATAAATAATAATAAGAACAAAAAAAAGAATCATACGATGATGTTAATAATAATAACAACAAAACAAAATTATGAAAAAATTATGAATTGATTTCAAACAACATATATTAAATTATGAAATTGAAAAGAAAAAAAAAAACAAACAAACAAAATATTTTAAAAAACGACCTCGCGGCGGAGTAAACATGTCATTTTAGGTAATTTAGGCCTCTCAGAGTGTCCATCTCAACTTTTTAAAATCATTTAACATCATACCATGTGACACTTTTACATAAATAAAATAACAAATAAATTAGATAAATTGGAAATAGAATGCAAAAAATATTTAAGGTAAAAACCTTTAAAACCAAAGATAAATCGATTACAAAAGCAAAGAGAGCAACCATGCTTCTTCGGCCTATTAGTGGAGACAATTAGCTATTGCACTTAATCGTGCATTTGTTATAATTAATAAACAAATGTCAAAATTCTAAAATAAATTAATTAGAAGCGGTTTGTGATAAATATTTTTTTAAAAACAAACAAAATTGAATAAAAAAATAAAAACATATTCGCGCGTAGCGCGGAATTAGCCTTAGTAATAACAAAGATTTTGTTATATTGTGATGTGAATTAGATTCGGACATTAACTGTATATGTACTTATAAACTTTTTTGACTTGTGGAACTGAGCAAAAGTGTTTGACGCGGAAATTAAAAAGAATAAATATAAATAAATACATAAAGAGATATATGTATATGTCTCGTCCACAACCCTAGGCGGCGTTTGGTAGAGCTAATAATAATGTCTCTGATCCGCCGCGTGATCCATGTTCGGCGCTTCTGCACCGCAGTGGCGAGAAGAGCGGAGGACATAATGTCAAATCCAGATTGCCGTGCTTCGAGTTTAGAAGTCAGAGTCTGGTACCTCCTCGGCTCCCGTAGCGACTTAGACACGGCGGCGAAGTACGCTCGTTTGGCCCCCTTCAGCAGGATCAAAACGGAGGACACAGCTTACATGTCAATACATCATCAGCGCTATGTTGCATTATAAGAGGCACAAGGACGTGTACGATCTCTACGATTATTTCTTCAACCAGCATAAGCTCAAACCCAACCACCACTGCTGCAACTACATGATCGAGTCTCGTTTCCAACAAGGTCTCGTTGACGAAGCTCTTGATTTCCACCGATCCATCAAAGCTGGTATGGGCCGCGACTACCCAAGCCAGGATACTTTGAGGATCTTGACGAAAGGGTTAGTCAACTCCGGTCGAATGGACCAAGCCGAAGTCTTCCTTCATTTGGCGAAGGAAGTCGATGATACCAACCACCCTGATCACGTGCTGTACAACAGTCTGATTCGTGGGTATTTGGATCTTGGGAATATTGACAAGGCGAACCTAGTCTTGCAAGAATTCAAACGGCTTACCAAGCATTCACCTGATGATTGTTTTATCCGTTCAAAATACGAAAACAGAGTCGCTTTCCTCATGGCAACATTCATGGAGTACTGGTTCAAGCAAGGTAAAGAGACGGAAGCTATGGAGTGTTACGACCGGTCTGTGTTTGCCACCAAGTTTCCGGTTTATTCAGAAGCCGGTAATGCCCTTTTGAAAATCCTGCTCAAATACGGTAAAAAAACTCATGCTTGGGCATTGTACCACGAGATGTTAGATCAAACTCATGCTTGGGCATTACACCATGAGATGTTCGAGCAAAGTTGCTTGACCAGCTCTACGGTTAAGATTATGGTGGACGAGTGTTTTGATATGGGTCGGTGTAGCGAGGCAATCGAGACCTACAACAAGGCTATAGCCATGAACCGCTTCTTAAAGGGAAACTACATCATCACAAGGTGTTGCGAAAACGGGATGTTGGGATGTTGTCGGTAGCAGAGTCGCTCGTTGCTGATGCGGGTTGTGTTGATGGCGGATTCATGGACCATACGATTTTCAAAACAATGATCGATGCTTATCTCAAAGCTGGGAGAATCGACGATGCTATAAAAACCTCTAATGAGATGATCGATGAGACTCTAAAGGACGTCTCCCGTCTCTTTTGATCATTCTGAATGTATCTCTATATAGACTGGTCCTTAGATAATTATAGTTGGAACTTAGATAATTCTGCTAACCCTAATTTTAATTTTACCCCCAATTCATTAAAAATTAAAATTAATGAGTGTTGTGCACCTATCATCCTAGTCAGCATATAGTTCACGATGACTAAACGACATCTGTGTTAATATGTTGGTTTAGGGGAAATCGGCCTATTCATTCATGGGGTCTTTGATTGGACACTAAACCCACACAAATTGAGCACTACAAAAAAAGTCTACATTGATAGCAGCAAACGATAGCTCGTTTTCCTATTTTGCTATCGTTGATATGTTAAAAATTTATAAACAATATGATATCATTAGATAAACCTTATTATAGATTTTTAGTAAGCGGGAATCTAAAAACATGTTTTCCGCCAAAGACTTTGCGAAAATTTTAGCCTCGCTCTCATTTTTCCCTCTTTGTCCTAAATTTTTTTCTAAGTTTCTTTCATCATGTAGAAAAAGCCTTATTTCATTTTTTAAAAATTCATTTCCTCTCCTCTCTCTCTCTGTCGAAAACTCTTCTCCTCCGATCTACACATCACCATCTCCGTCGTAACTCATACCTCTCAGTGCTCTCACTAGTAAGTTCGTACATAATTGCTTTTCATTTTAATTCTAATTACTCTGATTTCTAGTTTTAAAAAATAAAATAAAATAAATATAAAAATAATAAAATAAAAAAAATTTCCTGATTATTCACTTTTCTTTAACCATTTTACTTGGTTCAGCCATAACCAGCAAAATACTCGAACAATACTCATTGATAAGCCTTTAAGTGAATAATCAGGAAATTGAGTTTAGTAAGATTCAAGCAAACTCCCAAAAAAAAAAAACGAGCTCTAAAGGCTTAAGCCAATGAATTTTCCCTTAAGAGACAAGTATGATGACTCAGAGCAAAACCCTACGCATGTATTAAAAGGTCGAAAGCCAATGGCATCATCTGATTTTTACTGCCTCCACTTCATATACAAGCCATGCATTCTTGGGCACATCTTCCCTCAATCGCTCTTCTAAGTAGCTGTGTTTATAACGTCCAGAGCAAAAGACACAAATAAGTTGTATAAACTCAGTTAGTTATAGCAACATTATGCTGAGATAAATCATCTAGACATGGTCAACTGAAACCATTACAACATACCCGAGGGATGGCGGAATTATGATTCTCCTCTTATCACCAACTCGCATCCCTGACAATTAAAGATGAAGCCACTTTCTTTAAAAGATAGCAAAATTTATAAATTTTCAGTTGAGATTATCTATGTGTTAAGCCACTATACCTTCAACACCAATGCTGAGACCTTCTATGACCTTTTCTCCACCTGCAAGCAAGCATTATGATTAATGGTGAGAAGTAAAGGAAAAGCTGATTATGTTTAAGGATGGGAGAAACAGCAACTATATTTAGGTTTGATTCATATGAAATCTATGAATATACAATATCTATGAAAAGTAAAGGAAAAGATGATTGTGTTTGAGGATTCTACGATATCTATGGAAGCTTTACCTAAGCGGAATGTTAGTGGAGCTTCTCCCAAGTTTGATTCAAACAACTTCCCGCTATCTTTCAACTTCCCAGTATAGAGTATACTGACCTGAAATAACAATCAATCGTTTAAAAAAATTCCAACTTATTGGTGCTGAGAATTGAGACAGCATCAAGACGGAACACTACGAAGAAGTAGATAAGATGTCAAAAATACTCACCTTTTTCCCTTTAACAGCTGATTTTCCATCTAACTTTGCTTTTCCAATCTCTTCAATGATCACTCCATTTGATGAAGTCTTAGTACCAGCTTCTTTCTTGATATTCCTATTCGTTATGAAAAATACCATTAAAACTCATGAGTATCCACTCAACCCCAAAAAAAACACTAAAAGAGACAACTTTAGCTGAAGCCTGTCTCAGGAACCACTAGTTGATCATACTATTTACCCTGTCTACATGTATTTATTTCTACCACATCTTCAACTTAAGTTTCTACCTAAGTAGTATGGTAAGACTCACTTGTCGATAGCTTGTTTCTTCGTCTCTGAACATTCAAGTTGATGATTTTTCTGGACATCTGAAGTTTCCTCTATCATATCTCTTTTCCTCTTTTTCTTCGACAGAGTTGCATCACCATTTTGGGAGGGTAATACATAACTTGATGATTTGTTCCCCCTGCCATGTGCAAGACGTGATATGTTAATCCTAAAATTCAGAAAGCTAGAAGGCAAGATTATCTGTTCAGTAGTATTTTACCACTTCTCATTCTCGAGACTTTTCCCCTCTCCATCATCTATGTTAATTATAGCCGAACTTTTAAACCTTTTCTTTTTTTCTTTTTTCTTCGAAAGAACATCAGAGTCTTTCTGAATGGGAGAAAGTTTAACATCACCCAATGGTTTATCCTCCCTGACATATTAAACATATTAGTATATCAAAAGGTTAAAATTTGGTCTGTAGTAGATGAAACTTACTTACCTTTTATCCAGAGTCTTATGAGTATGAGTTCTTGCTTCTGATGTGTTCTCACTCTTGGTATTAGGCTCACCCTTTTCCAAAGTCGAACTTCTTGCCTTTGATGATCTCGTTACCCTTGAAGGCAGAGGACTCTCTGAAGAAAGGACCTTTGGGATCTTGTGCTCACTGTTGTTAAGTACTTCTACAGAATCCTCATTGCTAGATTCATCAGCCAAAATTTCATCAGAGACCTGAAACTTCTTCCTTAGTCTTCCACCTTTTCCTTTTTTCTTGTCTTTTGTTTTAGCTGCCATCTCCTTAATAGATACTGGAAAGGAGACAAGCTTATCAAGAAATTACATGGAGAAGCGTCAACTAGTACAGAGAATCAAACTAAACAAGAACTGTGGTTAACATGTAACTAGAGTCTTAGAAAAAGCAACAGAACAATAGCCATATTGAGACTAAAAATGTATGTATGTGTAAGTGCAAACTAAATGGTCAAACAAAGTAACATAGCAAGACCACAAAGTAACTCCCAGTGTATAAGTAATTCTGAAGATACAATTAATAATTCAAGTGATATCCACAAAGCAAGCATAACATGCAACTATAAACTAAGAAGACCCCATAAAAGTAAGAAAGGGAATGACATACTTTCATCATCGTTTATGAAACTATCACTGTAGTCATAATCATCACTGCTGGCTTTTTCCTTGTCAGAGTCAACAATGTCTTCTCCATATGACTCCCTTTTGGTTAAGTCAAGGATACAAATAGGAATAACAATCTATGAACAAATAATGCATAAGCAGTTTAATCTAAATTCGATAAAAGGATACGATTCATCGTCATTTGGCATGAAACCGGTACTCCTGCCGAGGAAGTAGCCAGTGAGGTGAATGCTCCGAGGTCCGAGTACAGAGAAGATAACTTCATCAGCTTCTTCAAACTGGAGATTCAGTTGACAACAATCAACCTTATCAGGAGACAAGGCGCATAACAGGATGGGACTTTTATTCCCAACGTTACACTGTAGAACGCTTCTCTCAGTTCCTTTACCATGCCCCAATGTCGCCTACACCATAGATAACCAAAGATCAGCCAAATTAGAAAACCCAACCACGTTTGAATTAAGTAACCAAAGATAATCGTAATTATATCTATGTACCCAAATCAAGAGCAGACATAAGAAATTAATTAAACAAACGTCCCAAAATACAAAATCAGCGAAATTAAATTAAGGACCTGTGAAAGGTGAAGTCTTTTTGGTCCTGTTGATTCAGTAGCCTTGAGAGTAAAAGGATTTCGTGGCTTCACTTCAACTCCTGCAAGCATATACATACATCTTTCATTAACGCACAAACTCGTTGGAAAACAAAAAGGTTTTTTGTTTAGAAACGATGCACTAACCCCAGAAAGCCATGGAATTTGGTCAAAGAAAGAAAGAGAGACAAGAAGACTCCAACGCCGACCCTTTTCGGCTTTCTCTGTTTTTGTCGGCGAGGGTTTTATTTTGTTGGCGAGGGTTTCAGAAACAGAGGGTCCAGTGACTCCAGTCTCAGAAACAGAGGTTTTTGCTCACGGTGACACGGTGACCAAGAGAAGCGAAGGCGACATAAATTGAGGGTTTTTTTCAAGATTTATGACAAAGTACCGATTTTGTGGAACCGGTTGGTTTAATGTCGGTTCAATTACTTTGTTTGGATTGTACTGGTTCATTTTTGAACCAGATTATTTATCTCTAATATGGTATTGAAGTTTTTCTTTTGAGCTTAGTTAAAAAAAAAAATGTTTACAATAATCTTATATTCATGCGAAATTTTTCAAAAATTATAAAATTTATGATACTACTTTTCAAAAGTACTATTTTTTTTTATTAATTTTCAAAAATACTTTAAATACATATTTATAAAATTTTATAACGAACGTTACAAAAAAATTATAAAGTATTATAAAGTTTTCGATGATAAAAAATGTATTTTTATAACGTATATTAAAACATTTATAAGATTTTGTGAATTAGTTTTTGTTTTAACTGATTTTTGGGTATTTTCTTGATATCTATGTACATGTCACCTCGATTTATCCCCAAAAAGTAAACAAAACATTTTGAAGGTAGGGGCAAAATCTAATTTAGATGTTCATTTTGTTATGGAAAATCAGTAAAAAAATGGTACAACAATATCACCAAAAAATACATACACATGTTAAATACTATGCATAAAATATCAATTTATGTGAAGCACACCATGTTTATACATGCACAATAACTTTACTTTTTACTTTCATATAAAGAGCGATTCATTTGTTCATTTTGTACACAACACATTCTCACAAATCAATAACACCATCCCTACTATTTGTTTCTTTATCAGAATCTCATTGTTCTTTAGGGTAAAAAAATTTCACCATTACTTTGACTAACACGATAACGGGCCAAGCCCATTCCTCTGATCCCATTTTGACCAGCTCGGAAACGAGTTGAACCAAAGGTTCGAAGAAATATCCTAGAGATTGCATACTGATTATTTGGTAAGATTTCGTTCATGATTTTAAGAAAACAACCAGATATTCGGTTGAAGAGATAAGGAAATGGAAGATTCACGAAAATAAGGCATCACACCTACAATCTAGGTATAAAATGAAAGCTCGACCTCCACATAAAGCATCGACAATTTGACACTTGAGAACCCTAATTTTGATTATTTCATGTTCATTTGTAATAATCGAGTTTGATATGAAATCAGTAAAAAAAATCCGCTTTCTCATTTGTTATTTGCATTTGCGGTTCAATTTTGAGTAATTTGCACCCATAGACACAAAAATGATAATTATGGATGCCGTATAGGTCATCAAAATTGGCCAGTAAACTAATGCAAATAATCTGTGCGAAAACCTATTTTTCTTCACTTTTTGTCTGTTTTGCTCCATATCTCCTGTAAAGTGTTCCTAAAACTCCAAATACTTGAAAATAGGCTTAAAACCTCATATGTCATACCAAAACACCTATAAAACCTTGTTATCCTAACATTTAGCTGTTTGAATAATTTTTTCGCTCAGTTCTCGGGTTTGCTTTTTCCTTTTAAAAAACTCTTTCCTGCGTAGTGTGTGGAAACCATATCCCGTCATTCTGTTCTATTTTCCACATCACCAACATCGTCGTTCCATTTTATTTCCGTATCGTCATCTCTACTATTCCATTCAATCTCATGAACTAAAAAGTGTCGATCTAAAAGAGGATCATATCAAGTGTATCATAGGCACAAAATTTCGGATTGAAGTGTATGAAATCTTGGATTTCTATGGATTCAAGAGGTTAATTAATCTGACATTCGGTATTGGATTCTTCCTATTAACGGGAAAAAAAAAACTTTTTAAGTATTTTAATTACGTGTTTGTCAATGAATCAGTGGGTTTATGAATACTTGCCTTCAATATAATCCTAAACAGAATCGGTTTCTAATTAAACATAAAAATGTTAAAATTAATTTTAAAGACTAAAAAAAAAAAAAAAAAAAAAGGGGTTGGTTTGGTTTTGAGCTTCCACCTAACCCCACCTACTACTAAATGCACGTCATGTAGCTCACAATTTGCCTCCACTCTCTCCTTTTCTTCTTCTCCTCTTAATTCCCCCAAACCTCAACAGTTTTGCTCCGACACGAAATCAAATGGCTTTTCAAATGCAGCAGACCTCCACGGCCTTCACAATCTACGCACCGTCTACCACCAATGCACGCAGCGGACTATCTCCGCTAAGAACGGTGGCTGTTCACCGGTCAACGGCGAACCGCGGAGTCAGATGCAGCGGCGGTGGAGACGCGGGGAAGAAAAAAGCAGTTCCTAATTCGAACTATGTAGTTCCTATGGACAAATTCTCTTCTTCTTCTTCGATCACTCGTCCTTTGATTGAGATACTTCGTGACCTTAACAAGAAGATTCCTGATAACATTGTTAAGAATGCTGCTTCTTCTGGTTTCATTCCTTGGTAACTCAAATCATTTTGGGTTTCTTGATTCTTGATCCTTGGGTTGTTTCTTGATTCAAGATTTTGATCCTTGGGTTGTTTCTTGATTCAAGATTTTGATATTTTATTGTTTCTTGATTCAAGATTTTTCGACACTTTGTTGTTTCTTGATTTGGTTTGTTTTGGTATACTTGTAGGTATCATGCAAATCGGATGCTTAGCTTTTATGCTCCTGGTTGGTGTGGTGAAGTTAGAGATGTTATTTTCTCTGAGAATGGTAATGTTACCGTTGTTTATCGTCTCACCATTCGTGGCTCTGATGGTGAGGTAAGCTCTTCACACACTCACTGTCTTTATTGATTACACAATATTTTACTTTATTTTTGGGATAGGTCTGTGTGATTAAGTAGGTAAGCAAAGCAACTCATGTCTAATTTTGACTAATTTTGTGCAAATCAATCCTTTGCATTGCAGTATATTGTTTATAGAGCAAAACCCTGATGGTAGTTTTAAACAGTTTATCAATGATTAAGGAAAAGATTCTTGTTCATGTCTTGATGTATGTTTGTCTTGTTTTGTACAAAGGAAAATATCTAGCTCCCACTCTCCTCTGAATATGTTAGAATTATGAATAACTAAGTGTTTGTGGTCCACTGATTTGTGTTCTTTCTTGACACATCTCAACTTACGGATATTTTTGCTAGAAATCCAATAAAAAACTAAGTGTTTTTGTGCAAAGTCAGAGTCAGATAGAGAATAGGCTTCAGAGGATACACATATATCTTTATTTATAAGAGACTGTAGATTGACGAATCTTCTATTATAAGCATCTGCTTTGGTAGATTGAAAGCAAAGGTAATGTGATCTTGCAAGTCCTTGAGCCTAATGACTTCAGTTAGTCCTTGAGCCTAATGCCTAAACCAGCAAAATCCCATTTTTATGACTTTGATGATATGATACAAGGTTGTCTTGTGGAGAGCGAGTTAAATGAGTTGTTGAAGTTTGAAATTAATATTAGTGAACCAACATATGTAGCATTGATTACAGGGCTAAGTTTTGAAGTTTTATGTAATGTAGGCACATCGCGAATCAACTGGGACAGTAACAACGACTGATGATCACATCGAGGATCCAGTTGCTGCAGCCGAGGAAATAGCTTTCTGCAGAGCATGTGCTCGATTTGGTCTCGGCTTGTATCTATATCACGAATCGTAGGCCAGTCATATCAAGTGTGCTTACAGGTTCCAGTGGCGCATCCATCAGTTATTTGGCAGATCCTTCACTGTGTGATCTATTTAAATCTTCTTTTTGACATCCTTCCTTGTGTTATCTAAGAGTACCAAAACATGCAATCGACAGGAGTTTTTATGTATATTCAAACTCTTCATGTTATATATATAGTTACATTACATTAAATTTTATGCATCGCCCCTGTGTGATTAGATTGTTTTTTATGTTTTGTGTACATGAGAAACATTATTGTCTCAGAAGTTTTGGACCCATATTTGAAGCCATCCAAGAAGTGATTGCATCGACGAGCAGGGCAAGATCTTTGGACATGTCAGCACGAAGGATCTTCGAGTCCTTTCCTAGCGAACCTCCAACCTCTTTAGCCATAGATTCCCATGGAGTACCAACAGCAATATTCGCCAAAAACTCACTTCCTCGATTCACCGCTTCTGCCATTCCTGGTGGAACATCCGGAATAGCCTGTCAAGACAGCAATATGAATCACTTTCAACATTATCACCTCGAGAAGAAAGTTTCTATATTGATCATGACTATGGGTGTTTAATCCGTTTCAGTTTGAGGTTTTCGCCTTTATCTACTAAAGAAGGTTTGTATGGTTTGTGTTCTTGGATTATCTCCATGGTGTTGGTTCAAATTACTGTTGCAAAATAGTTTTCATTAAACTGAATTCAGTACCTGTTGCAGAGGGAGACCATGATCCCCTGGCAGTGTACGGATAGACATGTCTAGCTTTGAGCTTATAGATGATTCTACACCAAGCACCTGAGCTAGGATTGATGTTTCATCTATTGAATCATCCTCGAATTTTATCAACATATTCCTAGAGATTCCATAGTAGGATCTTATCTGTACATTATTAGCAAGAATCTCGAATAGTGTGAGGAATATGAAGACGAGATAAGGCTGCATGATAAAACATAAATCTAATAACATTATGGGTTTCACCTACAAGGCGTCTTGTTTCTTCTGGTTTTGGAATAAAATCTTCTCTTCCCTTCACCAAGTCCATGTACAAGGGAGGGAGCTGTTCCACTAATGGTAGAATTTGCTTCATGATGGGAGGGCTAAGCGTTTCTAATTGCTTTCGGGTCATCTCTGCCTGCAAGTATTTTTTGTTGCCAGTTATTTGAGAACACCATCGACAAAAAATGAAAGAAACAAGGTAATTAAAGCATTACAACTTGATGTGTCAAATATCATAAAGTAGCATTTATTGCAATTTTTAAACAAAAGGAGAGAAAAAAACCACTAACAAGTTAGTGCATCAATGACGGAACTTCTTGAGTTAGCAAAACAGATTGATCAAACATAACACCAAAAGCAAGAAGTTATACTTTCACTTGTAAACTAGGGAAGAGCTGCACATAAGCAGAGCAAAGGAATCAGAACCTTACCCCAAGGCGGACTGTTGGGGATGTTGCTACCTGTGATAACAGTGGTCCAAGGCTTTGAGCCATCGGGACAAGAACTGGAGAGAACAAAGGAATGGCTAGGCTCGCTTCCTGCAAAATTAGGGGTTCCGAAAAGATATCACTTTAAAGGTTTTGTGACTTCATAACAGGATTCACTGTATCTTCCCACTATAAAAAAGTATTACTTAAGAGTGGAACAGCTAGTCTAGGAAGTCTGTGATAGGTGTGCGAATCGTGTGATAGATCAGAAGGGTCTACATATATGGAGAATGCTTTTGAAGAGTTTATTGTACTATCTAAGTGTATAAAGCACAGCCATGGAGCTGAAATAATATTGGGAGTGTGTTATACTTCGACGTAAAGAGGTGATATGAAAAAAATTGGGTTTGCGACCAGTGCTTTTGGGAGACAAAGGGGGAGACTCTCCAGAATTAACCGTTTCCATCATACTTTCTAAGTGAATGTTTAACCTCAATCTCCTAAGTTTCTCTCTTTTTTCTTATCACTTTTCCCCAAACAATTACATCTGTAATGGCAACTCTGATTCCCTTTAAAAAGATAGATAAATCCATTTACCTTGTTGTTGAATGCCATAAATACATTCCCACTTCGCTGAACGGCATACCTTGATCCTGAATGACCATTGAAAACCAATTCAATAAAAAACTAATGAGCTGAATCAGTTTTATACATTCACAACCATTTTTAAACCTAGTTACCAATCAGAAGGTGAATGACGGATCCCAGTGAATGACCGATTCCAAAAGATGGAAGATCCTGAACCTGTTGAGAGAAAAGGAACTACCATTCAATTCCAATTTAATAACACTAAATTTTTTCCCAGGAGCAAAGAACAGCGTAGCTGTAGAACAAAAAAAATTTCTGTTTCTCCAGGATCACTAAAAGATACCCACTATTTCTTGTAGAGATCGACAGCATCTATCAAACTTAAATTGTACTTCATCCGCAATAAAGAAGTGGTCAAAACCACTAGCATAGGGTGTCGCAATAACCAAAACATCCCTGCACAAGAGACTTGGTTAAATATTATGCACCAAGATGATTTTAAGTTCATGAAACAACATAGAATTAGATAAGCCAGATTCCTTAGTAGACTACCCTCTGAGTTTTTCATAACCTTTTCTTTGCATATTTATCTTACGAAATGTTCTTCAGAAGAGTATCTAGATATTGTACATAGTTAATATAAGGGCTCAGAGAATGCCTTGATCTAATAGGGAAAACACTAAATCATAAGATCATAACAAGTATCCTTAACAGACTTACTTCTCTGCTAATCTCTCAAGAAACAATCGATAGGTAAGCTGAGGTGCTGCACCAACAAATATACCGCCAATGAAATGAACAACCATCTTTGGTTTCGAGTTCCTCGGTTTAAGCACCCATGCTCCCTAAAACAGTTCAGTGAAATTTTTAAGTACAACAATCTAAAACAAAGCTTATTCTGAACCACAAAATTCTGCTTAATATGACTTTAGATTCTAAGAATCATCCATTACAGCATAGTTCCCAGAAAATAGAGTCTGTACATATATAAACTTCGAGAGTCTTTGTAATCTTCAGAAACATCAACTTCAAAATTGTAATTCCAAACATTCAAATCAACATTTGTATTCTGAACCACAAAATTTTAGATTCTAATTCATAATCATCAATGTGGAATTCTAATTTATAACATTCAAATAAACATTTGAAGTTTAAACACACCTCAATTTCTGACCAATCAGAAGATCCACCGGAACTACTTTGAGATTGTTTAACAGTCTCTGTTAACAACCTGAAAAAAAAATCAAATTCGAATTCGCCAAAAGTGAGCTTAACGGTGAAGCTAGAGTTACGCAAACCGGCAAAACGATAATCACTTAACCTCTCGATCTCGCCGTAAACTTGAATTCCGGTAGATTGAGGCCGATCTCTGTCGTTCTCCTCGTAGCTACAGAAGACTCTTGGTGAGACACGCTCTTTGCCGAAACTGAACATTGAGGGTAGAGATTGAGGTCGATTGTGAGAGAAACTAGAGAATTGCCGGCGGGGAGAAAAAGACGGTGACGCCGAGAGGGAACACGTAGCCATAGCTCGGAGCCGGAGGAGATTTTGGGATTATTTGAGATTCGTCGTCGAGAGTTTTTTTTGTTCCGTTCTGAATTTTGAAATCGGAGTCGTGTACGCATAAGACTTCTATGACTGTAACAGCATCTTGTTTCGCAGCTAACGCAAACATTGTGATCATCTAAAAAGGTTAAATGAAAATAGGGAATATTGCACGCACACACCACTTTTAGATAAGTTATTGCATCTAACACCCTTTTCTAATACAAGCGCCCTTTTCTCCTTCCTAATGACTTTTGTGCCCCTCACTCTATAACTAGGAGACTTAACATTTAACTAGAGACTTTCTAACTCCTTCACCTTTACCTTTCGCAATCTGTAAAAAAGGTGAAAACCCTAGTTTAACTTTTCGATATATTTACGATAGCAGCGGCGGTTGTTTCTGAGGCGATTCCCATTCTCGCCGTTAAATCGTTTGCTACGCCGGCGAGTTGCATCATCCGTTCGTTGAGTTGTTTCCCTGTTGCTGATAACCGAGAATTCCAAAATGTCTGACGGAGGTATTTACCGGAATTCTCTCTTCTCTTCCCTTACGGTTCTACTTTTAGATATCTTAACTTCTTACTTGCTGTAATTTCGTCCCCCTGTTTGAAAAGGTGTATCCTCTGAACCTTGTGAATCGAAAAAGAAGTCGGCGTCCCGAGGAAAGCGAAAACTCCCTCCTCGGCTCTATGCTACGGATCACTATCCTGATGGCAGAATCAATGTCTACTCTCGACCTGATATTCTAACTTTTGCCCGCAATGCTTTGAGAAACACATCACAGTGGGATAAGCTTATTAACTCTCAATTTGGGTCCCTCTTTACTCTCCCTATTGGTAGATGTCCCCATTACGGTAAACTTCTGCATGCGTTGGTTTGTCGTCAGTTAGTTACCAAAAAAAAATTCGAAATGTGGACAGTTTTTGGTGGACATCCACTCAGATTTTCGCTTCTTGAGTTTGGATCTGTCTCTGGATTGTCTTGTGCTGAATTTCCAGAGGGATACGACCCGGATTATCAGTTAGTGCATACTGTTGGGAGAAGATATTACTGGCATACGTTAATTGGAGATGATTTCAGAGCAACTATCGGGGATCTTTCAAAGAAGCTTGCTGACGAACCAAAAATGGATCCTGATACGAAACTTAAGCTGGTCCTTGTAATGACCCTGATACAGAAAAGTAAACGGTCATGTTTCAAACCGCGAACGGCTACGGTAAAAATGATGCGGGAAAGAGTAAGGAAACTCTAAAAGAAAATGGCAAGTGTTAGAGGACAAGAAGAGCTACAATATCATGAGAAGAAAACAAGAAAATATATTGAGATATCAGGAGAAAATTTGGATAGACGCAATAGACCGTACCGTGCTTGAAGGACTCTCGTACGACGTCAGAGGAAAATTGGTTTGACGGTCAAATAAATTCAAGAAAAATATTTGGAGATGAGAAATGGATCATGGAGACTTAAAAGAAGTCATGTGTCAAAGGAAATGATTTTTAGAGACCTCCGGATATTTTTACAAAAGATAGTACCGTTAAGTGCTGTTGGTGTCAGTGGATCTAAGTGTGCGGAGCTTGGAGTCTAAGAGAGGATATTGGGAGCTAAGACCTCGAGATTTAAATCCAAAGCTTGGTTTCTCATGAGACAATTCGAAACTTGGAGCCCAAGTGTTATAGACACATGTCGCCACCACATTTCTTCACGTGACACATGTTAATTTGGAGCGACAAATGTTTATTTCAGTGCGCCACTTGTTCTACCAAGAGAGAGGACGAAATTGAGTGACTTGGATCCCACTTTTCGTTCCTTGGAGTGATGTGGAGTCATGCATGGAAGTACAAAGCCACTTGTCACCTTCTTTGCCTTCACGTAACACTTGTTAAAAATGTTGCCAAGTGTTGTGCCACTTGTCTCAGCCTTGAGGACGACCCTTTGGCTATTTATATGGCATTTGGAGTTCACTTGAGGAAGAAAATGGAGAGAAAGAGATGCCCCAAGGCTGCTTGAAGAACGAGAGTAAAGGAGTTTGAGTTTAGTGGTCGCGGAAGGCATAAAACCGAGAAGTGTAAAGAGTGTTGTTCTCAAGAAGAACTTTGTGTTATTATCTGTGGTCGTGGTGAGGTTGAGGGAAACCTTAGAGAGTGTGTTTCTGGTCATGAGTTGAGTGAGAAAAGAAGAGGAAGCCGAAGGTTGAAGGAGAAGGCCATCGGAGGTGCTCGGAAGGTGGGATTTGCTACGGCGGCTTCATCATCAATGTCTAGCCAACTTCCAACCAAACCAATCTCTGTGAGTTGTGAAGCATGTGAAGTAGCACATGATGTGGGTTTAGTTGATTTCTTGGTTGATTTACTTGCATGCGTGCATTAGATCACCTAAATCACCGAAATTGGTTAATTCTCGTAAAATTGAATTCGTATTAAAGAACATGGAATTTAGGGCTAAAATTTTGGATGCATCATGATTGAACTATGAAGTTAGTAATCATGGGTTGCTTGCATCATTTATTGCTTAAGAACCTAGCAATTGAATTTGTGGCTAAATAATGGATTAATTGGTTAAAACTAGTGAAGCACCTAGATCATTGAATTAGGAGCTGAGTTTTGGCATACTCTATGGTAGAATTATGAAGTTAATTACCATAGTTTGTATGACCTTAATAGGCGTGTTGAATCTGGAGTTATGCATTTTAGTGCGTTTACCGCTTTACTTGGAGTATGGTTGTTGTATAGTTTGTGTGCGGTTATGGATTGATTGTCTTGAACTAATATTTGTCTTTAGTGTCAAGCATATAGAGAGGAGATGGTACGGGTTCCGTAACATGATGTTCGGACTTGGTAAATCCATGGTGGTGTGTCTGTCTTCCGGAGTTTCATACAGTGCCGGGCGTACGTGCTATGAAGGCCTACGTTTCGAAGGGCATGGCAGGCTGGCTATCCTGTCGTGTCGAGAGGGTACCCGACGGGGTATTGCGGGCCATTGCTGCAACCTTTGTGGTCGGGCATGGACGGGAACGGGTCATATGGACTCGTGTCATTGGTTATGGCCGAGGCTGTACCATGACGTTGTGTAGAGGGAAGACAGCACACCAGGGGCCCATAGGTTGCATTTGAGTCGCATGTTAGCTTTCGCTTGCATTCTCTGATTGTTGATTGTTGTGTGAATTGCTTGTTTGTATGATTGTTTTGCTTGTTGGTCATTGTTGTTTGTTTCGGGGTGGGCGCGAACCGTAGATTTTCTATGTGATTATTAGTGGGTGTTCCACGCTCACTGAGTAATCTTCGGATTATTCATGATGCTACTTTTTGTGCAGGTAACCTTAGAAGTGGCCAATAGAGCAAGACGAATACTAGGATCACCGGAGTTAGGTAGTTTTGCGTTGCTTCTGCAAATGTATCTTTTAATATGTATTGTTTTAAAATGGATCCAACCTGATAAACTTTTGGTAAGAGATTTGTAAGTATAGAATTATAAGTAAGTAATAAAATTGTATTTTCAGGATATAACCCGTTGAGTGAGCGATGCTATAGATCCTTGTCCGGGACCGGCTCAACACTGGATTATCACGAGGGTTGCAAAGCCTAAGTAGTAGTCTAAGTGGGAAGGGATCGGGAACGATCTGTCAACGGTTAGCGATTCGTTCTAGTAACCATGTATGGGTCGTACTTGATCGCCTTCATGTGGCGTCCTTAGGAACTCTTGGCTTGTCCGGCCATAGAGTGAACTAGGGGCGTTACAGTCCTGCTTCTGATTGTTGATGGAATCCTTATTGCCACACACCAAACTCACAAACCGACTTTGAAGTACGTTGAAATGTTGGAGGACGTTGATGAGTTTCTATCATTCCCATGGGGTAGAGAATCATTTCTGAAAACAATTGCAACATTAAAGGCTCCTTCTGCAAGCTCTGACCAAGATGAAGGGGTAATTTCGTTTCGGCAGCAGTTGCAGCAGCAAACATTTCGTGCCCAAGGATTTCCTCTTGCTTTACAACTAATGGCTCTACAGAACATATCTGGCCTTCTGCCAAAAACTTTGGCAGCGACTGAATCTCGTACCTTCATTAACTGGCCATTTTTAGGTATCCCTAAGCACTCACTTTGCCTGGCTGATATCCACGCTGTTGAGCGTTCTGACATTGTGAGTTGCTATAGTTATTCTTTTGCTGTCTCTTTATTTTAATTCATACATCTCTCTATCTCAGTCGAGGAAGTTCAGGTATTTTACCACTTTCCCAATTTCTGGTTACAACTATTAATGGGATACTCGCAGTTTTTGGAGGTGGAAGAGTCTGATGCAGGAGCAAAAAGCTTTATTTTCCTTTTTTTTATCTTATGTTTTCTTTTTTGGCTTTTGGGTATTTTTCCTATTCTTTTAGGTTTTTACTTTTCTTAATTTCCTTATTTCTAAGTAGTTTACTTTTTATTTAGTTGAGATTTATCTATATAAAGAGATCCTATGTGTTTTGAAAGAACAACCTCATAATTATTTTCTTAAGAAGAGCATAGAGCTTTCTCTTTTTCTGGTGGATTCCAGACCCTTTTCTGGTGGATTCCAGAGTTTTATCATCAAGTTCGTCGCTAGCGACTTGATTTCAATCTAGGTTTAGCGCTTGCTTAACCTAGGGTTTTCCGACTGCGTCAAGTGGTATCAGAGCAGGCTTTCTCCTTCTCTTTTCGAAACTTACACAGCTATGGGTGATCAACCGGTGACTAAGGCAGATTTTGAGGGTTTGAGAGCGGACTTCGCCGCCTTAACCACTCAGATGGCTAATCTGGCGACGGCAATAAACAATCAGGTTGCGGCTTTTCCCAATCAGATTCATAACGCCAGCGAAAGAGATGGAGAGAGAGGACCTCTTCAGAATCAGCAAGGCAGAAACAATCAAGGTTTTGTACAACCAATTCAGGTCCAGCAAGGTGGAAACAACCGATTGCCTGTTGGGAACAATCGACAGCAAGGCAGGCACAACCGTGTCGTTGATAACAATTCAAGCTCGGAGGAGGATTCTGAAGAGGAAGTTGAAGAACAAAGGAATCAACGACACAATCATGACTATCGAGTCAAGGCTGATATTCCAGTATTCAACGGGACTATGGCAGTTGAGGAGTTCTTGGATTGGCAGATCGACGTTGATAGATTTTTTGAGGTCATGGAGGTTCCTGAGAATAAGCAAGTTAAGATGGTGGCAATTAGGCTGAAGAAAACTGCTGCCGTGTGGTGGGATAAACTTGTTGTTCAAAGGCAAAGACAAAGGAAAGGACCAGTCAAGACATGGAGACGAATGAAACAACTCATGATGGAGCGATTTTTACCGGAAGATTACGAGCAAATTCTCTACAAGATGTATATTGATTGCATCCAAGGAAAGAGATCGGTGATGGAATACACAGCTGAGTTTCTACGCTTTTCTGAACGTAATGATCTTCGAGAAACAGAGAATCAGAAAGTGGCCAGGTACATAAGTGGTTTAAAAGGTGATATACAAGAGAAGATCGGTTTACAAACTGTATGGACCGTGCAAGAGGCTTCCAGTCTAGGCTTAAAAGCCGAGCTAATTGAGAAGTCTCCTCGTGGCTTCTCATCATTTATGCGATCTACACCTCAGAGTAATTTCGATATAGAAGAAGGTAAAGAGAAAAGTGCAATAAACAAGAATTCCAACTTTGGAAACAACGGAGCTTGTAGTTCTAAAAGCACTCAACCAGATAAAACACAAATCCAAAAGCAGAGTAATCCTTACGCTAAGCCATCGGGTGACAAGTGTTATCGTTGCGGAGGACAAGGCCATAGATCAAACGTTTGTCCTAGCAGAAGAACTGTCGCTTTAATAAAGGAAGAAGAGGATGATTGTGAGGAGGATGATGAGTACGAAGGATTTGAGTTTGCTGAAGAAGAATCGAATGAGAAGGTGAATATAGTGCTTCAGAGAATCTTGTTATCATCCAAGGAAGAAGGACAACGTAAAAATTTGTTCCGGACACACTGCTCTGTTCAAGATAAAGTGTGTAACTTGATTGTGGACAATGGTTGTTCAGAAAATTTGGTTTCTCAGAAACTAGTTGATTATTTAAAGCTACCTACGAAGTGTCATGAGAAGCCATATGCCCTAGGTTGGGTAAACAAGGGTACCCAAGCTCGAGTTGCACTAACTTGCAAAGTTCCTATCTCCATCGGAAAGTACTACAGAGAAGAGGTATTATGTGATGTTCTTGATATGGATGTTTGTCATGTTTTACTTGGTCGACCTTGGCAGTATGACAATGATATCACGTATCGGGGACGAGATAATGTGTTGACGTTTACATGTGGTGTACACAAGATTGCAATGACTCCTGGTTCAGATTTTAATAAAGATCCTGTAAGAAAAAAGTCTAACTTCTTGGTGATGACGCATAGTGAGAAAGAGCTAGAAGAATCCTCTAAAGAGTCTAATTCTTTCTGTTCAGTGGTGACCAAAGGATTAGTGACTGCTGTGAAAGAGAAGACGATAATTCCAGGTGATGTGCCAAAGATTCTAACTAATTTTAAAGAGTTAAGTTCAGATGGATATTTACATGATTTCTCTCCTCTGCGGGACAAGGCATATTAGATTCTTTATCGAGAATATAACTCGAGGACGAGTTTTTTGGAGGTGGAAGAGTCTGATGCAGGAGGAAAAAGCTTTATTTTCCTTTTTTTTTATCTTATGTTTTCTTTTTTGGCTTTTGGGTATTTTTCCTATTCTTTTAGGTTTTTACTTTTCTTAATTTCCTTATTTCTAAGTAGTTTACTTTTTATTTAGTTGGGATTTATCTATATAAAGAGATCCTATGTGTTTTGAAAGAACAACCTCATAATTATTTTCTTAAGAAGAGCATAGAGCTTTCTCTTTTTCTGGTGGATTCCAGACCCTTTTCTGGTGGATTCCAGACTTTTATCATCAAGTTCGTCGCTAGCGACTTGATTTCAATCTAGGTTTAGCGCTTGCTTAACCTAGGGTTTTCCGACTGCGTCATAATAATATCTGTAACTTTCATTATCGCATAGGGACCCGAGCTTCCCCCCGGCCACACGATGTCTTCTAATCCTACGGTCTAAGTTTACACGCTTGTTTTAAAATCACAACCATTTAATCTTAAACATGTGACTCAATCCAACGGCCCACATTTGCTAAGGTTAAACCGATCCAGTTACAAATGTAACGACTAACGGAGGGCTAAAGTTGTCCGAATTTTGGACAAACAGTAGAAAAAGGGCGCTTGTCTCACAAAGGGTGTCTATAGCAATGTTTACACCCAAAAGGGTGTATGAGTGCAAACTTCCCATGAAAATATTACTCTCCCCGTTTTTCAATATTTGATGTTTTAAAAAAAAAAAAATTTAATTAATTAATGTTTTTAATTTTTAAAATAGAATTAAATATGTTCTTATATTAATTTGATGATTTATATTCTGCTTAAATTCTGATTAATTTACTAAAATTGAAAACAATCTCAATTGTTTTTGTTATAGAATAGAATTTTATTTTATTTTTTTTCGCCAAAAATCCAGTATATTAAGTAGCCGGTAAGAGTCTCTCCTCTAGAGAGAGCTAATCCAGTTCCAACTTGCTTACATGGGAGAAAATAGAACTCTGCGTTCTAGCCTTTTTAGCTAAACAATCTGCACGGGTATTGTTGCAACGTGGAATCTTCCTGAGATTGAAATTTGGAAAAGAAACTTTTGAAGATTCAAACTGTTGGATCTCTGTTGCGAATAAAGGCTAATCTAAGGGAATCCCTACAATGGTTACAAGAGAATAGAATTTTGTTTATTTTTCCTTAAAATCGTAAATATAATAAAAAGAACTTCTTACCTTGGCAGTCGATTTTCTCTCTCTTGAAGTCGACTCCATAGGCGATTAGAACTTCTGTAACCCTAGCGCCGTCGTTGGCCGACCTCACGTCGGCGGACGAGAATATTTCGATGGCTCGCCGCAAACGTCCTCCTAATTCTCGAGTTCTTGGCTCCACCAAATTCGCTCGCGTTGTCGCTTGTTCTGCTCCAACTTCAAAAACATCCAACTATTGCTCGGACTCCGGCAATCGATTCTACCTCCTCCGCCATTGATGTTCAGACATAAACTGACCTGAAGAATTCTTCTCCTGGGTTGGTCGGATATTCGTCTGCATCGATAGCTGCCGAGTCCAAATCCACTCCTCATGTAGCTGCTTCTTCAGTCGAGGCTAAGGCATCATGTCCATTGTCTCCTGCAGTTTCACAGCTCGCGTCGACTCTAGTCAACTCAGTGTCAGAGATCTTCTCCACTGAGGTCACAATTACTCCTCCGGCCAACTCAATTGAAGTTACAAAAAACCAAATCAGCTCGAAATCAACTCAGTTAGAAGACTCCACAAAACCTTCTAGCTCAACTCTGCCAGGGGCGTCTAAATTCAAGGCTTCTTTGCGCAATTTGAAGCACATGTCCTCTCCCACCTTTCTCGAAGATGGTACTCCCGTCGTCGATGCTCCCTCCTCAGTTCTCCTCAAGGCTGCATATATGTGGAAGGGGCATATTGTGGCTCAGTTCCATGGATTAGCACCTCCTTCAGGCAAGATTTACTCAGACTTGAATCCTATCTGGGGATGATTTGACAATATAAATGTTCGAACGATTTCAGAGACAGTATCACTTATCTTTATACCGTCCTTAGCAACCAGAGAATGGGTTCTTGAAATTAGGTTTTGGCAAGTGGGTAACTGCTCCTGTATGGTATATCCTTGGTCATCAGAAGGTCCACTTGAACTAGAGGAGTTGAAATCAACATGGGCTGTTCTCAAGAACGTGCCTCCGCAGTTATACTCTCTCGAAGGAATTAGTGTGATTGCTTGTGGTATTGGTGAACCACTTGATGAGTTCCAAATTTACCGTTTTGATGAGGACATCGAAACCAACTCCACTGAATCTGAAGAAGAGATCATCAATATTCCAATTATGAATCAAGCGCCAAGAACTAGATCAGGCACAAGGAAACTAAGACAAGAGTTCAACAATTCTGTAGAGAATCTCATTGCTATCATAGAGCTTCAAAAAGACAAGACCGATGAGGAAATACTAGAGATCACTCAAGAGCATCTCAAGACTCCAACCATTATGTTCTTACCAGTCTTCCAAGGAGTTAAGGAAGCTAGCTTGTTCACAATTTCAAGTGCAGGAAAACCCGCCAGTTTGGGAGACCCGCCTGGATCCAACGAAGCATCAGACAGGCCGCTATCCGCGCAAACCCGCCAGGATGACGTCCGTCAAGAGCACTAAACCGGCCACTACTCACGCATGCCCGCCTGGATGACATTCGGCCAGTTTGACAGACGGCTCTCAACCCGGCCACCGTCACGATATCATAACTAGTTATCTAAGGTATGTTTTTTTTTTATTTGAATAAATAATGGTTCTTTTCTTGTTTTGGCAGGATTATGACCGTTAGAGTTTTAATGAGTCTTTTATTTTTGAGTCCTTTGAGTATGTTGTTTTGCAAGTTTAATCCTTTTACTATGTAATATTTTTGACCCTAGAAGGTCCCCAGCTGCTGGACTATATATAAAGTCCCTTCTCAGCTATGTATCTTTTTAACGTTGAATGAAATAGAAAGAGAGTTTCTTTTAGGTTTTCTTCTGAGAAAGAAGCAGCCACCCTCTTCTTCTTCTTGTGTGTGATTCCTTGAAGATTGAGAGTTTTCTGAGTTATCATAGATCCTTCCACCGATCTGTGTGGCGTCATTCGATCCATCCCAATCATCCATCTCCATCTCTATTGAATCAGTTGAGAGTGCCCTTCGGCCAACGACTGTTTCACCATATTTCCACTTCAGTCCACCTTCCATTGACCTGGATCTATAGAGAGTGCCCGTCGGCCAGCTATAGTTCTCCATCATCCACCACACTTCTGGATCCATTCACTTGGTTCCTATATCATCTGGTATCAGAGCTAAACGCTCCAAATCAGGTTTTATCTATCCTTCCTTTTAGTCCTATCTATTTTCGTTTGGTTTTTGTGGTTGTTCATCTTGATATTTTGCTTCGTTAGATCTATGTGTTTTGTTCTATTTTGCTTGTTCTTCTTCTAAAAAGAAAACCCTATATATAAAAAAAAAAAAAAATCGTTTAGATCTGTTTATTTTGAGTTTTAGACCTTTCAACTTCCTGTGCACTTGATCTGTTTGTTCTTTGAGAGACAGAAACGTTTAAAAACATGGGAGAACAAGGAGGAGGCGTGAACATGACTCAGATTCTTGCTGCTATTGAAACTCTTGGAGATCGGATCACAAGGCTTGAACAACCAGCACCTGTTCGTCGAGAACTCGTTAGACAAAACAATGCTCGAGAAGATGAATTGTTTGGTAAAGAAGAAGATCCACCCGATTATGAACGTGACCGCCAACCAAGGAGACAACCTAACCGAGCTGGAGGAAGAGAAGAATATGCAGCACAAGGAAACAGAGACGTGAAGCTCAAAGCACCAACTTTTGCAGGAAAAGTTAATCAAGATGCTTACATTGATTGGGAAAGTCGGATGGAGCATATCTTTGAGCATTACAATTACTCATATCAAAGAAAGGTGTCTCTAGCTGCTGCACAACTTACTGAGAACGCGTTAGCTTGGTGGGACAGAGACGTGTCTGAAAGAACAAGGCATAGATATGCTCAAATTAGAACTTGGGAAGACATGAGGTTTCAAATGAGGAAGAGATATATCCCTGCTTATTATTACAGAGATTTGCAAAAGAAGTTTCGGAAACTCACTCAAGGGTCTAAATCTGTTGAAGAATATTTTGAGGAGTTTGAAACGCTTAAGAACAGATTAGAGACTGAAGATTCTGAGGAGACTTTGATGGCACAGTTTTTAGACGGCCTTCAAGATCGAATTGCTAGAAAAGTGGAGAGACAAACCTATCATGATCTCGATGAGTTGCTTCATCTTGCAATTCAGGCTGAGCAACATATCAAAAGGAAGACTCTCTCAGCAAATCGCAGCAAACCTAATTGGAATCAACAACCTCAGAAAACTCTAGACAAAGGAAAGTCTATTGAGACCGAATCAAGAATCAAGAAGCCTCTACCTGAAACTTCTAAGAGCTCCAAACCAGAACAAGGTAAGACTCCAATTCAACGATCTCGTGACATAACTTGTTTTAAGTGTCAGGGAAAAGGACATTATGCAAGAGACTGTCCAAACCAGCGAGTCATGATTCTAAAAGCCAATGGAGAATATGAGTCTGAAGATGAGGAGGAGTTGGAGGCTGAGAAATCAGAAGAAGATGTTGTAGACTATGCAGACGTAGGAGAACTTCTAGTCATAAGGAGAGCTCTCAGTGTTCTCTATGAACCAGAGACTATTCAAAGAGAAAACATCTTCCATTCTCGGTGCACAATAAATTCTAAGGTATGTAGTCTTATCATTGATGGTGGTTCTTGTACTAACGGGGCTAGCAAGTATTTGGTTGATAAGCTAGGTCTTCAGAAGACAAAGCATCCTCGACCATACCGACTTAAGTGGCTAAATGATGAGACTGAGCTTAAAATCTCCGAGCAAGTTACAGTGCCATTCAGCATAGGAAATTATGCAGATCAAGTTGTGTGTGACGTGGTTCCAATGCAAGCTGGACATCTACTTCTAGGTCGTCCATGGCAGTTTGATAAAGAAGCACTACATAATGGTAGAACCAACTTCTACACTTTTGTGCACAACAACAAGAAGCATTCGCTTGCACCATTAACCCCACAAGAAGTGCATGAGATGCAAAAGACTATGTCCAAAGGAAACAAGCTAAGTAAAACTAATCTTTATGTAACACCTTCTACTGTTTTGAAATCTCTTGAATCTCAAACACTGGTGCTACTGATGATCTTTAAGGAATCTTTGTTTTCAGGTCTAGAAACACAAGATATACCTGCTGCTGCTTTAGGAGTTCTTGACAAATTCACTGATGTATTCCCAGAAGAAATTCCCCCAGGATTGCCACCTATAAGAGGAATTGAACATCAGATCGATCTTGTTCCTGGAGCACCTTTGCCAAACCGAGCTGCTTATAGAGTAAATCCAGAAGAAGCAAAAGAGTTGGAAAAACAAGTGCAAGACTTGATGTCTAAGGGCTATATCCGTGAAAGCTTAAGCCCATGTGCTGTTCCTGTTCTTCTAGTGCCCAAGAAAGATGGAACTTGGAGAATGTGTGTGGATTGCCGAGCTATCAACAACATCACTGTTAAGTATAGGCATCCTATTCCAAGGCTTGACGACATGCTAGATCAACTCAATGGAGCAATTATTTTCTCTAAAATCGATTTAAGGAGTGGATATCATCAGGTAAGGATGAAAGAAGGAGATGAATGGAAGACAGCGTTTAAAACCAAACAAGGATTGTATGAATGGCTGGTCATGCCATTTGGACTCACAAACGCCCCAAGTACATTCATGAGACTTATGAACCACATCTTAAGGTCTTTCATCTGTAAGTTTGTTGTGGTTTATTTTGATGATATCTTGATCTATAGCTCTAATCTTGAAGACCACTTACATCATCTTGAGCAGGTTCTTGAAACGCTTAAGGCTGCCAACCTTTATGCTAATCTTAAGAAATGTTACTTCTGCACTGATCAAGTTACTTTTCTAGGATTTGTTGTAAGTTCTCAGGGTTTGAAGGTCGATGAAGAAAAGATTAAGGCAATACAAGACTGGCCAACACCATCAACTATTGGACATGTGACGAGTTTCCATGGTCTGGCTAGTTTCTACAGAAGATTCGTGAAGGATTTTAGTACCATTGCTGCACCACTGACCTCAGTTATCAAGAAGAATGTGGAATTCAAATGGGGTCCTGCTCAAGAAGACGCATTCAACAAGCTTAAAGACAGCCTTACACATGCGCCCGTTTTGGTACTTCCTAATTTTGATAAAACTTTTGAGATTGAATGTGATGCTTCTGGTACAGGTATAGGAGCTGTCCTAACTCAAGGAGGAAAACCAGTGGCATACTTCAGTGAAAAGCTCAGTGGAGCTTCCCTCAATTACCCTACTTATGATAAGGAACTCTATGCATTGGTAAGGTCTCTTGAAACTTGGCAACATTATTTATTGTCAAGAGAGTTTGTTATACATACAGATCATGAGACGCTCAAGCATCTAAGAGGACAAACTACGCTTAAGAGGAGACATGCAAAATGGCTTGAGTTCGTGGAGACTTTTCCTTATGTAATCAAATACAAGAAGGGTAAGGAGAACATTGTAGCCGATGCACTATCCAGGAGATACGCTCTAATCAGTACAATGGAGGCTAAAATCATGGGATTTGAGCATATCAAAGGATTATATGATGCTGATCCAGATTTTCAAGAAATATTCAAAGAAACCAGCAAAGCTGCTTATGGATCATTCTACCAGCAGGATGGATTCTTGTTCAAGGCTAGGAGGCTATGTATTCCACAAGGATCTATGAGAGAGTTGATAACTGAATAAGCTCATGGAGGAGGACTTATGGGACACTTTGGTCGAGACAAAACATTGAGTGTTCTTATGGAGCATTTCTTTTGGCCACGAATGAAAAGAGATGTGGAGAGATTATGTGCTAATTGCATCACTTGCCTGAAGGCAAAATCCAGGTCACATCCACATGGTTTATATATGCCTTTACCTATTCCTAACCTACCTTGGGTAGATATCTCTATGGATTTTGTTTTAGGTCTGCCAAAGATAAACACAAGGATTCCATCTTTGTAGTAGTTGACAGGTTCTCCAAGATGGCTCATTTCATACCATGTAACAAGACTAATGATGCTACTCAAACTGCTGAACTCTTTTTCAAAGAAGTAGTTCGTTTACATGGAGTTCCAAGGACCATAGTTTCAGATCGAGATACAAAATTCCTAAGCCATTTCTGGAAGACCTTATGGAGAAAGTTGGGAACTAAGCTGCTCTTCTCAACCACTTGTCATCCCCAAACTGATGGCCAAACTGAGGTAGCTAATCGTACTCTCTCTACCCTATTGAGAGCTACGGTGGGTAAGAATCTTCGAAACTGGTTATCTTGTCTGCCTTACATTGAATTTGCCTATAATCATGCTAGACATTCTGGAACTAAACTCTCTCCTTTTGAATTTGTTTATGGATTTAATCCTACTACTCCACTAGATCTTTCACCTTTGCCCCAAGCTGTTATCTCAGATGAAGGTGAAAGTAGAGCAGATTTTGTAAAGGAACTTCATCAAAGGGTCAAGGAGAATCTGGAAAAGCAGAGCGAAAAGAACAAGGAGCATGCTGACAAGCATCGCAAGGAGTTGACATTTGAACCAGGAGATTGGGTCTGGTTACACATGAGAAAAGAAAGATTTCCCAAGGAGAGGAAGTCCAAGCTATCACCCAGAGGAGACGGTCCATTTCGTGTCTTAGAGAAGATCAATGACAATGCCTACAAGCTTGAACTACCAGGTGAGATGAATATCTCTTCTACTTTCAATGTTGCTGATTTATCTCCTTTCAATGCAGTTGTACCTGTTCTGAGGCCAGAACCTTCTCAAGAGGGAGGAGATGATGAGGACATCGAAACCAACTCCACTGAATCTGAAGAAGAGATCATCAATATTCCAATTATGAATCAAGCGCCAAGAACTAGATCAGGCACAAGGAAACTAAGACAAGAGTTCAACAATTCTGTAGAGAATCTCATTGCTATCATAGAGCTTGAAGAACTTCAAAAAGACAAGACCGATGAGGAAATACTAGAGATCACTCAAGAGCATCTCAAGAATCCAACCATTATGTTCTTACCAGTCTTCCAAGGAGTTAAGGAAGCTAGCTTGTTCACAATTTCAAGTGCAGGAAAACCCGCCAGTTTGGGAGACCCGCCTGGATCCAACGAAGCATCAGACAGGCCGCTATCCGCGCAAACCCGCCAGGATGACGTCCGTCAAGAGCACTAAACCGGCCACTACTCACGCATGCCCGCCTGGATGACATTCGGCCAGTTTGACAGACGGCTCCCAACCCGGCCACCGTCGGGATATCATAACTAGTTATCTAAGGTATGTTTTTTTTTTATTTGAATAAATAATGGTTCTTTTCTTGTTTTGGCAGGATTATGACCGTTAGAGTTTTAATGAGTCTTTTATTTTTGAGTCCTTTGAGTCTGTTGTTTTGCAAGTTTAATCCTTTTACTATGTAATATTTTTGACCCTAGAAGGTCCCCAGCTGCTGGACTATATATAAAGTCCCTTCTCAGCTATGTATCTTTTTAACGTTGAATGAAATAAAAAGAGAGTTTCTTTTAGGTTTTCTTCTGAGAAAGAAGCAGCCACCCTCTTCTTCTTCTTGTGTGTGATTCCTTGAAGATTGAGAGTTTTCTGACTTATCATAGATCCTTCCACCGATCTGTGTGGCGTCAATCGATCCATCCCAATCATCCATCTCCATCTCTATTGAATCAGTTGAGAGTGCCCTTCGGCCAACGACTGTTTCACCATATTTCCACTTCAGTCCACCTTCCATTGACCTGGATCTATAGAGAGTGCCCGTCGGCCAGCTATAGTTCTCCATCATCCACCACACTTCTGGATCCATTCACTTGGTTCCTATATCACGTTTTCTATATAGGATTTAGGTTTGTATATTGAGTCAACTAACTTATATTAGATAGAATATAGGACTATATGCTTCACTTAGTGTATTTCAGGTCTGAGAAGCAAATATTGGAAAAGGAAGAGTTTTGGATCAGTTTGGATGCAAATATACATTGAAAGATGCAGAGTCCAGAAGACCCGTCAGAAGTATGGCCTCAGACGAAGATCTTCCTACCGTTGGATCTTGCTAAGCTTTTGACACAAGATAGCTAAGGGAGTTAGCTTTCATCTCCAAGTGGTTTGAAGGAAATCCAACTGTGCAATCAAGAGTTATGGCCGATTTACTGAAGACATGTCAACCTGCTGACGAAGCTGACGTGGACGGGAGTCGGGATCGACCGATCCACACTTGGGATCGATTGATCCCATGAAGAATTGCGGCCCAAGCCTATTTTGCCTCCTCTCCAAGACTTTCCATTTCTTTTGTTTCCTTTTGTTGCTCTTCCCTTTTTCTATATAAGGAGGGCTCGACCATTGTATCAAACACACCTTTCAGAGCAGTGGCTCTCTCTTTTGAGAGTTGTAGCTCTCCCCCAGTTTTATAAATATTTTAGTTTCCTTTTTATGGCTTTCTTTTTAGGTTTAGATTCTTTAATAAAGATGTTTCCTTTTGTGTTCATCTGTGTTCTTGTTTCTATGCTTAAGTAGTTTCCTTATTAGGCTAGGGTTATTTTGAAGGGATGTGATTGATTATTAGGTTGTTAGTTTGGGAATTTAATTTATAGTTCTTTTCCTATTGTTGTTCTTAATGCTTAGGGCTTGAGTAGCTAACTTGTTCTAAGATCTTAGGTGATGTTTAGTCGCTGGAATCAACACTAGGGGAGCAAGATTTCATAACTTGGCAAGCGCAAAGCTCTCGTTTTGATATCTTGTGAACATATCAATCTTGTTATTAATGCTAGTTTTAATTAGGGAAGCCTAGCGTAAAGCGTTCTCTAAATATTGCTAAGTAGGTATTGGCGTGAGAATCGATATACCTTACCATTGTGAATTGAGTTCTAGAACGTATCTTAATATTTCCTGTTAATTGACTTAATTATTTTGTCACATCCTGGATGGTCTCCCTATGCCTAATACTTCTTTTATTATTGTTTGCTTATTTATTTTTATCGTTAGGTTGTTAGAAAGACTCTTACTTAGTTTGTCTTAGCTTAATTTAATCTATTGATTTAAAGTGTATCTTTGGTCTCTGTGGATTCGACCCTAAAGTACTACTATGATTACCGTTTTGATCCGGTATAGTGTATGCTAGGTTTTTATTTGTTCATCCGTTTAGGAAGAGATCAAATTGGCGCCGTTGCCGGGGACCAATAACGCTTGCCTACGAGTTTAAGATTAGGGTTTAGTCTAAGATTTTTTTTTTTTTATTTTTACTAATTAGGGTTTTGTTTTTCTATTTTTGCAGGTACCAAAAAAAAAAAAAAAAAAAAAAAATATGAGAGAAGAAGTCGGCGGCGGCTAGGGTTTACGGACGCCGAGCTAGGGTTTGTGGACGCCGAGATGTCTTGTGGATGCACAAGACAAGAAGGAGAAGATGGAGAGCATGTACATCGAGCTCCATGCAACAATTGAGATTTTGGCTTCTCGTGTCAATTCTTTTGACTTGGAGATGTCTCAGATTGCGTCTTGCTCTAATCCTAAAGCGTTCTGCAATGCAATGACGATTCAAAGAGCGATTGAAGATGTACAAGCCTTCGCAGAAGCTCAGGACCGATCGATCCAGCACAACGATCGATCGATCCAAGACAGCCAGCAACTAGTCCCGATCCATACTACAGATCGATCGGTCTACCCTTTAGACCGATCGATCCTTTCACCTAAGGCTGATTACAAGGCTGAGATAGGAGGTGATGAGCTTTTCTCTTACGCGACTGCTATTATGGCTAATGCTAGAGCCGAGGCGAAGCTTCATACTGCTGATCGACAACGACGACGGATCGATCGATCCTTATCATAGATCGATCGATCCCCTGTATGATGCTGCATACTGACCAGAGGGTCAGGACCGACCGATCCTCCTTCAGATCGAGCGGTCCCCACTGCGAAATCAGGAGTTTCTGACCTGTTTTCGAATAATATCGGCAACCATGTTATTACTCAGGATGACGTGGTTCCCTACAAGCCCAAGAGTCCCTATCCGCGCGTTTCTAAGGCGCAACCTGATGCTAAGACGTACAACCACTTCAAGGAAGTAACAAGCGAGAAACCAATGCACTCTCACTCTTAAAAGCATTGGACCAATCACCTTTCCTAAGGAAGATTTTTCGAGATGGAGTTCCTGGAAAGGAAGATCTTGAAGAGATTGGTGCGTTTTTACTCAAGCGGAAGGATACTCTCACCCCGAAGCTCCATAAGGTGTCAAAGCTGGAAGATCCCGGGAAGTTTGTTGTTCCATTGAAGGAGAGGTCTTCCGTAACTCTCTCGGTGATTCTAGATCTCGCATGAACCTTATTTCTAAGGCTATTGCAGAGAAGTTTGGGATAGGTGATATGAAAGCTTCTCAAGTTCCTCTCAAGTTCGTGAATGCTTCCACCATAACTCCCGATGGCTTGATTCAAAACTTAGATGTTCGCATTGGAAGTTGCTTGGTTCCCACCAATTTTCATGTCGTAGAGATGATCGAATGTTCTATTATGCCTTTGATTTTTGGGAGACCAGTCCTTGCAACCGCGGGTGCCGTTGTTGATCTACCTAATAAGAGGATCTCTTTCTCTAACATCGATGAGAAAATCTTCTACAACGAAACCCCTTCCAATGAAGCTACGCAACATGGCTCTAGTCTCACCATAGACAATGAGAAGAAGGTGGATGTCCCACTTCTAGTAGTGGATCCTTATGCTTCAGCTCGTGACCAGCTCTTCCCTCCACCAGCCCCTGCACGATATGATGACTACGGACAGCCTCCACCTGCTGGACCGACCGGTCCCCCTAACAGACCGATCGATCTACATCAGGCACCACCTGCTCGTCGTCCTACTCTTGGCGAACATGACTCTCCAGACAAGTTCTACTTCAATCGCGCTGCAATTCAATTATCAGACGAGGAGTATGCTTACAAGATCAACCCCCACATCATCCACTTGGTGGCAGAGAACTTGTTTTATGGATTGCCTTCGGAAAGTCCATTGGATCATATTGAGAATTTTGAGGAGTTGTGCAACACTTTTCGATCAAGTGAAGTCCCTGTTGACTTCATGATATGCAAGCTCTTACCTTTCTCATTGAGCAATACGGCGAGAAAGTGGTTCAAATCATTGCAATTAGGCTCTTCGTGGGGTCAATGCCGAGCAATTTTCTTTACCACTTCTACACCAAGTCCAAGACGGCATCGCTCCGGAACACGATCACCACATTTCAGCGGCTAGGAATAGCAATCATTGTCCGGAATACGATAGAGCGCATCATGTCATGCTACTAGAAGACCTTGGTGATGAGAATGATGTCAACGAAGTCCTGGATGGAGACACTCATTCTTCTAAGAAGCGATCCGAGAAGGTTAGGGAGAGAGACAAGCGATCTGAGACGATCCAGCTGACACGACCGATCAGTCTGACCTGAATCTGCATCGAGGAACAGAAGCCTCGAGATCGACCGATCTACACCAGAGATCGATCGATCCCACCCAGGAAATAGCTCCTAGACGACGCAGCGGAAAGGAATCAGCTACCGGAGAGCGAGAGTGGAAAAGCAAGGATCGAGATGACACCGTTGCGCTACAAGCTTACAAGTTCGAGCCTACTCGGTTTCTATAAACCGATATCTTGGTCGCGATGGAAATTCTCAATGATGTTCAGGAGTTTATTTTGGTGCACAACAACGCGCTTCGGTCTCGAAGAAAGTGATTCTAATTGGTAGCTTGGTGACTCCCATCATCCCGTATTGCTGTTTCACCATCGCACATCCCCCACCGGAGCATAAGGCGCGATTCATTGATCGGGTGCACTTGTACGCTAGCAAGATCCTTATCCACCATGCACTGGTCTACCGTTTCCATGGTCATGATGGGCTTTACAAGTACATTCGCCTGCCCCGCTCTAAGTTCACATCTCTCGCTACACCAGGGAGCATTCGCTATAATCCGCCTGCTGGGGCGCTTTACGAGAGACTAATTCCACCTACGACTAGTGGCATCCGGAGAGTAGCACGCACCAGACATCATGATGAGGCTGGCCCTTCTCAACCTTCTGCTTCCGCGCCACCACTGTTTCAGCACTACTCCTCCTCTCAGTTGCTTCCATTTCACTTCGATATTAGCGAGTACGTCGCCATGGAGCCACCGAAGGAGCCGAACTCGGAGTTTGAGCGATAGGTCTGTGATACGACCAAGCAGAAGAACTCCTTGCTGACTCGGATTGCATCATGGCTCTGCTGCGTTGCACCACAACCACCGCCTCCACCTCCACGCGAGCCTACACATCCACCCCCATCGGTCTCGGAGTATGAGGTTGACTACTCTGGCGCTGCTCACTTGGACACCTCCGTCCCTGAAGATGAGGACTTCCACATTCGCAACAAGCGAGAGCTTGCTTTGAAGCGGATTTTCATGCTGCCACACTTGCTGCCTGAAACCAGAGTCAAGCTAACGACTTTCAAAAAGCGCTTATGGGAGGCAACCCATTGAGTTTGTACATACTTTCTCTCCCTTTTTTGTTTTTCTTTATTTTTGGTTTAATTTTTAGGATTTTTATTACGGTGAAATCACGTCCGGTGTTAAGTGTTTTCAGGAATAGGTACTCAACGCAGAAGATGCGAAACTTTTTGTTCCAACCACTGGAGACCGATCGATCCTGTCGACAGATCGATCGATCCCTTGGAGAATGACAAAGTCCGAGACCATAGAAGATCCAGACCGATCGGTCCCTCGCGAAGACCGATCGATCCCCTGCTCCTAGCAGCATTGGGACTCATGTCAAATTGTCCGTACACACCAAACGTTTGATCACTGGTTTTTCTATCCTTTTCTTTTAGCTTTTGATTTTATTATATGTATATTATCACTATCTTTTGTTGTCGGTTTCAATTCTTCCTTTGGTTTTTTCTTACACACCGGGACGGTGTGAAGTAAGTCTGGGGGAGGAATGTGACCATTTGCACTAACATTTTAATTTTTATTTGAGTCGTTTTATTGAGTCAAAATGGTTAGAACTTGGAACTTCTTTTGTGAATCGTGTGTTCGTACTAATATCTTCTACTATCCGTCATGACTATCTTTTTGAAGGGGTGAAGATTGGAACACCATTAGCCGAACAACTCACCAGAAGTCCCTATCTCTTGGAAATCCGATTGACCCAGCGTTGACTCCACCCATGACAAGACGTTAATTTGGACTTAATCTTCTCAATTTGGGGCTTGGTATACATCGAACGCGACCTCTGACTCAAGCTCTCCGAGACGCGCATAACTTCTAAAAAGTATGGTTTCCCTATCTCTTCTCCTGAATAAGAAAAAGAAAAAGAGAAAAAGAAAAGAAAAGGGATGTGGTAAACAAAGAAGTGGGCCGAGGGATGTGTGGTTACCCCCTTGCATACTTCGGACTCATGAAAACCAACCCCGGGCTAAAGAAAAAGAGAAAAAAGGAGATCGATAGAAAAAATAAAATGATACCCTAGAAAAGTAGGGAGAAATCGATCTCATGAAGAAAAAGGGAAGAGGAGGAAAGGAACCATAAGAAGAATGTCTTGGAAGCTAGAAGAAGGTAAGCGTCTACGCGATCTTTGATCGATACCCCCTCGTTGAGACCGCACGCTTGTAAAGAAATGAATGTAGGGAGTCAACAATGGAGATTTTGGAGCTTCCTTGAGATCTCGGGACATCAGTACGGAGAGTTGCTAAGCCAATGGTTAGTACATGTTGTAAGCTCGATTCTTTGAGTGATGGATTCACAGAAGAAGTACGGAGATTCTCGAGAAGTTGTAAGTTCCCGTTTTCAAACCTTTCTCTTTAAGATTTGTCTTTTTGATTGTTCTTGCTTGAGGACAAGCAAAGATTCAAGTCTGGGGGAATTGATGAGTTCCAAATTTACCGTTTTCTATATAGGATTTAGGTTTGTATATTGAGTCAACTAACTTATATTAGATAGAATATAGGACTATATGCTTCACTTAGTGTATTTCAGGTCTGAGAAGCAAATATTGGAAAAGGAAGAGTTTTGGATCAGTTTGGATGCAAATATACATTGAAAGATGCAGAGTCCAGAAGACCCGTCAGAAGTATGGCCTCAGACGAAGATCTTCCTACCGTTGGATCTTGCTAAGATTTTGACACAAGATAGCTAAGGGAGTTAGCTTTCATCTCCAAGTGGTTTGAAGGAAATCCAACGGTGCAATCAAGAGTTATGGCCGATTTACTGAAAACATGTCAACCTGCTGACGAAGCTGACGTGGACGGGAGTCGGGATCGACCGATCCACACTTGGGATCGATCGATCCCATGAAGAATTGCGGCCCAAGCCTATTTTGCCTCCTCTCCAAGACTTTCCATTTCTTTTGTTTCCTTTTGTTGCTCTTCCCTTTTTCTATATAAGGAGGGCTCGACCATTGTATCAAACACACCTTTCAGAGCAGTGGCTCTCTCTTTTGAGAGTTGTAGCTCTCCCCCAGTTTTATAAATATTTTAGTTTCCTTTTTATGGCTTTCTTTTTAGGTTTAGATTCTTTAATAAAGATGTTTCCTTTTGTGTTCATCTGTGTTCTTGTTTCTATGCTTAAGTAGTTTCCTTATTAGGCTAGGGTTATTTTGAAGGGATGTGATTGATTATTAGGTTGTTAGTTTGGGAATTTAATTTATAGTTCTTTTCCTATTGTTGTTCTTAATGCTTAGGGCTTGAGTAGCTAACTTTTTCTAAGATCTTAGGTGATGTTTAGTCGCTGGAATCAACACTAGGGGAGCAAGATTTCATAACTTGGCAAGCGCAAAGCTCTCGTTTTGATATCTTGTGAACATATCAATCTTGTTATTAATGCTAGTTTTAATTAGGGAAGCCTAGCGTAAAGCGTTCTTTAAATATTGCTAAGTAGGTATTGGCGTGAGAATCGATGTACCTTACCATTGTGAATTGAGTTCTAGAACGTATCTTAATATTTCCTGTTAATTGACTTAATTATTTTGTCACATCCTGGATGGTCTCCCTATGCCTAATACTTCTTTTATTATTGTTTGCTTATTTATTTTTATCGTTAGGTTGTTAGAAAGACTCTTACTTAGTTTGTCTTAGCTTAATTTAATCTATTGATTTAAAGTGTATCTTTGGTCTCTGTGGATTCGACCCTAAAGTACTACTATGATTACCGTTTTGATCCGGTATAGTGTATGCTAGGTTTTTATTTGTTCATCCGTTTAGGAAGAGATCACCACTCCACACCGAGAAATCTCGACTCGACCCAGTTAATATTGGTGCCATAAAGGTTAAGGTTGTTATTCAGCTTGACACAACGCTACCCACCACTGTCGTTGTTAAGGATGTGCAGGGGAACACAGCCCGTGTCGTTGTCAAATATCCACGACCGTCACTAAAATGTCTTAATTGTGGAAGATATGGTCATCTGCTGAGTAGGTGCCCCAAGCCTCTCACCAAGAATCCTTCACACAAAAAAATATTCCCTCTGGCTCCAAAGAAGTTACTAACCCAACGGTTAAGCTACCTGCGACTGATTCTCCGGTAATTGCAGATGCTCAAACCAAGAATGACTTGATAGCTCCTAGACTTGCAAGACCACGCAATAAAAGATCTCGTTCAAGGAAAAGATCAAGCAACACTCCACCAAAAGTCAATGCCTCTGTCCCCATGGTGAAAGATCAAATGCAACTTGCAACATCTTCACATGACACAACGTTACAAGTTGGGAAAAGGAATGAGATCACCTCTTCTTATACTCCACCATCTTCCACTCAAACAATTACTAAACGTGCTTCTCCTTCTCTTGCTAATGACAGTCTTAAAAGTGAAACTCCAGCAAATGCTGATCCGATTTTCCCAATTCCTCCGGGCTGGGAGGTGATGTCTGCTAAAGCAAAAAAGAAATTAAAAAAGAAGTGGAGTAACATTTTGGCATCTACAACGGGTTATTCCTCTGTTTCTACTCGAGGCCAGTCCTCAGGTGGAATAGTTAATCACTGAAAGCATCGCTTTCGCCTTCACCTTTTGTGTTAATATGAAGGTTTTTTGTTGGAATATAAGAGGATTAAACAATCACTCTCGTCAACGGGTGGTCAGAAGTTGGATTACCTCGAATAATCTCCTCGTAGGTAGTTTTTTGGAAACCCATGTCTCTGAGGCCAATGTTAGTTCAGTTTTGGCTTCTACCCTACCAGGATGGCGGATGGATAGCAACTATTGTTGTTCTGAACTTGGGAGAATCTGGATTATTTGGGATTCCACAATTTTAGTTTTGGTTTTTAAGAAGACTGAGCAGCTCATTCTTTGCTCAATTCAGTTTCCACATAACAGTCAATCCTTTGCAGTTGCTTTTGTGTATGGCAGAAACACTGAAATAGAGAGACGCACTCTTTGGGAAGAGATAACCAATCTCGCAGCCTCTTCCCCTTTTCCAACACTCCATGGCTTCTCACAGGTGACTTCAACCAAATTGCAGCCACAAGCGAGCACTTCTCAGTTTCTCAATCATCTGTTTCTACAAGGGGATTGGAGGACTTTCAGTCTTGTTTGAGAGACAAAAACTTAGTGGATCTCCCTAGCAGAGGAGTTTTTTACACTTGGTCTAATTATCAAGAAGGCAATCCGATTATTCGCAAACTAGACAGAGCTCTTGGTAATGACAATTGGTTTTCAATCTTCCCTAGTGCTACAACGATTTTCGATCCCCCATGAGATTCTGATCACACTCCTTGTCTGATCACTCTTGAGAACCAGCCAAAACCATCAAAGAAAATCTTCAAATATTTTTCTTTCATCTCTTCACATCCAAGGTTTCTCTCGTCACTTACTAATGCTTGGAATGAGTCTATTGCAGTGGGATCGGCAATGTTTTCTCTAGGAGAGCACTTACAAGCAGTAAAAAGATGCTGCAGACTTTTAAATAGACAAGGCTTTGGCAACATTCAGCAGAAAACAAGTGATGCACTCTCTCATTTAGAGGCTGTACAACAACAACTTCTCTCTTCACCTTCAGACTCTCTCTTTAGACAGGAACATGTTGCAAGGAAAAAATGGAGGTTCTTTGCTGATGCTTTGGAATGTTTCTATAGACAAAAGTCTCGAATCAAATGGCTAAAAGAGGGCGACGCAAATACTAGTTTCTTCCATCGAGTTGTACTTGCAAACCAATCAAAGAACCTCATTAGATATCTCAGGTGTCCGAATGATGAACGGATTGAGAATGTGAATCAAATCAAGGAGATGATTATGTCTTATTACTCCAATCTCTTAGGGACTGAGAGTACCGCAGAGAGTCCTTACTCAGTTGACCAAATCCAGGACCTTCATCCTTTTCGATGCGATTCAGATCTAGCTGCAAAGCTCATAGCAATCCCATCAGAGGAGGATATCACCCATACTGTTTTCTCTATGCCTCGTAGTAAAGCCCCATGCCCTGATGGATTTCCTGCAGAGTTCTTTTGGGAGACTTTGCCACTTGTTAAAGAAAGTACAATTGCTACCGTTACCGAGTTTTTCTGCACTGGTCACCTTCTCAGCAGATTTAACGCCACTGCAATCACACTCATTCCCAAGGAGATAGGGGTTGATCGTCTTTCTCAATTCAGACTTGTAGCATGCTGCACCACTATCTACAAGATCATTACTCGTATTATCTCCAAGCGTTTAAAACTGTTCATTTCTGATGCAGTCCAAGGAAATCAGGTGGGATACATTAAGGGGAAGTTATTATGTGAGAATGTTCTTTTAGCTTCAGAGCTGGTGGAAAACTTCCATGTAAGTGGTGAGATCACTAGAGGCTGTTTACAGCTTGATATCTCCAAGGCTTATGATAATGTAAATTGGGATTTCCTCATCAACATTCTCAAAGCTATGGAACTACCCTCCGCATTCATCAATTGGATTAAGTTGTGTGTCTCCACTCTGTCTTACAGTGTTGCGTTTAATGGCGAGTTGATTACTTTTTTCAAAGGCAAGAAAGGCATCAGACAAGGAGATCCCATGTCCTATTTTCTCTTTGTACTCGTTATTGACATTTTGGCTAACCTGCTTGATAGAGGAGTTGTTAATGGTCTTTTCAACCTCATCCCAAATGTCTTGCTTCAACTATTACTCATTTGAGCTTTGATGATGATGTACTAGTTTTCTTTGATGGATCCTTGGAATCTGCTATGGGAATTCTTCACATTCTAGATACATTCAGAAAAGGCTTGGGTCTTGCTATTAATCGGTATAAGTCGACAGTGTTCATCGATGGAGGCGAGAGTGATCATACAAGTTAGTTGGCTGAAAGATTAGGAGTCACAGAGGGCTCTCTCCCAGTTTTTTACTTGGGACTGCCTCTAACGACAAAAAGATGAAGAAGCAAGACTTTCAGCCGCTTCTCGACAAGTTAAATCACCGATTCACTTCATGGACATCAAGACACCTTTCTTTTGCGGGTCGGTTATAGTTACTAAAAATAGTAATCTTCTCAACCATTAACTTTTGGCTCTCTGTTTTCATCTTACCGAACCAATGCTTGACCAAACTGGAACAAATGTGCAAATGCCTTTCTTTGGAAGGGTACACCGCATTCAGCTAGAGGTGCTAAAGTCTCATGGGAGACTGTTTGCACTCCCAAAGAGGTAGGAGGCTTAGGCCTAAGAAGATTGACAACTTGGAACAAAGTCTTTGGTTTAAAACTCATTTGGCTACTATTCTCAAATGCTGGTTCCTTATGGGTTTCATGGATGAGGTTGAATTTAATTTGAAACCGTAACTTCTGGGATTTGAATGCTTCCTCAGCAGGCGGTTAGATTTGGTGAAAACTATGCAAGCTAAGATCTCTAGCACGACCCTTCTTAGCATGTGAAGTCGGCTCCGACATTATAGTAAAGTTCTTGCACGATACCTGGACCAGACTTGGCCCTTTAATCGATATTGCTGGTCAAAATGGTCCTCAACTGGTTGGTCTACCAATTGATGCGGTTGTCAAAGACGCTCTAAGAGATCATGGCTGGTGGATCTCCTCAAGCTGAAGCATCAACCCTGTGATCTTAAGAATGAAAAGTGCCCTACCGGATCCAAAGAGCATAATTGAATGTCAGCAAGATGATTCCTACCTTTAGAAGCTGGACAATCATGCTCCTTCAAATGTATTCTCTGCAGCTAAAACTTGGGTTGCTTTGAATCCTCCTCATGATTCAGTCCCGTGGCATAAATCTGTGTGGTTTACTAATAACATTCCAAAGCATGCATTCATTTGTTGGGTCACTGCTTGGAACCGGCTTCACATAAGGGATAGACTAAGGAGTTGGGGCTATCATGTTCCCTCTACCTGCATTATCTGCAAGAATGGTGATGAATCTCGTGACCATCTCTTCTTCACCTGTGATTTCAGCTTGGAGATTTGGTCTTTCTTCACCGCGAGAATGAATCTAACTCCTCCCACTCAGTTCTCTAGCTGCCTTGTCTCACTCATCCTCAAACTTCTCTATCAAGCCTCCATATATGCAATATGGAGAGAGAGAAGAATCTACGCATTCATACTGAAAAATTCAGAACTGCGACTTTAATCATCAAGGAAATCCAGCAGACTTTGAGAGCAAAGTTAGATCCCATTTCACGTGTTCATCGACCATCATCTCCATCCATCTCCTTGCTTTCCACCTGGTTCAGTCTGTTTGATTTCAGGTAATATTATATGTCTAAGCTTGTCTTTTGTCGTTGCTCATAGATGCAGATATGTATGCGTCTTTGTTTGTGTTTCATGCTTTTTTGTTATGGGCCTTGTGGCTGTCATGGGCCTCCTGTTGGCCTTGTAATTTTAGTTTCTAATGGAAAAAAAAAACTACTTACCTTACAAATATCAACTATTTACAACTCAACCAATCTAATCATATCTTCGATTATATGATACCATTGTTTTTGGGTTGAATCAAATCCAAATGATTAAAACCCTAGACTTCAACGGTAATTCATTTTTTTCTTTGAAATTTTTGCCTCTTGTGTGTTGGGTTTGAGTTGTGTTGCAGGAATTTGGAGATCCATAGCCTTAGGTATCATGCATTATACTATGTAATTTATATAAATTTAAATGAGAGCTAGAACATTAAAGTAGATTTTTTTTTGGTAGAAAGAACATTAAAGTAGATTGAATATAGTATATGTATTATACTATGTTACTTTCCCATTTATTTTTGATTAAATTATGAAATTATGGTTTTCTCTTTCTTTGATGTTTTTTTAGCGCTATATCTATACCTAAAAGAATCGTAAAACAAATTTCAGTAGGTTGGTAATTATTTTAACAAAATTGTTAGTTTGTAACTAACTTTTATGGATGTTTTATTTTAATATAAATCATATGTAATATTAATAACTATGTTCTCCTCAACGAAGGCTAATGAGTTAATTTCTCTACCTCTTTTGACACACCCATAGTTATTTTCTTAATTATTTTCAAATCCATAGTCATTTAGTGTTTATGCCATACACACGAGGGGAAGTGTGTCGATCGACACCAGTCGCGAGCAGTGTCGATCGACACGGAAGTCGGGTGTCGATCGACATCCGTTCGTCAGACTGTCTGTTCTGCTTGGTTTGTTGTGGATTGTTGTTTTGTGTATTGTCTATTGCTTGTGTGTATAGCCTGTTGCTTGGGAGGATTGCCTCACTAAGTATTTATGATAATACTTACGCATCTCATTTGTGTTGTTGATGCAGGTAAAGGCAAAGTGTGATCGTGGAATCATGGCGAGGAAGAGGGGATGATCTAGATGGTCATGTGTTGTGATCATCGATATTGTTTCTGCTGTTTTTTGTTATTGCTAGGTTGTTAGTTCAGAGGAATAGAACTTTCATCTAGGTTGCTGATTCCATGAACCTTGAATGATGTTTTGTTTCTGGAGATTTATTTATTATTTATTGGATTATTTTTAAGACTTAAATGCTCTTTCCCATTGATTGTGTTATGGTAATTAGTGAGTATGGGGTCACTAGATACGAGATAGTTAATTTAAAAAAAAATGGGTTGGGGTGTTTCAATTTGGTATGAGAGCGGAGTTCGGTTCTAGGATGTGTAGGAATTTAATTTGTGAATTATTTTCCTGATGATTGTTGAGTGATGAGCTAGGGTGTTAGCATGCTGTGAATTGATTATAGAGTATTTAATCGATTGCGTGCTGTTGGAGTTCTAGTATCATTCTCTCCGAGCCTTAAACGAGATTCCACGGTAAGTTATGTGTAGTATTTTGTTTGTTCTAGTTTCTTAGCTTTCTGTTCGTGGGTAGCGCAGATGGCTAGAGGAGCTGGAGTTTCCGGTAGAGGTCGTGGTCGCGGTAGAGGCGAAGCCGCGATGTAGCAGCTTGTGGGTCCGCAGCCTGAGTTTGAGGAGGCCGGGGCGATTGGCAGTCCAGGTGGTGACGCAGCCGGTGGAGCCAGAGTGGGGGCTGGTTTGGCTGGTGTCGGTGCCGGTGGGCAGGACGTTGGTGCTGAGGGCCCAGCAGTGTTGGGTGCCGCAGCAGGAGTAGCCCAGGGTCAGGAGGGAGGCTTGGCGGATCTGATGAGGCTGTTGTTGGAGCGGTTGCCAGGAGTGGTGCCAGTGCAAGCCCCAGTTGCGCCGCAAGTGGTGGCAGAGGTGCAGCCTAGAGCTGCAGTTGCTGGAGGTGTTCCGTCATACATTAAGATGATGGAGCAGCTGTAGAAGATTGGTACTGGGTACTTTGCGGGTGGTCCCAGTTCTGAGGAGGCTGATTCATGGCGGGATCGAGTTGAGAGGAACTTTCGTTCCACTAGATGCCCGGAAGAGTATCAGGTGGATTTGGCAGTGCATTTCCTGGAGAAGGATGCACATCTGTGGTGGCGTAGTGTGATCGCCATGAGGAGTCAGGCGGAGATGACTTGGGCTGACTTCGTGAAGGAGTTTAACGCCAAGTATTTTCCGCAGGAGGCGCTTGATCGCATGGAGGCGCGCTTTCTCAGACTATCGCAGGGAGAACGGACGGTCCGGGAGTATGATCAGGAGTTTAACAAGCTTCTGGTGTATGCTGGGCATGGTATGGAGGAGGATAAGACCCAGATGAGGAAGTTCCTGATAGGGCTTCGACCTGACCTGAGAGCGAGGTGTAGGGGTTTGAACTGCACTACGAAGGCAGGTTTGGTGGAGGTGGCTGCTGAGATTGAGGGGGATCTCCAGGGTGAGGAGGAGGCGGTGAGTGATATACCTCATATTTTACCCACTTCACCTGTGTTTTATGACTCGTTTTTAGAGTCTTTCTAGTGTTTTTGTAGTGTTTTAGTGTGTTTACAGGTTAATTGACGTTTGGAGCTTACTTGGAGCAAAAGGATCAAAAAGGGATCAATTTGGAGTTTTTATGAAGAAATGAAGATCAATGCAGCTTTGTAGCCTTCTCTGTCTAGAAATACGATGCGTGTCGATCGACAGGCATTAGTTGTGTCGATCGACAGGAGACCCGAAAACAGAAGCTGCTCGAGTTTGAAGCCCAATTCGATTCCAAGTCTATTTGAGATTCCTTAGACCGCCTTAATCAAGCCCTAGACGTCCAGAGACTTGTATATATAGTGTTTTTCGAGTTTTAAAAGACATATCCAGACTTTGTTAAGCTTTAGCTAGAGATATCTACTTTGTTCTAGGTTTTGAGAAGAGAGCTTTGGGGAGATCTTTCTGTTCCTTATTCTTCAAGTCCTGATTGTGAACCCCTGTTATTTCTTACTCTTAATCTTAATAATGATTTCGTTTTCTATCTCTTGTGTTATTGCTTTGATTATGTCTGAGTAATTCACTAGTTAGATTTAGGGTTTCTCACAAAGGATTGATGGTTTGATTGAATGAATTGATTAGTTAAGGATTATCTATCTTATTTGTTCTTAATTTGAGATTGTTCTTACTGCTTATTCTTGATTGATCACCTTGAATTTGAACTTAGGTTGTTAGTCTCTGCGGAAGTAGGATTGATAGCTTGAACCTATCTCTGATTAGCAACACTCCTATTCACAAAGGAATTTGGTTTGGGGTCTTGTGAACATATTGAACTTGATTTTAATGCAAACTTAGATTCTTAGAATTCACAAAGGGATTTGGGATTCTGTTTCTAGGTTTAGAAGCTTTCACAGCGGGAGTTGGTTAGCTTTACATTCGTGTTTGAGTTCTAGAACATTGATTGATTTATCCTGACTAATCATACATTTATCATTCCTGATTTCCTGAGAATTCCCTGAATCTAACGCTTTCTCTGATCTGCTTACAACTCGTTTTAATATTCTGCAATTGATTTCTTTCTTTTACATCTATTTGGTTTAGCATAATCTGAGACTAAAAGCCTATTGTGTAACTAAGTCCCTGTGGAAACGATCCCTAAGTACTACAGTGATCTTTTAATTTGAGAGAGTAGCTCAGGGTAAATTTGAGCATATCAAATTTTGGCGCCGTTGCCGGGGACTTTTGTCTACCATTAGGTTCCAGTTTAGGATTTTGTCTAAACTTTTTCTTTTTACTTTACTCACTTTCTCTTTTTCTTTCTTTTTCTTGTGTGTTTCAGGTGCATGTCCAGTCGCATAACCAGAAGTACACAGAATCCTGAGTTACTGAGCTATTCAACCGAAGAACTTGGGAGAATCGAAAGAGAAGGAAGAAAGAACAAAAAATCAGCTGAGATGGAAAGACAAGACGCTCCGATTCTCCAGGCTGATGGGACCTATTTGAATGCAGCAGGCCAAGTTTGTGATGAACACGGCCAGATCATACCACCAGTTGATGCGAGAGCATTGGCCGCAGCAGGAGGCAATCAGCCTCCAAACCCGCAGCGTGTCGATCGACAGGCACTTGGCCGTGTCGATCGACAGAATGGACGAGAACAGCATGTAGGCGCTGATGATCCTGAAAATGCTCGGACTCTTGCTGAGTACAATCGTCCAGACCTCTTCTATGCCAACAGGTCCGCCCACTACAAGAAAAATGAACATTCATAGCACGGGATTTATGCTATAATATGTCATTAATAGCGTTACACTAAGTGCTATGAGATCCGCAGCTGTGGTAGAGGTCACCCCTACGATAGCAAATTTCTTATGCTATGATATATATAGATAACATAGCGTGTTTTTTATGCTGTCTTATAGCAATATATTTCTGGGTAATGTTTTTTTTAATAGCTCTTACTATGTGCTACGATAGATCTACATATAATAGCAAAGATCTGATGCTGTGATATATCTTATTATCTCATATTTTTTTGCTATTATATCTTTATCGCTTTCTCAATTTTAGATTTACCAAGTCCTCTGTAGTGCTATAAAAAGTCATCTACCATAACATAGTTATTAAAAAAATCATATCATAACATAGTTATTAAAAAAATCATAACATAGTTATTAAAAAAAAATGTGATTCGTATAAAGAATACTAAAAAAATTTAGCCAAGTATTGAAGCTTTGACCGTGTAAGGAACTGTGATACAACAGCTTCCACTCTTCAAGCTCGTGGTGAGGAAGAGCTCCTCCGATATGCCAAGCGTATTCCTTCTTTAACAATAGTCTATCTGAACTCACACCATCATCATAAAGCAGATGCGGGAGTTGATATCCAGGTCTCACTAAACAATGTTCACTGGAAATAAAAAAGTGAAAACAAGGAAAATGTTTACCAATTTTTGTCAACAAGAAATGAGTTAAGAAAGAGGGAGTGAAGACTGAGAGAAGACAAAGAACAAACCTGGACTTGGAGGCATAAGCAAGCTTCCGAGGAACTTTCTAACAGTTGGAACGAGGGAGCACCTGGATTATAAGAGCTTCCTAATGATGTTCAAATCTATAATCGTATGAAGATTACATAAGAAACCAACCATCAACAAGATCAAAGACAAAGTACCTTAGCAATTACAAGATCTTCAAAAGTCATTTTATCATCCTTCCTGTCTTGAGTGAACATATCGAAGATCATTTCTCCTAAAGTACCACTCAAACCAAAATACGCCTATGAAAATCGAATCAAACAAACATCGTGAGACTTACCTCAAATTAATCAAACCACAAAAACCCAATGATGAGAAGGACACAGAAATCGTCAAACCTGGAAGAGCTTCAATTTTCAAGTTTGAAGTAGAAGATTTATCCTGGAAAGGCAAAAGAAAAAGAGAGGAAACATGAGCAATGGCAAAAGAGCAGCACTGAGTCCATAACTAAGTGTTCTGAATTTCCCCACTAACATTTAGCGCCCTTTCAATTCCAGGAACAAGTGAACCAATATAATCAGCGAGGCAGTCAGGCAGGACCGCAGGACAACCACAAGTTCTCTCAAAACAGAGAATGCACCAACCTACAGGTGGGTAAGAAGTTATGAAAATATCATACAGGAACCAAACCAAATCGAACGTTTAACACTTTCATACCTTTGTCTTAACAGACTTTTCACGCAGTTGCCTCTTTACGGATTTCAGAATCTTTGAGACTTCTTGCTTCAGTAGCCATTTTGGACTACATTGATCAAAGGTATATATTTAGTTAGCAGGGATTAATCAGTAATGTGACAGACCGTCCGTTACCGAGTAAAAGGATTCAAAAAATTTGCCTTGATTCATTGGTGTCAGTTTGACCTTTTGTCACATTTGCTGTTTGTCGTAATAGATCAATGAAGGTGTTGAATACATCCATCTGTAACAACAGTACCTGAGATCAAGGACCATAAAGCAATGCAAGATAGAGAATTATTTATTTTCCATACCTTCACATTTTCCTCCCTTTCCTTAAATCTATCAATTAATTTCAGGCAGGCCTGCACAAGAAGAGACTTATTACTAAATTTCTCAACAGTAAAGACTAACAGTAGATTCTCGTTTTTTATTTGATCTAACTAAATAATGATGAAAAACAACTCTTCATGCAAGAAATCTTGTAGTTTTTCATGAAAGATAATTCTCTTCATCAGTAACAAAAAGATATACCTCTTGATATACTTTAGTATCTCAAGAAGAAACAAGCAAACCAATAATGAGGCAATTCGTCGAACACCTGGAGGGCATGAAATCATAATCAGTTTACACAACAAAAACCATTCTAAGGAATCAGGTAGAGACGCACAATTTCTAACCCAGAGAGATACTAAAACATTTGGAATAACACGCTTCACCCTCACCACCGAGAATAGCTTTATCGCTGCCGAGAACCCAAACAATCGCATAAAGAAAACCTTGAGAGACTAGTTATAAATCTCATAGAAAAAACCTTGAGATAACCTAAATCGCATAAAGATAACATAAATCTCAGAAAAAACTTGAGTAGAGATGAAATTGATATGAACTATGCAACATACAAAATGAAATCGAACTGAGCAATAATGGAGGACAAAATCGACCTAATCTGTGCGACGGAGAAGGTTAAATCAACCCGAGATGTGCGACGGAAGGGATGAAATCGAACTGAGATCAGAGGATGAATTGGAGCTCAGATCTGCGACGGAGGCGATGAAATCGAGTTGATAACTGACATAGACGATGAAATCGAGCTTTAGGTAAAGACTAAGAGGATGAAATCGAGATGATAAGTGCAACAAAGAAGATGAATTGGTCGAGCTCTTCTTTTTGGAGATGGTTGTGACTTAGGGTTCTCGATAAAGAGGGGAAGAAAAAGAGTAAAGGTACTTTAGTTTAGTGAAAATTTTGGCCAAGTGTTTGGCGGACTAAGCAAAAAAAATTCCCGCTTACTAAATTTTTTTCATAGCGATATTTCCATGCTATGATATAATAACTCAATTATAAACTTGTATACGATAGCATTACAGTAAATCGTGCTATAACACAATGCTATAAATAAACGAATTTCTTGTAGTGGCCATTCGTCTTCCTACCATCCAGAGGAATGACTTTGAGCTGAAACCAGCGTTTTACACTCTTGTTGGTCAACATCCTTTCCATGGTTTACCGAACGAGCATCCGATGGACCACATAGAGAACTTTGAGGACATTGCGAGCAGCATCAAAGCTAATGGAGTCTCTATGGATTTCCTGTACTGCAAGGTTTTCCCACATTCACTGAGTGGAGAAGCCTCTGCATGGTTGAAGAATCTAGAACCTGGTTCTTTAACTACCTGGGAAGAGACCAAGAACGCATTCTTGTGCAACTTCTATGATGATGCGCGTTCTGAGGAGCTGAGAAAGAAGATCTCTCAATTCACCCAAGGACCAGCTGAAGCCTTTAAAGCCGCTTGGGTGCGCTTTAAGTCTCACCAAAAGGACTGTCCTCACCATGGTTTTAGCACCATCCAACTCTTGGGAATCTTCTATCGTGGTATTGATTGGAGGCACCAAATTGCTCTTGACGCAGCAAGTAACGGGAATTTCAACACTCGCTACCCTACTGAAGCTATGAAACTGATCGAGAACTTGTCGCAAGCAAACAACACCAAGAATGCTGACCTTGAGCGAAAGAAGCTAGTAGGGACTGGCAGTGGAAAAGAAATTGCTGAAGTGAATGCGAAGATTGATATGGTTGCCAACTTTCTGATGGGCAAGAAATCTGTCAACTTTGCTGACCAAGTTGAGACCATTGAGCCAGAACAACAAGGAGATGAAGAAGATGTTAACTATGTGAATGGTGTAGGTTTTCAGGGACAACGGTTTGGAAATCAGCAGGGAAACAGAGGATACAACAACTCAAGTGGACAACGTTTTGGTTCACGAAGTTATGTTCCCAAGACGGATTTTTAGAAGAACTTTCAGCCCAACACTAACAACACTAGCTACACCAGGAACTATGGTAACTCTTCTTACCAAGCTCCTCCGCCTAAGAACGACGTCACAGCCATGTTCGAGCAGTTGCTAGAAGGACAAGAAAAGCTCACAATTTCTCTAAACGGCAAGCTTGACAATGTCTACACAACTCTAAACGACATAATCGAGGCTCTTAACACCCATGTCAAGAAGCTTGATGTTCAGGTTGCGCAGACCGCTGAGACTGTTAAACGCCAAGAAGGTTTTCTTCCTGGAAGAACCGATCAAAACCCCAAGCATTGCAATGCCATTTTGATCCGAGAAGGGGATGCAGTTTGGGAATATGAAGAGAGTGATGAAGATGAGTACTAGGAAGATACTTTTGAGGATGTCTCTGGGATTTCGACATCTAATTTGACTAGGCCACGAGCTTGGAAACGTGAAGCACTAGCTGCTGCTGCTTCTGCAAGCAACCAGCTTTTGAAGCAATGTGTCGATCGACACACCATAGTTGGTGTCGATCGACAGGTCTCGGGAAATCAGACAGAAAGCATAAACACACCTTCAGCTCATCCATCAACTTTCGCGAAGGGTGTCGATCGACAGACCTCTACTGCTGTCGATCAACATGACCCGCTGAATGATCTGCCCTATGTCGTGATTCCACCGACTACGTTCCTAAGGTGCCGTATCCAAAAACCAGGAGGTCTAAGCAGGAGATTGAGGATGAGAAGTGTAAGGCTATGCTCGAAAAGATCAAGACCGAGATCCCTACCAGTGACAACGAAGATACTCCATCTCCAATGAAGCGTCTAGTTCGAAGAATGGTTTTGAATGGTCTAACTCCTGAGGAAGGAGCTTTGCTTACACGAGATCTCAGTGCAGTCTTCTCAGCTCAGGTGCCTAAGAAGAAGCAAGAAAAGAGGCAAGAAGTCGTGGTTTCCGAGCAAGTTAGTGCGGTCATTCAAAACAAGCTTCCTAAGAAGTTACCGGATCCCGGCCGTTTTGTCTTGGATTGTTCAATCTCAGAGGAGCACTTCACCCATTTCCTATGTGACCTTGGCTCTAGCATTAACCTGATGCCTCATTCTGTAGCTAAGAGACTTGGGAAAACGGACTTCAAACCGATGAATATCTCTTTGATTCTTGCGGATCGTTCTATGAGAATTAAGATTGGGATCCTTGAAGATGTGCTAGTTCAAATCGGGGAGTGCACCATACCTGCTGACTTTGTGGTTTTAGACTATGACAAGGAACCACAAGACCCACTTATCTTGGGACGCGCTTTTCTAGCCACCGCGGGCGCGATCATTGATGTCAAGAAACGTCACATGTCTCTGAATGTTGATGGCAAAGTGCTGAACTTCAATACGTTTAAGCCACGGGTTTCACCTCCTGAGATCCACCAGCCATCCTCCCAACCATTGCAACAGACCCCGGGACAAATCTTCCGAAGACTTCACCACCACTTCCGGCAAAGAAACCTCAAAAGTTAAAGAAGAAGAGAAATTCTCCAAAAGTTTCTACACCGTCTGCAAAGGATGCTGAGCCACCTCTTCTCTCTAAGTCATCAAATGCATACACGCCACCTTGGAAGTTGAGACAATCTGCGCCATCCAACGCGCAGAAGTCACCGGATCTCTGAGAATCCGCCAAATCGAGCTAAAGACTCAAAACAAGCGCTGAGTGGGAGGCAACCCACTATGTTTTGATTTTTGTTTTTGAATTTTTATTTTGTTTTTGATTTTTGGTTTTGGTGTTCTTTAAATTCTGGTTTTATTTCTATTTTACTAATTCTAATTTTTGATTTTGATTTTTAGGAGTATATTAGGGAATAAAAGGAGATGCAGAAAAAAGAACTCTCTGTCGACAAGAAAGGGTTGTGTCGATCGACACAACTTATGTGTGTCGATCGACACGCATCGCGGAAACACAAAAAAACCCGAGAGCTCCTTCTTTTTTCTCATTCTTCTCTTTTGTTTTCTTTTGGTCCGATTTCACAAAATTCTCTCTAACTTCTTCATTTCTTGACCAAATCTCTTGATTCCATGTGCTATAGATTCGTGATTCTCTCCTCTATCAAAGCCCTAAGTCAATTTCTCCGATCTGTGAAGTTATGGCTGGAAATCGCAAGAGAAACCGACGCGACGGCGAAGGTTCTTCTCGCAATCCGCCGCCTCCTCCGCCTCCACAAGCTCCGGTGAGCCCCTCTGAGTCATCCGTACCTTCTTCTCCTCTTGTTCCTCGATTCCCATGGCCCCGAGAGGAAGGTACACCGATCTACTCCGATCGCCAATGGGCGGATAAGGTATTAACGAAATTTGAGAAATGGGAGTATATCAATAGGGAACTTAGTGATGATTGGGGTGATTATGAGACCTTGCTCTACAATGGCTGGTTAGGAGTAGAAATTCAACCCACTAGGTTCAAAGATAAGAAGCTCTTAGAGGATATGAGTATGAATTGGGCGATGAGTGCTTTGATTAGTAAGATGGGAATCGGATATGTTACGGAGCTGGATTGTGAGCTTTATCGTGATTTGGTTAGGCAGTTTATGGCCTCTGTTCGAGTTGATTATCAGCAAGAGTACGCGAGGAATGCCCAAGAAGGAACACTATCCTTCTTTGCTTTTGGAGTTCGTCCTAGTATCTCTATTCCAGATCTCTGTGCTCTCTATGGTTTTCGTGCAGATGGTACAGCTGTTGCGCTCCCTACTGTTTTTGACAAAGCTAAGGAGTTATGGTCCGTTTTTGCTGAGGGAAGTTTTGCGACTGGAAACTGTAAACACTCTGATATCCGGCATCCAGCATTGCGTTACCTAGTTCGTCTTGTGAGTAACACCTTCTTGTGTAAGATGGACCCAGGAACGATGAGATTAGCTGAGTTAATTTTGCTCTACTACGCTTTGCATGATGATGTGTCTGCTGAGATTGATAGTAACATTATGGAGATCAATGTCAACATGGGAGCTGTTTTCGCGCACCATTTGGTTGATCTAAAGACCAAGCCTTTCAGTGGAAAGAGTTCTAGCAAAAGTCATAGCACGAAGAGGAAGGTTGAGAGTATAGGGAGCCTGCTTACTCCCCTGTTCCGTAGATGCAACGTCAATCTCTCCTTTACCTCTGTTGACCACTCCCGCAGGTACATGGATAGAGCCTACTTGAGGAAAACTCATTGGATGGATAATGGTTTGATTTGGAAGTATACTAGCTCAGGAGAATCTCTTCAAGTCAAGTTGCCACAATCTCGACTCGGTATCGTCAGACATTCCATGCGACTTCTCAGTTTTGAGCCTGACCCGAGGGATGTGAGACAGCAACCTCCTACTCGTCGTCATCGCGGTACTTCTTCTTCTGCACCTCCTTCAGCCACAGAGGATGAGCCTGCACTTCCTGAATGGCCAGCATACCCGGAGACAGAGATGGACAACCACACTTTCCAGCAGCTCATGATGAAGAGGATGGACGCTATGTGGGATGTCATGAAGAAGTTCATGTGTGCTCGCCCAGCTTGCACCTGACGCCATGTCTCTGATGATGAGGGCAGCACTGAAGAAATTAGTGATTAGATGCTACATCTGCTTCACTCTATCACTTTTTCTTTTTAGGATTTTTATTTTTCACTAACTTGGTTTGTCATTGATGGAACTAATGCTTATCTATTCAAGATTATGTTTTGCTTTGATGTTTGATTGTCTTTCCACAGCTACAGCAGGGAATTCATGTGTGAAAACTTCAACAAAACACCAACAATCTTGCAGAAATTTTGCCTCAGCTCTGTCTGATCACGGACAGTCTGTCGATCGACACACTCCATTCCTGGAAAACAATGGTACCCCTTTCCCCTAGTCTAGAAAAAAAAAGATTTGTTATTACTTATAAAAGACGAGATGATTTCCTTCGAGCTAGAGGGTAGATGCGAATCGTTGATCCCATTACTCTGCTCTTGTCTGGAATGATCGCGCAGGGTTGTTAGAAGAGTAGGTAAATTATTATCGATGATCTCATTATTACAACCCTGAGGTTTCTAAAAAAAAAAGAATAAGTATGTAAAAGAATAAGTCTGGGGGAGAGTAAGGTTATTCGGCGTTGGATATGTTGAGTTTTTCATGGTAGAGTACAGTGAATGAGTCTAGAAGGTTCTGGTGCACTGGTAACATTGATTGAGACCCGGTGATGAAGGCTTTCTTGATGAATGTGTGGAGATGTTTTGGGCGTATCTTGGTTTCATTGTGATTTCAGCGGAGAAGTACATGATGGTTTGTTTTAGACTTGTCTGTTAGGCATATGGATTTGGTTCGAATGACTAAGGCATGGCATTAAAGGCAAAAGTGAGTTTTCGTGTTTTCAAACCTCTTTCCACAGGTTTAGTTTGTGTTTTGCTTGAGGGCAAGCAAAAGCTAAGTCTGGGGGAGTTGATATACCTCATATTTTACCCACTTCACATGTGTTTTATGACTCGTTTTTAGAGTCTTTCTAGTGTTGTTGTAGTGTTTTAGTGTGTTTACAGGTTAATTGACGTTTGAAGCTTACTTGGAGCAAAAGGATCAAAAAGGGATCAATTTGGAGCTTTTATGAAGAAATGAAGATCAATGCAGCTTTGCAGTCTTCTCTGTCTAGAAATACGATGCGTGTCGATCGACAGGCATTAGTTGTGTCGATCGACAGGAGACCCGAAAACAGAAGCTGCTCGAGTTTGAAGCCCAATTCGATTCCAAGTCTATTTGAGATTCCTTAGACCGCCTTAATCAAGCCCTAGACGTCCAGAGACTTGTATATATAGTGTTTTTCGATTTTTAAAAGACATATCCAGACTTTGTTAAGCTTTAGCTAGAGATATCTACTTTGTTCTAGGTTTTGAGAAGAGAGCTTTGGGGAGATCATTCTGTTCCTGATTCTTCAAGTCCTGATTGTGAACCCCTGTTATTTCTTACTCTTAATCTTAATAATGATTTCGTTTTCTATCTCTTGTGTTATTGCTTTGATTATGTCTGAGTAATTCACTAGTTAGATTTAGGGTTTCTCACAAAGGATTGATGGTTTGATTGAATGAATTGATTAGTTAAGGATTGTCTATCTTATTTGTTCTTAATCTGAGATTGTTCTTACTGCTTATTCTTGATTGATCACCTTGAATTTGAACTTAGGTTGTTAGTCTCTGCGGAAGTAGGATTGATAGCTTGAACCTATCTCTGATTAGCAACACTCCTATTCACAAAGGAATTTGGTTTGGGGTCTTGTGAACATATTGAACTTGATTTTAATGCAAACTTAGATTCTTAGAATTCACAAAGGGATTTGGGATTCTGTTTCTAGGTTTAGAAACTTTCACAGCGGGAGTTGGTTAGCTTTACATTCGTGTTTGAGTTCTAGAACATTGATTGATTTATCCTGACTAATCATACATTTATCATTCCTGATTTCCTGAGAATTCCCTGAATCTAACGCTTTCTCTGATCTGCTTACAACTCGTTTTAATATTCTGCAATTGCTTTCTTTCTTTTACATCTATTTGGTTTAGCATAATCTGAGACTAAAAGCCTATTGTGTAACTAAGTCCCTGTGGAAACGATCCCTAAGTACTACAGTGATCTCTTAATTTGAGAGAGTAGCTCAGGGTAAATTTGAGCATATCAAATATTGGCGCCGTTGCCGGGGACTTTTGTCTACCATTAGGTTCCAGTTTAGGATTTTGTCTAAACTTTTTCTTTTTACTTTACTCACTTTCTCTTTTTCTTTCTTTTTCTTGTGTGTTTCAGGTGCATGTCCAGTCGCATAACCAGAAGTACACAGGATCCTGAGTTACTGAGCTATTCAACCGAAGAACTTGGGAGAATCGAAAGAGAAGGAAGAAAGAACAAAAAATCAGCTGAGATGGAAAGACAAGACGCTCCGATTCTCCAGGCTGATGGGACCTATTTGAATGCAGCAGGCCAAGTTTGTGATGAACACGGCCAGATCATACCACCAGTTGATGCGAGAGCATTGGCCGCAGCAGGAGGCAATCAGCCTCCAAACCCGCAGCGTGTCGATCGACAGGCACCTGGCCGTGTCGATCGACAGAATGGACGAGAACAGCCTGTAGGCGCTGATGATCCTGAAAATGCTCGGACTCTTGCTGAGTACAATCGTCCAAACCTCTTCTATGCCAACCGGTCCGCCATTCGTCTTCCTACCATCCAGAGAAATGACTTTGAGCTGAAACCGGCGTTTTACACTCTTGTTGGTCAACATCCTTTCCATGGTTTACCGAACGAGCATCTGATGGACCACATAGAGAACTTTGAGGACATTGCGAGCAACATCAAAGCTAATAGAGTCTCTATGGATTTCCTGTACTGCAAGCTTTTCCCACATTCACTGAGTGGAGAAGCCTCTGCATGGTTGAAGAATCTAGAACATGGTTCTTTAACTACCTGGGAAGAGACCAAGAACGCATTCTTGTGCAACTTCTATGATGATGCGCGTTCTGAGGAGCTGAGAAAGAAGATCTCTCAATTCACCCAAGGACCAGCTGAAGCCTTTAAAGCCGCTTGGGTGCGCTTTAAGTCTCACCAAAAGGACTCTCCTCACCATGGTTTTAGCACCGTCCAACTCTTGGGAATCTTCTATCGTGGTATTGATTGGAGGCACCAAATGGCTCTTGACGCAGCAAGTAACGGAAATTTCAACACTCGCTACCCTATTGAAGCTATGAAACTGATTGAGAACTTGTCGCAAGCAAACAGCACCAAGAATGCTGACCTTGAGCGAAAGAAGCTAGTAGGGACTGGCAGTGGAAAAGAAATTGCTGAAGTGAATGCGAAGATTGATATGGTTGCCAACTTTCTGATGGGCAAGAAATCTGTCAACTTTGCTGACCAAGTTGAGACCATTGAGCCAGAACAACAAGGAGATGAAGAAGATGTTAACTATGTGAATGGTGTAGGTTTTCAGGGACAACAGTTTGGAAATCAGCAGGGAAACAGAGGCTACAACAACTCAAGTGGACAACGTTTTGGTTCACCAAGTTATGTTCCCAAGACGAATTTTCAGAAGAACTTTCAGCCCAACACTAACAACACTAGCTACACCAGGAACTATGGTAACTCTTCTTAACAAGCTCCTCCGCCTAAGAACGACGTCACAGCCATGTTCGAGCAGTTGCTAGAAGGACAAGAAAAGCTCACAGTTTCTCTAAACGGCAAGCTTGACAATGTCTACACAACTCTAAACGACAGAATCGAGGCTCTTAACACCCATGTCAAGAAGCTTGATGTTCAGGTTGCGCAGACCGCTGAGACTGTTAAACGCCAAGAAGGTTTTCTTCCTGGAAGAACCGATCAAAACCCCAAGCATTGCAATGCCATTTTGATCCGAGAAGGGGATGCAGTTTGGGAATATGAAGAGAGTGATGAAGATGAGTACGAGGAAGATACTTTTGAGGATGTCTCTGGGATTTTGACATCTAATTTGACTAGGCCACGAGCTTGGAAACGTGAAGCACTAGCTGATGCTGCTTCTACAAGCAACCATAGTTAATGTCGATCGACAGGTCTCGGGAAATCAGACAGAAAGCAGAAACACACCTTCAGCTCATCCATTAACTTTCGCGAAGGGTGTCGATCAACAGACCTCTACTGCTGTCGATCAACATGACCCGCTGAATGATCTGCCCTATGTCGTGATTCCACCATCCGTGCAATCCACTGACTACTTTCCTAAGGTGCCGTATCCAAAACCCAGGAGGTCTAAGCAGGAGAATGAGGATGAGAAGTGTAAGGCTATGCTCGGAAAGATCAAGACCGAGATCCCTACCAGTGACAACGAAGATACTCCATCTCCAATGAAGCGTCTAGTTCGAAGAATGGTTTTGAATGGTCTAACTCCTGAGGAAGGAGCTTTGCTTACACGAGATCTCAGTGCAGTCTTCTCAGCTCAGGTGCCCAAGAAGAAGCAAGAAAAGAGGCAAGAAGTCGTGGTTTCCGAGCAAGTTAGTGCGGTCATTCAAAACAAGCTTCCTAAGAAGTTACCGGATCCCGGCCGTTTTGTCTTGGATTGTTCAATCTCAGAGGAGCACTTCACCCATTCCCTATGTGACCTTGGCTCTATGATGAGTCTTATTTTTATCATTTTTAATCTACGTTTTAGGATTATTATTTGAGTCAACTAACCTATATTAGATAGATATTAGGACTATATGTTTCACTTAGTGTATTTCAGGTCTGAGAAGCAAATATTGGAAAAGAAAGAGTTTTGGATCATTTTGGATGCAATTATTCATATGAAGATGCAGAGTCCAGCAGACCCGTCAGAAGTATGGCCTCAGCCGAAGACCTTCCCACCGTTGGATCGTTCTGATATTTCGATACAAGATAGCTACGGATGTTAGCTTTCATCTCCAAGTGGTTTGAAGAAAATCCAACGGTGCAATCAAGAGTTATGGCCGATTTACTGAAGACATGTCAACCTGCTGACGAAGCCGACGCGGACGAGAGTCGGGATCGACCGATCCACAATTGGATCGATCGATCCTAAGAAGAATTTCGGCCCAAGCCCATGAAGACATGGACCGATCGATCTGGTCCATGGATCGACCGGTCCACCGCCTCTTTTGCCTCTTCTCCAAGACTTTCCATTTCTTTCTTTCCTTTTGTTGCTCTCCCTTTTACTATATAAAGGGGGGCTCGCCCCTTGTATTAGACACACCGAAAATCAGAATTCATTCTTCTACTTTTCTTTAGTTTGTGGGCAAGAGACCTAAAAGCTCTCTAACTCCTTTTTAGTTTTATTTTAGAAAATAAAGATGTTTTCATTTATTGAATGCTTTATTTCCTTTTCCATGTCTGAGTAGTTTCCTTATTAGGTTTAGGGTTTCAGAAGGGATGTGATAAATTCGCTAGGTTGTTAGTCCGGGAATTTAGATTATTAGTTCTTCATCTATTGTTGTTCTTAATGCTAGAATTAGACTGATCACCTAGTTCTAAGACCTTAGGCGATTAAACTAGGCACGAGAGTGGTGTTTATTCGCTAGAATTAACATTAGGCGAGCAAGATTTCTTAGCTTGGCAAGCGTAAAGCTCTTGTTTTGATATCTTGTGAACATATCGATCTTGTTATTAATGCTAGTTTTACTTAGGGAAGCTTAGCGTAAAGCGTTCCCTAAATATTGCTAAGTAGGTATTTGCGTGAGAATCGACTTACCTTACCATTGTGAATTGAGTTCAAGAACTATTCTTTAACATTCCTTTACTTCGATTTGCTTGTTGTTTCACATCCTGGAAGAATACCCTAGACCTAATGTTTGTCTCATTATTGAATTGTCTTTTGAATTAATCGTTTGCTTGAAATAAATCTCTTAATTTGCTCCTAGCTATATTTAGTCTAATTATCTTATAGTGCAACTTTGGTCTCTGTGGATTCGACCCTTAAATACTACAACTGATTGCCGTCTTTGATCCGGTAGTTGTTTTATTCTAAGTTTTATTTGACCATCGATCAAATTGGCGCCGTTGCCGGGGACCAATAAATTGCCTCTAGGGATTTTAGAATTGAATTAAGTCTAGGTTTTTATTTTTCGTTTTACTAATCTATTTTATTATTTAGGTGAACAATGGAAGAAGCTAACCAGAGAACACGAGCCATGAACCAAGGCGTCCTTGATCCTGCTACCCCGCCTGCCAGACCGATCGATCCCTCTGGAGGATCGACCGATCCGTTTCATACGCCGCCAAGACGCATCACTCTAAGGGAGCATAACGCACCGGAACACTTCTATGAAACCCGGTCAGCCATCTGCCCACCTACTCCTGATGTGGAAGACTACCAGATCAAGCACAGCCTGATCTCTCTAGTTCAGAACCGTATCTTCAACGGTTCGGCGTCGGAGAATCCTCTTGACCACATCGAGACCTTCGAAAGTTTATGCAACACTGCAAAGCAGAATGGAGTGCCCTACGACTACCTAAGGCTTACCCTCTTCAAGTTCTCTTTGGGAGAAAAAGCTTTGAGGTGGCTCAAACTACTTGAACCGGGATCTCTTACGACTTGGGAACAATGTAGAGGAAAGTTTCTCAACTATTTCTACACCAAGTCTCGGTCCGCGAAGATGAGGAACAAGATCGTTACATTCTCGCAAGAGGAAGGTGAACCGTTCTGCGAAGCATGGTTGCGATTTAAGGAGTATCTGAGAGACTGCCCACATCACGGGTATGCAAGAGAGAATCTCATGAACATCTTCTATTGCGGAGTGGATTTCGATTATCAAATGGCGTTAGATACCGGAAGCCGCGGTGATTTCTCTACCAATACAGCTGACGAGGCCACTCTTCTGATCGACAATCTAGCAGCGAGTAGCAGCAACAAAGTCCCTGAGACGCCTAAAGAGGACAACAATGCCTTCAAAGATCTCAGCTCTAAAGTGGACACTCTCCTGCAAAGAAATCGACGTATCATACGTCGAAAGAATACCAGTGATCCTGACCCTGACGAGACTGAAGAGCTTCACTACTTGGGAAGGCAAGCAAACTTCCAAGGCTATGGAGGGTACCCCCCTCAAGTGTACCACCCTCCGCAAGGTTTTCAACCTTACCCCGGTGCGTATCAGGAGCCAAAACCACAAGAAAGTCGACTCGAAGCCATGATGCGTACTCTTATGGATAGTCATCATCAAAGCTCCAGCAACATCAACGTCAAGATTGACAGCATGTACAATGATCTTAACGGAAAAATCGAGACGTTGAGCACCCATATGCGCATACTCGAAAACCAGGTGGCACAATCCGCGTCCTATGTCCGAGCACCGCCAGGAGTACTCCCAGGCAAGCCAGAAGACAACCCCAGGGAGTTCATGCATGCAATAACGATGAGAGGCGGAAAAAAATACGATGCACCCAAATGGCCAGAAGGTACCGGTCCATCTGCCGGACGGACCGATCGATCTCCAGCGCAGACCGATCGGTCTGCACAAGAAGGTAGCCACAGACAGGAAGCAGCGACCGATCGATCCCCTTCACAGATCGACCGGTCTACCACCAATAATGCCCCTGCTTCCACAAGAGTCAATCCATTCGAAGTGGAAGATTTCGACGAGATACTAAGGGATCCTGAGAACGAGGAACCGCCTGTTCCAGTTCCTAAACCTGCGACAGCACCACTACCAGCAGCTCCACGCAAAGCACCTTTTCCAGTTCGCAGAAGGAATGCAATGCGCGAGAAGGAATACGACAAGATGAAATCAGTAGTAGGGGATCTCCAAGTAAAGCTTCCATTCGTCGAAGCCGTTCAAATGGTTCCATATCTTAAGAAGCTCATGAAGGACATTCTGACGAACAAGGCTAGCTTATAGCAAGGAGCTATGCATCTCACGCACGAATGCAGTGCAATAATTCAAGATCAGCAACCCGAAAAGCATAAAGACCCTGGTCCATTCACTCTGCCATGCTCGATAGGAGATTTAGAATTCAGGAAATGTCTTTGTGACTTGGGAGCAAGCGTGAGTCTCATGCCACTTAGTATAGCGCAAAAGCTCGGTCTTTTCAACTTTAAACCAACCAGGGTGACTCTTGTGTTGGCCGACCGATCAACGCGTCGTCCGGAGGGAGTTATCGAGAATCTACCGGTTAAAATAGGAAACAGTTGCATCTTAACTGACTTCATTATCTTGAAGTTCGACAAAGAACCTCGGAATCCCATCATCCTTGGAAGGCCATTCCTCGGAATCCCATCATCCTTGGAAGGCCATTCCTCGGAATCCCATCATCCTTGGAAGGCCATTCCTCGCTGCCGCCGAAGCCTTGATTAACGTGAGAGAAGGGAAGATCGAACTCAGAATGGATAATCTTATAATGGAGTTCAACCTGGAGAGGCTCGCAAAGAATTCCACCATTGACGGTCAAACCTTTCAAATCGATGCAATGGACGAATTAGCCGAAGAAGTGCGCAACGAGGTGTGCTCAACCGATTATGTTCAGACGGCTTTGACCAAACCCACTTCCGAACTGACCTTTCGCTATTCGGAAATTACGGAGCTGATACGCCAACTTGACGATGCACCGGTCGTGGAGCAGAAGGCCTCTCACCCACCATTAGAGGGCGGATCGACCGATCCTCTGAAGGGATCGACCGATCCTGTCTGTTCCATCGACAAAGAAGCCGAAGAGGACGGACCGATCGATCTAGACCTTGGACCGATCGGTCCCACTCTTAAAAACCCTTCGAAACCAGAAGACAATTAGAGCGAATCCTCTGCACCAAAGCTCGAGCTAAAACCACTTCCTGCAGGGCTCAAGTATGCGTACCTGGGACCAAACTCCACCTATCCAGTAATCATCAATGCCAATCTTAAAAACGTGGAGACGGCACTTCTACTCAACAAGTTACGAAAGTACCGGAAGGCTTTAGGATACTCTCTTGACGATATCACCAGTATCTCTCCTGAGCTTTGTACGCATCGCATTCATCTCGAGGATCCTTCTAAGTCCTCCATCGAGAACCAAAGACGTTTGAACCCTAATCTTCGGGAAGTGGTGAAGAAGGAAATTCTCAAGCTTCTAGGCGCAGGTGTGATCTATCCTATTTCTGATAGTACTTGGGTGAGTCCAGTTCACGTGGTGCCCAAGAAAGGAGGTGTAACCGTCGTCGCCAATGAGAAGGACGAGTTAATACCTACTCGTACAGTTACGGGCCATCGGATGTGTATCAACTACCGGAAGCTCAATGCCGCCACAAGGAAGGATCACTTCCCACTCCCGTTCATTGACCAAATGCTCGAGCGCTTGGCGAATCATCCGTACTATTGTTTTCTTGACGGATACTCCGGATTCTTCCAAATCCCAATCCACCCTGACGACCAAGAGAAGACCACTTTCACATGCCCATATGGAACATTCGCATATCGAAGAATGCCTTTCGGATTGTGCAATGCGCCTGCTACTTTTCAGCGATGCATGATGTCTATATTCACCGATCTCATTGAAGAAATCATGGAGGTATTCATGGATGACTTCTCTGTTTATGGCTCATCTTTCTCTGCATGTTTATCCAATCTCTGCAAAGTTCTGCAACGATGCGTGGATAAGCACTTGGTTCTCAATTGGGAGAAATGTCACTTCATGGTTACCGACGGAATCGTTCTAGGTCATCGGATATCGGAAAAGGGGATCGAAGTAGATAAGGCGAAGATCGAAGTCGTGATGAGCTTGCAACCACCGAAGACGGTAAGAGAGATACGCGGTTTCTTAGGACACGCATGTTTTTACCGGCGATTCATCAAAGACTTCTCTAAGATAGCTCGGCCTCTAACCCAGCTACTATGCAAAGACGTCCCATTCGTTTTTGATGACAAATGTCAAGAAGCGTTTCTCGTCCTGAAGCAGGCGCTTGTATCCGCCCCCGTAGTACAACCGCCTGATTGGAATCTACCTTTTGAAGTCATGTGCGATGCAAGTGATTTCGTCGTTGGTGCAGTGCTAGGACAACGAAAGGATGGTAAACTCCATGTCATCTATTACGCTAGTCGAACGCTAGACGGGGCGCAAACGAACTACGCAACCACGGAAAAGGAACTCCTCGTGATCGTGTTTACTTTCGAGAAGTTTCGATCTTACTTAGTAGGTTCGAAGATCATAGTCCATTCTGATCACGCTGCACTCCGCTATCTGCTTTCTAAGAAAGACGCCAAGCCCAGACTCCTGCGCTGGATTCTCCTCTTACAAGAATTTGATCTCGAAATCCGCGACAAAAAGGGGATAGAAAATGGAGTTGCCGATCACCTTTCACGCCTGAAGGTTGAAGCGGACATTCCTATCGATGACCGAATTCCGGTGGAAAACGTATACGTGATCTCCTTCCTAAACGAGCCTTACAAGCCCATCGCAGATGCTAAGGCAATTTCTCAAGCCGTTAACGACATTCCCTGGTACGCTGACTATGCCAATTATCTATGTGCCGGAGATGAACCCCCGAACTTCACTGGATATGCGAAGAAGAAGTTCTTACGAGATGTACGACATTACTTCTGGGACGAGCCATACCTCTATAAGCGTTGTGTAGACGGGTTCTATAGGAGATGTGTCGCCGAATCTGAGATGAATGGTGTCCTCTACCATTGCCATGGATCCGCATACGCTGGTCATTTCGCTACATTTAAGACCGCTACGAAGGTCTTACAAGCTGGATTATGGTGGCCTACTCTGTTTCGTGATGCACATACTTACGTCTCCAGGTGTGACACATGCCAACGACGTGGGAATATGAGTAAGCGAGATGAGATGCCTCAGAATTACATTTTAGAGATCAAAGTCTTTGACTGTTGGGGAATCGATTTCATGGGACCTTTCCCTTCTTCTTATGGGAATGAGTATATCCTAGTTGCAGTCGATTACGTCTCTAAATGGGTGGAAGCTATAGCCAGCCCGACCAACGATCATAGGGTGGTTCTCCATCTTTTCAAGCACGTGATTTTTCCACGTTTCGGCATCCCTAGAATCGTTATCAGCGATGGCGGGTCACACTTTATTAATAAGACATTCGCCGGCCTCCTTCGGAAGTATGGTGTCACCCACAAGGTCGCTACACCATACCACCCTCAGACAAGTGGACAAGTGGAGGTCTCTAATCGGCAGATCAAAGCCATTTTGGAACGCACAGCGAATAGTACACGCAAAGATTGGTCACTGAGACTTGATGACGCATTATGGGCTTATCGGACGGCGTACAAAACACCAATTGGTACTACGCCATTTACAATGGTCTACGGGAAGGCTTGTTATTTGCCAGTTGAATTTGAGTACAACTCATTTTGGGCCACAAAGCAAATGAACTTCAACACGAAGACTGCCGCAGAGAGACGCATGATCCAGCTGAATGAGCTCGACGAGATTCGAATGAATGCTTATGAGAGTACTCGGATCTACAAGGAACGCACCAAGGCTTGGCATGACAAGAAGATTGTTCCTAAGTACTTTGCAGTTAATGATCGAGTTTTGCTCTTTAATTCTAGATTGCGACTTTTTCCTGGGAAATTGAAATCTCGCTGGACTGGCCCATATCTAGTCGCCGACGTTCGTCCCTATGGTGTTGTGGTCCTTGCGCGTAAAGATGGGAGTGAGTTTATTGTCAACGGGCAGCGTTTGAAGCGATATCTTGCCGACGAAGTGATAGAACAGCCCCAGTCACTTCATTTGGTTGATGCTCCACCTGCTTAGGCACATCATACGGTCGAGCTTACGACCTAAACCAAGCGCTGAATGGGAGGCAACCCATTGTGAACCAGCTCTACACGCAGAATATGCGCATTCTCCAGGTTCATCTGTGTTACATTTCTGTCTTGGATTTTTCTTACACACCGGGACGGTGTGAAGTAAGTCTGGGGGAGGAATGTAACCATTCGTACTAACACTTTTATCTTATGTCTTTTTGTTTTTATTTGAGTCGTTTTATTGAGTCAAAATAGTTGGAAGTTGGAACTTCTTTTGTGAATCGTGTGTTCGTACTAACATCTTCTGCTATTCCGTCATGATTATTCTTTTGAAGAGCCGAAGAGTGGAACGCCATTAGCCGAACAACTCACCAGAAGTCCCTATCTCTTGGAAATCCGATTGACTTGGCGTTGACTCCACCCATGATAAGACGCTAATTTGGACTTAATCTTCTCAACTTGGGACTTGGTATGCATCGAACGCGACCTCTGACTCAAGCTTTCCAAGGCGCGCATAACTTCGAAAAAAGTATGGATTCCCCTCTCTTCTCCTGAAAAAGAGAAAAAGAAAAGAAAAGGGATGTGGTAAACAAAGAAGTGGGCCGAGGGATGTGTGGTTACCCCCTTGCATACTTCGGACTCATGAAAACCAACCCCGGGCTAAAAAGAAAAGGAGATCGATAGAAAAAATAAAATGATACCCTAGAAAAGTAGGGAGAAATCGATCTCAAAAGAGTAAAAGAGAAGAGGAGGAAAGGAACCATAAGAAGAATGTCTTGGAAGCTAGAAGAAGGTAAGCGTCTACGCGATCTTTGATCGATACTCCCTCGTTAAGACCACACGCTTGTAAAGAAATGAATGTAGGGAGTCAGCAAAGAAGATTTTGGAGCTTCCTTGAGATCTCGGGACATCAGTACGGAGAGTTGCTAAGCCAATGGTTAGTACATGTTGTAAGCTCAATTCTTTGAGTGATGGATTCACGGAAGATGTTTGGAGATTCTCGAGAAGTTGTAAGTTCTTGTTTTCAAACCTTTCCCTTTAAGATTTCGGATTGTTCTTGCTTGAGGACAAGCAAAGATTCAAGTCTGGGGGAATTGATGAGTCTTATTTTTATCATTTTTAATCTACGTTTTAGGATTATTATTTGAGTCAACTAACCTATATTAGATAGATATTAGGACTATATGTTTCACTTAGTGTATTTCAGGTCTGAGAAGCAAATATTGGAAAAGAAAGAGTTTTGGATCATTTTGGATGCAATTATTCATATGAAGATGCAGAGTCCAGCAGACCCGTCAGAAGTATGGCCTCAGACGAAGATCTTCCCACCGTTGGATCGTTCTGATATTTCGATACAAGATAGCCACGGATGTTAGCTTTCATCTCCAAGTGGTTTGAAGGAAATCCAACGGTGCAATCAAGAGTTATGGCCGATTTACTGAAGACATGTCAACCTGCTGACGAAGCCGACGCGGACGAGAGTCGGGATCGACCGATCCACAATTGGATCGATCGATCCTAAAAAGAATTTCGGCCCAAGCCCATGAAGACATGGACCGATCGATCTGGTCCATGGATCGACCGGTCCACCGCCTCTTTTGCCTCTTCTCCAAGACTTTCCATTTCTTTCTTTCTTTTTGTTGCTCTCCCTTTTACTATATAAAGGGGGGCTCGCCCCTTGTATTAGACACACCGAAAATCAGAATTCATTCTTCTACTTTTCTTTAGTTTGTGGGCAAGAGACCTAAAAGCTCTCTACCTCCTTTTTAGTTTTATTTTAGAAAATAAAGATGTTTTCATTTATTGAATGCTTTGTTTCCTTTTCCATGTCTGAGTAGTTTCCTTATTAGGTTTAGGGTTTCGGAAGGGATGTGATAAATTCGCTAGGTTGTTAGTCCGAGAATTTAGATTATTAGTTCTTCATCTATTGTTGTTCTTAATGCTAGAATTAGACTGATCACCTAGTTCTAAGACCTTAGGCGATTAAACTAGGCACGAGAGTGGTGTTTATTCGCTAGAATTAACATTAGGCGAGCAAGATTTCTTAGCTTGGCAAGCGTAAAGCTCTTGTTTTGATATCTTGTGAACATATCAATCTTGTTATTAATGCTAGTTTTACTTAGGGAAGCCTAGCGTAAAGCGTTCCCTAAATATTGCTAAGTAGGTATTTGCGTGAGAATCGACTTACCTTACCATTGTGAATTGAGTTCAAGAACTATTCTTTAACATTCCTTTACTTCGATTTGCTTGTTGTTTCACATCCTGGAAGAATACCCTAGACCTAATGTTTGTCTCATTATTGAATTGTCTTTTGAATTAATCGTTTGCTTGAAATAAATCTCTTAATTTGCTCCTAGCTATATTTAGTCTAATTATCTTATAGTGCAACTTTGGTCTCTGTGGATTCGACCCTTAAATACTACAATTGATTGCCGTCTTTGATCCGGTAGTTGTTTTATTCTAGGTTTTATTTGACCATCGATCACTCTAGCATTAACCTGATGCCTCATTCGGTAGCTAAGAGACTTGGGAAAACGGACTTCAAACCGACGAATGTCTCTTTGATTCTTGCGGATCGTTCTACGAGAATTCCGATTGGGATCCTTGAAGATGTGCTAGTTCAAATCGGGGAGTGCACCATACCTGCTGACTTTGTGGTTTTAGACTATGACAAGGAACCACAAGACCCACTTATCTTGGGAGGAGGCGGTGAGTGATATACCTCATATTTTACCCACTTCACCTGTGTTTCATGACTCGTTTTTAGTGTCTTTCTAGTGTTTTTGTAGTGTTTTAGTGTGTTTACAGGTTAATTGACGTTTGGAGCTTACTTAGAGCAAAAGGATCAAAAAGGGATCAATTTGGAGCTTTTATGAAGAAATGAAGATCAATGCAGATTTGCAGCCTTCTCTGTCCAGAAATACGATGCGTGTCGATCGACATGCATTAGTTGTGTCGATCGACAGAAGACCCGAAAACAGAAGCTGCTCGAGTTTGAAGCCCAAATCGATTCCAAGTCTATTTGAGATTCCTTAGACCGCCTTAATCAAGCCCTAGACGTCCAGAGTTTTGTATATATAGTGTTTTTCGAGTTTCAAAAGAGACATCCAGACTTTGTTAAGCTTTAGCTAGAGATATCTACTTTGTTCTAGGTTTTGAGAAGAGAGCTTTGGGGAGATCTTTCTGTTCCTGATTCTTCAAGTCATGATTGTGAACCCCTGTTATTTCTTACTCTTAATCTTAATAATGATTTCGTTTTCTATCTCTTGTGTTATTGCTTTGATTATGTCTGAGTAATTCACTAGTTAGATTTAGGGTTTCTCACAAAGGATTGATGGTTTGATTGAATGAATTGATTAGTTAAGGATTGTCTATCTTATTTGTTCTTAATCTGAGATTGTTCTTACTGCTTATTGTTGATTGATCACCTTGAATTTGAACTTAGGTTGTTAGTCTCTGCGGAAGTAGGATTGATAGCTTGAACCTATCTCTGATTAGCAACACTCCTATTCACAAAGAAATTTGGTTTAGGGTCTTGTGAACATATTGAACTTGATTTTAATGCAAACTTAGATTCTTAGAATTCACAAAGGGATTTGGGATTCTGTTTCTAGGTTTAGAAGCTTTCACAGCGGGAGTTGGTTAGCTTTACATTCGTGTTTGAGTTCTAGAACATTGATTGATTTATCCTGACTAATCATACATTTATCATTCCTGATTTCCTGAGAATTCCTTGAATCTAACGCTTTCTCTGATCTGCTTACAACTCGTTTTAATATTCTGCAATTGCTTTCTTTCTTTTACATCTATTTGGTTTAGCATAATCTGAGACTAAAAGCCTATTGTGTAACTAAGTCCCTGTGGAAACGATCCCTAAGTACTACAGTGATCTCTTAATTTGAGAGAGTAGCTCAGGGTAAATTTGAGCATATCAGTGAGTCCGGCGGCCCAGCCGAAGAAGACTCAGCAGCATGTGGCACCTGGCAGGGGCGGCAAGCCTGCGCAGCGGCAGAAGAGGAAGTGGAATCACCCTTCGAGAGCTGGTCAGGGTGGTCAGAGTGGTAAGGGTGGTCTTGCTGGTTGCTTTTCTTGTGGGAGTCTTGATCACAAGGTAGCAGACTGTCCTCGGCGAGTGGAGACCAGGGAGTGCTAACATTGCAAGGAGAAGGGACATCTTAAGCCAAATTGTCCTAAGCTGCAGCGGATGGCAGTGACAGCGGTGGAGCATGGAGTGCAGCAGGGCACGCAGCCGCAGGGCGGGTTGCAGTTGGCGCATGTAGCAGCACCACCGCAGGGTTACACCTCGTTCGAGAAGGGCGAGCCCAGCACCAGAGCAGCGATCACTGGTAAGAACTCTAGAACTCAGACTTTGTGAATTTCTGTAGTTTTAGATAAATCTCTGTTGCGTGATTGAATGTTAGGGTTCTTAGCACATAAGGTTTGTGTAGAGACCTTATTGGTGGGCGGTGTAGAGGCCCATGTGTTGTTTGACTTTGGAGCATCTCATTGCTGCATTACCCTGGAGTGTGCCTTGCGTGGCGACATCCGAGGGAGCCCTGGTGAGCAGGTTGGGCCTGTTAAGGTCGCAGGAGGAAGGCTCTTAGAGGCTTTTGGGAGAGCTAAGGGTGTGGATATTCAGATTGCAGGGGAGTCGATGCCAGCAGATCTGATTATCTGCCCTGTCGAGCTGCATGATGTTATTCTGGGTATGGATTGGTTGGGCCATTACAGAGTACATCTGGACTGTCACCGAGGGAGAGTTTCGTTCGAGCGGCCAGAGGGGAGGTTGGTGTATCAGGGAGTGAGACCTACCTCCGCGAGTCTCGTCATCTCAGCAGTGTAGGCAGCGAAGATGGTCGAGAAGGGCTATGAGGCATACCTGGTGACAATATCTATGCCAGAGTCTGTGGGGCAGGCGTTAGTGAGTGACATTCGGGTTGTTCGGGAGTTCGAGGATGTGTTCCAGCCGTTGCAGGGATTACCACCTTCGCGGTCTGATCCTTTCACGATTGAGTTGGAACCAGGGACATCGCCGTTGTCTAAGGCACCCTACAGGATGGCTCCAGCAGAGATGGCAGAGCTGAAGAAAGCAGCTCGAGGATTTGTTGGGTAAGGGATTCATTCGTCCTAGCACTTCACCTTGGAGAGCGCCAGTGTTGTTTGTAAAGAAGGACGGGAGTTTCCGCTTATGCATTGACTACCGGGGGTTGAACCGGGTCACAGTGAAGAACAATTACCCTTTGCCGAGGATCGATGAGTTGTTTGATCAGCTGAGGGGCGCTACTTGGTTCTCTAAGATTGATTTGGCGTCGGGTTATCATCAGATCCTGATAGCGGAGGCAGATGTGCGCAAGACTGCTTTTAGGACGAGATATGGGCATTTTGAGTTTGTGGTTATGCCCTTCGGGTTGACTAATGCACCAGCGGCGTTCATGAGGCTGATGAACAGCGTGTTCCAGGAGTTTTTGGATGAGTTCGTGATCATCTTTATTGATGACATCCTGGTGTATTCTAAGAGTGCTAAGGAGCATGAGCTGCATCTGAGGAGAGTGATGGAGAAGTTGCGGGACATGAAACTGTTCGCGAAGTTGAGTAAGTGCAGTTTCTGGCAGCGAGAGATGGGCTTTCTGGGTCACATTATTTCAGTAAAGGGAGTTTCTGTGGATCCAGAGAAGATTGAGGCTATCAGAGATTGGCCTAGACCGACGAATGCCACTGAGATCAGGAGTTTTCTTGGGTTGGCAGGTTACTACAGGAGGTTCGTTAAGGGGTTTGCGAGTATGGCGCAACCGATGACTAAGCTTACAGGGAAGGATGTTCCGTTTGTGTGGTCACCGGAGTGCGAGCAAGGTTTCGCAAGACTGAAGGAGTTGTTGACGAGTACACCGGTGTTGGCACTGTCGGAGCATGGGGAGCCTTACACAGTGTACACGGATGCCTCGGGAGTTGGTTTGAGTTGCGTTCTGATGCAGCGTGGGAAGGTTATTGTCTATGCTTCGCGACAGTTTCGGAAGCATGAGGGCAACTACCCTACTCATGATTTGGAGATGGCAGCAGTGGTCTTCGTTTTGAAGATCTGGAGGTCTTACCTTTATGGTGGACAGGTGCAGGTGCTGACGGATCATAAGAGTTTGAAGTATATCTTCACTCAGCCAGAGCTGAACCTGAGGCAGAGGCGGTGGATGGAGCTGGTGGCTGATTATGATCTGGAGATAGCTTACCATCCTGGTAAGGCTAACGTGGTTGCAGATGCACTAAGCCGTAAGCGTGTGGGTGCTTCTCCGGGGCAGAGTGTGGAGGCCTTGGTGAGTGAGATTGGTGCTTTGCGGTTGTGTGCAGTTTCGTGAGAGCCGTTGGGGTTGGAGGCTGTGGATCATGTAGATCTTCTGAGTAGAGTTCGGGTGGCTCAGGAGAAGGATGAGGGTTTTATTGCGGCTTCTAAGGCAGAGGGCTCTGAGTATCAGTTCGCAGCTAACGGGACTATCCTTGTGCATGGGCGGGTTTGCGTGCCTAAGGATGAGGAGTTGCGACAGGAGATCTTGAGGGTGGCTCATGCGAGCATGTTTTCCATTCATCCGGGAGCGACCAAGATGTACCGAGACCTTAAACGGTACTATCATTGGGTCAGGATGAAGAGAGATATAGCTGCTGGGTCGCTAAGTGCGACGTTTGCCAGTTGGTGAAGGCTGAGCATCAGGTTCCTGGTGGTTTATTGCGGAGTTTGCCCATTCCGGAGTGGAAGTGGGATATGATCACTATGGACTTTGTGGTTGGTTTGCCTGTGTCGCGGACCAAGGATGCTATTTGGGTGATTGTGGACCGTCTGACTAAGTCAGCACATTTTCTGGCCATCAGAAAGACCGAAGGAGTGGCGGTTTTGGCTAAGAAGTATGTGAGCGAGATCGTGAAGTTGCATGGAGTACCTGTGAGTATTGTTTCAGACAGGGACCCCAGGTTTACTTCAGGTTTCTGGGATGCCTTTCAGGCAGAGATGGGCACTAAGGTGCATATGAGTACGGCGTATCATCCTCAGACAGATGGGCAATCTGAGAGGACTATCCAGACACTGAAGGATATGCTGCGGATGTGTGTCTTGGATTGGGGTGGTCATTGGGCGGATCACTTGAGTCTGGTGGAGTTTGCTTATAACAATAGCTACCAGGCGAGTATTGGGATGGCTCCTTATGAGGCGTTGTATGGGAGGCCATGCAGAACACCATTATGCTGGACCCAAGTGGGGGAGAGGAGCATATATGGTGCAGAATTTGTTCAGGAGACCTCAGAGAGGATTCGGGTTCTCAAGCTGAACATGAAGGAAGCTCAGGATCGTCAGCAGAGTTATGCTGATCAGCGGAGGAGAGAGCTTGAGTTTGCAGTTGGGGACAGAGTGTACCTCAAGATGGCCATGTTGCGAGGTCCCAATAGGTCTATCTCTGAGAACAAGTTGAGTCCGAGGTACATGGGTCCATTTGAGATTGTTGAGAGGGTGGGACCAGTGGCATACAGGCTGGAGCTGCCAGAGGTTATGCGCGCGTTCCACTAGGTGTTTCATGTGTCGATGCTGAGGAAGTGTCTTCACAAGGATGATAAGGTGTTGGCTAGGATTCCTGAGGATCTTCAGCCCAACATGACTTTGGGGATGAGACTTGTGAAGGTTCTCGAGAGGAGGATCAAGGAACTTCGGCGGAAGAAGATTCCTTTGATCAGAGTCCAGTGGGACTGCGATGGAGTGTTAGAGGAGACTTGGGAGCCAGAGGCGAGGATGAAGGCAAAGTTCGGGAAGTGGTTCGAGAAGCAGGCGGCTGCTTGAGTTGCCTATCCCTGGTTTCTAGTTTCAGAGTTTTAGAGTTTTTGAATTTTGAGTAGTTGTTCTTATTTCCTTATGTATTTTCGTTTGGAGTTGTAACGATTATGACATTTTGAGGATTAATAAGATGAGTATTTTCTTGGATTTGACTGGAGTTGTCTTATTTAAGAATGTGTTGTGCGATTGCTAAAAAGGGAAAGTTTCCTGAAAAGGAAATTTCTATTTGTGGAAAGTTTGAGAGAGTACTCGAAAGCAGTTAGTATTGTTGCTCCAAGGACATAAGCGTCCTGATGACTCGAGAGGGGCTGGGTATGCTCCTGAGGTACCGGTAACTCGAGGGACTTGGTGTCTTTAGAGTGCGACGGGTACGGTGGCTTCGGGTGACGATCTGAGAGCACGCTTTAGGGTGACGACCCGACAGCGAGTTTGTAGCATTATTTTCTCCAAGTGTCGTAACTTGATGACTTTGTGGCTGATAGTGAGGGAACACAACTCCGGGTTTTGACTTGTGAGTGGAGAGAATAGTACGTTTGATACCTGAGATACCGTAGGCCGAGGCCTGAGAGTAACGGTTTATGCTCGAAGACTGTGGTCTGAGAGTGGAGTCAGAGGGGTGAGCAACAATGACTAGCGGAAATCGTGAGTTTATCGTGCGGAGAAAGTGCGAAACCGACGTTCGGTTGTTCAGAGTTTGCAGATTGGAGGTGTTAAGCTAGATTCGAGGACGAATCTATGTTAGTGGGGGAGAATTGTAACGCCCGTGAACCGGTTTTGGTTAAGGCGTGTCGATCGACACCACTAGGGGTGTGTCGATCGACACTAATGAATTGTGCAATTGGGCTTTTGGGCTTTTAATTGCGCGTTTCGTCGAGTTGGGCGAAGAGAAACCCTAAAGGGCTCGCATAAAAAGATCAGAAACTCGACCTAGGGCTTTCAGTTAGCCTCCTTGTCGTTTTCTGAGAGAATTAGAGAGAAAAGTTCCTGAGAGCTTTTTGATTCCCTGAGCCTATTTCCTTGAGAGTTTGCTCGGTGAGAAGGGAGATCTAAGCCGGTGGTGCGTTGTGAAGGTTGCTAGGGTCGTTTTTCTCCCTGTGTGAGTGCTGTTTCGTTCAGATCTTTCCAGAGAAAGAGGCGAGTGCATGACTGAGGGCTTATCTAAGCGATAGATTCCTGTTTCTCTGTTGTTTTGATTGTTTTGATTGATGGATTGACTGTTTGGTTGTGTTTCTGTGATTGTGATGGTTCTGTGGGGACTTGTCTGGTCTCTGTGAGGATCGCTTGTGCGAATTAGGGCACTGAAGAAGGAGATTCACGATGTGGAGATTGCAGGAAAAGTGTCTGCGCGATCGGTGTCGATCGACACCAAAGGAGTGTGTCGCTCGACACCAGTCGGGCCAAGTGTCGATCGACACGAGGGGAAGTGTGTCGATCGACACCAGTCGCGAGCAGTGTCGATCGACACCCGTTCGTCAGACTGTCTGTTTTGCCTGGTTTGTTGTGGATTGTTGTTTTGTGTATTGTCTATTGCTTGTGTGTATAGCCTGTTGCTTGGGAGGATTGCCTCACTAAGTATTTATGATAATACTTACGCATCTCATTTGTGTTGTTGATGCAGATAAAGGCAAAGTGTGATCGTGGAATCATGGCGAGGAAGAGGGGATGATCTAGATGCTCATGTGTTGTGATCATCGATATTGTTTCTGCTGTTTTTTGTTATTGCTAGGTTGTTAGTTCAGAGGAATAGAACTTTCACCTAGGTTGCTGATTCCATGAACCTTAAATGATGTTTTGTTTCTGGAAATTTATTTATTATTTATTGGATTATTTTTAAGACTTAAATGCTCTTTCCCATTGATTATGTTATGGTAATTAGTGAGTATGGGGTCACTAGATACGAGATAGTTAATTAAAAAAAAAATGGGTTGGGGTGTTTCATGGAGACCTACATGGACTCCGTAGTGTGCGATGTGGAGAGGAGCTTGCCACCTGTTAAGACACTTGTCTTCAAGCTCTCATGCTCGTCGACAACACACGAGACACTTGGCTCGTGGACGGCGAGACTCCACCACTATAAAATCGACCCATCCTCCTTCACTTAATCATTTTCGCTCTTGAGAAGTCTTAGAGAAAAATTTAGAGAATTCAGTGAGTTAGTAAGAGAGGAAACTCGACGGTAAAGGAAGACATCGTCGGAGCATCGTCGGAGTATCGTCGGAGTATCGTCGGGAAGCTATCGAGGGTGTGTTTTCGGAGGAACTTGCAAGCGACATCAGTCTAATCGAACCAACCTCTATCTCTGTGAGTTAGCGAAGCATGTGTAGTAGCACATGGTTAGGTTTATTTGATTGTTGGTTGTTTTGGTTGATTGCTTGGTCGGTTTTATGGTGTTTTCCATGGAATCGGTTTTAGTAAGAGCTTGTGGAGATTAAGGTTAAGAAATTAGGTGCATGCGTGTTGGAAATTGCTAGTGACGGTGTAGGAAGCATTCATCTTGATTCATTAACCTTGATTTATTACGAATTTGGTTAAGTAAATCGATATGAGACCTAAAAACCAGATGCATGTAGAAACAGACCCTTATTGCTTGTTTATGGTTGTCTCAAGTAACATTTCTGACCCGTTCGTGGCTGGTCCGGTCGCTAGAGCGGATCGGGGGCGTTACAAATTGTTGTATCAGAGCATGGTTGAACATGTTCATAAGTCACTCAATGTTTTCAAACATTTTTCGAGTCTAAAAGATTGAGTCGCAAAACAACATTAGATCCGGCTGTTTGTCTTTTAGATGATAGGTTTGACTTACCTTTCCAATTGGTGTATATGTCAAGCGGTTCGAGCAAGAGTAGCCGGTTTGGTTGGCCGACGTCCAGTCGTCGTACTTCTCATTGCCGACCATTCCGTAATGCATTTGCCGCGAAGAGAAATCTGGAACTTGGGCAGTCATCTGGTCCGAGTACACCTTGTCCACGAACGACCTCGCCTGTCGACCCAAACAAGGATGCTGAATCGGTAAACTCGGCTAAGTGTGTATTAGATGGGTCGTCATCACTGGAGATGATATGCTCAAATTTACCCTGAGCTACTCTCTCAAATTAAGAGATCACTGTAGTACTTAGGGATCGTTTCCACAGGGACTTAGTTACACAATAGGCTTTTAGTCTCAGATTATGCTAAACCAAATAGAAGTAAAAAGAAAGAAAACAATTGCAGAATATTAAAACGAGGTTGTAAACGATCAGAAGCAAGCGTTAGATCCACATAATTCTCAGGAAATCAGGAATGATAAATAGAATGATTAGTCATGATAAGTTAATCAATGTTCTAGAACTCAAACATAAAAGTAAGTAATCCAACTGTCGCTGTGAATACTCCTAAATCTAGAAACAGAAAACCAACTGTCGTTGTGAATTCTAAGTAATCTAAATCAGCTTTAAAGTTCAGGTTCAATATGTTCACAAGACCCTAAAACCAACTTTCGTTGTGAATCAGGAGTGTTGCTAATCTAGAGATAGGTTCAAGCTATCAATCCTACTTTCGCAGAGACTAACAACCTAAGTTCAAATTCAAGGTGATCAATCAAGAATAAGCAATAAGAACAATCTCAGATTAAGAACAATATGATAAACAATCCTTAACTAATCAATTCATTCAATCAAACCATCAAACATTTGTGAGAAACCCTAAATCTAACTAGTGAATTACTCAGACATAATCAAAGCAATAACACAAGAGATAGAAAACGAAATCATTATTAAGATTAAGAGTAAGAAATAACAGGGGTTCACAATCATGACTTGAAGAATCAGGAACAGAAAGATCTTACTAAAGCTCTCTTCTCAAAACCTAGAACAAAGTAGATATCTCTAGCTAAAGCTTAACAAAGTCTGGATGTCTCTTTTTAAACTCGAAAAACACTATATATACAAGTCTCTGGACGTCTAGGGCTTGATTAAGGCGGTCTAAGGAATCTCAAATAGACTTGGAATCGATTTGGGCTTCAAACTCGAGCAGCTTCTGTTTTCGGGTCTTCTGTCGATCGACATAACTAATGCATGTTGATCGACACGCATCGTATTTCTGGACACAGAGAAGGCTGCAAATCTGCATTGATCTTCATTTCTTCATAAAAGCTCCAAATTGATCCCTTTTTGATCCTTTTGCTCAAAGTAAGCTCCAAACGTCAATTAACCTGTAAACACACTAAAACACTACAAAAACACTAGAAAGACTCTAAAAACGAGTCCTAAAACACAGGTGAAATGGGTAAAATATGAGATATATCAACTCCCCCAGACTTAGCTTTTGCTTGCCCTCAAGCAAAACAGAAACTAAACCTGTGGAAAGAGGTTTGAAAACGTGAAAACTCACCTTTGCCTTTAATGCCTTGCCTTAGTTATTCGAACCAAATCCATATGCGTAACAGACAAGTCTTAAAACGAACCACCATGTACTTATCCGCTGAGATCACAATAAACACATGAAACGCCCAAGATTCTCCACACATTTATCAAGAAAGCCTTCATCACCGGGTCTCAATCAATGAAGTCAATGCACCAGAACCTTCTAGACTCATTCACTGTACTCTACCATGAAAAACTCAACATATCCAACGCAGAATAACCTTACTCTCCCATAGACTTATTCTTTTGCACACTCATGTATTCTCTTTTTTTTTTTAGACTTCAGGGTGAAATAATGAGATCATCGATAATAATTTACCTACTCTTCTAACAACCCTGCGCGATCATTCTAGACAAGAGCAGAATAATGGGATCATCGATTCTCATCTACCCTCTAACTCGCAGGAAATCATCTCGTCTTTTGTGAGTAATAACAATATATTTTTTTTTTTTTTAGACTAGGGGAAAGGGGTACCATTGTCTTCAACGTAAGCCATCAGGTATGAACAAAGAGTCAAGCTCTTAGAAACACTAACCACATCAATGAGGTAAAAGAATTAGTATGGAGGCTCCGGCTTTAATGAATCTTGATGGGAATTTGTTTGTCTCTGGTTCACCGCTCAATCATTGGATTTTTCATTAGTCGGAATCAGACTTTATCTGTAGCATTAGTCAACCAGGCAAAACACAAAAGAAAAAGGATCATAGCTTTCAACAAATTTTTGACTCAATAAAACAAAAGAAAAGACTCAAATGGTATAAATATATGGTTAGTAAGAAAATCAAAAACCAAAATAAAGAAAAATATGTCAGTATTTTCCTCCCCAAGACTTAAATAACACTGTCCCCAGTGGTAAACAGTCTTAGGATCGGAAAGAATAAGAAAAATTAACTTGAATTGAAAATTGAGAAATTTTTGCTAAGTTAGAATCTGTTTATCCGAGGGCTGTCGATCGACACGGATGAGGTGTGTCGATCGACACATCATCCGAAATCAGACAGGTCTGAGGCAAAATTTCTGCAAGATTGCAAGATGGTGGAATTGTTTGAAGTTTTCACACATGAATTCCCTGCCTAAGCTGTGGAAAGACAATCAAACATCAAAGCAAAACATAATCTTGAATAGATAAGCATTAGTTCCACCAATAATCCAAACCAAGTTAGTGAAAAATCAAAAGATAAAAATCCTAAAAAGTAGAGAGAGAGAAAGCATAAAAAAAAACCAGTGGGTTGCCTCCCACTAAGCGCTTCTTTTCAGTCATTAGCTTGACTGTGTTGGGGCTCAGAGATCTGGTGGATCAGAAAGTGGCAATGAATGCCTCTGAGAAATGTGTCTCCTTATCCATGGTGGCTTATAAGCATTAGGTGTAGGAGATCGACCAAGGAATGTAGGGATAACAGCAGAAGGGTGGGACTGAGGTATGGGTGGGATACTTCGCTTTCCTGAAACATCATCAAAAGAAGAAACAAGCCCTCGACGAGAATCTCGTGGCTCGGTTAACGGCAAAGCAGTCGTTGAAGTTTTAAAAGTCTTATTGATGATATTAGGAGGTGGAGGGGTAGAAAATGCGTACCTTAGTTTTTCTCGAGGTTTGGGAAGTGGCAGATTAGGAGCTCTCTGTCGTGGAACAGCTGTGGGACTTGCTTGTTTGAGAACATCCTTTGAAACAGCTTCCTTTGATGTCTCTGGCTCAGTTTGTCGGGGCTGTCGATCGACACGAGGAATGTGTGTCGATCGACACACCGTTTCTGCAAGCTCAGTATCAGAACATTTTCTGCAGCACATCTTGCTCAAATCTTCAGGCTTAGATGCTTGGTCACGCGAACTACTCTTGTCGACATACCCAGCAGTAATGTCGTCAGAGGTCACCACAGAGAAAGCCATACCATCAATGGTGGGTGCCTTCCTCAGTTTGTCCATATCAAAATCCAGGACCACATCACCCAAATCAAGTTGTATTGTCCCTTTTTTCACATCAATCTTGCCACCAGCTGTAGCCAAGAAAGGGCGTCCTAAAATCAAAGGATCCTTGGGTTCTGTAGCATATCTCAAGACCACAAAGTCTGTAGGAATCACGCAGCCGCCAACTTTCACCGGAACATCCTCTAAAAGGCCCTCAGGAAGTCTTTTTGATTGATCAGCGAAGGAAATGGAGATCGTGGATGGCTTAAAATGAGTCATCCCGAGTCTCAAAGCAACAGAGAGAGGCATCTGATTAATACCAGATCCAAGATCGCAAAGAGAATGTGAAAACCTTCCTGTGAAGATAGAGCAATCAAATACAAAGCGTCATGGATCAGGTAACTTCTTTGGAAGGTTTTTCTGTATTACCGCACTAGATTGTTTAGAAACAATCGCCTTCTCTTTCTTCTCCTTTGTCTTCTTAGGTGCCTTAGCTGAGAGAGCCGTAGTGGTATCACGTGTAAGCAAAGCTCCTTCCTCAGGAGTTAGACCATTTAAGACCATTCGCTTGACCAGACGTTTCATTGTAGATGAAGTGTCTTCGGTGTCATCATGTGGAATCTCGGTCTTGATCTTATCAAGCATAGCTTTACACTTCTCATCCTCAATTTCCTGTTTTGAACGTTGGGGTCTGGGATAGGGTACCTTAGGAGCATATTCGTTTGATTTCACGGATGGTGGAATCACAACGTAAGACAGCTGTGCTCTCGGGTCGTGTCGATCGACAGGGGCAGGAGTGTGTCGATCGACACTCGTCGTGGTGGATGATGGATCAACAGAGGCTTGGCTTCTGTGCTCAGACTCGTTTCCCAAGGCCTGTCGATCGACACATAGAGGTGGTGTCGATCGACACACAGCGTGGTTCTGCACAGATTTAGCAACTTGAGAAATCCGAGCTTCAAGCGTCTGGGCATAGGTATACACTGCGTCGATCTTCTTATTCAGATCAGATGACACAACATCAATCTTGTTTGTGATGTCTGTTGCGAGTTATTGCTGACCTTCGAGAAGTGTTCGAAACATGGCTTTGATCTGTGCATTTTCACTTTCACGCACCGAAACTGCATTGCAATTATTCTCGCCTTGTTTATCTGGTGGTATCCAGACTTCGCTGGCCTCTCTGCAAGCCTGATGCTGGCTTTCAAGAAGTCGTTCGAACATTGACTCCACAACATTATCTGGTATGGGTGGAGAGGGAGCTTGGTAGAAACTAGCATCATAGTTCCTTGCGTAATGATAGTAATCTTGTTGATATGTAAATTGCTGAGTCATGTTTTCCTCCTAGTTCTTGGTTGTGAGATTAGCTGTCACCTGAAACACACCAGAAAAAGGAAGAAAACAAAAGTAGTTAAACTGAAAATAAAGGAGTTTAGACAAAGTCTTAAACTGAAACCTAATGGTAGCCAAAAGTCCCCGGCAACGGCGCCAAAATTTGATATGCTCAAATTTACCCTGAGCTACTCTCTCAAATTAAGTTATCACTGTAGTACTTAGGGATCGTTTCCACAGGGACTTAGTTACACAATAGGCTTTTAGTCTCAGATTATGCTAAACCAAATAGAAGTAAAAAGAAAGAAAATAATTGCAGAATATTAAAACGAGGTTGTAAACGATCATAAGCAAGCGTTAGATCCATGGAATTCTCAGGAAATCAGGAATGATAAATAGAATGATTAGTCATGATAAGTTAATCAATGTTCTAGAACTCAAACATAAAAGTAAGTAAACCAACTATCGCTGTGAATACTCCTAAATCTAGAAACAGAAAACCAACTGTCGTTGTGAATTCTAAGGAATCTAAATCAGCTTTAAAGTTCAGGTTCAATATGTTCACAAGACCCTAAAACCAACTGTCGTTGTGAATCAGGAGTGTTGCTAATCTAGAGATAGGTTCAAGCTATCAATCCTACTCTCGCAGAGACTAACAACCTAAGTTCAAATTCAAGATGATCAATCAAGAATAAGCAATAAGAACAATCTCAGATTAAGAACAATATGATAAACAATCCTTAACTAATCAATTCATTCAATCAAACCATCAAACCTTTGTGAGAAACCCTAAATCTAACTAGTGAATTACTCAGACATAATCAAAGCAATAACACAAGAGATAGAAAACGAAATCATTATTAAGATTAAGAGTAAGAAATAACAGGGGTTCACAATCAGGACTTGAAGAATCAGGAACAGAAAGATCTCCCCAAAGCTCTCTTCTCAAAACCTAGAACAAAGTAGATATCTCTAGCTAAAGCTTAACAAAGTCTGGATGTCTCTTTTTAAACTCGAAAAACACTATATATACAAGTCTCTGGACGTCTAGGGCTTGATTAAGGCGGTCTAAGGAATCTCAAATAGACTTAGAATCAATTTGGGCTTCAAACTCGAGCAGCTTCTGTTTTCGGGTCTTCTGTCGATCGACACAACTAATGCCTGTCGATCGACACGCATCGTATTTCTGGACAGAGAAGGCTGCAAATCTGCATTGATCTTCATTTCTTCATAAAAGCTCCAAATTGATCCCTTTTTGATCCTTTTGCTCCAAGTAAGCTCCAAACGTCAATTAACCTGTAAACACACTAAAACACTACAAAAACACTAGAAAGACTCTAAAAACGAGTCCTAAAACACATGTGAAGTGGGTAAAATATGAGATATATCAGGAGACTGATCCGACTTGTGACTCTCTAAAAACGAGTCCTAAAACACAGGTGAAGTGGGTAAAATATGAGATATATCAGGAGACTGATCCGACTTGTGACTCTGATGATATGGAAGTGTCCAATCAATCTGAACATGGAAACTTTGGTACCGAGGAACCAGAAGTGGCAAGCCATGTTCAAGTTATGATCACTGAGGAGGGTGAACTTGCTGCTGTGCCGACGGTAGATACGAGTACGAGACGTACCCAAGCAGAGGATAGTCTGATAAAACTGATGATGGAAACCTTTGGGACTTCATCGGATGAGGTAACACAAGGTCAGGGTGTTGGGCTTGGGGAGATAAAGCCGGATGAGGATATGAGCTTTCTAAAGGATGTGCCGGAACAAGTAATTGAGTCAAGGAATGGGATAAGCGGAGAGAAGGATGAGAAAATTCAAGAGGTAGATTACAGTGATCAAGATTACGTCAATAATGATGACTCTTATGGTGACCCCGTTACTCCACTTTCACCGGTGGAAGAAGTTTATGTGATTGTGATATCTTCGGATAGCTCACCGTCGCTTGTTAAGGACGTTGGCTTTGACTTAAATCAGTTACCAAGTGATGATATGAGAGGAGGAAACGCCGATGATCCGATAGAGATCGAAGACAACCCGATATCCGAAGAATCGATGAATTTGGAAGAAGAGATTGGGAATCAGTTAGCGTGGGGAAGTGTACGACGAGGTAAAGAGTCGAGTCAGGACCCGTTTCTGAACATGGTAGCGAGAAATATAGCTAAGGGAGAAGCTACGGTGGAGTGTGTGCCGTTGGAAGTAACACCAAGGCCACCAGTGCTAAGATTCCGTAAATCCCGAATGGTAGTGCACTCAACTCAAGACTTGGGCATTGATGTAGCCGGCTGTAGTCGACCACGGACCCGAGCCACGACCAGAAAGTCAGTGGCTGGCCCAGGTGGTGATCCATCAAGACCTCCAGCTTGCACGACATGTGGCGGAACGACTCACCCGAGTTACGACTGTCCGTATCTCCAAGAGTCCGACTCCGAACCTTCTTCGTCGGCTTTGCTTCAGTGTAACTGTTGTTGGGGGTATGGTCATTAATGTGAAGCGCTCTGTCCGTACCGGATCACGGGAGCTCGAAACGGGGAAGAACCAGGACCATCCGGGACAGTACCAACGACGACGTGTCCGTTCGCTTATCTGCCCTATTGGAACCGTGTGTGTGTTTGCAGCTATGCCATTTGTAGGACCCCTTAGGGAACCTTCAGACTTAGGCATGGGTAAGAAGGGTGCTTTCTCTATCTTTTTGGTGTTCGGGTAGTATGTTGGAATGTTCGGATATGTGTTTGCCGCGCTAATGCCGGGCTTATGTGATATCGGTTAAGTGTGTAATGTTTTGGTTGGACCATGACTTGTAATATTTGGTTGCTTGTGATAGAACCTTATATTCTTTTTGTGGTAAAATGGTTTAAGTGTTTATGCTAGTCGCATCTAGCTTATGGTTATTATTATTAAGTTGTGAAGAACATTGGTAGTATGCAATGCGTTCGTCGCTTGTATACAAGGCCATTGTGGTTGTGGTTGAGATGATCTTTGTTGTTATCATTGTGGAAGACATTGGCGGTATGCGATGCGTTCGTCGCACGTGTACCAGGCCATTGTTGTTGAGGTTGAGATAACCATTGTGTTGTTGTTGTTGTTATCGCTAACGTTGTGGTGCAGGATGATGAAGCTTAGCAGTTCCCGAAAACACCTCGCATCAAAATCTTGTGAAGAAAGAGGAGTAAAAGTTGAGTAGTGGCGATTTAAGGGATGGGAACTCTAGTCGCAAAGTGAAGTAGTGAAGAGTTAGGGTAAAAGGGAAAGGCAAAACCAAGAAGGGATCATGGTGATCTTAAGCCGAAGCTAAGTTCTCCAAAAAGAGTTAAGGAAGATAAAATCTCAAGCCGGAGGACACGGCGACGAGATTAGTAGTGGCGACAAAGTGTGGCGCAGTGAAGCGTGGTGGACTCATTGAGAACCTTACATTGGAAGTATGGTGGATGAGTGAAATCTTGTAACCAAAAACCCGATCAAGGAGAAAGGACTACGGCAATAAGATTTGGAATTCGAGGACGAATTCTCGTGAGAGGGGGAGAATGTAGTGACCCGTACATAGAAGTAACATGACCAAGGTACTTGGGACAAAAAGAAATCGGAAAGATAAAAGAAAAGAGTTGGTTAGCTCGGATAGGTGCATAGAAGCCCAAGGGAGACCACGGAAGTCATAAGAAGAGTCATATGAGTCGGAAGTCGGTTATCGGACTACCTGCGTGTACCGCCGGGTTGTTGTACGTACCGTCGGGTCATGATCGACCGTACGAGCAGTCGGGACTTGGTCGTAGATCGAATGGGCCGTTGGACGGACGAACAAGAAGGTTGAACCATAACATAAGATAAACGACTTGGGAAAGACGAATGGGAGTAGGGAAGAACATTTAAAGCCAAGGGAAGTCTGAAGTAAGAGATAGGCACATTGACTGTACCATGGTCGGACAGTCGGATGGACAGTCGGACGGACAACCGACGGGCCAAGACGGATATCGGTGGGAAGACTTAGAAAAGTCTCGAAAAGAAGGGAAAGGCCCAAGAATGAGATTAACAGGTTATATAGACACGGAAACTTGGAGCCCAAGTCGCATGGGCTAATCTCGCCCTGACGGAGCACACTTGTCGTCGGAAAAGTGTTAGTGGGCCACATGTCGCCATCCGACGGACTCTCTCCACTTGTGCGTGGACGAAGACGACGTGGAGACCTGCATGGACTCCGTAGTGGGCGATGTGGAGAGGAGCTTGCCACCTGTTAAGACACTTGTCTTCAAGCTCTCATGCTCGTCGACAACACACGAGACACTTAGCTCCTGGACGGCGAGACTCCACCACTATAAAATCGACCCACCCTCCTTCACTTGATCATTTTTGCTCTTGAGAAGTCTTAGAGAAAAATTGAGTGAATTCATTGAGTTAGTAAGAGAGGAAACTCGACGGTGAAGGAGACATCGTCGGAGCATCGTCGGAGTATCGTCGGAGTATCGTCGGGAAGCTATCGAGGGTGTGTTTTTGGAGGAACTTGCAAGCGACATCAGTCTAATCGAACCAACCTCTATCTCTGTGAGTTAGCGAAGCATGTGTAGTAGCACATGGTTGGGTTTATTTGATTGTTGGTTGTTTTGGTTGATTGCTTGGTCGGTTTTATGGTGTTTTCCATGGAATCAGTTTTAGTAAGAGCTTGTGGAGATTAAAGCTAAGAAATTAGGTGCATGCGTGTTGGAAATTGCTAGTGACAGTGTAGGAAGCATTCATCTTGATTCATTAACCTCGATTTATTACGAATTTGGTTAAGTAAATCGATATGGGACCTAAAAACCGGATGCATGTAGAAACGAACCCTTATTGCTTGTTTATGGTTGTCTCAAGTAACGTTTCTGACCCGTTCATGGCTGGTCCGGTCGCTAGAGCGGATCGGGGGCGTTACAGAGGGTATATTTGATTAAAGTATGGTTGAATTTGGTTAAGTAAATCGATATATATATCTATCGTCATATATATCTATATATATAAAGTTAACTTTTTCTCTCTTCTCCTTAAGCCACCTCATCATCCTAATCATCATTCACATCATTTGATAATTTAATTTTTACAATTTATTAATACTATTTTATCATTAAATTTTAATATTTATCATATGTAAACAAGTTTCTCTAAAAGAAATATGAAAAGTCTTTTCTTATATCAATACATATAAAGTTGGCTTTTCTCTATTCTCCTTAAGTCACCTCATCATCCTAATTATTTAATTATTCAATTCAAAATTTTATTTATATATTTTATCATTTCATTTTAAAATTTATACATATGCAAACAAGTTTTTGAAGAAATATGAAAAGTCTTTTCTTATATCAATACATATAAAGTTGGCTTTTCTCTATTCTCCTTAAGTCACCTCATCATCCTAATCATTTAATTATTCAATTCAAAATTTTATTTATATATTTTATCCTTTCATTTTAAAATTTATACATATGCAAACAAGTTTTTGAAAAAAAAATATGAAAGGTCTTTTCTTATATTTTATATTATAAAACTAAAAAAACATAATTGATATAAAAAATAATAAATTTACTAATTTTGGATTATACTAACTAATTTATAAATAACAATTTATATTTTTTAAAGTGAATGTTTTATTATGAATATATATATATATATATATTAAAATAATATGCATTAAAATGTGAATGGACTAACACAATGTAAACTTAAATTATGATGAGATTTAACGGGAATAAAACACAAACAAGTAATTTTGAGAATATAAAATCTATCTAAATTATGTCTTATAATATTTTCAAACATAAATGAGAAAGATTGAGACAAAACATGAATTCTCATTTTAAAAAACCGTATGAAAAAGTAACAATAAAACAATATTTCTTTACCAATAAACAAAAAATAGACAATATGTAAAGAGATAATGTAATTAATCAAAAATAGATTAAATAAACAATAAAACTTCCGCGCGTAGCGCGGGTAAATGACTAGTATATATATAATTTCCGGCATTTGCAGTCTACCTAGAAGATATTGCAACCGACAGGGAAGAATTTTCTTCTTTCTCCTTATCTCCTATCCCACGAAGCGAGAATGTAAAAGCGGATCGTTTGACACGAAATGTTCGTACCATGCCGCATTATGTTACTTTTGTAAACAACATTCCGCCAAATTGGCTTCTATAAGCTAATCAATATATGCCGTTGACAAAAATATATATATATATATATATATATATATATATATATATAATTTATATAAATTGAGATGAGAGTTAGAACATTAAAGTAGATTGAAGGGGAATATAGTATATGTATTTTTTTTTTTTGGTGTGAAGTATATGTATTATACTATGTAACTTTCTCATTTATTTTTGATTAAATTATGAAATTATAGTTTTCTCTTTCTTTGATTTATTTTTAGCGCTATACAGCTAGATCTAAAAGAATCGTAAAACAAATTTCAGTAAGTTAGTAATTATTTTAACAAAATTGTTAGTTTGTAACTAAGTTTTATGGATGTTTTATTTTAATATAAATAATATGTAATATTAATAACGATATGATTTTTTTTTAAACACTGGATTATTATTATTCAATTGCAAATCATGATAAATAATACATCAGCTACTCATATGACGGATAATTCTACCGTCTGGTCTCTACGAAGATCCATATCTAGCGCTTGCACCTGCTCCACGCAGAAGATCTCATGTAAACTTGTCTCCTTAAAATCTCCAAATAAATCTCCAAATAAATCACGCCTTCCGGGGATTGAACCCCAAACCTCCTGATGTAGAAGCATAATCAACACCCTTGGTCTCAACCACTGGACCAAGGGGGCTTCCACTAATGATATGATTTTATCGCTAAATTATTTTTTTCAAAATATATTTCAACCTATTTTTAGTTAAATTTAAAACATAGAAAACAAAATAAAAATTTAGGATTATTACATCTCATTTCTACGCAACTCATATACCTTTAACCCTTGCACTAAATATTATTTTATTATAAGTAAATATTTAAAGCATATTATGAGATTTCAATTCCAAACTTTTAAGTTTTAAATTTATATTTTTTTGGATTAAAATTTTACATTGTATTTACATATGGTTACAATAAAATCTACTAAATTTATAAGAAATATGTATTAATTAATCTACCTATCACACATGTTGTCATTTAGACTATTCAATATAATTTTATAGTTTTTACCACATTCAATATAATTTCATTCAGATAAGAATAAGAAAAACTATATATTTAAAAATATATAAAAAATAATTAAAAATTGATTAATTGATAAATAAAAATTTAAATTCATTATGTAATAAATTTGTTTACAAAATTTATGATTTTTCTTTTACATGGATTATAAAATTTTTAGTTAATCTCCGGACCTCCAGTTTAATTGCGGTTCTTTAGATAAGGAGATTTAAAATTTATTAATTAAGGTATTTTAAAAGTTCAGTTTAGATTTTAATACTTATATTTTGGATCGGTTTGGTATTCAATTTTGGTTATTATGCGGAGAGCTACCTCCACTTTTCCCATCCAACACCATACAACGGCACATGCAATAAAGTAAAGAATTTGACCTAATTTTCTCTCATTGCTTAAATATTCTCCTCCACCACTTTTTTTTTGTCAGAAGTCACACTTGAAAGATAGAAAGAAAAGAGAGAGAAGGTTAAAACCGGAAAGAGTGAAAGTAAAGTCACGTCGGTCCGTTTGTCAGATAGAAAGTGATAGTAAGGAACTAAAGAGTGAAGCCTAAGGGAAGTAATTTAAAAGAGTGTTATTGTCGTTGCAGTTAAGCTCTCTCCTCCCAAAAAGTTTCATCTTTTTAAATTTCCATTTCTACCCTTTCCTTTTCTCAAGTCTCTCTCTCTCTCTCTCCGACCAAACACATCATCATCAAACCACATTTGTATGTCTGCAACTTCTTCACTCTCTCTCTATCTATCTCTGATTCCAGATCACTTCTTCTCTTCTTCTTCCAATGGAATCTGCTCCGCCTGATGATTGTTCTGTTAAGGTTGCTGTCCACATCAGACCGCTCATCGGCGACGAAAGGATTCAAGGTTGTAAAGATTGTGTCACTGTCGTTACCGGTAAACCGCAGGTACAGTTTTTATTAATGTTAAAGCTTTCTGGTTTGTTCTGTCTGATTAAATCTTGACTTATAGATGACTTTATGTAAACTTTGTTTTTTTAACTGATATAGCTTTTTAATCTGAATTGTGTCTCTCTGAGATCTAGATCTTAGGGAGATTTTTGAATCGGTGATTTTTGTGAGTGTTTTATTTAATTTTTCTCTTTTCTTATGCATGTTTGACCAAGTTTAGTTCTGTTTTTAGAATTATTGCATCTTTAAATTATTTCTTTAATTAATTAGTTCACAAGATCAATTGGTTTTTGTTGCTAATTCTGGAAAAAAAAAAAAAAAAGGTCTAAATCTTTGGATTGATTGATTAAAATGTGAATTGGAATTGTCAATTATGGGAATTATGGTTTGATTATACAAACGTTTGTTTTAAAATTGTGTCTTGTGAATAATGATGCAGGTACAAATTGGATCACATTCTTTTACATTTGATCATGTATATGGGAGCTCTGGTTCTCCATCTAGTGAAATGTATGAAGAATGCGCTGCCCCGCTTGTCGACGGTTTATTTCAAGGCTACAATGCTACGGTTCTTGCTTATGGACAGGTATTAAATATATATGATCACTGAAGTATTCCAAAATCTCTGTGGTTTTATGCTTTATGGGTTTTGACTTTGTTTGTTATTATATCACATGGCAGACGGGTTCAGGTAAAACATACACAATGGGTACTGGCTGCGGAGACAGCAGCCAAACCGGAATCATCCCTCAAGTTATGAATGCACTTTTCAGCAAGATAGAGATTTTGAAGCAGCAGATTGAGTTTCAGATCCATGTTTCTTTTATCGAGGTTCTTTTAAACAAGTTTCGTTTCGTTCTTCTGACATGGCGGTATTCATTTTTGTGACCTCGAGATTAATGATTTTGATTTTGTAGATTCATAAGGAAGAGGTTCAAGATCTGTTGGATCCTTGCACTGTTAATAAATCAGAAACTACTAGTAGCGGACATGTAGGCAAGGTAACACATGTTCCTGGGAAGCCACCAATACAGATCCGAGAAACATCCGACGGTGTTATCACATTAGCAGGATCCACAGAAGTCAGTGTCAGTACGTTGAAAGAGATGGCTGCTTGCCTTGACCAAGGGTCAGTCAGCAGAGCTACCGGTAGTACTAACATGAACAATCAGTCCAGGTGACCTATAATATTGTGTTATTATTGTTTCTATGTACAGCTTAAAACCCCAAACAGGACATTGCAGTCAATAACTTCAAACTGTCTGTTTTTCTTTTATCGGCATGCAGTCGTTCACATGCCATTTTCACTATCACCGTGGAGCAAATGCGCAAAATTAATACAGATTCTCCTGAAAATGGTGCTTACAATGGGAGCTTGAAAGAAGAATATTTGTGTGCCAAGTTGCACCTAGTAGACCTTGCTGGTTCAGAACGAGCTAAAAGAACCGGTTCTGATGGTTTGAGATTTAAGGAAGGTAGGTCTTCTTCTGTTACATTTTAGACCAGTAATAAGCCTTTTGATCCACTATGCTGTAATGGGAGTTGATTCTTTTCACCAGGAGTTCACATAAATAAAGGCCTCCTTGCGCTTGGTAATGTCATCAGCGCTCTTGGAGATGAGAAAAAGCGTAAAGACGGTGCCCATGTTCCTTACAGAGACAGTAAACTTACGCGGCTTTTGCAGGTATATTTCTTTTCAAGTTTCTTCATATCACATTGTTCAGTGTTTGCTCCATTCTCACAAGTTTTGCAATATTAATTTCGTAGGATTCGCTCGGGGGTAACAGCAGAACTGTGATGATAGGTAACCTTCTGGTTTTCTCTTTTATTTAGCCCTTTCGAATTCGGTTAATGCTCGTTTAATTTTCTCTACGCCTGCTCTTCGGGTTCCAGCTTGCATCAGTCCTGCAGATATTAACGCGGAGGAAACACTTAACACTTTGAAATATGCAAACCGTGCTCGAAACATCCGGAATAAACCTGTTGTAAGCTATTCATATATGTCAATCAAAGAAACTAATTATTGACTGAAACTAGATTACTCTAATTATCTCTGTCTATTGTTTGATTCTTCATAAACAGGTTAATAGAGATCCTGTGTCCAGTGAGATGCTAAAAATGCGTCAACAGGTAGAATACTTGCAGGCAGAGCTCTCCTTACGAAACGGAGGTTCCTCATGTGCAGAAGTCCAAGTAAGTTAGCCTTAGTGTCTGCATTTACTTGTGTTCCAACAGTTTTTTTCAGGAGTACAAAGGTTCAGAGTGGGTTTGATTATGTAGGTTCTTAAGGAAAGGATTGTTTGGCTTGAAACCGCTAATGAAGACCTTTGCCGTGAACTTCATGAGTACCGTAGCAAGTTTCCTGGTGTAGAGCATTCTGAAAAAGACTTTAAAGACATACGAGCTGTAATATTCTAACTAATACTTTTTTTTTTCTTATATGTGGCTACCATATTGAGGTAGACTATTTATGCTAGATCCTTGTCACTGTTATGTAATGTTGAATTATTTGGTGGCAGGATGATATTGTTGGTTCTGTCAGACCTGATGGGCTTAAAAGGAGCTTGCACAGTATAGAGTCCTCCAATTATCCAATGGTTGAAACCACAACAGGTATAACAACGATGAACTAGTTAAAGAAGGAAAGAGTCTAGACTCAAAAGAGTTCTGTAACTAAAAGACAGTAATGTTATTCAAGAAAAGCATTTCCATTATATGCAGGTGATTCAAGGGAGATAGACGAAGAGGCGAAGGAGTGGGAGCACAAGCTCTTGCAAAATAGTATGGACAAAGAGTTGCACGAACTGAACCGTCGTCTAGAGGAAAAAGAGGTCTCTTTTACTTGTTATTTATGCACTAGAATGTCGTTGGGGGTTCTATTTGGCATACATAGTAGATTTATTCTTGTCTATAACTGGTTATATCTATGTATGAAAACAGTCTGAAATGAAGCTCTTTGACGGCTATGATCCGGCTGCGCTAAAGCAACATTTTGGAAAGAAAATTGCAGAGGTGGAGGATGAAAAGAGATCCGTTCAGGTGGAATATCATTTTCGCGTTGGTGCTGAGGTTTCATTTTGAAAGTTTCATGAGAAACATATTATGAGTTGTTGAATTGTTTCTTTCTTTCAGGAAGAGAGAAACCGTTTGTTGGCTGAGATTGAGAACCTTGCTTCTGATGGTCAAGCCCAGAAGCTGCAAGATGTACATGCTCAGAATTTAAAAGCGCTCGAAGCACAGATTGTAGACCTTAAGAAAAAGCAAGAGAATCAGGTTCAGCTACTGAAGCAGAAACAAAAGAGTGATGACGCGGCTCGTAGGTTACAGGATGAAATCCAATCCATCAAGGCACAAAAGGTATAAATATGATTTATCTTCTGCATATAGACTCATGTCACATCTTCTCTTTGAAAGTGCATTTGTTTGATTCTCTTCCTTTGCTTTCTAGGTTCAGCTGCAGCACAGAATGAAACAGGAAGCAGAACAGTTTCGACAGTGGAAAGCCTCCCGGGAGAAGGAACTTTTGCAGGTACCTTTGCCTTTTTCTTCTTACTTAAGTCCTTGCGTCGATATTTTCTTACACAAGTCTTCTCTTAAACTTACACAGTTGCGGAAAGAAGGGAGAAAGAGCGAGTATGAAAGGCATAAGCTGCAAGCATTAAATCAGCGACAGAAAATGGTAACCACAAGATTGTTATCTCTAAAAGACAAGGGAAAAAAAAAAAAGATTCAGTTGTGAAGCTAAAAGAAAATTTTCACTCTCAGGTTCTTCAGAGGAAGACAGAAGAGGCTGCAATGGCTACCAAGAGGTTGAAAGAGTTGTTGGAAGCTCGGAAATCATCTCCTCGTGAACACTCAGGTATGATTAAAAATACTTTACGATTTGCTGTTCCGTGAATCGAGCCATGTCACTGAGTGGTTAGCTAGTTGTTTTCATACATTTTCATAGAATTGTTATTTTTTTAAGTTTTTGTGATTCTAAGTAAAACACTATTTATGCAGCTGGTACAAATGGCTTTGGAACAAACGGTCAGGTACGGTTAACCGTGGTTCCATGTTTCTTTATCTTGTGTAGTTTGTATCATTGTAATTCTTGTGAAATCTGATCCAATTCATACTCGTTTAGACCAACGAGAAGTCGTTGCAGCGTTGGCTTGATCATGAGTTGGAAGTCATGGTGAATGTGCATGAAGTTCGTCATGAGTACGAGAAACAAAGCCATGTGTATGTCCCAAATGCTCTGCATGTCCCAAATGCTCTGCAATAATTTTAGCATCACAATGACCGTTACTGATAATGGATTTTATGATAATTTCAGACGAGCTGCTCTGGCCGAAGAGTTGGCTGTTCTAAGACAAGTGGATGAGTTTGCAGTGAAAGGATTAAGTCCTCCAAGAGGAAAGAATGGCTTTGCTAGGTACGCTTTTTTCATGAATTTTCATAGCTTTTTTAAAGTTTTCCCTGGTCCTTATTTACAACTTTGTTTCAGGGCGTCATCGTTGTCACCTAATGCAAGGATGGCCCGAATATCTTCACTCGAAAACATGCTCGGTATATCTTCTAATTCTCTAGTAGCAATGGCGTCACAACTTTCTGAGGCGGAAGAACGAGAGCGTGCCTTTACAAACCGTGGCCGCTGGAACCAGCTACGATCAATGGGAGAGGCAAAGAATTTGCTTCAATATATGTTCAACTCTCTTGCAGAAACAAGGTGCCTCGAGCAACATTCAAGAAAACCGTTTTCAGCAGTAGAGTTAACTTCCAATCAAGATTTTCATGCCTTTTCTTTTCTTATGCTCATGCAGGTGTCAGTTATGGGAGAAAGATGTAGAGATAAAAGAAATGAAAGATCAGTTCAAAGAAATTGTTGGTCTTCTGAGGCAGAGTGAGTTGAGAAGGAAAGAAGCAGAAAAGGAGTTGAAATTGAGGGAGCAAGCAGTTGCAACTTCATTAGTAAGATTATGCCACCTTTCCTATTGTATCAATATTGTATCACTAGTACTTTGGTTTTGGTTCGCGAAATAACGCATGAAAAATAAAATGTTGGTGTAGGGAACCCCACCGAGTTCAGTGAAACATTTAGCTGAAGACCTGAGCACACCTTCTCCAATGACCGTGCCAGCACAGAAACAGCTCAAATTTACCCCGGGGATTGCGAACGGAAAAGTGAGAGGATCGGCTGCATTTATTGATACAAACAAGAAGGTTAAATTCATTTTACTTATGCTTCCTTATGATTACAATTTGCGCGTAAAAATGTGGAAATACAGGGTTCACTATAGGGATCTAAGTACTTTTGTTGTGTGCAGATGGTACCGATGGGACAATTATCGATGAGAAAACTATCAGCAGTAGGAAAACAAGGTGGGAAACTTTGGAGGTGGAAGAGAAGTCATCACCAGTGGATCGTTCAATTCAAATGGAAGTGGCAAAAGCCATGGAGACTCTCTGAGTGGATTAGGCACAGTGACGAAACACTCCTCAAGGCAAAACCCCGACATAAGGCTCTGCCTAATAAGATCATGTGACCAAGTTGCTTGCTGTGTTCTGAGAGAATCTTTTAGTGGTCAAGCTCTCTCTACTTGTGAGTATGAGACTTTTATGGAAAGGATCATACAAATGGGTGCAGGTAATCAAATCCGTCCTAGATTATTTAAGTAACTTAAAGAAGATATCATTGTCTTTTCTAACAGAGATCAATTTATGCAAGAGCAGAGACTGGACTTGCTGCTGTGTTTTATTTTGGAGGCAAACTCTTCAAGGTTTTGTGTGATATTCGAAAACCTCGTTATTTGGTGTGTCTACCGCATTAAGGAGAACCACCGGGACGAGTGGCGGGTGCCGCCGATTGCTTGTTGTAGCTAACAGATAGCTGATTGTTTTTTTTAGGAGTCAGATTGTTCTTTTTATGTTGATAGAATTGACATCTTATACACATCACTAAATGAGCTCATGGAGGAAATAAACCTCATCCTCAAGTTGCAGATATTTGTAATTTTGTATGAACAATACCAGGTTTTTTTTGTTCTTTGGTTTGTTGTAAATGAGAAAATATTTGTCTAGTGTCCACATTTGTTCAAGTATCTTAAGATTGAGACAAAACGAGAGCAATGAACAAAGCAAGAAAAAAAAGATACAAAGTCTCTTCTTCAAGGGTTTATTAAGAAGCATTAGACACACTACATGTGAATTTTTAAGTGTTATAAACAACATTTAACACCATAGCAAAGGCAATATGCCACAGTTTCTCATGTCATTGCCAACAAAATAACATCCCTGTATTACATATTGCTACACCAGTAAGCATAGTGTTCATCTCTCCTATGGATGCTAACCAGACCACCGCATTGCAGACAGATAAAGCTGCTTCCGTCAGCAAAGGCATCAAGCATGATCTGTGACCGCCCGCTTTTTTCCAGAATAGATATGCCATGAGCATCCGCTGTAACTGTTTCTTTGGTACCAAATAAATCTTTCGATGCCATTGGTTCATGCCCAAGAGGCTGTGCTTCTGTAATGGCACACTCTGCAAATATAGAAGCCAGCTGATCCATACTAGCTGTTTCTTGGATTCTACGCTTGTAAAGTTCACGGGTACGGTTGAGTATCTGAACTACCGCCTCATCTCCTCCTTGGGTTCTCATCGCCATCACTACCTGTTCACAACAAGATAGACTGACTCAGAAAAGGGTTTCTATAAAGAAAAAAGTTCAATCCATTCTATATACATAAAGCGAACAATCTTTGCCATTATACAAGTCTCTCGAATCAGTCTACACACACGACAAACATTCAAAACTAGAACAAGATAACAATAGACTTGGTAACAAGATAACATTCAAGACTACACACACATGCATACTCAGAACTAGCAATATATAGTTCTGCTTACACTACATCAACTATCTTATAGTAAGAAGAGATCATTCTTCTACAATTTTTATATCTTCTCAATATCATATTGACAATATCTGTTTGCAGTGAATGTAATGGTTCAAACTTAAGAACACATTCGAGCTTTTCGAATCCATAGTTATAATGGAAACTAGTGATTATAAAAGCAGCAAAGAAGCCAAAATTTGTCTCTCTGATACCATCAAACACAACAAAAGCCTCTACAAAAATTAATTGTTCATCTTTATGCTAATCCGAATCAAACAACTAAATCTTATCAACGAACCCAAATCAAAGTTCGAAAACACTAAGGCTCCAAATCAAAACAGTATACACATGGAACAAATCGGAAGAAGAATGATTTAATCGGAAAATGGAAGAAAGAAATTAAAAATTACCGCTTGAAGAGCTTGTGAAGGCTCTCCTTGATCGATGAGTCTACGAGCGGCGGAGAGGAAATCTCTTGCTGTGCTAGGTTTGTCGCCGGAGGAGTCCGTATCCATCATCTCCGGCTCGGGATCAGCGTTCATGGCGTAATGCATCTGAAAATGGAAGAGAATCCAAGAAAAAGAGAGAATAGTGCCGAGAGGATTCTAGCAACTTCTTTTGTCGCATTTCCCTAATTTCTCCGTACAAATTACACCTCAACTTTTTTCAAGCTTCTAAAAAGAAAAAGAAAAAAAATTGGAACATTTTTTTTTTTTTGTCAACTGGAGTTTTATTAAAAGATACATACGACAGCGTTTACAAGTCATTTTTAAGGCCAATTGATTACAACACTAAACAAAAGAAGGATAAACTCTTGATAACACACGTGTCAAACACAAAGACACATGGAGTAGGACGTGTTGCAAGAGAAACGAGAAAACTTTTCCGTCATCCTTTACCGTCAAAGACTCCGATTCCGGTGAACGTAATCGATGCCGGGAAATGTGCAAACATCGATTTTCTTTGTATTCTCACCGGAGACTGCATATACAGTAACAAGGGATACAATAACATAAATCTTAACCTCATCCGCTTGCCAAATCAAAAAACACAAAGAGATCCGGCAAAAGTCGGGTAAAAGAGGATAGAGATCTTATTGATCCACATAAGTTTGCTCGAATCGAAGCTCCATTACATGTAATAACGGGTACATGCAATCCAAATAAGCTGAAACACATCTTCTTTTCGTTACTTTAGGTGTAAGCAATGTTGATTTTTTGTTGTAACCCGCTAACGGCTGTAGAAACACGACTAACGGAAGCCATGAAAAAGCTGGATAAAAACTGGAAGGCTAGACTAACAACTACACCGGACCTCGTCCGGAGAAGATAAACCCAAAGAAAAAAACAAAGCACGACAATTGGATAAGCCGTAAACACAAGCCGGATACACCGGAAGCCGAGATAGAAAAGTAAAGCCGGATACACCGGAAGCCGAGATAGAAAAGTAAAGCCGGATCTCCACCGGACACAAAAGCCGACAAGGCATGCCGGCAAGTAAAAAGCAAGTTCTCCCTCTCTGAAAGGTTTTAGAGAGAGAAGAGAGAGGAACTTTTTTTTTTTTAAATTGGAACATTTTAAAGCACCAAAAAAAAAGGTTACAATAATTCTTTTTTTTTTTCTTTCCACAAACAACCCCGTTTTAGGTAAGGACTCGTGCAATTATAACTAAGAATAATTTTTTTTTTTTTTCACAAGAGTGTTACTTTATTTTATTAAAAACCAATATAACCATACAGTATATAGGCCAACATAAAAGCCCTTTCATGATATTACAGAAATTTGTGGTCCAAACGAGAGCCACTACTATAGCACCGACTGAAAAAGAAATATGAACTTTTGACTCAATCTTATCGTGTCATCAAGAGGATATAACCTCAACACGTGTCAGACGAGTTATCAGAAGTTTTCCGATAACAACCTTCCGCTGTTGAGCATCGATTCCGGTGAGAAAATCATCGTCGAAATCCAATCGAATTGTGATTTTTTTTGGTAATCACCGAAGCTAAGCCATCGAAACTCCAAGAGAATTTAACAGCCTAAGGAAATCCAATTAAGCGTCGGAAAATTCTTCGTTTCTAATTCACCATCTCTGAAAATTCCTGTAACTTGAGAACTTGAAAGGATCCAAGTGAAAGATTAATATGTTTAAGCAACAAAATACCTAAACATTCATCATCATCCCAGATCTGAGGCAATTATTGAAAGAAAACTTTAAAACTAAAGATAAAAATACATAAGTCAGATCTACGGCGGTGGAAATCTAAAAGCCGGCCAAAGCTGCCAGTGTTAGCCAGACGTTGCCGGAGACACAAGCCGACCATCTCCACTAACTTAGCTGGAAGATGTCAGAGACAAAACCCCGATTCAAACGGGAAGCGAGTTGGTTTTCTGGTTGATAAGAACAAACAAACCAGTTTCTCTCTCTAAAAGATACATGAGAGAGAAGAGAGAGAAAACATATACAACTTTGAGTGATTTCAACGCTCGTTTATTTCTTCTTTTAATTAAGAATAATTTAATATTTATTTTATTAAGTATTTTACTATATTTTGACGATTTACCAAATTTTAATATTCGAATTTAAATTCCCATAGCAAAAAAAAAAATTAAAACAAAAATGTATATATATAAATTATGTCTATTGTGTTTTTGAAAGATAATTTATATTGGTTAAATGAATGGATGTCTTTAATACATGATATTTATAAGAGAACTAGATTCTGATCTGCAAGTACGTGCGGGGATATGTATAAAATTAAGGTTGATAGTTTGTAAGGATCTACTTTTACCGGTAATTTATTTGATAGAATAGGAGATCTTATATAATAAGAGAGAGTTGTCTTTCTGAAATGCTTCCATAGGTTGACACGTGTCCCTTCTCCTTTGAATGCCACGTGTCCCTCTCAATATTCCAACCCTCTTTTGTTCTCGCTTCTTATTTCTTTGGTACCCACACAAAAAAAATCAGATTTCTAAACACAAATTTATCGATCGACGGAGAGACTTAACCAAAAAAAAGAAAAAGAGAAAAAAAAAACCCCCAAAATTTGTCGACAAACAACAGCCCCAAATCGTTAAAACCCCCAAATCATATGAACCCTAGAATCGATAATCCAGAATTCCGAATAGAAGCTTGCTGTAGTCTGACGAATCAGAGTCGAGGCGAAATTTATCATACATAATGTTGGTGTCGTTTGATTTATAGACTCATCATACATACTTTAGATTTATTGTTTGAGTTTGAGTTGAGAAACATCTTCGTTTGATAGTTAGATTGGCTGTCTATATTGTTTTCAAACATGTTATTGTGTTGTTATACTGAAGGAGACTTGAGGATGTCTTGGATTCCTTTGCCGATCGGATCTCAAGGCCCCGCCTGTTTCACACTGATAAACTGCAGCTTGCTCTAGGTACGTATTCCGGTTTATTTTTCTAAACTCCCAATTTTATTTCATAGGGTATAAGTTTATTTCATAGAGTATATGCTGCTTTTGTGTTAGACTATATTATCAGGTAGGGCAACAGAATTGTGGATTCTTATAACTATTTGAAAAAGAAACATGAAACAAATGGGTTACAAGTATCTTGATCTGTAATAGGATTAATTAAGATTTGTCTTTCCTGCTCTTAAAGCTTGTCTGCAGTTCGAGCAAACCATATTAAGGCATTCGTTTCTGATTGTGGAAGATGCAGAATGCTAAAGAGAAGGTTAGATAATCATATAACCCATCCGGCACATGTTATGCATCCCATTTCTTACTCTTTGGCATGATCTAATACTATTCCATTGTCAATTACATGCAGCCACTAAAAGATCAATTCGTTTATTCTAAAATGAATTCACTAAATGAATTAAAAGAATTTCAAAATATAAAAATATGATATTCCACAATTTTGAGTCAAAAAATCAATATTCTAGATTCTTCTTAAAAATGGGAAACTCGTGGAGGAGGTGCAAGAGGTCATAATTTTGAGCATTGACATGAATACACTCTCTATCAAACACAACATCGTAGCTTAGCTTCTCTCATCATGGAAAAACTCGTCCCAACAACCACATGTAACGGTTAATCCAAGGAAACAGCAGGGAACACGGGAACAAGACCGATGAGTATGTCTGGAAAGGACACCATCCCACATTAACAAAAAAAAAACAAAACATGACTCATGTGTAGAAGATGTATGTGTTTATTTTGACCATCTAATCTCTCTCTCACCTACGTTTTCAATTTGTCTATTCTATAGGGACCTACAATGTGTAGTGAGACATGGATAAGCAAAATCTAGAACTGCCGAAAAATGGCTCAAGAGGTTGATTCAAGAGGTTTAGCAAGTTTACCTATTTCACACTCAAGCTTATGATTTAATTAGTCATCCGGGAAATATAAAGCATTTCTTTGTATATATATGCAGACGTACATATGAATTTAAAACTTGGCTTTGAGAACAATTGCTTTCAGTCACTCACATAACATATAGAGAAGTACGTATGTCTTAGTCGTTAGTTACAACATAACGTGAGTCGAGAAAACATTCTGCGTTTGGTTATCAAGTTCCATGATTTTAGAGACCTTATTTCTCGAGGATTTTCTTGATACTCATTTGGAAAAGGAAACAAATTTATTTAACTCAACTAAATTTCTCATGTAAGAAATGCTTTCTTCTCTCCTCTCTTTTTTTCTAAAAAAAAGTATGATACATGTTTTGTTCAATATATTTATCTGTTGATTAGTTCTTCTTGGTGTAGCTCTACGTTTAACTGGTGTTATTTGAGAAGGATCATAATTACCTTTGAAAGCTCTCGAGCGCTTCCTAATTTGTTGGTGACTAGGTTTTATGTTCTCGCAATCAAAGTGGTTGTAAATTTAATATAATGCTTTGTGCAGTGTATGCATAGTTTGAGTTTTCTAACGTATGTATGTTATTAAAATATCTAAAAAATTAATATTGTATTTAATCTTTTATAAGTTATAGTTTGACTGTCTTTAGTCTTCGAGTTTTTGCAATAACTAATGACTTGAATGAAAACCATAAATCACCACATCAATATAGTTAGACTTCAACTTTGTATTATGGTTGGTTTCCTTCTATATATGCTGAGAGAATATAGCAAATGACGAAGATGACATCTTTGTTTTGTTAAATATGTGTAACCACTATTATAACAAATTTCTTTTTTTTTGGAAGAGTTGTGAATAAAGAACATTATTAAAAAATAGAAGAAACTAAAATTTGCTGAGTTGATTAAAATTGTTGTTGATTCCAGAGAATAATTGTTGAAAGAGGATAAGTTGCAAAATACATTGTTTTCATCTTTAACAAAAAAAAAAAAAAACTTCACTCACTCAGTTATTATAAAAAATAAAATTATATTTATTAGCATATAATAAAAAAATTATGTTGCTCATTTTTTTAATATCATGGTAACTTGGTAAGGTATGACTTACATTTTTCTATGCATTAACAATTTCCATCAATAAAGTTTAATTGATGCTAAATATAATAAATACAATATATTTGTAATCAGATCTTCATATATTTTTAATATACATAATTCAATCGTTATCTTAGTTAATATAAATTATAAAAATTATAAACAAATATCCATAAATATGATCACTTCTATCATAGTATATATAACTTATAACAAAATATTTATATAATTATACTCGCGCATCGCGCGGGTTTTCTTCTCTAGTTTTAAATATGTTAGTGTGGTTCAGAGTAATATATCCATTAGGAGAATTTGTTATATGTGGATCTCGGATCCAACACTCAAATAATAACAAATCGAAAAAAATAGAGAATGAATAAAAATCTAGAAATAAGTAATGAATTTCAATAGTAATTTGCTAGAAAAAAGTACAAAGTGTTTGTCTTATTGCCAGAAAAATCATACCCCCTATTACATTGGGATTATCTCATATTTATACTCCCATTCTAAGACATTAATTACATTTAATGTCATTATTACAATTATTTTCATTAATGATATCGGTTTTGATCTTGTCCTTTATTGCTGTAACAGCTATATTTGAACTCTTCATGGGCTTGGGCCTTCTCTTTCATCTTGGCCTCCCGAACTAATTTTCGTGTCCGAGCTCACCCTTCTCCGAGCTGCTCCTTATAATATGGTTTGGCCTTTCTTTATTGGGCTTAAACTCGGGCCCAATCCTGAGGTCGGGATCCGGTATCAACAATTGCCCCCCAAGTCTTCCGAGCTGTTCAGTTCGGATGACTTGGAATTAAATGCTGATTTATTTGATTTTGTCCGGATTTGCTGTGCTTTCCATCATTGTTTCGATTTTCGTGATTACAGCGATTTGATCTCCCTGACATTCGCCGATTTTGTCCTTGATTGATGACTAATTTTTATATTAATATCGTGGGGAAACCGCTCCACTTCCCCATATTCTTTGTGGCGGTTGGAAACAAAAGTAAAACCAAAAATTTTTTTTAATCTTTCTCCTTCGTCTTTATTTTTACCCTTTCCTTGAACTTTCTGAAATGTCGCCGCCTCGTTCTGCTGCTATTGTCCCAACGGAAGAAGAACTTGCTATTATCGCGGCTGGAGACAACATGGCTACTCCTGGTGCCATCGACTGTATGCAACCGGGGAACGAATTTGGTCCATATTGGTCAACCTTCTCTTCCAAGAAATCGCTTGATTTGCTCCGGCGCCTCTGCCATGTTCCGGAAGATGTGGAACTTATTCTTCCGGCGCCGAACGAGTCTCCGGAGTCCGTGCGCCCCGAGTATTGTTGCGCTTACGAAGTTTATTTTAAAGGTTGTGGTTTGCCCTTTCCTATTCCTGAGTTACTGCTTTTGTACTTGGATGCTCTTGGTATTGCTTTCCCGCAATGTACTCCGAATTTAATTCGTAATATCCTGTGCGCGATAACTGTGGCAATGGAGATGAACTTTGCCATTGGTCTTGATGAACTTGCTGAGTTATTCAGCGTTCGCATCGCTCGTGGGAGCGGTACTTTCACGCTCCATCCCCCACATATAGAGCATTATTCGACGGTTTTCCTCTTAAAGATGAAAACTGGAGAAGATACTGGTTCTTGTTCAAAATTGACGAGTCCTCTGCCGGAGGTTTCACTAAGATCTTCAAGACAAAATTTCTGTCCGGACCAGGTAAGGAAATTGTTCCTTTTTTTTATCTCTTCTTATTTGTTTAACTAACATACTCTATCCCTCCGGATTGCTGAATTTGATATTTCTTTGTTTTTAGCGGACAATAAAATAAAACGACCTGGATTTTATCAAGGCTTCTTCCACTTTTTCAAGGCTGCTTCGAAGCAACATATTCATTGGAACTCCTTTACTATCCAAAGGATTCATCGGGGTTTGGACATGATGAGGCGCCGTTTTGGCCGTAAAATTAAGGGTACCATTGACGACGATTGGAGTGAATTGGGTCTTCGTGAACGAAGGGACAAGGAGATAGATATGCTGAATGCTGTTGCCACAATTAGTAAAGAAATGAGGGCTTCGCCTAGCGTTGAGGTTCATCGTAATGCTATCCTTGTCAATGACGGTTCCCTTGAAGCTCTCAGAGTCTTTGGTCGTCCCCCATCTCCTCCTCCAGGTACCGCCGCTCCTGCAGGAGACGACTTTGACGCCACTCTTGCTTCTCTTCCAAAGAGGACTTCGAAGAAACGGACTTCGGACTCAGCGACTGACCCGGTGGCGAGTCCTTCTCAGCGTCCGAAAAGAACTCGCCCCGAGATGCCTCCCCCGCCTACCCCGATCTCTCAATCTTCTGGCGGTTCGGCCCAAATCGGCTCCGATGAAGTCCCTCTGGCAACTCGTCATGAGGTATCCTTTCCACCCGAGCTGATTGTACATGCTCCTGACGATTCGCTTCGAGTTGATTCTGACACTCCAAGAGCTCATACCTCTGAGGTAAGGCCCCGTGTGGATAAGGATTCTCGTTCTCAAGGCTCAAGGTCTAATAAGCCGCCTCGTCGTGGCTCCACTCCTAATCCCGCTTTCACATGTATTTCCATTAAGTCTTATATGTTTGTTTTTCCTTGTCGAAATATGACGAAGATTCTTCTGTTTCAGCTCGTGATCGTGCTGCAAATGTTTTTAAACATCTCGAAACTCAAGCGGGTGATCCTATTCCTCAACTCGAGCGCTGGAGGCCCGAAATTTGCGACCTTTACTCACAATATGCGTATCACGCAGCTCAGGTTGAGTTTCATATTTTTCCGAGTTTCGTTCAATCTCAAGGTTGCTAAATTAAAAATTTTGTTTTGTTTTAGTGTGCCGGCTTTGTTACAAGCCTAGTCCACTGTTACGAATCACGGGTCATTCCCAATAGTGCCGGTAATGAGTCTCTGCAGAGCAGGATTGCAACTTTAGAAAAATATGGGAAAGAGCTTAAAGAGGTTCTGACTCAATCAGAAGCTCGTGCTAGTTCGGCTGACGTTCTGAAAAAAGAACTTGAGAAGGCTCAGGAGCTCGGAAAGGCTCAAGAACAGAGGATTCGATTCTTTGTTGCAAGTGCTTCTTCTTCTAAAGAGTCTTGTGAGGCCATGAGCCTTGAGCTCCACAACATTAAGGCTAAACTCAGAGAACAAGAATTGAAGAATGAAGCCTTAGTTAAACTTCGCGAACATGATCTGAAGGTGTCCAAACACTCAGCTCGGAAGATGGTGAAGACCCGATGTCAAATACTTTTTGATGATATTTCCGAGTACTTCCGTTGTGTTAAAGCGAGGAAAAGAGCTGAAGCTGACTTGGTGGAAATCAATAGCAACAAGCGACTTCTTGTTCAGATTGTTGAGGTCAAAGTCTCTCCTGGTGATGAGCTCGATGTCCTAGACGAGATGCTGAAGGAAATTAATGAGAAACTTTCTTCTCTCCCTCCAATTGATTTTGATCTTCAGAAATATGCTGAATTCTTTGTTGACTCTCCTCCTATTGATGAAACTGGTCCATCCCTGGCTTGTGACGAGAACCTTATGGAAGGAGGTTTTGAATCTTCGGAGAGAATCAACCCTTCATCCGCTTCGGCTCCAGTTACCCTAGAGGTGAACTTTATAATTCCTTATTTTATCTATCAGTTCGGTTCTAACTTTTATTTGCTCGGAAATGAACAGGTGTCCGAGCTTCGAACTCCTGCTGCTTCTAAGACGAATGTTCAACATATTAGCTCGGAAGTTCCTTCACTGGTTTCCGAGAAGGATCCTGAAGACTCAGCCCCTGAGACCCATTAATCATGCGGTTGCATCCGATTTTTTAGGGGAATGTCCCTTTATTTCCAAGACTTTATTCACTGTTCGTTTTGTTGCCTACGGAGGCTTTTATATCTAAAAATTTCACATTGCCTGATGAGGCTTTTAAACCTTGAATTTTAATTCGAATTTTTAGGTTTGCAAAGCCTTTCTATTCGATTCGAAGGTTTTATGTTGTTTGTTGAAAATGTTAGGGTTGATCAGGCCCATCGGTCTTTATTAAAAATTGGACATGTATCCATCTTTTTCGACCCTCTGTTATTTGTTAAATAACTATTTCAAGGTATGATTCTTATACCGAGAAAGATTTTTTTTTTTTGAGTTCTCGAATTCAGGTTCCGAGCTCAATGAGCTCGGAGCTCGGAGTTAAGAAATTCTTTTGGGTTTGAACTTGTGTTTTCCTATTTCACTAAAATGTGAAACCACGCTCTTTTTCTTTGAGCCTGGCCTATGTCCCGGATAAGCCCATCTACTGCCATTAAATTTTGATTTCGAAATTGATTTGACGCTTGAGTTTCCCTAGACCCTCTAGGTCTTTAGGTAGAGTGGCTTAATTACCTCCTTTATCACACTCTCTTACTGCCTTGATCGAGAAACGTGATGTCATGATTACTTCTTTATATTAAGGAAGAGAAGATACGAAACCTTTTAGTTTTCCCATATGTCTTTCTTCCTCTTTCTCTCTGCACATATTTCGTTTTCGATGATCATGTTCTCTTCTTTCTCTAGCGACGATAGCGCTGTTTCAGCTCCTCGTGAAGGTTCTAGGGTACCCGTCCAAGGTCGCCTCCCCTTTCCTCGTCTTCCGACCAGAACCAGGGATGACGCTGGTAAGTTCGTGCCCTTGGGTGTTCAATATCCTGATATGGAGATTCCTGATTGCGTTTATGAATGGTCCTCCGTTCAAGACTACATGGCTGAGGTTTGTTTCTGTTAACTATTTCGTTTTCCATTCTGGAACCTGATAGTAGTACTCTTCGATTTTCTAGGGTTTCCGGACATATTATGTATAGATTTCTGATGCCGGATTTCAAACTTTTCCTTTACTTAGATTGTTGAGAGGCATGATCACCTTGTTACAAAACGGTCTCGCCTAGTTGCTGAGAAAAAGAAGTTGCAATCTAAGATCCTAGACTACGAAAGGAGGATCAGAAGGCTGGAAACGGATCCGATCAACTGGGAGCGCCAGAATTTTGACTCCATACTGCCTATCCCTGATGCCTTCCGAGAATGGATGAAGAATGGAGAGAAAGCCTCCGAGGTTCACCATAAACGTGTTAAAGCTGCTCTGTTGGCGAAGGCTGCTCCTGCTGGTGCTACCCGTGACATCGCTATTGATCATCCTCCCGATGTTCGGCAGAACATTGCTGTTAACAGGCGTAAGCGTGACGCTCCTGGTCCCAACGCTGCTGGGGCTGGCCCCTCATCGTCTGAAGCCAAACGAGCAGACAAGCGCCCTGCCGATGGGCCCTTTTTCTAAATTTTCTTTGTGACTTAACTATGGGCTGAGGCCCCTTTTTCTTAAAAACTTATGCTGTTAATGGGCCCGAGGCCAATTTCCTTTTTAAACAATGGATCCTTTCAAGGATCCCAATATTTGGTTACCATATTTTGCTGATCTAATTTTTGCTCTTATTTCCTTTGCCGAGTAGTAATTTTTACCGCTTTTACTCCTAATGATCTTGATTCGCTCCGTAATTTAGGAAATTGATTTTCCTTATTAGATGATATCGGAGAAAGTTAAATAGATCTAATGGTGCAGTCTCTTCTCATTAAGCAAAATGGGCAGGAGATCAAATTTCAAGCGTTGTAGGTCGAGACGTTCTAAAAACAAGCGTCCAGGTTCTCGGCCTAATGATGCCGAGACTTCCTTTCGCGAAGAGCTTTTCTGTGCCAATCCAGGGGCTGGTAAATGTCGCCTTGGTATTGGTACTGGTATGCAGATTCCTCCGGGAATGCTCGAGCAACTTTCCCCTGACCATTACATTTCTGCGCATGATTATCTTGAGAAGGTATGCTTTTTTGCAGCTTCAACAACTTGATTGAGTATAAAGAAGGTAACTAATTATGATCAATATTGCAGCTCGTAAACAAGTACAAGGGTCTTCGAAGTGAAAGGGAGTTTCTCCAAAGAAAGGTATTTCAGTTTGAAAAACGGATGCTTGAGATCTCGAAAAACCTATGTGTTCTGGAAGCTCACCCCGAACACTGGCTTGATTTGGGTTTTGATCAGTTCTTTGGTGGGATACCAGCTGGTCTTTGGGTGATAATTGACCTCGCAAATCAAGGAGTTGAAGTGTTCGAAAGAGAAGACTAGACTCATATAAACCAAATCCTCAATTGTAGTTTTTTTGTTTTGTTATGTGTTTCGCGCTTTTGAAAACGCTTCCCCCCTTTTTTTTTGAAATGAAATAAAGAGGATTTGTTTGGATTTTATTTAATAAAATAGCTGAACTAATCCGAGCTGCCTACGTACCCTTTTCAGGGATCAAGCCAAATCGTAGTTCGTTTTACAGAAAATAAAATAAGAAATTAAGCGTAAAACTTTTTCAAGTTTATGATGTTCCATGGACGTGGGACGTCTGTTCCATCTTGCTCCTTTAATCGATACACGCCACTCCGGACCACCTCAGAGACTTCGTAAGGCCCCTCCCAGTTAATCCCGAGTTTTCCTGCTGCGTCTTCTTTTTTGTTTTGAAAAACGCGACGAAGGACGAAGTCGCCAACTTTTAAAGGCTGATTCTTAACTTTAGAGTTATAATACCGAGCTGTAGTTTGCTGGTAATTCTGTAAACGAATCAGTGCGCGATCTCGTCATTCGTCAATTGTATCCAACGTATCTTCAAGATTTTGAGTATTCATTACTTCGTTATGAGGCAGTTCATTCCGACGTAGTCCCGGCATCTTGTTCTCGGATGGTACAACCGCTTCCATGCCATACATAAGAGAAAAAAAAGTTTCTCCAGTAGCTCGTCGTGGTGTTGTCCGGTAAGCCCATAGCACTGGTTGCAACTCATCGTACCAACCTCCTTTATACGCCGTCAAACGCTTCTTCAAGTTGGACAGAATTGTTTTGTTGGTTGCCTCATCCTGACCATTCCCCTGTGGGTACCGAGGTGTTGAGTAGCTAATCTTAATCTTCTAGGAAGAGCAGAAATTTTCAAAGTCCGCCGAGATAAATTGTGACCCATTGTCAGTAACTATTTCAGATGGAATACCATGACGACATATGACATTTTTCCACAAGAAGGTCTTAACCTGAGAATCCTTTATTGAAACATAGGCCTCCGCTTCGACCCACTTGGAGAAGTAATCTGTAAGAACAAGCAAGAATTGTACCCCTCTAGTTGATCGATGTAATGGACCGATGATATCCATCGACCAACGGATAAATGGGTAAGGTGCCGTGATAGAAGATAAAAGTTATGAAGGCTGATGAATCAAGGGTGCATGCTGCTGACATTTCATACAACGTCGAGCGTACTTTTCGCAATCCGTTATCATTGTTGGCCAGTAATAACCTTGTCTCTTGATTTTGAACGCCATTGTTCGACCGGACGCATGACTTCCACAGAGCCCTTCATGTGTTTCAGCTGTTACAACATATGTCTCTTCTCCATGAATACACAATAAATATGGGTCACTCAGGCCGCGCCTGTAAAGTGCTCCTCGTATCAAACAATATTTTGCGCTTTGTATGCGTAACTTTCGAGCTCTCCATTTGCCCTCCGGAAGTTCACCGAGTTCGATATACCTTTTGATCAGAATTCTCCAATCACTTCCCCAGACTTCAGATGATGTATCAAATTGCCCCGCTTGAGGTTGTTGTTTTGGCTCTGGTGCTAAATCCAAGGTATCGGCTTCAGTCGCTCCAGTTTCTATTACTTCATCATTTACCTCGTACGATTCGGATTCTTCGGAAGGCTTTTCTACGGATGTTCGTTGCACAGGAGTCTTCCAAACTCTCTTGTTCATGAGTGACTTAGTTTGGCTATTCGGATTTGCCCTGAATTTTGATCTTGTAACAACTGCTACTTGGTCTTGAATTGAAATGCTCGGAGATATAATACTTTCTACCGGAATGATCCTATTAAGATCTGGATCCGAAGTAGAAGCTAAGGCCGCTAACGCATCAGCCGAAGTGTTTTCACTCCGGGGAATTCGAATGAGTTCGAAATGTTTAAAGTTTGTCGCTAAATTCTTGACTAAGTGGAGGTAAGCTTCCATTCACTGATCCTTAGCTTCGTAATCTCCATTAAACTGATTGACTACGAGCTGCGAATCGCAATAGACCGTGAGTTCCTTCACGTTTAAGCTCGCTGCAAGGCGCATTCCGGCTATTAAAGCCTCGTACTCTGCTTCGTTGTTTGACGCTGGAAAAATAAGTCGAAAAGATTGTTCTATCACCTCCTTTCCGGGTGCAACAAGCCTGACGCCAATTCCCGAACCAAGTTTAGATGAAGACCCATCAACGTGGAGCCACCACATGCTTCCCATAACTAGTTCATCAATTGAGTCCGCGGTTGGTAACTCAGTTAGGAAATCTGCCAAAACCTGTGCTTTCGCACTGGTCCTTCCTTTGTACTCGATATCGTACTCACTTAACTCTACTGCCCACTTGGCAAGTCTTCCCGACTGTCCTGGACTATGTAGAATAGTTCGTAATGGATGGGAGGTTAACACCTCGACTGGATGTGACTGAAAGTATGGTCGCAACTTGCGTGCTGACATTACAACCGCTAGTGCTAACTTTTCCATCATTGAATACCGTGTTTCTACATCGAGAAGAGTTTTACTAACATAGTAAATCGGCTTCTGCTCGCCACGATCGTCTCAGACTAGAACGCCGCTGACTGAATGACTCGACACTGAGACGTATAAATATAACTTTTCCTCAGACTCTGGTTTGGATGTGAGGAAAGAAACCAGGGAGCTAGAATGTGACAACCATCCTTTTCCAACATTCCGGTTTGTTGATAGGAATAAACTAGTAAACTATCAAGAATCGAAGCTGACATAAGGTGTAAATGCACATACCTCAAGTAGGATCAGCCAACTGTTAGCACCTGACCCGAAACTACGATTGAGATGATCACCAGTGAGCGTCCCATCTAAGCACACTGTAACAAATCAGAACTGAACAAACAATACTTATCATCAAAACACTCAAGACAAGTAATCAACAGAAAAGATTGAGTTCTTCCACCAATAACGAGGAAATTATGAATCTTAGAGCACACATTCAAAGCTCCAAATGTGTTTCCATCAAAGTTTAGCAAACTCTTCATCACATCATAACAATGCATGTAAAACAAAATTAAAATTATGAACCCATAGCTACTGAAACTCAACCTATTCATGAATCATGAATCAGAGTCTAAGAAAGTAAGCAACAAATAAAATCGAACTCCAACTTTGCGATTCGAGCCAAATTTGAGAAAAAATAAAATAAAATTGGGTGTGTTAAAGCATGCGAAGCCATCACAACGCTCAAGCAGCAATCAATCTTCATCGCAAAAGACATCAAAATCAATACAAAAAATTACATCGAAAGAGAATCGAATCTCGTTACCTGTTAGGAAAATACAAAATAAATAATCATACAAAATCTTAATAACTTTGACACCCATTATTAAGTCACTTGCTCAATTGACCAAAAATCTGCACCATATAAAATACCTAATTACCTAAACTACAAAACCGTAAAAATAAATTGAAAATTATTATTTTTTTTTGTCAACATTTGGGCCACAATTGGCCGGCCCATTAGCTTAATTCCTACAAATTGTAGGGTCGGGGACTCGATCCCTGATGTGATGGTGTCTGTCTTCTGTGGACTTGCCACTAGACCAAGATCATTTCACAAATTGAAAATTATTATGTTGTCAGATTAATTATATGGAACTGAATTGTTTAATAGGTAAAGACAGACAGAGCGTGACATCCTGTCTTTTGATTGTTGGCAATGAGCACGTTCAACTTGTTTTTCACTGGTGAATCAATCCGTTTATAAATTAATTTGACAATAGAATATTTTTTTTTCTAGTGGCCTTAAAACACTACTTATATATTTATCAATTATTACGGATTACGAATAGGACAATTATATGCGTCTCTATACTATAGATATCATAACTTCATGGCTTTCATTATACTCCAAGCTGTGTAATGTTTTGTTAGGCGATGAATGAGCAAGAAGCTTTTTCTGAAAATTCCACTCCAATAATAGGGTGAAGAAAAGTACTAAGAACAGAAAAAGCCATTTTAATAGTATCGTGTTTAATTTTAATTTTATCAAAATATAGCTATTATATAAACACCCACTCTTCACGAGTACATTCACTCACCAATGGATCGAACACAATAACACAATGGCACTATATATCGATCAGAACTGTAACAAACTTGAGCTTGTACATTCACGAGTACATTTGAGCTGTAACAAAACCCAAAACGGAAGCTGCTGGTTAAAAGAAGACCAAGAACGGTTCTTATGCCAATCAAGAAGAGCTCTGAATTTCACTTTAAAAGAAAGAGTTGGATCAAAATAAACCGGGAGACCAACATTTGAACCTCTCCACAGCGCATGAGCATAAGGACATCCAAAAAAGAGATGTTCTAAGGTTTCATCTGTAGCACAACACCTTTTACATTGTGTATCCATTGTAATGTGACGACGCTTTAAAATAGCTCCAACAAGAAGACTACCAGTAACAATACGCCAACAAAAGTGCTTGTGTTTTGGAGCTATTTGCAACTTCCAAATCGCAGACTTAAATTCAAGTAAACCCGGTGGAGGGAGAATATCTTGAAACTGGCCTGGGAGGTGCGTTTGTAACCAATATCCAGACTTAACCGTATAGATATCTGAATCTGTATAATGCCAACCAAGAAGATCCGGAGCAACTTGATTAGTAAGACGGATTCTTTGAATAATTGCCACATCTTCCGGAACAATAAAAGTTTCTAAAGCCTGAAGATCACAAACTTTCTGATTTTCATGCATCAATTGATGAACATAAGTAACAGTGGGAACTAGACCATCATGACAACGAGGTGGTCGAGGTGGGTGAGTTGGTAGCCAGGAATCTGTCCAAATTTGCGTTTCCTTAACATCACCAATCAAAACTGAAATACCTTTTTTGACAAGATCTCTACCTTCCATCAGGGAACGCCAAACAAAAGAAGGCCGAGAGCCTAAACCAGCATTTAGCAGATTGGTAGAAGCAAAGTATCTACCTTTAAGGATCCTAGCTACCAAACTATTAGGAGACTGCATAATACGCCAGACCTGCTTTCCTAGCATAGCAATATTAAAACTTTCGATGTCACGAAAGCCCAATCCTCCTTCAGCTTTAGGGAGAGCCATTCTTTTCCAAGCAAGCCAGTGCATTGGCTGTTTATGAGGATCCTTTCTCCACCAAAACCTTGCTAAAAGCTTGTTAATGTCCTCAAAGATTCCAATAGGGAGCTTAAAATAATTCATAGTATACACCGGAAGGGCAAGAGCAACTGTTTTGATTAAAATCTCTTTGCCTGCCTCAGATAAATAACGAGTAGCTCAGCCTTGAGTTCTTTGATGAACTTTATTCTTTATGAATTCAAAGATCTTCTTTTTCTTTCTACCTATCTGCTCTGGGAGACCCAAATACTTACCACAGCCACCATCATTATGAATGTTAAGAATACGTCTTAATTGAGTTTTCACTTGAGGCGAGACTCGGGCACCAAAAGTAATGGCAGACTTGTGCAAATTCACTGCTTGACCAGAAGCCTTATCATAATTTGCAAGAACTTTCATTACTGTTCGACAAGACCTGGGATGAGCATGACAGAAAAACAAAGCATCATCAGCAAATAAAAGATGATTTAAAGTAGGACCTATTGTACTAATTTTCATTCCTTTTAAAGCACTAGTGGAAGCTGCTCTAGTTAATAAATGAGAAAGAACTTCCGAACAAAGAATAAAAAGATAAGGGGATATAGGATCTCCTTGTCGAATTCTCCTCCTTGGTTGGATCCTGCCTTGAGGAGAACCATTAACTAAAATAGAGAAGGAAACAGATTCCACACACTGCATAATCCAAGAGATCCACTGAGGATCAAAACCCATATGAGCCATAGTGTCCTTCAAAAAATCCCATTCTAGACGATCATAGGCTTTAGAGATATCCGTCTTAATAGCCATATAAGACTTTGCCCATCTTCTACGGGACTTAAGAGAGTGAAGCATCTCATGAGCTATAATTACATTATCCATAATGTTTCTTCTTGGGATGAAAGCAGCCTGGTTCTCAGAGATGACTGAAGATAAATTAAGCTTAAACCACCTATTTACCAGGATCTTTGAAACAATCTTATAAGTGACATTACAGAGCGCAATTGGTCTGTAGCACTCATAATCTTTGGCGCATCAATCTTTGGGATTAGACAAATATTGGTATGATTCATACAATTAGTGAACTCCCCTGTCGTGAAAAAACTTTGGATTTATTTGATGACAGAGTCTTTAATATCAGGCCAAAATTGTTGATAAAAAGCTCCAGTGAAACCATCTGGACCTAGAGCTCTATCAGGACCAATGTCAAACACTGCTTGTTTTATTTTTTCCTCTGTGACTGGTCTAGTTAAATCTCTGTTAATCTCCTGAGAAACCCGAGGTTGAAAGCCTTCAAAAAATGAAGAGTAATTCTCTTGAGCATTGCGAGTTGATTGGAACAGACTTGTGAAATAGTCAGAAGCAACCTGACAAATCTTAGTAATTCTGTAAACAGTGCGACCTGTATCATCATCAAGAGCAATAATCCGCTTTCGAGCTGTCCTTGTCTTAGTTGAAGCATAGAAAAACTTAGTATTTCTGTCGCCATTATGAATCCACTCTTGCCTACTCTTTAAACGCCAAAACTGATCTTCATCGTGACAGGCTTGAGCTAAATGTCGTCTAATAACAGAGATATCCTGAGTTGAGTAACTGATATGCTCAAATTTACCCTGAGCTACTCTCTCAAATTAGGAGATCACTGTAGTACTTAGGGATCGTTTCCACAGGGACTTAGTTACACAATAGGCTTTAAGTCTCAGATTATGCTAAACCAAATAGATGTAAAAGAAAGAAAACAATTGCAGAATATTAAAACGAGTTGTAAACAGATCAGAGAAAGCGTTAGATCCAGGGAATTCTCAGGAAATCAGGAATGATAAATGTATGATTAGTCAGGATAAATCAGTCAATGTTCTCGAACTTAAACACAATTGTAAAGCTAACCAACTTCCGTTGTGAAAAATCCTAAACCTAGAAACAGAATCCCAAATCCCTTTGTGAATTCTAAGAATCTAAGTTTGCATTAAAATGAAGTTCAATATGTTCACAAGACCCTAAACTAAATTCCTTTGTGAATAGGAGTGTTGCTAATCAGAGATAGGTTCAAGCTATCAATCCTACTTCCGCAGAGACTAACAACCTAAGTTCAAATTCAAGGTGATCAATCAAGAATAAGCAGTAAGAACAATCTCAGATTAAGAACAAATAAGATAGACAATCCTTAACTAATCAATTCATTAAATCAAACCATCAAACCTTTGTGAGAAAACCCTAAATCTAACTAGTGAATTACTCAGACATAATCAATGCAATAACACAAGAGATAAAAAACAAAATCATTATTAAGATTAAGAGTAAGAAATAACAGGGGTTCACAATCAGGACTTGAAGAATCAGGAACAGAAAGATTTCCCCAAAGCTCTCTTTTCAAAACCTAGAACAAAGTAGATATCTCTAGCTAAAGCTTAACAAAGTCTGGATGTCTCTTTTAAAACTCGAAAAACACTATATATACAAGTCTCTGGACGTCTAGGGCTTGATTAAGGCGGTCTAAGGAATTTCAAATAGACTTGGAATCGATTTGGGCTTCAAACTCGAGCAGCTTCTGTTTTCGGGTCTCCTGTCGATCGACACAACTAATGCCTGTCGATCGACACGCATCGTATTTCTGGACAGAGAAGGCTGCAAATCCGCATTGATCTTCATTTCTTCATAAAAGCTCCAAATTGATCCCTTTTTTATCCTTTTTCTCCAAATAAGCTCCAAACGTCAATTAACCTGTAAACACACTAAAACACTACAAAAACACTAGAAAGACTCTAAAAACGGGTCCTAAATCGTATAGATAGAGGGTAAAATATGAGGTATATCAACTCCCCCAGACTTAGCTTTTGCTTGCCCTCAAGCAAAACACAAACTAAATCCGTGGAAAGAGGTTTGAAAACACGAAAACTCACCTTTGCCTTTAATGCCTTGCCTTAGTCATTCGAACCAAATCCATATGCCTAACAGACAAGCCTAAAACGAACCACCATGTACTTCTCCGCTGAAATCACAATGAAACCAAGAAACGCCCAAAACATCTCCACACATTTATCAAGAAAGCCTTCATCACCGGGTCTCAATCAATGAAGTCAATGCACCAGAACCTTCTAGGCTCATTCACTGTACTCTACCATGAAAAACTCAACATATCCAACGCTGAATAACCTTACTGTCCCCCAGACTTATTCTTTTGCACACTCATGTATTCTTTTTTTTTTAGAAACCTCAGGGTGAAATAATGAGATCATCGATAATAATTTACCTACTCTTCTAACAACCCTGCACGATCATTCCAGACAAGAGCAGAGTAATGGGATCATCGATTCGCATCTACCCTCTAGCTCGCAGGAAATCATCTCGTCTTTTATAAGCAATAACAAATCCTTTATTTTTTCTAGACTAGGGGAAAGGGGTACCATTGTTTTCAATGTAAGCTATCAGGTCTGAACAAAGAATCAAGTTCTTAGAAACACTAACCACATTGATGAGGTAAAAGGAAGAGCTCAGAAATTGGCTCCGGCTTTAATGAATCTTGATGGGAATTTGTTTGTCTCTGGTTCACCGCTCAATCATTGGATTTTTCATTAGTCGGAATCAGACTTTATCTGTAGCATTAGTCAACCAGGCAAAACACGAAAGAAAAAGGATCATAGTTTCAACAAAATTTTGACTCAATAAAACAAAAGAAAAAGACTCAAATGGTTAGATATAGATGGTTAGTAAGAAAATCATAAAACCAAAACAAAGAAAAATACGTCAGTACTTTCCTCCCCCAGACTTAAGTAACACTGTCCCCAATGGTAAAAAGTCTTAGGATCGGAGATAAAAATCAAAAATAACTTGAATTGAAAATTGATGAATTTTTGCTAAGTTAGAACCAGTTACCCCGTGGGCTGTCGATCGACAGGAATGGAGTGTGTCGATCGACAGACTGTCCGTGATCAGACAGAGCTGAGGCAAAATTTCTGCAAGATTGTTGGTGTTTTGTTGAAGTTTTCACACATGAATTTCCTGCTGTAAGCTGTGGAAAGACAATCAAACATCAAAGCAAAACCAGAATCCTGAATAGATAAGCATTAGTTCCATCAATGACAAATCAAGTTAGTGAAAAATCAAAAGATAAAAATCCTAAAAAGAAAAAGTGATAGAGTTAGAAAAACCAAACCAGTGGGTTGCCTCCCACTAAGCGCTTCTTTTAAGTCATTAGCTTGACTGTGGTGATAGTCAGGCGGGTGGTGGGGTGGCAAGGTCTAGGCTACCCCCTTCAGGAATAGCAGCTGGTGCGAAATAATGCTTAACCCGTTGACCATTAACTGTGAACTCCCTGGTTCCGTCTGTTGTAGTCAGGACAACAACACCGGATCGTCGCACAGCTTTGATTATGAACGGACCTGACCAACGTGAACGCAATTTTCCAGGAAACAACTGTAAACGAGAGTTATATAGAAGTACCTGGTCGTTGGGTTCGAAGTGGCGTTCAAGGATGTGTTTATCGTGATAAGCCTTTGTGCGTTCTTTGTAGAGTTTGGAGTTCTCATAAGCGTGGTGTCTAATCTCATCAAGGTCATTAAGTTGGATAAGCCGCTTCTCGAAAGCTGGTTTGATATCGAAGTTTAGCTTGTGGACTGCCCATTCAGCTTTGTGTTCGAGTTCAACGGGTAGATGACATGCCTTCCCATACAACAGATGGAATGGAGTTGTGCCAAGCGGAGTCTTGTAAGCTGTCCTGTAAGCCCAGAGTGCGTCATCCAGCCTTGCGGACCAATCTTTACGCGTCTTACCAACAGTCTTCTCAAGAATCTCTTTGATTTGTCGATTAGAGACTTCAACTTTGCCTGATGTCTGAGGATGATAAGGAGTTGCAACACGATGTTGGACACCATGCTTTCTGAGTAGCTTTTCAAAGACCTTGTTAATAAAGTGAGAGCCCCCATCGCTTATTACAATCCGAGGAATGCCAAAACGAGGGAAAATGATGGTCTTGAAAAGTTTGACAACCACAGACGAGTCATTCGTCTTGCTTGCGATTGCCTCCACCCATTTAGACACATAGTCCACAGCCACTAAGATATACTTATGACCATAAGAGGATGGGAAAGAGCCCATGAAGTCAATACCCCAACAATCAAAAACTTCAACTTCAAGAATAAAGTTCTGTGGCATCTCATTACGCTTGCTTATCTTCCCACGCCGTTGACAAACATTGCATTTGGAGATGAATGCATGAGCATCTTGGAACATGGTAGGCCACCAAAATCCAGCTTGAAGTACTTTAGATACGGTCTTAAAGGTAGCAAAATGTCCAGCATAATCAGAGCCATGACAGTGGAATAGCACATCCTGGACCTCAGACTCAGCAATGCATCGGCGATAGATTCCGTCTGAGCAATGCTTGTACAAGTAAGGTTCGTCCCAATAATACCGACGAAGCTCACGCATGAATTTCTTCCTAGCATAGCCCTGAAGATCCTCAGGTTCATCATCTGCAGCAAGATAATTAGCAATATCAGCATACCATGGTCGATTAGGGAAATCGGAGATAGCAGACAGCTCAACAGAAGTAGTTGCATCATGGCCCGATGTGTGTCGATCGACACATCCGAAAGGCTGTCGATCGACACAGTCTGCAGAATCAGATAGGGACGAAATTTCGCTTGATGGGTTTGTATCGATAGCATAGACGTTTTCTTCAGGGAGAAAATCGTCAATAGGCACATCTTCGTCGATCTTTATCCATGATAGATGGTCAGCAACACCATTCTCTGCTCCCTTCTTGTCCTTGACTTCCATGTCGAATTCCTGTAAGAGAAGAATCCAACGCAAAAGTCTCGGCTTTGCATCCTTTTTCTGCATCAAATACTTAAGAGCAGAGTGGTTAGTGTGCACAATGACTTTAGAGCCAACCAAATAAGAGCGAAACTTCTCAAAAGCAAAGACTACAGCTAGCAGTTCTTTCTCAGTAGTAGCATAATTGCGCTGAGCATCATCTAATGTCCTGCTAGCGTAGTAGATCGCATGAAGCTTCTTGTTCTTGCGCTGTCCCAGAACAGCTCCAACTGCAAAATCACTGGCATCACACATTACTTCGAAAGGCAGAGTCCAGTCAGGTGGTTGCACTATTGGAGCGCTCACCAATGCTTCTTTGATCTGTTGAAATGCTAAAAGACAATCGTTAGAGAAATCAAATTTAACATCCTTACAGAGCAAAGCAGTGAGTGGTCTGGCAATTTTGCTGAAATCTTTGATGAAGCGCCTATAAAATCCAGCATGGCCAAGAAAACTGCGCACATCCTTCACACAAGTGGGCGGTTGTAGGCTTGTCATTACCTCAATCTTTGCGCGATCCACTTCGATTCCGACTTCGGACACTGGGTGGCCAAGAACTATGCCATCACGAACCATGAAGTGACATTTTTCCCAATTTAGCACCAGATTCCTCTCCTCACAGCGAGTCAGAACCTTGCAAAGATTAGCAAGGCAAGCCTTGAATGATGATCCGTAAACGGAGAAATCATCCATAAAGACTTCCATGTAATCTTCAATCATGTCAGTAAAGATTGACATCATGCAGCGCTGAAAGGTAGCAGGAGCATTGCATAGCCCAAATGGCATTCGGCGATATGCAAAAGTACCATAAGGACAAGTGAACGTTATCTTCTCCTGGTCATCCGGATGTATAGGGATCTGAAAGAAACCAGAATACCCATCAAGAAAACAATAATAAGGATGATTGGCTAACCTTTCCAGCATTTGATCAATGAAGGGCAATGGGAAGTGGTCTTTGCGCGTGGCAGCATTCAATTTCCTGTAATCGATACACATCCTGTGTCCAGTCACTGTCTTAGTCGGAATCAACTCGTCCTTCTCATTCTTAATGACAGTGACGCCTCCTTTCTTAGGGACTACATGTACTGGGCTGACCCAATTGCTGTCAGAGATTAGGTAAATAATCCCTGCTGCCAGGAGTTTCATGATCTCCTTTTTTACTACTTCTTGCAAGTTTGGCTTCAGTCTCCTTTGATGTTCAATCGATGACTTTGCATCGTTCTCAAGGTGTATCCTATGCATGCACAAATCTGGAGAGATACCTGAAATGTCATCAAGAGAATAGCCAAGAGCCTTGCGATGTTGGCGCATCTTGCTTAGCAATAGGGTGAGCTCTGCATTGTTCAAGGAAGCATTGACAATTATAGGATAGGTAGAATTGGGTCCAAGAAAAGCGTACCTTAGCCCGGCAGGGAGCTGTTTGAGCTCGAGTTTAGGAGCTTTTTCTTCACTCCAATCACTAAGCGTGGCGTGTTATGTGGCTGATCCAACTGGTTCTTCCTGTGTTAATAGTTGTAGGACATGTTTGCTAGAATCGATCATGTTGACATATCATGTGGTGATCGCATCGAGATGCTCTATTTCTCGAGAGGATGAAGCTAAAGCGCGCTCCAGAGGATCTGTGGAATGCATATCAAAGAAAAATTCCTCAGCGAGATTAGTAAGAGTATCAACATAGAAAGTCTGACCGTTGATCGTGGGTTTCTTAATCAATTTGCTCATGTCGAATTGCATGCTTAGATCTCCAACGTTCAGTACAATCTTCCCCTTCCTCACATCAATAATGGCACCAGCAGTCGCCAAGAAAGGTCTTCCAAGGATTAGAGGATCCTTAGGCTGTTCATCATACTGCAAAACAACAAAATCAGTTGGAATAATGCAGTCACCAATGCGTACTGGGACATCTTCCAGGATTCCTTCAGGGAATCGTTGGGAACGATCAGCGAGTATAAGCGAGATCCCAGTTGGCTTGAAGTCAGTCATGTCGAGAGCCTTAGCAACAGAGTAGGGCATTAGATTGACACTGGAACCTAAATCACAAAGAGAACGTTTAAACCTGTTGATATGTCTATATTTTACAGGTTTTAAGCATTGATTTCTCATCATTTTAGCATTGTATCATCCCCTGTTCATACCATTTTTAGTCATTTATAGTCACTTTGCATGTTTAGTAGGTTATTGCATGAGCATTGCATACATCCATGCATTTGGAGTTGTTTAGGTACCAAAAGGAGTTGTTTATGGGAAGAAAGGAGCTGGATCGACCAAGCCACTCGAGCAACTGATCGATCTACTCTTCTCGAGCTTCCTATTATATTTTCGGCTGGGATTTAGCTTCCGACGTCTTCATCAAAGTTGTAGATAATTGAGGCAGCTTTCCAATGCCGGTGGTTTCAGGTCAATCGAAGTTGTGGTTCGAAAGTTACGCCTGTTTTAACATAGCATCGACCTGCTGCATCGAGTTGTGTGGTCGATCCCAAGGCAAAAAGGTCCCAGCTTTGAAGAATGGCACACCATCGACCAGTTTGATCGATCTCCTTGCTCGATCCTGCGCCAACCACCTTTGACTTTTGTCTTTTAGTGAATTAGGGTTTTGACTTTTCTAAAAGTACTATAAATACAGCTGTTTAGTGCTGAGACAAATGATGCTACCTAAGCTTTAGTTTTCCTTTATCTTTTCTCTCTTTTCTCTCTTTCTCTCTAAACTCTTTTAAGCTTTTGTAATCCAGATCTCTTTCAATCTATTAATCTTTTGCACTTTCTACATTCACAGTCTTTCTAATCTCATCTTTATCTTCATGATTATGCTGTTTATTTTATTTTCTGGGTTTTTGCATTTTTTGATGATTGCTGAGTAGTTTTGTTAGGGTTCTTGAGGATGGGTTAGGTTAGTGAGGAATCTTTGATCTTCTAGGGTGTTTAAGCTTAGATCTGTGTAGATCCCTTCTGGGTGAGTGTTCTTAATGCTAATTTCTCTCTGATCAATTGGAATTAGACCCTAGGTGATTCATGCCCGAAAGGTGTTCGATGAAATGCCTGAACCAACTTTTTCCAGAGATTTACATGTCTAACCCAAGAGATTGGTTGCTTAGAGTGTTTATTGGCTTTAATAGGTCGAATCATAATGCCTGCTTTGCTATGCTTCTCTAGAGAGATCTAGGTTTGGAGGCAGTTCTGCTTGAGGATCTCTGTCACGAGAGTGGATTGATCTGTTGTTGAACCTATTGTCTAGGGATTAGCTCTGTGTGAGTTTTGTTAGACACCCATGTTTGATTAAGGAGGAATCACTGATCCATGATGCCCATTCTCAGGAATTCTATTTTGTCATCTGATCACTTGCTGCTCGCTTCATCTGTTTTAGCTCTTGCTAGTTTTTACTTGTTCTTGCATCTGTTGTTTTTCTCTTTTTGTTCATTTAGGTTGTTAGTCACCAAAATCATATCATTGGCTTAGATTAGATAGTTTCATACAATCCTGGTGCGTTAATCTCTACTCTCCCTTGGATTGACACCTCAAGTACTACGATGGTATTGGGGAATTGATGACCCTTTGGATCTCCGAAAAATCCACTCATCACCTGTCAGAAAATATAGAGCAATCTAAGACAAATCGTCCGTGATCAGGTAGTTTCTTTGGAATTCGGTTCTGAATTATCGCGCTGACTTCTTCAGAGATGCTCATCACGCCTTGCTCAAGACTCAGATTGTTAGTCACCATACGCTTCACATAGCGTCGGATCACAAGTGTAGTGCGGATGGCATCAACAAGCGGCATCTCTATTATAAGCTTATCCATCATAGCTTTGCACTACAGCGGCGTTTTGGGCAACCAAAGCATCAATCTTATGAACGTGAGTGGTTAGGGCGGTGATTTTCCCGTTCAGGTCTGAATAGACATTGTCGATCTTTGCTCCTAGGTCGACCGTGAGCTTTTGCTGACCCTCTAGCAGTTGCTTGAACATGACAGTGATATTGCTGTCAGCACTTTGCGATGGTGGAGCTTGGTAAGAAGTTCGTCCATAGTTGGTAGCGGAGTTGTTGGGTAGCTGAAAGTTTCTTTGGAAATCTGACTTGGGAACATAACTTGGTGAACCAAAACGTTGTCCACTTGAGTTGTTGTAGCCTCTGTTTCCCTGTTGATTTCCAAACCGTTGTCCCTGAAAACCTACACCATTCACATAGTTGACATCTTCCTCATCTCCTTGTTGTCCCGGCTCAATGGTCTCAACTTGGTCAGCAAAGTTGACAGATTTCTTGCCCATCAGAAAGTTGGCAACCATATCAATCTTCGCATTCACTTCAGCAATTTCTTTTCCACTACCAGTCCCTGCTAGCTTCTTTCGCTCAAGATCAGCATTCTTGGTGCTGTTAGCTTGCGACAAGTTCTCAATCAGTTTCATAGCTTCAGTAGGGTAGCGAGTGTTGAAATTTTCGTTACTTGCTGCGTCAAGAGCCATTTGGTGCCTCCAATCAATACCACGATAGAAGATTCCCAAGAGTTGGACAATGCTAAACCCATGGTGAGGACAATCCTTTTGGTGAGATTTAAAGCGCACCCAAGCGGCTTTAAAGGCTTCAGCTGGTCCTTGGGTGAATTGAGAGATCTTCTTTCTCAGCTCCTCAGAACGCGCATCATCATAGAAGTTGCACAAGAATGCGTTCTTTGTCTCTTCCCAGGTAGTTAAAGAACCAGTTTCTAGATTCTTCAACCATGCAGAGGCTTCTCCACTCAGTGAATGTGGGAAAAGCTTGCAGTACAGGAAATCCATAGAGACTCCATTAGCTTTGATGCTGCTTGCAATGTCCTCAAAGTTCTCTATGTGATCCATCGGATGCTCGTTCGGTAAACCATGGAAAGGATGTTGACCAACAAGAGTGTAAAACGCCAGTTTCAGCTCAAAGTCATTCTTCTGGATGGTAGGAAGACGAATGGCGGACCGGTTGGCATAGAAGAGGTCTGGACGATTGTACTCGGCAAGAGTCCGAGCATTTTCAGGATCATCAGCGCCTACAAGCTGTTCTCGTCCATTCTGTCGATCAACACGGCCAGGTGCCTGTCGATCGACACGCTGCGGGTTTGGAGGCTGATTGCCTCCTGCTGCGGCCAATGCTCTCGCATCAACTGGTGGTATGATCTGGTCGTGTTCATCACAAACTTGGCCTGCTGCATTCAAATAGGTCCCATCAGCCTAGAGAATCGGAGCGTCTTGTCTTTCCATCTCAGTTGATTTTTTGTTCTTTCTTCCTTCTCTTTCGATTCTCCCAAGTTCTTCGGTTGAATAGCTCAGTAACTCAGGATTCTGTGTATATCTGGTTATGCGACTGGACATGCACCTGAAACACACAAGAAAAAGAAAGAAAAAGAGAAAGTGAGAAAAGTAAAAAGAAAAAGTTTAGAGAAAATCCTAAACTGGAACCTAATGGTAGACAAAAAGTCCCCAGCAGCGGCGCCAAAATTTGATATGCTCAAATTTACCCTAAGCTACTCTCTCAAATTAAGAGATCACTGTAGTACTTAAGGATCGTTTCCACAGGGACTTAGTTACACAATAGGCTTTAAGTCTCAGATTATGCTAAACCAAATAGATGTAAAAGAAAGAAAACAATTGCAGAATATTAAAACGAGTTGTAAACAGATCAGAGAAAGCGTTAGATCCAGAGAATTCTCACGAAATCAGGAATGATAAATGTATGATTAGTCAGGATAAATCAGTCAATGTTCTCGAACTTAAACACAATTGTAAAGCTAACCAACTTCCGTTGTGAAAACTCCTAAACCTAGAAACAGAATCCCAAATCCCTTTGTGAATTCTAAGAATCTAAGTTTGCATTAAAATCAAGTTCAATATGTTCACAAGACCCTAAACCAAATTCCTTTGTGAATAGGAGTGTTGCTAATCAGAGATAGGTTCAAGCTATCAATCCTACTTCCGCAGAGACTAACAACCTAAGTTCAAATTCAAGGTGATCAATCAAGAATAAGCAGTAAGAACAATCTCAGATTAAGAACAAATAAGATAGAAAATCCTTAACTAATCAATTCATTAAATCAAACCATCAAACCTTTGTGAGAAAACCCTAAATCTAACTAGTGAATTACTCAGACATAATCAAGGCAATAACACAAGAGATAAAAAACGAAATCATTATTAAGATTAAGAGTATGAAATAACAGGGGTTCACAATCAGGACTTGAAGAATCAGGAACAGAAAGATCTCCCCAAAGCTCTCTTTTCAAAACCTAGAACAAAGTAGATATCTCTAGCTAAAGCTTAACAAAGTCTGGATGTCTCTTTTAAAACTCGAAAAACACTATATATACAAGTCTCTGGACGTCTAGGGCTTGATTAAGGCGGTCTAAGGAATCTCAAATATACTTGGAATCGATTTGGGCTTCAAACTCGAGCAGCTTCTGTTTTCGGGTCTCCTGTCGATCGACACAACTAATGCCTGTCGATCGACATGCATCGTATTTCTGGACAGAGAAGGCTCCAAATCCGCATTGATCTTCATTTCTTCATAAAAGCTCCAAATTGATCCCTTTTTGATCCTTTTGCTCCAAGTAAGCTCCAAACGTCAATTAACCTGTAAGCACACTAAAACACTACAAAAACACTAGAAAGACTCTAAAAACGGGTCCTAAATCGTATAGATGGAGGGTAAAATATGAGGTATATCAATAACCTGGTGAAGAAAGAGCCTGGTTCAATTGATATTTTAAAACCCTAATATGATCAGCATCATTAGTACGATTCTGTCGCTTCCAATGAGACATAGATTTCCTGCAATTCTGAAGTCTATCCTGCAAAGAAGCAGCAATATCCCGACGAGTTCAAATTCTAACAACTGTGTTCCGAAAATCCTCATGATGATAGAGTCTCCTATCATAAATAAAGCTGCCACGATACTTATCAATAGCACTAGCAAAAGAAGTAACCAGGGGCCTGTGATCTGATTCCTCAAACGGTAAAAACTCAACTTGTGCTGAGGGAAACATAGCAAGCCATTCTGAATTGGCCATAGAACGATCCAAACAACAGTGTATATCATGAGAGTACCTCTTACCTGACCAAGAAAACCGATCCCCTACTGATTTGATATCATGAAGATCACAAGCAGCTATCATTCTCCTGAAGTCGACAAAACTACTCTCAGGCCGTCTTGGCCCTCCTCTCTTTTCATCATTACCTCTAATCTCATTAAAATCTCCCATAAGAATCCATGGATCATGTCTAGTAATTGAGATACGTTCAAGTCTTTCCCAAAGAATATGTCTGTTTGCAGGCTCAGGGTAACCATAGACAAAAGACAAGTAGAACAACTTTCCATTACTTGAAACCTTACAATCTACTAGATTAGGAGAATAAGAAAGAACATCAACAGAAACATCATCTTTCCAAAACACAGCAACACCCCCACTTAAACCAATAGGAGGAACAGAGAAAACTTGATTAAAACCCAACTCGGCACAAACGTCTCTAACTCTGTCATCCTTCTGTTTTGCCTCTAATAGGCATAAGATGTCCGGGAAATACAACCTTTGTATTTCCTTTAGGCGTCGAACTGTAGAGTCTATGCCCATACCCTGACAGTTCCAAACAATTGTATTCATGGAGAAATTGGTGGTTTCGGGCCCACCGCGCCTCTCACTGGTTTAGTCCCTTTGGAGCCGGAACCACTGCTTTCTCCATCTTCACAGGCCTGAATCTTCTGCAAACCAGAGTTATCCAAGTCACAAGATTCTCTTTTCCTCTTTCCATTATCACCACCACTTGAATCCACCGGAGAAGACAACACCAAAGAAGGGCCAGCTGTAGCAACCAAAGGAGACTCAGCAGCTTCCATTTGATCCACAAAAGCCGGATGAATTGACACATTAGGAGCTTACTCTTCACTTGATAGAGATCTATAGCCTTCCAAGATATTATTTTCAGGATCAATATCCGAGAGACCATCACCATCAGAGTCTTCATCTTCCGGCGGCATCACCACTAGATTAGCAAGACCCGGATGTGCAAAAGCATAACCATCAGGATCATCAGCCATTTCCTCATAACGTCCAACAGGAAACCCATTCTGCTCTGCAGCCACAGCATCATCTTCTTCTCCATCAACAATTTCACGGATAACCACACCATGATTGCGACCAGCCACTGGGGGTTGAGCCTCATCATCAGCACCATCATCATCACCAGCCCCATCATCCTCGCCATTGACTTGCGCTTCACCACCATTTTGCAATAAACATGCCCCTGAATCATGAGTCAACAAGCCACAGACTTCACAAAACCCCCTAAGGCGTTCATACCGGAAGCGTAGCAAGGTGTTTACTCCGGCTTGGAATTGGAAATGCCTCTGAAAACGCAGAGGAACAGCAACATCCCAGTTAATTCTGATGCGAACAAACTCCACCCTCGCGACCACGCCATCATCATTAGCCCTGGGCATAATACCCGGTACCAAAGAACCGCTCTGGTTGGCACTCGGTTAAGGCGGTATCGGTTCTACCGTGGTTCTGCTGAAATCACCGAATGGGCCTCGAGGCCCAGTACAAATGGATCTCGGTTCGGAGCGGGTTTTTGGCTAAGTTACAATGGGTATCCATTATACCCGATTTTCTTCTAAGGCCCTTTAGGCCCAATACTTTTAATAGGGTTTGAAACCCTAAGAAGTAGAAGACAACACCACGAGCTCGCTTCTCCTGTTTCCAAAGCGGAACCGACGATGGCGATGTTACTTTTCGCTTTGTCTCCTTCACCATCGATTGCATGCGTTGTCTACTGCAATCAAGAGGTTGCTTTTTGATTCCTCTTCCTCTATGTCTAAAGCTCTATATAAACCCCTAATTCCCATGGAGAGAAACACATCCAAACTTTTCAATTCGTATTCTCCATCTCCATCGACCATCGTCTCCTCCTTCACTAATCTCTCCAGTCTGCAATTCCGGCACAGGTTCGTAGTACAATCTCTTCTAATTTCTGTAATTCGATTATGTGTATTGTGTAAGGTTGTTCTTAGCTAGCTTGTGAATTTATGATGGATTGGATAGTACACAGATGATATTTGATTAGCACATTGGATCAATGGATTGTTTATGCTGTTTCCAATGGTTTATTTTTGAAGGGTATAGTATAAATTTGTATGGAGTACAATAGAGAATTTGAAAGTTTGAATCTTTTTAGTTTTTTGAATTGGGGATTAATCTGATTTAGAGGTTTGTTCTTGGTTTTGTTAGGATTCAATGAGTGAATAAAGAAAAATGGTTTTTTGTTATATTGATTTTGTAACAGTTGGTATTGTGGGGTTGGTTTCAGTGAGTTAGTAGTAGTATTTGTCTCTTCTTGATGTATGTAGTTCCTTTTTGTATGTTTAAGAAGAACAGATCTTAGATTAAGAGAATTGATCTGATTTAGGTTCTTTTGTTGTTGTTGTTGTGACGAGTGGATGAAGAAAACAGCTTTTGGTTAGTTTATTTTGTAAAGGTTGGTCGTATGCAGTTCAATATATAGCGGAAGAAGAACCTTAGAATCGAGGAATCTCACTTTAAGAATTGTAGTGTAGATTTAAGTTCACTTCATAGACATAAAATATTTAAGTTGAAAATTGATAGTGGACTTCGATTCTTTTTTTTCTTTATTCAATTTTTTTTTTTTTTGGACTTCGATTCTTTGTTAGTTTTAATTGATAATTTGATATGATTTGTGTTATGAATTAGATTTGTGTTATTAGTTTTAGTTGATATGATCTTACTTATGATCTTTGATGGTCTTTTGTTCTTCTCTTAGCTATTGATTTGCTTCTATTACATACTGTTGTGTTATTAGTTTTAGTTGATATGATCTTTGATGGTCTTTTGTTCTTCTATTAGCTATTGATTTGTTTCTATTACCTACTGATAATTGATTTGCTTCTTGTATGTGTGTGTTCAGATGGGTTCTTCATGCTTTCCAGATGAAGACGACTTTGAAGAAGAAAGCTTTCACGAGGAAGAGCAAGTCAATACACCTAATGAACAACCTGCTGAAAGTACCGAAGCTGTCATTGAAACTCCTGAATCAGGAAAGAGGAAGGACGCCCCAGAATCAAGTACAACTAATGAGAAGAAAGCTAAAGAGCTCAAAGTCATTGTTCCAAGATCTCTTGTTTGGGATCACTTCACAAGGACTAAACAAGACAGAAACAAGTGTTTCTGCCACTACTGCAAGAAGTCATACGGCTGCAAGTCTAAGTCAGGGACTTCTAATTTGACCAAGCATTTGGCAAGCTGCAAAGGGTACCAAGCATTTAGGGAAAACAAGTCTCAGAAAGTGATGAAAGGAGATGGATCAATGCAAGTTGCAAAGATCAGTGAGCCTATGTTCAGAGAGGCAACAAATGAGATGATGGTGTTAGGGGAGTTGCCACTGTCTTTTGTGGACAGTGTTGCCTGGAGACACTTCTCTTCTCGTGCCAACCTCTACCGACCTCATTCAAGGAGAACAGCAAGCAGAGATATAGTTCAGATGTATGTGAAGAAGAAAGCTTTGCTGAAGAACTGGATTAACTCAAATAAGCAAAGGGTGTCTCTAACTACAGATATATGGACTGCTCCAAATACATGTTTGTTTTCTGTTTCTTTCTCATTTGATCTGATTTAAATATGTCATTAGTCATTACATATGTGATTGTTTTGTGACAGTTTCTCATTTGATTTGATTTTCTGTTTCTTTTATCTATGTATATGAAACAGGTGCAAGCTACATGGTGATTACAGCTCACTTCATTGATGCATTATGGATGCTCAAGAAACTGATCATCGGCTTCAAGTATGTCTCAGATCACAAAGCATCAACAATTGCTAGTACTCTACTAGGATGTCTGGATGAGTGGGAGATTAAGAGGGTGTTTTGTGTCACTGTGGACAATGCAACAGCCAACACTTTGGCTCTAAAGAAGTTTCAAAGGGAGTTTAGCTTGGTCAGCAATGAAGCATTCGTGTTAGATGGAGACTACATGCATGTCAGATGCAGTGCTCACATCATCAACTTGATTGTGAGGGATGGGTTACATGAGTTATCAAAGAATGTGGAGGCTATACGCAATGGTGTAGCATATGTTAGGTCATCTCATGTTAGGCAGAGGTCATTTGAGCTGAGGGTTGATTCAGGGAAGCTGAAAAGAGGAAGTCTCACATTGGATGTGAAAACCAGATGGAATTCAACATACACAATGTTGACAAATGCCTTTAAGTATAGAGTTGCTTTTGACAAGATGCTACTTGAAGATAGGTTGTACCACGATTATTTTCAAGAGTTAGATAATGGGAAAAGACGTGTTGGACCTCCTGAGTCAACTGACTGGAATGCTATTGAAAGGTAAACTTAAAAAGCTTTATACTGACCTATTTATACTTGAACTTAAAAAGTTTTATACTGACCTGTTTATACTTGAACTTAAAAAAGCTTTATACTGACCTGTTTATACTGACCTTTTTATACTGAATTGTTTCTTCACAGGTTGGTGAAGTTTCTGCTGATTTTCTACAACTCTACTTTGGTTGTTTCTGCTTCCACCAGCTTGAATGCGCATAAGTGTTACGGTGAGATTGTTACAATTGAAAGGAACCTCTCATTTCTGAGTAATAGTAGAGATGATAAATTGAAGAACAGAGCTGATGAAATGTTGAAGAAGTTTCTGAAGTATTGGGATGGAATGCAGAATATCAACAAGATGGTGATCATTGCAACTGTGTTTGATCCAACAAAGAAGATGAAGTTTGCCAAGATGTGTTTTGAGAAGCTGTATGGTGAAGATTCTGTTGACTCCAAGGCGATGTCTGATTCAGTTTTCTATGTGATGGACTCAATGTTTAAGGAGTATGCTGCTCTTTATAGCCAGACAAATGGTGCATCTTCTTCTTAGACTCCTAAGGCTAAACAGCATCAAGCTACTGAAATTCCTGAGAAGATGGATTTGGCTGATGATTTGGGTTATCAGAGAATGGATATGGCGTATAAGGAGATGGTTGCTGACAATCCAGATGAAGTAGTAAGGCGTGAGTTAGAAGTTTACCTCACAGATCCTGTTGAGAACCCAAAGCTTATGAGGGGTTCAGATTTTGATGTGCTGTCTTGGTGGAGGGTGAATTCTTTCAAGTATCCTGTCTTGGCTGAGATGGCTAAAGATGTGCTTGCTATGCAAGTTTCATCTGTTGCATCCGAGAGTGCTTTTAGCACCAGTGGTAGGATTCTAAATCCTAATAGGTCCTCCTTGACTCATTACATGATTGAGGTCCTCATATGTACTGAGCAATGGATGAGGCAAGATATTAAGAATGGGACTGACCCGACATTGATCACAAGTGCTCAACTGCTCTCAGAGTTTGAAATGTTTGATCAGCTTGAGAAAGGTAATCTTTAACATATTTTTTATATTCATAAATCATAATACTTTGTTTATGATTCTGTTTCTAACTTAACTTTAAAACTGTTTTGCAGAGTTTGGTATTGGAGATGAAAACAGTCATAATGTCGCTCAAATTTACCCTGAGCTGCTCTCTCAAATTAAGAGATCAATTGCAGTACTTAGGGGTCGAACCACAGAGACTCTAGATACACAATAGGCAATTTAAATCGGATTAATGCTAAGCAGAAAAGATTAATTATTAAAGAAAACAATGCAGGAAAATAAATCGAAGTTGTGATCAATTAAAGACAAACGTTAGATCTCAGGTGTTCTCAGGAAAAATCAGGAAGATCAAGTTATCAAACAATCAGGATTCAGATGAAGAACAGTTCTAGAACTCAAAACACAGAAGTATAATTAACCAACTGTCGTTGCGAAAACTATCTAAGTTAAGAAACTAGGAAATCAAATGTCTTTGCAGATCCTAAGAATCTAACTAGCTTTTAGTTCAAGTTTGATTTGTTCACAAAAGAGTTAAACCAAATTTCTTTGCAGATAAATCTTTTGCTCACCCTAGGTTCTTTCAGGAATTCAATTACACTGTCGTGTCAATCAACAAACCTAAAATCAGAAGTCTAGATGATCAGGCTAGAAATCAGTATGAAGAACAACCTATGGTGAAGAACATCTAAAGAATAAGAATCCTAATCTAGCACAGATAACTCAACAATCCATCAAAATCCTTTGTGAGAAACCCTAGATCTAACAAGCAGACTACTCAGACATAATCAAAGAAGAAAACATCATGAATAGATTAGAAAGCATCAAGATATCAATAACAAAAAGGGGGTTCAAGATTACAACTGAAGCAGAAGGAATCAATCTCCCCAAATCTCTCAAGAAAACCTAAAACTCTCTAACTCTCTGCCAAAAAGCGTTCTCCTGTTACAAGACTCTAAAACCCTATGTAAAGACGAGTAAAATCGTGTTGGGCTTCTATTGGAGGCTTCGGGAAAGTTTGGGCTTCGAAAACTCGAGACTGCTTCTGGTCCGTCACAACGTATCGATCGATACACCAAGGTGGGTATCGATCGATACCAAGTCCTGGTGGGCTCAGTTGGGCCTCCGAATCTGTCTTCTCTGGTACTAAGCTCTAATTGCTCCAAAAAGCTCCAATTATTCCACATTTGCTCCTAAGTAGCTCCAAACACTAAATTACTTGTAATCACATAGAAACACTAGAAAAACACCAAAAACATAGATAGATAGATAGTAATATCATGGTTAAAATCCGTAAAAACCATGATATATCAACTCCCCCAGACTTAGCCTTTGCTTGCCCTCAAGCAAAACAGAAACTAAATCCATAGAAAGAAGTTTGAAAACGCGAAAACTCACCTTTGCCATAAGTACAATGCTTTGGTCATTTCGAACCAATCCACATGCCTAGCAGAAAAGTCTAAAGACTAACCACCATGTACTTCTCCGCTGAAATCACAATGAAACCTAGAAACTCCCAAAACATCTCCACACATTCATCAAGAAAGCCATCATCACCGGGTTTCAGTCAATGTAGTCAATGCACCAGAACCTTCTAGACTCATTCACTGTACTCTACCATCAAAACTCAACATATCCAACGCAGGATAACCTTACTCTCCCCCAGACTTATTCTTTTACACACTTGTTTTTTATCCTTTTTTTTTTTTTTTTTTTAACTCAGGGTGAAATAATGGGATTATTGATAATAAATTATCTACCCTTCTAACAACCCAATACGATCATTCCAAGCTTAGAGCATAATAGAGGGATCATCGATTCGCATCTACCCTTCTAACTCGCAGGAAATCATCTCGTTTTTTTTACAAGCAATAGAACTCTATTTTTTTCTTTTCTTAGACTAGGGGAAAGTGGTACCATTGTTTTCAACGTAAGCTATCCGGTATGAACAAAGAGTCAAGTCCATAGAAACACTAACCACATCAATGAGGTGAAAGAATTAGAATGGTGGCTCCGGCTTTAGTGAATTCTGATGGGAAATTGGTTGCATCCGGTTCATCGCTCAATCATTGGATTTTTTCATTAGTCGAATTCAGACTTTATCTGCAGCATAAATCAACCAGGCAATGGACAAAAGTAAAAGGATCATTGTTTCCAAACAGATTTTGACTCAATAAAACAAAAGAAAAAGACTCAAAGTGTTAGTAAAAATCAAAAATCAAAACCAAAACAAAGAAAAATACGTCAGTATTTTCCTCCCCCAGACTTAAGTAACACTGTCCTCAGTGGTACCAAGCCAAAGGATTGGAAATAAGAAAGAAAAATGATTGAAAATTATTTAACTTAGGATTTTTGTAACGAAGAACCTGTTTGACGTGGTAGTGTCGATCGATACCCAATAGTGGTGTCGATCGACACCATGTACGGGGTATATGACTTTTGAGCAGAAGTCTGCAATTGCTGAGTTTTCCTTTGAGTTTTCACACATGATTCCTAAACTGAGCTGTAGAAAACAATCAAACACAAAGTAAAAATTGCAAATGCCATTAATAATCCATTAGTTTAAATAAAAATCAACCAAGTTAGATGAAAAAGAAAATCCTAAAAAGAAAAAGAAAAAAAATGAAAACACAAAAGTTAATAAAACCGAAAGGATAGAGTGAAGAAGAAACAAGGAGACTAAGTCTAATCATGATCTTCTTCGGCGGAGGAGGATGGAGAACGGCGACGACGACGGCTGCGGCTGGTGCTGGGACGAACACAAGACTGAGACAACGTGGTTACCGCACCCCAAAGTGAAGCTATGATGTCATACATGAACTTCCGATACTCCTTCGTGTCCATAGGCTCAGCAGGGTAGGGAGGTATCTCAGGGAAAGGAGCATCCACTGGCTCATTTTCAGCGGCAGAAGTGGCAGCAGATGAAGAACCTCTGAGACGACGAGCTGACAGTACAGGTCGCACAAGCTCAGCAGGAGGCTGAAAACGAAGAGCATCTGGCTCGCCTGTCAGAGTGGTGAGCTCTGGTCGTGGCAACTGAATCATATGAGAGCCTGTCGCATCCCTGTATACCCACATCAATCCTGGCTTCATCCAGTTCGCGTTCTGCATGTACGCGATATCCATCAAAGACCTCTTGGTGATAACAGTAGAGGCAGCAACACTAATACCAAGGTGCTCAAAGATTGGAGTCAAAAGACTACCAATACACTCAACCTTCTTCCCTGTACCAGTGTAAGGCTTGGTTTTCAGAGAAACCAAGTGATCCGCGAAAACAGCTCCAAGGTTAACATTAGTATCAAAACCATCCGGAGCATTGGGATGACAAGTCGCGCCAAATGCGAAATACAGCAAAGTTAACTCAGCCAACCTCATCTTGTTAGGCTCCATCTTACACAAAATAGTGTTCGCCAAAATGCGAACCACATACCTCAAAACAGGGTGTCTGATGTCAGCCTGGGTGGAAGTCTTGGTCTCATAAGTACCATAACCAAAGAAAGACCAGAAGTCCTGTGCATCTAAGGAGTGAGATGGAAGACCAACTCCTGTAGTGTCAGATACAAATCCATAGACCTCGCAAAGCTCTCTGAGAGTGATACTATACCTGACGCCTTTAATGAAGAAAGAAAGGGTGCCTTCCTGAGCATTCTTGGCCTTCTCGTTGACATAATCAACCCGCAAAGAAGCCATAAACTGACGAACCAGGTCTGGATACAGGTCACACTGTCTAGTACAGATTGTACCTAAGCCAATAATCTCCAAAGTTTGTATAACCTGTTCTTGTATACCCAAAGTCCGCATAGCAAAAGAGTCCGGAAAGCGAGTAGCCTTAATCTCAACATCAAGCCAACCATTGTACATCAGCGAATCATAATCATCCCAATAATCGCTAACAGGTCTATTAATGTATTCCGAAGTCTCAAATTCCTTCCTACGGTCCTCATTCCAATCCCTATGGATTCTAATCTTCTTACCTTCGAGTTTAGGCCATGGAGGACGCATAGGAGCGGAGGGAGTAGCTCCAGGAGGCGGAGGAGACGGCTGAAAACGCGTCTGAGCTTGAGAAGTGGAAGCTTCGCCGCGTTTGGTCGTCGGTTTCTTTCGCCTAGGACGGTCTGACATTGAGCTAATCCGCGAAAGTGACCGGTGGGGACGATGGAGGAGTTGATTTCGAGTCTCTCAAGCCTGGAATCAACAAATTTGGTTAAGAAAATCGAAAGATAGGTTCGGAGAGGCGATTCGCGGCTAAGGAGAGAAAAGAAAAGTGAAGAAGAAGAAGAAGAAGAAATCGAGGGTTTTAATCCTCCGCTGTTGGTATCGATCGATACCCAATAATACCGTATCGATCGATACGGGCATGTGGGCTCGACAAAAGTCGAGTTGGGCCAATTCTTCTTCAAATTCTTTTCATTTTCTTTAAGTTCTACAAAAGAAAAGCAAAAACAAATTAGAATATCCCAAATAAATTGAAGATTAAGATGAAAAAGTAAAAACAAATCCTAAAAATCAAAACCAAAATAAAATCACTTTTTTTTTTTTTTTTTTTTTTTTTTTAGAAAACAAAAATTTGTTAGTATAGTGGGTTGCCTCCCACTCAGCGCTTGGTTAAAGTCATTAGCTCGACTCTTCGGATTTCTCAGACATCCGGTGAAATCTGCGCTGGAGATTGCGTAGAAAGTCTCTTCTTCCAGGGTGGAGTGTAAGCATTGGAATGCTTAGAGAGACTAGCGAGCTGAAGTGCCTTAGGTTCTGAAGTTCTAGTGCCTGAAACAACATCAGAAGAACAAAAACGCGCTCGACGAGAGTCTTGCGGTTTGGTTAAACGCATGGCGGCACGAATGGTCTTAGAATTCTTATTGACAGAAATACTAAGATCAGGCTCAGAACTAACATACCTTGGCTACTCAGGTGGTTTATGAAGTGTGATAGGCGATGCAGCGGTATCGTCCTCAATGATTGGAGGAATGGGAGTGTCCTCAGAGACCATCACTGAAGATGTCTGACCAGCAGTAGAAGATGCATTCCGGAGCTTAACCATGTCGAAGCTTAAATTTACACCTTCAATGTTAAGAGTCATATGACTCTTCTTCACATCAATAATCGCACCAGCTGTTGCCAAGAACGATCTACCAAGCAATATGGGGTCTGACGGCTCATCGTCGTAGTCCAGGACTACGAAATCGGTGGGAACAGTGCACTCACCAACTTGTATAGGCACATCCTCTAGAATCCCAACTGGAGTTCTCTTAGATCTGTCAGCGAGTACCACTGTTATCCTTGTCTTCTGGAATCTTGTCATTCCTAACCTGGTGGCAACAGAATGTGGCATGAGATTGATGCTGGAACCAAGATCACAGAGGGACTGCTGGAAACGCTCATTTGAGATAGAGCAATCCAACACAAAACTGCCAGGATCAGATAGTTTCTTCGGAAGCCTTTTCTGAATCACTGCACTGACCTGTTCAGAAACCAATACTTCTTCCCTCTTATCTTTCGGCTTCTTAGGTTCAAGACTCAAGAAAACAGCGCTGATATCACGTGTGAGCAAAGCACCTTGTTCTGGAGTCAACTCGCTCTGCACCATTCGCTTGACAAGTCTCTGCATAGAAGGAGAAGTATTTAGTTTCTCGTTATCAGGCAATTCCTTTATGATCTTGTCCATCATTGCTTTGCATCTCATCTCTTCCATCTCTTTCTTGCTCGTTCTGGCCTTTGGATATGGGACCTTAGGCTTATAGGCAACTGATGGTGGGATAACAAGCTTAGGTAGCTCGTCTAGGAATGAGTGTCGATCGATACACTTAGATGTGTATCGATCGTCACTTACAGTTGGTGTCGAGCTGGTTGCTTTGATTCTGGTCGACATAGCTCCGTCAATCGTTGATACAGTTCTCTCCTCAGTATCGTGTCGACCGACACGATTTGAGTAGCATCGATCGACACTCATGTCTCGTGTAGAAGGTTTCACTAAGCCTTGTTCTTCACGACGCTTAACTCTTGCTCCAGCCAAATCTGAACAGCAACCTGGTGCAATTGATGACATTACCTCTTCAACAGTGAATTGGTCTTCATCACTATCTTCTTCTTCCCACACGTCATCACCATCTTGAATCAGAATAGCATTACAAGAATGCTTGGGATTGCTATCAGTCTTCCCAGGGAGAAATCCTTCTTGTCTCTTCACAGACCCAGCAGTCTGAGCAACTTGAGAATCAAGCTTCTTCACATGAATGTTCAAAGCTTCTATCTTATCATTCAAAGTTGTGTAGACATTATCCAGCTTCCCATTCAACTCCACACTCAGGTTCTGTTGTCCTTCCAAAATCTTGTCCAAAACAGCTTGGACTCCATTGTCTTGGTTCTGTGGGGTAGTTTGGTAGTAAGGATTGTTGTGATTCTTGTTGAATCCAGCACTGCTGCTAGGCTGAAACTGCTTCTGATACTCAGCCTTAGGAACATATCCTGGAGATCCTTGAAAACCACTCCTCTGATTGTAGCTGTTCTGGTTGTAGCCGCCTTGGTTGAAACCTCTATTACCCTGCTGATTTCCATATCTCTGACTCTGAAATCCGCCACCGACGTAGTTCACATTCTCTTCATCTTCCTCTTGCTGTCCTTGCTCAGTAGTATCAATGTCCTTCGAGAAGTGGACAGACTTCTTACTTGTAAGAATGCTGTGAACAGTATCTAGTGTGGCCTTCACTTCAGCAATCTGAGCTCCATCAGTACCCTTAGCTTGCTTCTTCCTCTCGAAATCAGCATTCTTTGTACTGCTACTGCTAGCTAGATTCTCAATTAAAACGAGAGCTTCATCTGGGTAATTGGTGTTGAAGTTGCCATTACTTGCAGCATCCATAGCAATCTGATATCTCCAATCAACACCTCTGTAGAAAATGCTCACCAGTTGAACATCATTGAACCCATGATGAGGGCAGTCTCGCTGGTAAGACTTGAAGCGCATCCAGGCAGTCTTGAATGCCTCAGTCTTCTCTTGTGTAAAGCTAGAAATCTTGTTTCTCAGCTCCTCTGATCTGGCATCATCGTAGAAATTGTTGAGAAACGCAGTCTTGGTCTCATCCCAAGTAGTGAGAGACCCTGTTGGTAACTGTTTCAGCCAATATGCAGCTTCTCCTGCAAGAGAGTGGGGGAAAAGCATGCAGAGGAGGTAATCATTGGGCACTCCATTAGCCTTGATACTAGAAGCTATGTCCTCAAACCTCTCAATATGGTCCATGGGATGTTCACTAGACAATCCATGGAATGGGCGAGAATTCACAAGCGTGAAGAAAGCAGGCTTCACCTCGAAGTCATTCCTCTGGAAAGCAGGTGGTCTAATGGCGGACCTATTGGCGTAGAACAAGTCTGGGCGGTTGTATTCACCCAATGTTCTACCATTGTTCGGAGCAACTGGCCTCCGACCTTGCTGTAATTGCAGATCACGTTGAACAACAGCTTCTGGATTCTGCTCGATTACTTGGTGTCGCTCGATACCCTCTACGTCGTGTCGCTCGACACCAACGTCTTGACCAGGCAGAACGTTTCCAGCTTCATCAATTCTCTGGCCTTGCTCGTTGCAAACATGACCCTCTTGGTCAGTAAGGACTCCAGCTTCATCACGTGTCAGTATCACTGGATTAACCATGGTGTCTGAAGCTTGTTTGCGTGCTTTTCTTCCTGCTCTTTCAACCTTTGCTAGTTCTTCGTTAGAGAGATTCACTAACTCGATATCCTTGTTGCTCCTGGTTTTGCGACTAAGCATACACCTGAAACACACAAGAAAAAGCAAAAAGAAAAGTGTGAGTAACAAAAATTAAAAATACTTAGACAAAATCCTAATTAAAAACCTAATGGTAATCAAAAGAGTCCCCGGCAACGTCGCCAAAATTTGATGTCGCTCAAATTTACCCTGAGCTGCTCTCTCAAATTAAGAGATCAATTGCAGTACTTAGGGGTCGAACCACAGAGACTCTAGATACACAATAGGCAATTTAAATCGGATTAATGCTAAGCAGAAAAGATTAATTATTAAAGAAAACAATGCAGGAAAATAAATCGAAGTTGTGATCAATTAAAGACAAACGTTAGATCTCAGGTGTTCTCAGGAAAAATCAGGAAGATCAAGTTATCAAACAATCAGGATTCAGATGAAGAACAGTTGTAGAACTCAAAACACAGAAGTATAATTAACCAACTGTCGTTGCGAAAACTATCTAAGTTAAGAAACTAGGAAATCAAATGTCTTTGCAGATCCTAAGAATCTAACCAGCTTTTAGTTCAAGTTTGATTTGTTCACAAAAGAGTTAAACCAAATTTCTTTGCAGATAAATCTTTTGCTCACCCTAGGTTCTTTCAGGAATTCAATTACACTGTCGTGTCAATCAACAAACCTAAAATCAGAAGTCTAGATGATCAGGCTAGAAATCAGTATGAAGAACAACCTATGGTGAAGAACATCTAAAGAATAAGAATCCTAATCTAGCACAGATAACTCAACAATCCATCAAAATCCTTTGTGAGAAACCCTAGATCTAACAAGCAGACTACTCAGACATAATCAAAGAAGAAAACATCATGAATAGATTAGAAAGCATCAAGATATCAATAACAAAAAGGGGGTTCAAGATTACAACTGAAGCAGAAGGAATCAATCTCCCCAAATCTCTCAAGAAAACCTAAAACTCTCTAACTCTCTGCCAAAAAGCGTTCTCCTGTTACAAGACTCTAAAACCCTATGTAAAGACGAGTAAAATCGTGTTGGGCTTCTATTGGAGGCTTCAGGAAAGTTTGGGCTTCGAAAACTCGAGACAGCTTCTGGTCCGTCACAACGTATCGATCGATACACCAAGGTGGGTATCGATCGATACCAAGTCCTGGTGGGCTCAGTTGGGCCTCCGAATCTGTCTTCTCTAGTACTAAGCTCTAATTGCTCCAAAAAGCTCCAATTATTCCACATTTGCTCCTAAGTAGCTCCAAACACTAAATTACCTGTAATCACATAGAAACACTAGAAAAACACCAAAAACATAGATAGATAGATAGTAATATCATGGTTAAAATCCGTAAAAACCATGATATATCAAGTCTCGAGGCTTAGCTATTCTCATAAAAGAAAAGGTTGTTAATCTCATCTGATTTGATATTCTCTGATTTGTTATTTGTTACAATGGTGATAGTAGTTCTTTGTTGTTTGATGTTTTGAAGGTATCTTTGAATTGGTCTTCTTGTTTGGTGTTTTTCTAAGTCATGTATTGCGGCAATTAGTAAAGGTAAAGTGAAACTTCATATGTCTTTATGTGTATAAGTTTACCACTCTCTTTGTGTTTACTTTGCTGATATGATACATCTTGTTATCAGTGACATGGAGTAGGCAGCAGTGTTCTTTTTTCATCATGGATTGGATGCTTCTTCATTGTTTCCAGTTTTCAATCGGCTACTTGAGTTTTCAATCGGCTACTTATGATTATGAACTTTATCAATCTTTTGTTATGTTTTCATGAGTTGTTAAACTATGTTAAACTTATGTTGTTGGTTAAAGTTATGCACTTATGCTACTTATGCACTTATGCAATCGGCTACTTATGATTATGAACTTTATCAATCTTTTATCAGGTTTTAAGTTATTGTTTGGATTATTAATCGGTTTGTTTTGGTTATTTACTCGGTTATTTCTTATTTGGCTCGGTTATTTCGGGTTTACATCGGTTATTTAGGTACTTTGGTTACAGAAATTAACAGAACCGACAATAACCCGAAATAAGGTCAGTACAATTCGGGTTTTGATTTAGAGTAGAGAACCGACCTGAACCCGACCAGTTACTAACCGAACCGAACCGAATCTCTTGAAAAATACCGAATGGTACTTATATGTCTACTACCGATTTACCCGATACCCGATTGGGTACCCGATTGCCCAGGGCTAATCATCATAGTCTATCTCCATGAATTCACCCATTGCCCGAGCAATGTGAAGAACCATAAGCCGAGTCTTGTATTGGAGAGGAATCCCACGCACTTGAATCCAGAAAGGAATGAAATTGGTGAGAGGAGGATTCATCAAAGGAGTCCACCGTTGAAGAATCACCATTCGTTCGTTGAACGCCCAAGGACTCCGGCGAAGCACATTCTCCAAAGACTCCTCCGAAGGAAAAATGAATTGAAATCTCTGGCCCTCCACGATTCGGCCATGCACAATTCCAGACAAACCCCAACTACGAGGCAGCGAAGCAACAATGGATCTCAGATTCTGGCGGCTGGGAACCGTCGGCCTTCCAATGATAACAAAGCGATTCTCCGCCTCCGCTTCAGCCACGACATCGATTGGGAGAGGAATAGGGGCATCATTGAAACCCAAGTTGAGATCTTGAATAGCGCGTCTGAGATTGTCAGCCATTTTGAAGAAATTGTTGAAAAAACGAAGAGGGAAGAAGCAATTTGCCGGAATAATTGAAGAAATTTGTGTCGGACAAACGAAATCTTCGTAGATCTTATATAGCACCACACCCAACTCCGAAACTGAAGAAGCATCATGGTGGATCGTGGGATTCACCACGGAGATAACCGTCGAGAAGTGGGTGTGTGGCAAAAATCGTTCCCCTCCACCGACGAAGATACCGGAAACCGTCAATAAAACGGTGAAAGACAAAGGAAATAACTGTAATAAAATCGCCAATAAAATCGCCATCAGACGATTGGTAATCATTATAGTCATATTTTATATGCAATTGCATTTTGTTTTTTTTTTATAGACAAAATGCATTTTATTTTTGTTCATTAAAATTTATGGAATAGATAACGGCTCAACATATATCACACAAAACTACTGTGATAATGAGAATAAGTCTGATAGCAAAGAATGTTATCTACCTCAAATATTAACCCTGTTAGTGGGATCACGCTTAGAGCTTCTACACATATACGAGCAGCATATCTTCCTTGCTTATGTTGCAGCACCCTGTTGCATTCATAAAACAGTTGTTAAAACCAAGTGAAGTCAACACATGTTTTGTCTTATCAATTATAAGATGACTTTACCGCGCTATGTTGAAGCCCTGGTTACCTCTAGGACTGTCCTCTAGCTTGCATGTTCTTATGATTGTGTAAGGGGCCTTCGAAGATACAACGGCGTTTTCATCTTGCTCCGCCAGTTTTTTTGCTTTGTTATTCATCATAGCTTGAATTCCACCGCTACTTTCATAAACAGACAACTGCATTTTCGTGAAACAGGATAGCCTCAAAGAAAACAAGAAGAAGAGCGTGTATGAAACCTTGAATGGCGACAGTCGTCTGTGCCAATTGATTCAGAGACCTTGATTTGATGCAATGCATAGTCATACCGAAGTTGTAACGACCCCAAGGGTACTTTAGAAAAACATCTAAATCACGAATAATCTCCACATGTTTTTTTTGGTATCTTCATGTGGAAAGAACGCCGAGAAAGGAGGTCATCAACAAGTACCAAACACGCGTATTTTAGTCTCTCGATTCATCGGTTAGTGATTTAGGCCTCCGAAGCTTCGCCAACAGCGTCTCCCCCGTGACAGACTCATCGCCTCCAAACAGCGTGAATCAATACGGCGTAACACCAGAGGGGCATTCCACAAGCGACATGTCTAGAGGCGGAAGAGGATCACAGTTTAGACAGGTGACCAAACCAAATTTTCTCAGTGAAAACCAATTTCGGTTTGCCGGCAAAGATAACCCAGATCTTATGGCGTTTAACAACATCGAGTTGTCTTGTAAGTAGAAAATGTGCTAACTTCCCTGAAAACACCGGTTTAGAGTAGAGATCGAGTAATTTCCCGAAGCACGGCCTAATTCTCTCAATATTCGTCGGCTGTAAAGCCTTCAGAACAACCCCCAGCGTGTTGAGCTTGAAGTACTGGTTGACCCTTTCACCGGAAGGTTCTTCTCTGTCAGCGAAAAGCCGGGAAGGAAGCTCCTGATTGGCATAGTCCTGAAATGTTTAAAATTTGTGTGTTAATTAATAGATCTACTCCCAACACAATACATGCAAGCAATGTAGAGATCTACATATTCATATGGGCACCCAAAAGTAGATCTACAAGCAAAATCTTAGTAAGAACACGGCGGAAGCCAGAATCGTGTATATGTGTTGTATAAAAACGAACAGCAAAAAGCTTATCGGAAAGAGGATACAGTGACAGAAATTGAAATAAGCGTCTTTCAAAAAATGAAAGACTAATATCAGGTATCGCAAACGTAAACGAACCTAAAATTCTTGAATGTATAATTTAGGAGAGGCCGCCAGCCAATTTTAGCCGTCGCTTCCATCTGCGAACAGTGAAGGAAAGAACGATTTCAACGAGAGAGAAACGTGAACAGTTGTGTTATAGAAGTTGATGGGACTTAGGGTTTTGAGACTAAACGCGGGCTAAAGAGGAAGCTGAAATGATTGTGTGAAATACACCCCAACAATAATAAATCATAAATGACTTCACACGCAACCCAAAGACGACGAAAGCAAGTCAACTCATTAAACGATAGAGCGCGTAGGGGTTTTCGGGCAACAAAATAGTCAAAGTATTAACATAGTTTTGGGCCTGCAAAAATTAGAAGGAAAACTAATTTGGGCTAACAGTAAGGTTCTTGACCCAATTATCTCAAAAAAAAAGAGCCAGTTAGAAACAAAAAGAGCTAGCATTATAGATTAGGCTCTTCGTGAACAAGACAACAACTATTGTGGAGTATATCTAGTAAATCTTATATAATAAAGTAAATGTATTTTTTGAAACTCTCTCAGAAGCTGACATGTGTCATTCTAGAAACTCTCTCAGAATCTGACATGTGTCCTTTTTTTCTTATCATTCTAGTTTACAATAATTGCAAAATAAATACCTTTAAAAATTAGATTGCCCATTTAATTGTGTAATAAATGTAAAAGTAAATGATTATTTCTTTTAAGAAAATAATTATAAGACTCATATTACATTTCAAAGTGTCACATGTTCCTAAACCTAAGCTAGATATCACATCTTCCAAATATAGTTTATAAAAGCTAAGATACACATTTTTTAAATATTTCTCTAAATTTTAAATTATCCAAAGTAATAGATTAAAATAAAATAATTTAAAATAAATTTAGAATACTACTAATATATATATTTTTTTAGTTTTAGTTACATCATTATATTATATATATGTATATATATGAGAGAAACATTTAACCTACATTTTATTTGTCATCATTTAATGTAGAAAATTCAAAATAATATGTTCTAATATTTATTTTAAATTGTGTCAATAATCTTTTATAATTTTCGACTTTTTAAATTTTAGTATATATATATTTGAATAAATATATTAGATATATAGTCATTTGTTTTTTATTTAAGACTTTTGGTAGGAGTTGTTTATTTTAAGATAATGGTGAAATAAGAAAAATAAGGCAAATCGTGTTATTTCTTTATTTATTTTAATCACAACTTATGTCATATTAATTCAATAAATGTTGTAACTCCCATATTATCATCAATGGATATATGTTATAACTTTCATAGGTTTAATCACAATTTAGGTCATATTTTGTAACTCCCATGTTATTTACTAAATTTATTTATTTACACACTCATCAAAATTTCTCATCAAACATCATGTTCTATTTTATCAGGAGGCAAATATATTCATGTTTTTTTACCAAAGAAGCATATTTTTTATCAAAAAGATTTATAATCTAAATTCTACTTAAAAGTATGTGTATTTGTTATCAAAATCAAAATATAATTTGATAACCCTTTCGTCTTCTTATGTGTCAGAAATAAATGGTTAAAACTATTTTTGGCGCCCCGAAAAGGTAATAGAGATGCAGGCGTGTTTTAGATAATAGAGATGCAATATGATACGTGAAAATCCTATGTATAGTAGAGCAAAACAAAAAGGAGGAACAAAACACGAAGAACCTAGGATTGGTGGGAAGACAACAAACTTTTGCAGAAACAAAAAGAGTGGTAAGAAAGAAAAATAAATTATAGAGGCAGAGATGCCACGTAAATTGAAAGAATTAAAAACCCGAAAAATCCGCTAATATGGTGGAAAGACATGAAACTGAAGATAGTATAATAGAAGAATTTTTTTTTTAAGCATACGTAAATTTAAACCAACGAACAAATTGTATTGATTTTTAGAATATTTTGATTAATATAATAATTTATATATTTTAAAAGACACAACATATATATATTGATTTTAAAAGTCAACAATGTTAAAATATATTTTAATATTTTATACAAATTTTAATGAATAAATTCTTTCTTATATTCTCCGTATTTAACATTCAACTATATCAAATACAAAACTAGTGGCAAACAAAATTTCATGTATTAAAAAATAAAATAATAATAAGTTTATTCTTATATAAGGTAAATAAAAAATTCTATACAATAAAAAATTTCTATAGTTAACCAATAATTAAAAAGCCTTTTATGTAAAGCTAGAAAAAATACAAATCCGTGCAACGCACGAAACTCGACCTAGTTATATATAATGCTGGCTCTTTTTGTTTCTAACTGGCCATTTAGTAAGTTAAACTATTTGTACTAACCATCACATCACAATTATCGAAAAATTCCCAGGCTCAATGAAACTAGACAACATATCTAGATACACAATCAAAGCTAGCGTCTCTTGGTGACCCGTTTCTAGAATAACCAATCGCCAAAGCCGCCCACACTTTCTCAGTAAGTAGTGTCGAATCAGTGACATCGTCGAAGATTTTGCGAGCGAGATCCAATCGGCGACAAACCGAGAAAAGAGTGATGACTTTGCTAAGCAATTTGGGGTCGTGACGTGATGAGTCTCAAATTTACCGTTTTCTATATAGGATTTAGGTTTGTTATTTGAGTCAACTAACTTATATTAGATAGATATTATGACTATTTGCTTTACTTAGTGTATTTTAGGTCCGAGAAGCATTTATTGGAAAAGAAAGAGTTTTGGATCATTTTGGATACAAATATACACATGAAGATGCCGAGTCCAGCAGACCCGTCAGAAGTATGGCCTCAGACAAAGATCTTGCCACCGTTAGATCGTTCTGATATTTTGACACAAGATAGCCACGGATGTTAGCTTTCATCTCCAAGTGGTTTCATGGGAATCCAACGGTGCAATCAAGAGTTATGGCCGATTTACTGAAGACATGTCAACCTGCTGACGAAGCCGACGCGGACAAGAGATGGGATCGACCGATCCACACTTGGATCGATCGATCCTATGGAGAATTTCGGCCCAAGCCCATGAAGATGAGGACCGATCGATCCGGTCCATGGATCGACCTGTCTACTGATCTTGGGTCAAATAATAACCTAAAATAAACAACTACCAGATCAAATACGGCAATCAGTTGTAGTATTAAAGGGTCGAATCCACAGAGACCACAGTTGCACTATAAGATGATTAGACTAAATACAGCTAGGAGCAATTTAAAAGATTTGTTTAAAGCAAGCGATTAATTCAAAAAGGAAATTCAATAGTGAGACAAGCATTAGGTCTAGGATATTCTTCCAGGATGTGAAACAAGTAAATCGAATTTAAGGAATGTTAAAGAATAGTTCATGAACTCAATTCACAATTAATAAGACATCTCGCTCTCGCGCAAATACCTACTTAGTAATACTATATTAGACAACCGCTCTCGCGCGTTCCCTAGAGTAATACTAGCATTAAGAATAAGATTGATATGTTCACAAGATGTCATGGCCAGGACTTTCGCCTCAAATCATGAAACCTTGCTCGCCTAATGTTGATTCCAGCGATTATTTTCGTACCGCCTAAGATCTTAGAAATAGGTGATCAGTCTAATTCTAGCATTAAGAACAACAATAGATGAAGAACTATAAACCTAAATTCCCAAACTAACAACCTAACGAATTAATCACATCCCTTCCGAAACCCTAAACCTAATAAAGAAACTACTCAGACATGGAAAAGGAAACAAAGCATTCAATAAATGAAAACATCTTTATTTCCTAAAATAAAACTAAAAAGGAGCTAGAGAGCTTTTAGGTCTCTTGCCCACAAACAAAAGAAAAGTTTTTGAATGAATTCTGGTGTGTAGAATACAAGGGACGTGCCCCCTTTATATAGTAAAAGGAGAGAGCAACAAAAGGAAACAAAAGAAATGGAAAATCTTGGAGAAGAGGCAAAAGAGGCGGTGGACCGGTCGATCCATGGGCTGGATCGATCGGTCTCCATCTTCATGGGCTTGGGCCTTGATTCTTCCCAGGATCGATCGATCCTAATATTGGACCGGTCGATCCTCACTCTCGTCCGTGTCGGCTTCGTCAGCAGGTTGACATGTCTTCCGTAAATCCGCCATAACTCTTGATTGCACCGTTAGATTTCCTTCAAACCACTTGGAGATGAAATCTAACTCCCTTAGCTATCTTGACTCAAAATCTTATCAAGATCCAACGGTGGAAAGGTATTCTTCTGAGGCCATACTTCTGACGGGTCTGCTGGACTCTGAATCTTCATATGTGTATTTGCATCCAAAACAATCCAAAACTCTTCCTTTTCCAATATTTGCTTCTCAGACCTGAAATACACTAAGTAAAGCATATAGTCCTAATATCTATCTAATATATGTTAATTGACTCAAATAACGAACCTAAATCCTATATAGAAAACGGTAAATTTGAGACTCATCAATTCCCCCAGACTTGAATCCTTGCTTGTCCTCAAGTAAGAACAATCAGAAAGACAAATCTTAAAGAGAAAGGTTTGGAAAACAGGAACTTACAACTTCTCGAGAATCTTCATACTTTTTCCGTAAACCCATCACTCAAAAGTTTGAGCTTACAACATGTAATGACCATCGGCTTAGCAACCCTCCGTACTGATGTCTCGAGATCTCAAGGAAGCTCCAAAATCTCCATTGTTGACTCCCTACATTCATTTCTTTACAAGCACGTGGTCTCAACGAGGGAGTATCGATCAAAGATCGCGTAGACGCTTACCTTCCTCTAGCTCCCAAGACACTCTTCTTATGGTTCCTTTCCTCCTCTTCTCTCTCTTTTTTTTTTTTTTTTTTTTTTTTTTTTTTTTTTTTTTTTTTTAGAGGATCGATTTCTCCCTTCTTTAGGGTATCATTCTATTTTTTTTTTTTTTTTATCGATCTCCTTCATCTTTTTCTCTTTAGCCCGGGGTTGGTTTTCATGAGTCCGAAGTATGCAAGGGGGTAACCACACATCCCTCGGCCCACTTCTTTGTTTACCACATCCCTTTTCTTTTTCTCTTTTTCTTCTTTTTCTTTTTCAGGAAAAGAGAGGGGAATCCATACTTCTTTTCTTTTCTGGCGCGTCTTGGGAAGCATTGAGTCAGAGGTCGCGTTCGATGTATACCAAGCCCCAAGTTGAGAAGATTAAGTCCAAATTAGCGTCTTGTCATGGGTGGAGTCAACGCCAAGTCAATCGGATTTCCAAGAGATAGGGACTTCTGGTGAGTTGTTCGGCTATGGCGTTCCAATCTTCGGCTCTTTAAAAGAATAATCATGACGGAATAGCAGAAGATGTTAGTACGAACACACGATTCACAAAAGAAGTTCCAAGTTCCAACTATTTTGACTCAATAAAACGACTCAAATGAAAACAAAAAGACATAGGTAAAAATGTTAGTACGAATGGTTACATTCCTCCCCCAGACTTACTTCACACCGTCCCGGTGTGTAAGAAAAAACCAAAGGAAGAATTGAAACCGACAACTAAATATAGTGATAATATACATAATATAAAATCAAAAGCTAAAAGAAAAGGATAGAAAAACCAGTGATCAAACGTTAGGTGTGTCTGGACAATGTGACATGAGTCCCAATTCTGCTAGGAGCAGGGGATCGATCGGTCCGAATCGTCTATGGTCTCGGACTTTGTCAATCGCCAGGGGATCGATCGGTCTGACGTCAAGATCGATCGGTCTCCAGTGTCTGGAACAAAAAGTTTCGCATATTCTGCGTTGAGTACCTATTCCTAAAAACACTTAACACCGGACTTGATTTCACCGTAATAAACATCCTAAAAATAAAAACAAAGAAAGAAAAACAAAAGAGGAAGAGAAAGTATGTACAAACTCAATGGGTTGCCTCCCATAAGCGCTTTTTTAAAGTCGTTAGCTTGACCGGATGAAGTGCTAGGCAGGTGGAGGAGCAGCCAAGCGAAGTGACCTCGGTGTTTCTATCACTTCGTCGGCAAGATATCGCTTCAAGCGTTGTCCGTTCACAACAAATCTACCACCATCTGGGCGTGCCAGTACCACAGCACCATAGGGACGAACCTCTGTTACCAGAAACGGGCCGACCCATCGAGAATGCAATTTTCCAGGGAAAAGCCGCAAACGAGAATCGAAGAGTAATACCCGATCATTAACTTCAAAGTGCTTAGGAACAATTTTCTTGTCATGCCAAGCCTTAGTGCGTTCCTTGTAGATTCTATTACTTTCGTAAGCATTCATGCGAATCTCATCAAGCTCATTAAGCTGAATCAGGCGTTTTTCTGCGGCAGTCTTCGTGTTGAAGTTCATTTGCTTCGTGGCCCAAAATGAGTTGTACTCAAATTCAACTGGCAAGTGACAAGCCTTCCCGTAGACCATCGTAAATGGTGTGGTGCCGATTGGTGTTTTGTACGCCGTTCGATAAGCCCATAGCGCATCGTCAAGCTTCAGCGACCAATCTTTGCGCGTACTATTCACTGTGCGCTCCAAAATAGCTTTGATTTGTCGGTTAGAGACCTCTACTTGTCCACTTGTCTGAGGGTGGTAGGGTGTAGCGACCTTGTGTGTGACACCATACTTCCGAAGGAGGCCGGCGAATGTCTTATTGATAAAGTGCGATCCGCCATCGCTGATAACGATCCTAGGGATGCCAAAACGTGGAAAGATCACGTGGTTGAAAAGATGGAGAACCACCCTATGATCATTGGTCGGGCTGGCTATAGCTTCTACCCACTTAGAGACGTAATCGACCGCAACTAGGATATATTCATTCCCATAAGAGCTAGGGAAGGGTCCCATGAAATCGATTCCCCAACAGTCAAAGACTTCGATCTCTAAAATGTAATTTTGGGGCATCTCGTTTCGCTTGCTGATATTCCCACGTCATTGGCATGTGTCACACTTGGAGACGTAAGTGTGTGCATCGCGAAACAAAGTAGGCCACCATAGACCGGCTTGCAAAACCTTCGTAGCAGTCTTGAATGTAGCGAAATGGCCAGCATATGCGGATCCATGGCAATGGTAGAGAATACCATTCATCTCAGATTCGGCGACACATCGCCTATAGAGCCCGTCCACACAACGCTTATAGAGGTATGGCTCGTCACAGAAGTAATGTCGCACATCCCGTAAGAACTTCTTCTTCGCATATCCAGTAAAGTTTGGAGGTTCATCTCCGGCACATAGATAATTGGCGTAATCAGCGTACCAGGGAATGTCATTAACGGCACGAGATATTGCCTGAACATCGGCGACGGGTTCGTAAAGCTCTTTGAGGAGTGAGATCACGTATACGTTTTCCACCGGAATGCGATCATCGATAGGAACGTCCGCTTCAATCTTCAGACGGGAAAGGTGATCGGCAACTCCATTCTCGACCCCCTTCTTGTCACGGATCTCGAGATCAAATTCTTGTAAGAGGAGAATCCATCGCAGAAGTCTTGGCTTGGCGTCTTTCTTAGAAAGCAAGTAGCGGAGAGCGGCGTGATCAGAATGGACTATGACTTTCGAACCCACTAAGTAGGATCGAAACTTCTCGAAAGCAAACACGATCGCAAGAAGCTCCTTTTCTGTGGTAGCATAATTCGTCTGTGCCTCGTCTAGCGTTCGACTAGCGTAATAGATGACGTGGAGTTTACCATCTTTTCGTTGTCCGAGTACCGCACCAACGGCGAAATTACTTGCATCGCACATAACTTCAAAAGGTAAAGTCCAATCTGGCGGTTGTACTACGGGTGCGGACACAAGTGCCTTCTTCAGAATGAGAAATGCCTCCTGACATTTGTCATCAAAAACGAATGGGACGTCCTTGCATAGAAGCTGGGTTAGCGGCCTGGCTATCTTAGAGAAGTCTTTGATGAATCGCCGGTAGAAACCTGCGTGTCCTAAGAAACCGCGTATCTCTCTTACCGTCTTTGGTGGTTGCAAGCTCATCATGACTTCGATCTTTGCCTTGTCTACTTCGATCCCCTTCTCCGATATCCGATGGCCTAGAACGATTCCGTCGGTGACCATGAAGTGACATTTCTCCCAATTGAGAACCAAGTGCTTATCCACGCATCGTTGTAAAACTTTGCAAAGGTTGAATAGACATGCCGAGAAGGATGAGCCGTAAGCAGAGAAGTCATCCATGAATACCTCCATGATGTCTTCAATGAGATCGGTGAAAATAGACATCATACACCGCTGAAAAGTGGCAGGCGCATTGCACAATCTGAAAGGCATTCTCCGATAGGCAAACGTTCCATATGGACAAGTGAATGTTGTCTTCTCTTGGTCATCAGGGTGGATTGGGATTTGGAAAAACCCGGAGTATCCGTCGAGGAAGCAATAGTACGGATGATTAGCCAGGCGCTCAAGCATTTGGTCAATGAACGGCAGTGGGAAGTGATCTTTCCTTGTAGCGGCGTTGAGCTTCCCGTAGTCGATACACATCCGATGGCCTGTAACAGTACGAGTTGGGATTAACTCGTTCTTCTCGTTGGCGACGACAGTAACACCACCCTTCTTTGGCACTACGTGGACTGGACTCACCCATGTGCTATCCGAGATTGGGTAAATCACACCTGCGCCTAGAAGCTTGAGAATCTCCTTCTTCACGACTTCTCGTAGATTAGGATTTAACCGTCTTTGGTTCTCGATGGAGGACTTAGAAGGATCCTCGAGATGAATGCGATGCGTACAGAGCTCAGGAGAGATACCGGTGATATTGTCGAGAGAGTATCCTAAAGCCTTCCGGTACTTTCGTAACTTGTTGAGTAGAAGTGCCGTCTCCACGTTGTTAAGATTGGCGCTGATGATTACTGGATAGGTGGAGTTTGGTCCCAGGTACGCATACTTGAGCCCTGCAGGAAGTGGTTTGAGCTCGACCTTCGGTGCGGATGCTTCGCTCCAATCTTCTTTTGGCTTTGAAGGGTTTTTAAGAGTGGGACCGATCGGTCCAAGGTCCAGATCGATCGGTCCGTCCGCCTCAGCTCCTGTGTCGATGGCGTACACCGGATCGGTCGATCCTTTCACCGGATTGGTCGATCCGTTACTCAATGGCAGGCTGAACACTTCCCTTTCAGCTATTGGTGCTTGGTCAAGTTGGCTTATCAACTCCGCAATCTCCGAACAGTGAAAGCTTAGTTCGTAAGTTGGCTTAGTCAGGGCTGTCTGAAAATAATCGGTCGAGCACACTTCTTCGCATACTTCGTCTGCTAGTTCTTCCATTGCGTCGACTTGAAAAGCTTGACCATCTATGGTGGGATTCTTGGCAAGTCGCTCCAGGTTGAACTCCATTATAAGATTGTCCATGCGGAGTTCGATCTTCCCCTCCTTCACGTTAATCATGGCTCCAGCAGCGGCGAGAAATGGCCTTCCAAGAATGATGGGATTCCGCGGTTCCTTGTCGAACCTCAAGACAATGAAATCGGTAAGGATACAACTGTTTCCTATCTTAACTGGTAGATTCTCGATAAACCCTTCGGGACGTCTCGTCGATCGGTCAGCCAATATGAGAGTCACCCTGGTTGGTTTAAAGGAGAAGTAACCGAGTTGTTGCGCAACACTAAGTGGCATGAGACTCACACTTGCTCCCAAGTCACAAAGACATTTCCTGAAGTCTAAATCCCCAATTGAGCATGGCAGAGTGAATGGACCAGGATCTTTATGCTTTTCGGGCAGCTGGTCTTGAATTATCGCACTGCACTCATGCGTAAGATGCATGGCTCCTTGCTCTAAGTTAGCCTTGTTTGTTAGAATGTCTTTCATAAGCTTCTTAAGGCATGGCACCATTTGAACGGCTTCGACAAATGGAAGTTTCACTTGGAGATCTCCCACTACTGATTTCATCTTGTCGTACTCCTTCTCGCGCATCGCGTTTCTTTTGCGAACTGGGAAAGGTGCCTTCCGTTGAGCTACTGGTGGCGGTGCTTTTGCTGGTTTAGGAACTTGGACAGGGGATTCCTCATTCTCAGGATCTCTAAAGACCTCGTCAAAGTCTTCCACATCAAATGGGTTGACTCTTGTTGAAGCTGGAGCGTTATTGGTGGTAGACCGCTCGATCTGAGTAGGGGATCGATCGGTCTCTATCTCCTGTCTGGGGTTCCTTTCCTGCGCAGACCGATCGGTCTGTGGTGGAGATCGATCGGTCCATCCGGCTGGTGGACTGGTGCCTTCTGGCCATTTGGGTGGATCGTACATTTTCCCGCCTCTTAGTGTTATTGCATGCATGAACTCCTTTGGGTTGTCTTCTGGTTTCCCCGGAAGTATTTCTGGTGGTGCTCGAACATAGGATGCGGATTGTGCCACCTGGTTTTCGAGTATACGCATGTGAGTGCTTAACGTCTCGATCCTCCCGTGTAAATCATTGTACATGCTGTCGATCTTGACGTTGATGTTATTGGAGCTCTGCTGGTGGCTATCCATGAGGGTGCGCATCATCGCTTCGAGTCTACTTTCTTGCGGATTAGGCTCATGGTACGCACGGGAGTAAGGTTGAAAACCTTGTTGCGGTGGATATGCCTGGTGGGGGTATCCTCCATAGCCCTGGAAGTTCGCTTGCCTACCCAAGTAGTGGAGCTCTTCAGTCTCGTCAAGATCAAGATTATTGGGAGCTTTTCGACGTATGACACGCCGATTCCTTTGTAGGAGAGTGTCCACTTTAGAGCTGAGATCCTTGAAAGCGTAGTTGTCCTCCTGAGGTGTATCAGCGATCTTGTCACTGCTACTTGCTGCTAGGTTATCGATAAGGAGAGTGGCCTCGTCAGCCGTATTGGTGGAGAAGTCACCGCGGCTTCCTATGTCTAGCGCCTTTTGATAGTCGAAGTTGACTCCGCAATAGAAGATGTTCATCAGATTCTCCCTTGCATACCCATGATGTGAGCAGTCTCTCAAATACTCCTTGAATCGCGCCCAAGCTTCACAGAATGGTTCATCTTCCCCTTGCGAAAACGTAACGATCCTGTTCCTCATCTTTGCGGATAGAGACTTGGTGTAGAAATAGTTCAGAAACTTTCCCCTACATTGCTCCCAAGTCTTAATGGATCCGGGCTCAAGCAGCTTGAGCCACCTCAAAGCTTTTTCTCCCAAAGAGAACTTGAAAAGAGTAAGCCTTAAATAGTCATAGGGCACTCCGTTCTGCTTCGCAGTGTTGCACAGTCCTTCGAAAGTTTCGATGTGGTCAAGAGGATTCTCCGATGCGGTCCCGTTGAAGACACGGTTTTGAACTAGAGAGATCAAGCTATGCTTGATCTGGTAGTCTTCCACCTCAGGAGTAGGTGGACAGATGGCAGACCGGTCCTGGTAGAATTGATCCGGTGCGTTGTGCTCCCTCAAAGTGACGCGTCTCGGCTGCGTACGAAGAGGATCGATCGTTCCTGTAGATGGATCGATCGATCTGGGCGGCATAGCGGCAGGAAGAAGGGCGCCCTGGTCACGTTCCACGGTTCTTGTTCCTTGGTTATCCTCCTCCATCGTTCACCTAAATAAAGATAAGTAGAATAGATTAATAAAATACGAAAATTGAAAACCTAGACTTAATTCAATTCTAAAAATCCTAGAGGCAATCTATTGGTCCCCGGCAACGGCGCCAAATTTGATCTTGGGTCAAATAATAACCTAAAATAAACAACTACCGGATCAAATACGGCAATCAGTTGTAGTATTAAAGGGTCGAATCCACAGAGACCACAGTTGCACTATAAGATGATTAGACTAAATACAGCTAGGAGCAATTTAAAAGATTTGTTTAAAGCAAGCGATTAATTCAAAAAGGAAATTCAATAGTGAGACAAGCATTAGGTCTAGGGTATTCTTCCAGGATGTGAAACAAGTAAATCGAATTTAAGGAATGTTAAAGAATAGTTCATGAACTCAATTCACAATTAATAAGACATCTCGCTCTCGCGCAAATACCTACTTAGTAATACTATATTAGACAACCGCTCTCGCGCGTTCCCTAGAGTAATACTAGCATTAAGAATAAGATTGATATGTTCACAAGATGTCATGGCCAGGACTTTCGCCTCAAATCATGAAACCTTGCTCGCCTAATGTTGATTCCAGCGATTATTTTCGTACCGCCTAAGATCTTAGAAATAGGTGATCAGTCTAATTCTAGCATTAAGAACAACAATAGATGAAGAACTATAAACCTAAATTCCCAAACTAACAACCTAACGAATTAATCACATCCCTTCCGAAACCCTAAACCTAATAAAGAAACTACTCAGACATGGAAAAGGAAACAAAGCATTCAATAAATGAAAACATCTTTATTTCCTAAAATAAAACTAAAAAGGAGCTAGAGAGCTTTGAGGTCTCTTGCCCACAAACAAAAGAAAAGTTTTTGAATGAATTCTGGTGTGTAGAATACAAGGGACGTGCCCCCTTTATATAGTAAAAGGAGAGAGCAACAAAAGGAAACAAAAGAAATGGAAAATCTTGGAGAAGAGGCAAAAGAGGCGGTGGACCGGTCCATGGGCTGGATCGATCGGTCTCCATCTTCATGGGCTTGGGCCTTGATTCTTCCCAGGATCGATCGATCCTAATATTGGACCGGTCGATCCTCACTCTCGTCCGTGTCGGCTTCGTCAGCAGGTTGACATGTCTTCAGTAAATCGGCCATAACTCTTGATTGCACCGTTAGATTTCCTTCAAACCACTTGGAGATGAAAGCTAACTCCCTTAGCTATCTTGACTCAAAATCTTAGCAAGATCCAACGGTGGAAAGGTATTCGTCTGAGGCCATACTTCTGACGGGTCTGCTGGACTCTGAATCTTCATATGTGTATTTGCATCCAAAACAATCCAAAACTCTTCCTTTTCCAATATTTGCTTCTCAGACCTGAAATACACTAAGTAAAGCATATAGTCCTAATATCTATCTAATATATGTTAATTGACTCAAATAACGAACCTAAATCCTATATAGAAAACGGTAAATTTGAGACTCATCATCTACCGCCTCTTTTGCCTCCTCTCCAAGACTTTCCATTTCTTTGTTTCCTTTTATTTCTCTCTCCTTTTACTATATAAAGGGGGCTCGTCCCTTGTATTCTACACACAAGAATTCATTCTAAACTTTTCTTTTGTTTGTGGGCAAGAGACCTCAAAGCTCTCTAGCTCCTTTTAGTTTTATTTTTAGGAAATAAAGATGTTTTCATTTATTGAATTCTTTGTTTCCTTTCCCATGTCTGAGTAGTTCCCTTATTAGGTTTAGGGTTTCAGAAAGGATGTGAGTAACTTGTTAGGTTGTTAGTATGGGAACTTATCTTTAGGGTTCTTCATCTATTGTTGTTCTTAATGCTAGGACTTGATTGATCACCTCGTTTTAGATCCTAGGTCGATTATCGTGGCATCAAAAGTGCTGTTAGTCGCCCCGACTTACTTAGATGAGCAAGGTGATCCATGGCCAAAACACCCATTGTAGTCATGGCACTTTGTGAACATATCAATCTTGTTATTAATGCTAGTCTTACTTTGTTAGGATCACGCGAAAGCCGTTTTCTAATTTAGTATTGCTAAGTTAGGCATTGTAGTGACACGCGACCTGCCTTTATCATCGTGAATTGAGTTCAAGAACAGTTCTTAATTATTCCCATAAATCGATTTGCTTGCCACGTCACATCCTGGAAAAATACCTTAGACCTAATGCTTGTCTCATTATTTGAATTACCTGTTTGTATTAATCGTTTGCTTAAAACAAATCTTTTAAATTGCTCCTAGCTATATTTAGTCTAATATCTTATAGTGCAACTTTGGTTTCTGTGGTTCGACCCTAAAATACTATAACTGATTGCCGTCTTTGATCCGGTAGTTGTTTTATTCTAGGTTTTTATTTGACCATCGATCAAATTGGCGCCGTCGCCGGGGACCAATAGATTGCCTCTAGAATTTTTAGAATTGAATTAAGTCTAGGTTTTTAATTTTTGCATTTATTTAATCTATTTTATTTATCTTGTTTAGGTAAACGATGAAAGAAGCTGACCAAGGAGCACAAGCCGTGGGACACAACCAAGACATCCTTGATCCTGCCGCCCCACCTGCCGGACCGATCGATCCTTCTGGAGGACCGACCGATCCGCTTCATGCACCGCCAAGACGCATTACCCTAAGAGAGCACAACGAGCTGGATAAATTCTACGAGACTCGGTCAGCCATCTGCCCACCTACTCCTCAGGTGGAAGACTACCAGATCAAGCACAGCTTGATCTCTCTAGTACAGAACCGCGTTTTCCACGGTTCGGCTTCGGAGAACCCTCTTGACCACATCGAGACCTTCGAAGGTTTATGCAACACTGCAAGGCAGAATGGTGTGCCATATGACTATCTAAGGCTTACTCTCTTCAAGTTCTCTTTGGGAGAAAAAGCTTTGAGATGGCTGAAGTTGCTTGAACTAGGATCCATTACAACTTGGGAGCAAAGTAGAGGAAAGTTTCTGAACTATTTCTACACCAAGACTCGATCCGCGAAGATGAGGAACATGATCGTTACGTTCTCACAAGAGGAAGGTGAACCATTCTGCGAAGCATGGCTGCGATTTAAGGAGTATCTGAGAGACTGCCCACACCATGGGTATGCAAGGGAGAATCTCATGAACATATTCTATTGCGAAGTGGATTTCGATTATCAAAAGGCGTTAGACACAGGGAGCCGCGGTGATTTCTCCACCAATACAGCTGATGAAGCCACCCTCCTGATTGACAACCTAGATGTAAGTAGCAGTGACAAGATCGCTGATACACCTCAAGAGGACAACTTCACTTTCAAGGATCTCAGCTCTAAAGTGGATACTCTCTTGCAAAGAAATCGACGTGTCATACGTCGAAAGACTACCAGTGATCCTGATCTTGACGAGACTGAAGAGCTCCACTACTTGGGTAGGCAAGCGAACTTCCAAGGCTATGGAGGGTACCCCCACCAAGCATATCCACCGCAACAAGGTTTTCAACATTACCCCGGTATATACCATCAGCCTAATCCATAGGAGAGCAGGCTTGAAGCCATGATGCGCACTCTCATGGATAACCATCATCAAAGCTCCAGCAACATCAATGTCAAGATTGATAGCATGTACAATGACCTTAATGGGAGAATCGAGACGTTGAGTACCCATATGCGCATACTCGAACATCAAGTGGCACAATCTGCTTCTCACGTCAGAGCACCATCAGGAGTATTACCAGGTAAACCAGAAGAGAACCCTAGAGAGTTCATGCATGCAATCACGCTAAGAGGCGGGAAAAAGTATGATGCACCGAAATGGCCAGAAGGGACCGGTCCGTCTGCCACACATACCGATCGATCTGCACAAGAAGGCAGCCACAGACAGGAGGTAGCGACCGATCGATCCCCTTCACAGATCGACCGGTCTACTACCAATAACGCCCCTGATTCCACAAGGGTCAATCCGTTCGAAGTGGAGGATTTCGACGAAATACTGAGGGATCCTGAGAAGGAGGAACCGCCCGTTCAAGATCCTAAACCTACGACATCACCACCACCAGCAGCTCAACGCAAAGCACATTTTCCAGTTCGCAGAAGAAACGCGATGCGCGAGAAAGAATACGACAAGATGAAATCCGTAGTGGGGGATCTCCAAGTAAAGCTTCCATTCGTCGAAGCTGTCAAGATGGTCCCATGTCTTAAGAAGCTCATGAAAGACATTCT